>OZ007596.1:320354164-321610093 GCA_963931845.1 Maratus michaelseni | reverse complement strand
ATTATTTGTGTGTACAATATATATTTTCATATAATCTTGTAAAATTATCCCTATTTTACAGATATAATAGTATTTATGTGTACAATATATGTATCTGTAAAAAGAATATTAAAATGTACATTTTCTTTGAAATTTTTGCTTACTTATGGACCAGTGTCAAAATGACACCTGGCCGGCGTTTCAGGGGGTAGTAAGATTTCAGGCGTTCTAGTGTTAAACAATTCC
The DNA here is from genome assembly GCA_963931845.1 of Maratus michaelseni. Classification (NCBI taxonomy): domain Eukaryota; kingdom Metazoa; phylum Arthropoda; class Arachnida; order Araneae; family Salticidae; genus Maratus; species Maratus michaelseni. Next base: position 321,609,868 of record OZ007596.1, on the reverse strand, counting down.
AACAGCAACACTTTTTGCAAATTAATATGTATTTTCCTTATGTTTGATTGAAAACTCACTTTGTTTTATTTCAGGTGCATATATTTCTGATCCAAAGTATATGTCTCTCCAACGATTTTACAAAAAAGATCATCTGCATCCCTGGACAAAATTGCTTAATTAATTACGGGAAGACGGACTTATTTTTTCTATAGCAGAAAAGGATAAAACTTCAACTTGCGGAGGTATACTAAAATAAAACCAACTGCAAAACATTTTGAAAATTTAAATATATACTTTTTTATACTTGACACAAATCTAACTTGTTTATTTTAGGTGCATATATTTCTGATTAAAAGTATATGCCTCTCCAACAATTTTAGTGAAAAGATCACCAGCCTTACAGAAACAATTTTCTGAAATAACTAAGAGACAACAGACTGATTTCTTGGTTGAAAGAAATGGTGAAATTCTGAATGTTTGAGAGTAGGAAATAAAACAATTTCATTTGAAAAACATTTTGAGATTAGAACGTATCATTTTTATTTAACACAAACCTACCTTTTTTATTTCAGGTGCATATATTTTGGATCCAAAGAAGATTCCTCCCTGACGATTTTACTAGAAAAATTACCAACATTCCTGGAAAAGCTTTCTGAAATAATTATGGGAATTCAGACTTATTTTTTTTATTGAGGAACTATAGAAATCTTTAATGTGCAAAGGTATGTATTGTTTTAACAACACTATTTGCAAAACATTTTGCAACTTCATTTGTATTTTTTTAGTAGTTGATGCAAACCTCACATATTTTTTCAGGTGCATATATTTCTGAACCAAACTATATGATTCTCCCACGATTTTAAAGAAAAGATTGCTAGCATTTAGAAGTTTACTGAAATAATTATGAGAAGGCAGACAGATCCTTTTTGATAGAAGAAAAAGAGAAATCGTCAATATGCGGAGGTATGTGTTTAAACAGTACTAACTTAAAAACATTTTACATATTAATATTTTTTATACTTACAGTTAAGATGTAGAGAGAAAATTCAAGAATTGTTTTAATTATTATATCATTCCATACACATTTTAATATGTAATTCTGGTTAATATGGCTGAACACATGCTTTCCCATAAAGGAAGTATAAATTTATTTCTAAAAAAATTCAAGATAGTACTAATATCAATGGTGATCATGAACTTTCTATCAAATACATTTATGTATTAATCAAGCTTTTTTGGTTCTTAAATCTGGCCAAATAAGAAATACAATTTTTTTATTTTATGGTATTGATGTAAATTATTAGTGTACCTTTATTATGAGGCGAGTTTCATTGAATAATTCAAGAAACAATCATCTCATCATTATTATGCTTGTTTAGTCATGCATTATTGATTATATATGTGACCTTTACTTTTAATATTTTAATCATTTTCTAAATATTCTTAATTTTTATTATTTTACTTTATTATTTTCCTTAATTAAGTTAATATTTTACTTTATTGTAAGCTTTCATTATAATTTTGAGTGCATTATTATATTCAAATTACTGTTTATAAAATGGAAACAAAACATTGACCAGAAATCTGCAAAATTCTAAAATCCGCACAACCTCTGGTCTTAAGCTGTGCGGATTTGGGGGGAGTCTACTATATTTCATTCTAAGAAGATGGATATTTTAAAACAAAGATAAGATTCGCCAAACTGTGATAAATGTGTCTTTATTGCATTCATGTAAACTGGTATTTTCCAATAACATTGAAGTCTGTGTTGAAGAAGTTTTACATTTTATCCAGTTACAAAAGAAAAACTATAAAAATAGAACTGAAATAAATTCCGTCTTAGCAGGTATTTTTGTAGGATTATTCTTTCATCAGCAGTATATGTTTCTGTTTAAAAGTGGATTACGTTTTCACAAGTTTTACTGTCATACAGTAAAACCTGTAAAGAAAGAATTAAAAGAAACTGTAAAAAAGTTCCATTTTACACAGGTCTCCGTCTTAGCAAGAATAATTGTATAGTGTTTCTATTACCAAAACTTGATTTTCTTTCCGTTTGAGAAAGGATTTTATTTTGGATAGGTTTCACTTTCAGAAGTTTTACTGTAATACATTTATGCTCTGCAGAAGTGTACTCTAGAGTGGATGTTTTAGCAGTTTTAGAGAATACTATTGAAAACGGATTCTGTCTATAACGGAATCTTATCTTAAACAGAAATATTTTACAGTCCCGGCAGAAGGAATATCTTAAAATTATACATACTAAGACAGAAACATGTATAAAACAGAATTTTTCATCAGTGCCTTGCGATTCTGTATTCGAGTTTTTACTATTTTTGTATCCATGTTTCATCAAGCGTTTCTTGTTTGGAATGGGCTGTCCCCCCCCCCACCTATCCCACTCTTGGCTAAGATACTATCTTTAAAAAAAACTTTGCCTAAACAAACATGTTAACTACAGTGCCATTATGGTACATCAGAAATCATACATTAATGCCATGAGAAGCTGTTAGCATAAAATGGTACTATGTCTGATGAGTCATAAACATCCAGCTTTTTATGACACGAAAGGAGCACACTCTTTTACTGGCATTTGAGCTGTTGTGGAGAAAGATTAAATATATGGCGTGATAATTTAGCCTCCTACTTGATCATTTTATATTTGAAAAAGAGAATAAATTGCCATAGCTACCAAATCCTAACTTTTCTTTTTTTCAAAATTAAAAAAAACATTTTGAATCCAAAACTTACTCAGTAAAGGAAATAAAATAAATGACACACAGAAACAAGAAAAATTTTATTAAAGAACACAAATTTATTTAATGCGAAAAAAAGAAATATTGACATACATGGATTTGCCCCAATAAAGTGCATCAAAATTATTTGATGTCACCAAAAACTTTAAATATGCAAATATGCCAGTTTTCCTTCACATTTCCTGTTATAGCATGTTAGGATGTGAATATTTATTAACCGTTATTGCAAAACAAAATATAGGGTAAAACATGACACACTAAAAACCAAAAGAGCGTTAAAGAATTTTAACTTTGTGTGCTGAAGGTTGAGGGAAAGGGAACAAATGAAATTGTTGAAAAAATGATTTTTTTTTAAACAAAGAAAACTTTTATCTCCAATTTATTCTGGCATAACACGGTATGCTAAATCATATAAAATAAATGTAGTTTTAAATACATAATGTAAATTAAGTTGGATGGCTGGTTATTCATGTAATTTTTAATGGTTGTGAGCCGGAAGAAAAGAACTATAGAAGTAAACTATGAAAATCCGGGAGTCGGGCAGAATTCCGAGTCGGAAAATCCGGGGAAAGGTGGTGCGAGTGGAGTGCCTATACAGGTTCTAAGCAAGATAAGTGTGTCATTGCTGCCATCCCTTTTCCTTAAGTGATATAACAATAATCGATAGAAAAGAACATTTTTTTTACACCAGACGGCAGAGAAAAACATATTAAGGCATTGTGCGAATTATTATACACCGAAAGATAGTAAAAATTTTTAAAAAGTATTTCACAAAGGTTGAAATCTTGATAAGACGAGTTTTCTTGCTTATCTAAAATAGATATGGATGACTTGTCAACAGTTTAAAAGTATGCTTAGAAATGTTGCAATCTCTTGGACAGAAAAATGAATGCTATCTTGAGTACTGAAGATTGCCATTAAAGTTGACAAATTACTTGTTAGTATCATCCATAATCGGATATAATTTTTTCTTTTTTTAGGTGTACCATTGCTGAGAGAACTTTTAACCCTTTCAGGGGCAGTGGCATGTTTATGAAATTACTTAAGTTAAATTCCCAAACGCCACAATGGCAATAGAACTTTGCTAAAATCTTTTCCATTTAATATGTATGTGAAATATAGCTCTTTTTGTATTTCCAAATAAATTTTTTCGTAAATTCTAGTACCAGTCATTTATTTCAACATTTCCGTACTGAAAGTACTTCGCCCCTGAAAGGGTTAAACCAGGTCATTAATGGGTTGAAGGTGTAATCAAGGGTTGAACAGGTCATTAATGCTTGTTTCAGATAAGGAAAAAAAAAAGTTTCAACTTTTATCAGATAATTAATTTTTCTTTGCTACCCCTTGGTGTTTAGGAAAGATCGACTTGAAAGGAGTGCTCATATAAACAAGATTACATGATAAGGAATGCAAACATTATTTTATAAACAAAATATTTGGCATTATTTTGCAATTTAAAGTACACCATGAGATAAATGCTCAATCAATCTCCATACATCATGAATAAGTAGTTATACCACAAAAAGTGAGCCTTTATGTTATTACAGAAAATTATTACAGATTTCACAAATGAAAAATGTATTTTAATATGATTAAACATGTCTAAATTCAAATTGGACTTACAAAAGCTCAAATGCACTCTAAGGCTTTCTTCAGCCATGAAGATGATTAGGGCTTTACAAATTTGATAAAATCTGGTAGCTAGCTAAAAATTTTAGTTGCCAGAAAAAAATAGATACCACCCCCCCTCATACATAATTTAGAAAGATAATATAAACGAAGTTTTCTAATGAATGTTTTCAAAATGATATATCTTTAAAAAATATATAAATAGTGTAAAGTCTGAATTAACGGGCATGTTTGTAAAATGCTGATTGCCGAATGTTTCATATGTCAGGAAAGTTGAGTGCTACAAATTCAATATCTGATGAGGAGAGATCGAAGAAATAGTCAAGCAAGAGAAATATTTTTTCCGATTTTCCTGTCGAAGTCACTAAAATACTTCTGATTTTATTCTTTTAAAATTCGCATTTGATGGAAATATTTTTGCCAAAATAAAATTGAAAGTTTAATTTTTTTATATAGTTTCTAAGTTTATTTCTTAATACTGAGAGAGAGTGAAATAATACCATTTGTGATCTTTTCTTTTGTTAATTTTTGTACAAAAAATCACTTCAGTATAAATAATCTGGTCGCTTGATACAAAAACTTGGTCGTAAGTGGTAATTGCATTTGTCAAGCCCTAAACATTATAGTTAAAATGAACTTTCTGTGAAATGTGTTAAAGAAGTCTTACACTTTGGAAGGGATAGTATAATGTCTATTTAAATCAGATAAGAAAATCCTTCTTTACACACCTCACAAATGAAACGTTTCCCTTTACTATGGAAATGCAAGTGGGCATTTAAATTTTATATCTGAGAAAACCTTTTATTACACACCTTCCAAGAGACAGGTTTCTATTTAGTATGAACACGTAGGTGGACTTTTAAATGAGAATTTCGAGAAAACCTTTGTTACACAGCTGTAAAGAGAAAGGTTTCTCTTCAGTGTGAACACGCAGGTGTGTAATTAAATCATATTTTGTAGAAAACCTTTTGTTAAACAACTCACAGGAGAAAAGTTTCTTGTCAGTGTGAACATGCAGGTGTCCATTTAAATGAGATTTTCGAGAAAACCTTTTGTTACACACCTCACAAGAGAAAGGTTTCTATTCAGTGTGAACATGCAGGTGTCTGTTTAAATCAGATTTTTGAGAAAATGCTTTATTACACACCTCACAAGAGAAAGGTTTCTCTTTCGTGTGAACACGCCGATGGACTTTTAAATGAGATTTGTCAGAAAATACTTGGCTACACAACTCACAAGGGAATGGTTTCTCTTTAGTATGAACACGCAGATGGTTACTTAAATTAAATTTCGTAGAAAACCCTTTGTTACATACCTCACATGAGAAAGGTTTCTTGTCAGTGTGAACATGCATGTGAACAGTTAAATGAGATTTTTGAGAAAAACCTTTTTTACACACCTCACAAGAGTAAGGTTTTTCTTCAGAGTGAGCACGCAGGTGCACATTTAAATGAGATATTTGAGAAAATCCCCTGTTACACACCTCACAAGAGAAAGGTTTCGCTTTAGTATGAACACGCAGGTGTTGATTTAAATGCGATTTTAGAGAAAACCCTTTGTTACACACCTCACAAGAAAAAGGTTTCTCTTCAGTGTGAACACGCAGGTGTTGATTTAAATTAGATTTTATAGAAAAACTTTTGTTACATAACTCACAAGAAAAAGGTTTTTCTCCATTGTGAACACGGAGGTGTCGATTTAAAGGATGTTTTTGAGAAAACCGTTTGTTACAGACCTTACAAGAAAAAAGTTTCTCTGCAGTGTGAACATGCAGGTGTTGTTTTAAATGATGTTTTAGAGAAAACCCTTTGTTACATACCTCACACGAAAAAGGTTTCTCTCCAGTGTGAATACGCAGATGTTGATTTAAATGAGATTTATAAGAAAACCTTTTGTTGCACGCTTCACAAGCGATTGTTTTTTCTTTGGTATGGATTTGTAGATGATTACCTAAATTAGTTTTTTGAGAAAATCCTTTACTACTCATCTCACAAATGGAAGGTTTCGCATTAGTATGCACACGATGGTGGCTATATAAAATATATTTTCGAGAGAATCCTTTTTTAAACACTTCACAAGAAAAGATTTTTCTTTAGTATAACACAAATTGACATTTAAATAATAATTTTGAGAATTCGTTTATTACAAATCTCACACGAGAAGTGTTGAAAAAAGACTACTTAATGCAGTGTTGCGAGAAAGTCAATTACTGCAAATCTCACAGCTGAAATGTTTTTCTTTACCACAAGTATGATGGAGCATATTAAAACTAAATTTCTGTGCAGACGCTTTATTCAAAATTCTCCAATTACTTTCTTGGTTCAAAGTCAAATTAGATTTTTAAAGATATTCTTTATTTTATATCCGATAGGTAGAAGAGCTTGTTAACTGATATAAATATGATTTACTTTACTTTTGCTTTTAAATAAGAAGTCCGTGTTAAAATAATGTTTAGCAGATTTTTCAAAAGTCTAAATCCACCAATGAACAGTAACTGTGTTATATAGATTTTTTTAAACTATGCACAAGTATATACATTTACTTTTATTTTATAATATCATTTACTTTTATTTTTATCAGAAATACAGCTGTGTGTAATGGAATGGGCCATTTACTGTGACAAGTATATATTAGACATAAAAATAAGGATTTGACAGCAGAATTTTTTGTTTAGAGAACTTCGAAGTTATAAGATAAATTTTGAAACATCAATATTGTTGTAGTATTATGAAATTATTTAAAATTTATATTAAAGCTTTAAAAAGGGATTTTTCGCTTAAGAGAAACCTTGCTAAAAATATGTATCAAACAGGAATTTTTTTTCTGTAGTTTTTTCGTTATTTCAACAACTTGAAATCCTTTAATAATTGGTTATCTAAATTCTATCCTGTAATTTGCATGTAAAAATGAAACAAATTATGCACTTGCTCAGAAAATTAAAGATTCTTATTAAAAAAAAATGTTATGGAAAGATTGATGAAATAGATAAGAGTCTATCGTCTTTGGGCAGGATTTATTTTCATAAGTCCTTTCACTGTATATTCGGAATAGACTTCACAAACATCTGCACCTGAAATATAAATTAAAATGCATACATACCATATAACTGTTTATGAAATTTCAAAAACTTGTATAAGAAATTCTATTACAGTGTCATTAATAAAATAAGAAAGTTTATTAAATATGCAATCAATATTTAGTACATGTTATTTTAATTTCTACAATTTCTAAGCTCAACTACAATCACAAGCAAAGTATTGTTAGATAGCTGTTAGAAGAATGCCAAACTGTGTTTAGATCTTTATTTTTTGTACTTCTTTTGACATTTATAGAAAGCATCTGTTTAAGGTATACTTCTTTGTTATACGGTCCTTAACATAACTCAGTCTAAAGACAACACAAATTTTGTGCCAAATATTATAAACAGTCACAGAAAATGTAATGGTGACCAAACAACGAACCAAATCCAGAGAATAAAGTCTGTAGGCTCAAAAAAACTATTTATAGGCTAAGACAAGCTGCTAAAGCATGGCACGTAAAAATAACTGAATTTTAGAAAATTAAATTTTATGCAAAGCACACCCAACACATTTATATACACAGCCTATAAATATGCAGAAAGGGCGAACATTCTACCTGTATCACAGTTTATGTTCATGACATATTAATCGCCCGAAAAAGAATAAAAAATAGAAGAAATAATGAAAAGTCTGAGACAGGAATACGACCTGAAAGACTTCTGTGAAATAAATAAATATCTAGGGATACATGAAACAGAAGAGGGTTATCTCTTAAATCAGAAATTGTAAACAAATTAAATCTTGAAAATGCAAAGCCCTGCAGTACATCCATGTAAACAGTATACAACCGACTAGAAGATAATGACAATTTACTACAAAAAAATGCTAAATATAGACAAGCAATAGGTGCACCATTCTATGTAGCGATGGTAAACAAACCGGAGATATCGGCGGCAGTAAACATATTAAGTTGACAAAATGAATCTCCATGTGAAAAAGATTGGAAAGCTCCAAAGATGCTAATTAAACACTTAAACACTGTGAAAGATTTAAATTTAGGGATAACCTAAAAAATAAACCTATTCTAGAAGCTTATGCTGATGCTGACTGAGCAGACGACACACAAACCATAAGATTCACAACAGGCAATTTATTCCTATTAGGAAAAAGTCTGATCCAATGGATTACTAAAAGGCAATGCTGAATAACATTCTCATCAACAGAGGCCGAATATGTCTCGGCCGCCAATGCAGCACAAGAGTTGTTATGATGTTCCAAATTCTTAGAAGACCTAAACCTACCACAAGATCAACCAATCACAATAGATGGAGACAACCAGTCATGCATAAAAATGAGTGAGAATGAAAAAAATACTCATAGATCAAAGTACACTGACATACGTTTTCATGCAATCAAACAACTCAAAGAGGAAGGCATCATCGACATGAAATATTGCCCAACAAAGTTGATGATAGCAGACATACTCACTAAACCCAATCCCAAACTTGAATTCTAGAAATATTGTTCAAGCTTAAACCCAACAGCTCATCTTGCTTATGAGATTAAGGGAAAATATTGTAAAACCCATCAGCTAAAAATTACCACAAGCAGAAATAAATCTAAAATATTATACATCCTAGCAAAAGCATCCATAAAGACCTAATTAACATCAATCAACTGTGTTATACCAGAAAATTAAAATACTTAGTGATTATCCAGTAATGATCATCAAACTTTCTCTTCTCAATGCAATAGTGGCATCATATGCTTTGACGTAAGTGACCACCCTAATTTCCTGCCTATAATCCGTGGCGGCATATAATCCGCAAGTGTCAATTTCATGATATTTTGAAAAAAATCATCATATAATCCGCAGCGGCGTATAATCCCCAACGGCGTATAATCTGCAGGTGAAATTTTCCCTTAACAAAAATTCACAAGTTCTACAGGACTAACGTTCAGCCATAAAGGAAAAAATATTGAATCTAGTGTAAAATATTTTAGTTTTTAACTTTTGTATTTAATATAACACTTGATAAATTAATAAATATGAAATAAAAAAATGATAATTCAGTACAAAGATTTTTGCAATTCTATTACACATAAGTAAGAATAAATTCAGAAGATTTACATTACTTAGTATAGAAATTATAATTAAGTTAATTACTTAAATATTTGTTTAAATTAAATATAAATCTTTGTACTAGTTTTGTCTTATTTTTAATTTAATATTACGAGATCAGCGAATCAGGCAAAGATTTGTCTGGTGCCATCTATCGAAGTAAAAGCTTACTACGCCATTCGATTATTGTTTGAATCGAATATCGCCGTACGCCAGGCTGTAATGGAGGAAGCATAGAGTGCGATGCCTATAAACTAAATATGAGTTAAAAACTATTGTAAAGCGTGAAATAAATGGATATAAGGTATAAATTGTTAATATAAAACAGAAACTAAAAAATTATTGGCAAATTAAAAGTACTTTAAACATAATAATTAAGTTTTTATAATAAAGCTATTATGTTGATATGTACTGTTTATGAACTTTATACTGAGATTAAATAACTGTAAATAAAGATGAGATATGAGTAAATGCAAATGAATGCTTGTGTTTAAAGAGTGTATTTGAGGCAGTAAGACATAGAGATGAAATGAAGGCTTGACTTTTCTTAACAAGATTTAATAATTTAACAAGATTTGCGTGGTAGCGCCATCTGTTGATTTTTAAGAAAGATATTTGTAAATTTGCTCAAAAAAAGTATGTTTCTTGACATTTACAAAGATATCGAGTAGGAAAAAAATCGCAGATAATCCGCAGCGACGTATAATCCGCATTACAAGAAAAAAAAGTTTTTTAACGTATAATCCGCAGATTATAGGCAGGAAATTAGGGTATTTATAACCTAAATAATCATTCACTAGGAAAATCTGGAAAATCTTATAGAGATAACAAATGTAACTCAATAAGGGCGAAGCAATGCTTTAAAGCCCCCTAATAATAATTATTCTTTAACTTAACTTTAATATGAATATGAGTTTTCTTAATCTTTAAATGGTAGTATGTTTTAATTTAACACAAATAAAATCATACAAGAAATCACTAGTGTTTTTCAGCAGCTAAGCAGATCACATTGGATACACATATCTGTATGACTTAGAGGCACTGCAGAAAGATGACCAGCAAACATGGATTAAAAATAAAAAAGGTAAAAAAATTGTTTATATTAACTATTATTTGCTACAAATGAGAAGTGAATACTTCAAATTACAATAAACTGTGCGACCATCCTCAGAAATAAAATTGGTAAAAAATGTCTTGTGTTTTTTTTAAAATCAAAACCGTACTTACTTAAAAAAACAACCTTATACAAACACATTTAAGGAAATGTATTACCGTAGTGCGATAAGCTCAGATTTTGAAAGTTTGTATATATTTGCGCTACAAATAATATATCCTATTTCATTAAAACATCACAAAACAACTATACCTGGTTGAAAAAATCAGACTGCAAAGATTAGTATAATGAAAAATCCAAGAATGGTTCATATTGATGTAACAATTCAAAAATTGTGAGAAGTGCTCTTGTAGTCATTTTTAAATAAATTAGACAATTTGGATTATCAATTAGTAATACAATATTTATGAGAATAATTAACTGTTCAAACTAATTATTAATGTGGGAATAATCAGAAGTAACAACAACAATAATATTAACTCAATGAATTAAGCTATTTATTCACGAGCAGCGATAAAAGGTTATGAGTTCATGGCCGACCAAGAAAAGCACACAAGCATGAGCAGTTCTTCGACAAATATCGGATAATAATTGTTGGTGGAATGTTTATGCAATGCTCGGAGAAGGTTGCTATTTATATTTGTATTGAGATACGATAGTTTGTATATTTTAGGAATATTAACCCAGTTATATATGTGTGAATCTAATCCTCAGCTGCATTTATTGTTATCTTATTAAATCTGTTTTGTTTATAATATATTTGAAGAATTTGTGTTGTGGTTAAACTACTTATTACTCATCATAATCCTACAACAATTTTGGGGGCTCAGCCGGATATGAATATAAAGCTATTTTGTACCTTGATTTGGATAAGAAAAGTATTTTTTAAACGGAAATGGATAATATGAAAAAATTGAGCTCTTTGTCTGAAGGATAAAAGTTACATAATCAGATCTACAATACTATATAATATTTTGTTCAGTTGAAGTTTAAAGAAATTAAATAATGTCAGCCCTTAATAAAGCTAGAAAAGCAGACTTGTTAACATTACGTGATGAAGTAGGTCCAGTTGTACCGCAGAGTTTAAGAATTATTAATGTGATAAAGTTGATAACCAGATCAGAAGATTATGAAGAAAATTAGACTTGAAGTCATTGCCGCTGAGAGACAAGAAAAGGAAAAGAGATGACTAGAAGCAAAAAAAGAAGAAAAAAGACTAGAAGCAGAAAAGGAAAAGAAGACTAGAAGCAGAAAGAAAATTAGAGGAAAAGAAAGTAGAAATGGAGTATGAATTAAGAAAAACGGAATTTCAAAGCAATTTGAAAAGTGTGAGTGACTGCAATAGCTGGTTTAAGTAAGCAACCAGATTTGTTTAAATTAATGTCTCATTTTGATGGCAAAAGTGATATTACCCGCATAGCATGTACAGTCACAGTGACGTCATTGTGATGTCAATGTGAGTCACGTACGTCACGTCCCATCTGTTACCAAAATGCCACCACTTTGTAACGTCACACTGTGACCAAAATGTGAACGTCTTGGAGATCTAAAAAAACTTAAAATAAACTTTAGAACATCTTATAACATAAAGAAAATTACTTTTTGACAGCTTTAGAAATTTTTGTGACGTTGCAATGACGTCACTGCAAGTCACATAAGTCACGTAAAAACTATGACCAAAATGCCAACACTCTGTGACTTCACGGTGTAATCGGAGAGTGAATTTGGAAAAAAAAAAACTCATAAAATATAGATTTGAATTATGTCATGTACCTAAATCATTAATAAAAATATTGTCACACACTATTTAAATATATTGAGTATTTCCAAAATAAAATAATAAATAAATATCTGTCTACATATATGAGGCAGATAATTTTTTACAATTTTCATTACCATTTTCATGAAATTTAACAAAATATACTATATAATACACAGGTAAAAATCCTTAAATAGAAATTTAGTTATTTATCAAGTTATAAGCAATTCGTGTCACGTGACGACCAGTTTTTCTCCTGTCTTTCACTGTCACGTCGGATATTCAAATCAAAACGCCGACTTTGACATTCTTTTCTGAAAGATCTTCTGCTTTTAACAAAAAATGGAAAAGGTTTTTCAATAACATAGTTTCTGAACAAAACACGAGCCAATTTCGTGTATTTCCGAGCAAAAATGAATTAAAAACATGTCATTCCTATAGCAATTTATCCAAAACTGGCCAGTGCTTAGTAAGATGTCACCTCTATTAAATATATTGCTCTTTTCGATAGAGTGTAAAAAATAAAAAATTTGTACTTAGGAAATTTGATTGCAATTTAAATTTATATCGAAATTACTTTATAAAGCCTATTAAATCAATTATTATTTAAAATTTATCTTTACTTTTGATGTCTAAAGCAAATGCAATGGATTAAAAAATATATAAAAATGTAAATTTTCACAGCTTATTTCTAAGAAAACAAAAATCTCTCATATAAAAAAAAATATTATAGCATCATTAGAAGTTCATTTTTCAGCCATACAAATTATAAAGGTTTTGAAATGTCTTTATTTAAATTATTTTCTTCCTATATCATTTGCGGTAAAGTTGGAAACATCTGCTAGCTGTTATTTTGTTGTGTTTAAACAATACTGCGCGTGCATATTGAAGGCAGACGACTTTTTCTCATTCGAAGCTAGGATTAGCGTGTGTTGGGTTCTTTGAAGTTTGTAGATTTATACTGTGTAAGTAAATTAACGTTTTAAAGTGAACAATCTCCATTTTAAAGTAAACCATCCATTTTAACATCTCCCTGTGTCTAGCCGGGTGCATTCATAAGGCCTGAGTGATATTTGATTTCTCAGATCTATGAACACACCTCTCTGCTGGAATAATTTGAAAATTATTGTAGTGGATGTACAGTCTAATTTTTCAATGAAAGGGAAGCAGATAAGGAGCATTCAACAATAACACCTTTACCTATAGATCAGCAGGTAACTTTTAATGTCTTCGCAGTTTTGTTAATAGTGCATGTTTAGTACTAGTACATTTAATATTGCATTATTTAAAAATTAAGATGTTTAAATTTTCTTTTAAAAAATCACTTGTATTAAATTTTATCTTTAATGTTTTAAATTTTTTTAAATAGACTATTTGGAAAAAAGCTTAAAGAATTTACTAACAATATGTATTCTAAATGTAAAGTGGCCCCACCAGTGGCTGAGAGGTTGTGCTCTCGAAGCTGGTAGACGGGAGGTGCTGGGTTCGATCCCAATCGCGCCCGTCGGCCTAATCGTTCGGAGTTTTCGTGGTTTTCTTCGAGCCGTGGATTTATCCATGCGTAAATACGGATTAGGTTCCCTTAGAAAGACCCCCACGAAGGGCACTCCCCCCGGGCCTATATCCCTAGTGTAGATAATTGGCCGTCAATAATCAACCCAACTCAACCCAACCTAAATGTAAAGTGTTATGTAAAAGGAGGCATTTATTTAATGTTTTGCGTTTCTTAGTTCAATTTTCATAGTTATTCATTATAATTAAAAACATTGCAATTTTTAAAACTATTAATATTTGATTTGCAATTTAATAATTTCGTTGCTAGTGTAGGTTTCCAGAAATAATTTTCCGGTATATTTGAAAAAAAAATGTGACATTTTAATGCATTGAATAATTTATTTGTCGAGATATGTCAATGTTAGATGCACAAAAATAATAAATATTGATGAAACAATAAAATAACTGTTTAGTTAAGGTAATTTTTCCAGCTGTGTTATCGAATGTTTTTACTGTAAAAATTGATATTTAAGTTCTGCATTTAGTATTCTATCAAAAACTATAAATAAAATAATTTGTAAAGAAAAAAAATATATAATTTTTTTTTTGGCATTTATGATCTTAAGTTCTATATTTCATTTACAACGAAAACTGTTTTACTGCTTGATACAATGTTTTATTTGAAAATGTATACTTATATTTTCTTTAAAGTTGTTCTCAAATCCAAAATAGCTAATTTCTGGCATATTTCTGAATTCATTTTTATTCGGAAATACATGAAATTGGCAGGTGTTCTTATTCAGAAAAGGGTAGATGTGCCAGTAATGGACCGCCTTCCAGTAATGGGACACCTTCAATGTTTTTGGTTTATAAAAAAATAACCAATAAAAATTCAGCTTTATTTATTTCATTAATATGCTATCTTTAAATTCTAGTTTTAAATAGTGCTCGCGATTATACGTATAATACGTATAAAACGTATTGTAACCGGTAACGATTTTTAATAGAAATCATATGGAAAAAAGGCTTGACTACGTATACGTTTAAACGTATATAAACGTATAATCGCGAGCACTAGTTTTAAATGCAATCATAATATCATTTATCTATTACTTTTTGTGAGGTGTCCATTACTGGAGTTTAGGGTGTTTTGATTCATTTCTGTTATTTACAATTAAATTTAGATTCACATTGGAAAATGTGACTATGAGCATGGTTAAATATTGTTGGTAGAGTAATGTAATATTAAAAAATGTTGAATATAACAATTATAACTAATTAAAAAATAATTATTAAAGAAATTCCTTAAGGGTGTCCATTACTGGCACATCTACCCTATATATAATCGAATGGCGTTATCCATTTTTTGGTAACGGCAGATGATGTTTCAGAAAACACTATCAAAGTCGGTGTTTTGAAACAAATTTCCGATGCGCAGCATCAGAAACGGGTAAAACGTGACCGACATTGATCTTAAGTATTACATTTATCTAAAAATGGAAAACGCTATTCATTCCAAATAGCTTTAATAATCAGGCATGCAAGTGCCATGCGTTTAAAAGTTTGTTCATAAATGTGTCAGAAAGTTTCGTGTTAACCGGTTTCTCAATCAGATGCAAAGTTTTAATTTGAATACAAGTTGCATCAATAAAAATGATTGCCGATCCAATCCTTATCGTCGATCTTATCCGTATTTGGTGAAATCTTGTTATCCGAATCTATGCGAAATCATTTATCAGGTTCGGTCGGGTTGTGGGCTTACAGATTTTTTGTTGTTGTTGTTGTTGGGTTAGGATAAGAATACGGGTTGAATCAAAATATAATTTCAGTCAACCATCATTCATGTTCAAGTTGACATTCAATCATGTTCAAGAAGTATATAACCGGATTTGTGTATGACTCTAGATCCGAGCCGACATCAGAAATTGTATAGTAACACAATTTCTGATAAAATCTGGTTACTCGGTCTTACGCAAGATTCTATTCCAAACAAGACTTACAGTAAAAACATTATACCCGACTCGGGTCAGATCGGGTTCACGAAAATCAGGTCACACGACAACTAATCTAAATCTATTCTGTAGCCAAACATATCCAAAAAGATCGATCCGAAGTTTCTGGATTGGATTCGGGTAAAATCTGGTCACCCGACCCGGTGCAGTGTCGTCACAAACGTGAACCATAAAAAAATTTTGATCCGAACAATCCGTATAGGATTCGGGTAAAATCTGGTCACCCTATCCGATGCAGATTCGTCACATTTTTCACATTGAAGTCGCACGGTGACTTCACAAAGTAGTCACATTGTGAGGTCACAGAAAGCCTTGAAAACGGCCATAACGACCTCGCATTTACGTCACAGTGACTTCACATCGACGTCACGTGACGTCACGACGACGGTCACAAAGTCACAGTGTGACATCACAGTGACGTCGCCGTGACGTCACCATACCTTACGGGTAGTATTTATTTAGCTTTATTCGAAAGACAAATTTCTCGAATGAATATAATAAAAGACAATTGGGTCCTGCATTTGCTAAGTTTAATTCCTGATGGAAATAGCCAATATTATAACTAGAGAGCCAGAAACATTAGCAAACAATTACCGATTATGTAAGATTTCTTCTTAAATGCTTCAAAATGACGCCAGGGGAATCTAGGCAGAAATACATAAGAAAGAATCTTCAGCCATTTGGCATGATTTAGCATTTGAATTAAGAAATTATTTGGAAGAATGGATTAGCAGACTTAAAGTATCTGATCTGGCTCTCTCTATAGCAATCAACTCTGCTGTAAATACAGACATTGAAGTGTGAAGCCGATAACTGAATTTAGTGTTGTCAATAAAAACCCCGCAACCAACAATATTCCCACTCTTGGAGCCATCTGTATAAATATCAGTATAGTTATTATATTTTGCACGATGTGCAGCAAATAGTTGTTGGAAAACAGTAGAAGCCAAGTTGTTTTTGTCGTAACTTTAAAAGGATGGAGAGAGGTAATTTTAGGAGGATTCCAAGGAGGGAACACATGCAAAGGACATGGACTCACCTCCATATTATTCAACGGGCCATTATTGATTATGTTTCTCATTCTGACTCCAAAAGATGGGATGCATGATGGTCGATGCTGATAAAGAATATCATTGTCAGTATTTAAAAGATAAGTGTGAAGAGGATGACCAGGATGAGAGAGGACATGGTAATATAATTCTAATGAGAGTTCTTCACGAGTATGGTGTAATGATGGTTCATTACAGTCAACATAAAGACTTAAAATTGGAGATGTACGAAATGCACCAGAGCAGACACGGAGTGCGCTGTGGTGCACAGTGTCAAGTTTTTTAAGAACAGATTTACTGGCAGAACCATAGACCTGGCAGGCATAGTCGATTTTTGAACGGATCACAGCTCTATAGATTTTAAGGAGAGCAGTACGGTCAGCTCCCCAAGAAGTATTTGAAAGTACTTTAATTAGGTTTAGGGATTTTTCGCATTTTGTCCTTAATTGTAAAACATGTGGTAAAAAAGTAAGTTTACTGTCAAAATGCAGGCCAAGATAACAAGCATTGTCCACAACAGGAATTTGGGATGAAGCGATAAAAATTTCAGGATCTGGATGCAGACCCCTTCGTCTACAAAAATGCACACAAGATGTTTTGTCATGGGAAATTAAGAAACCATTTTTGTTAGTCCAGTTAAGAATACTTTTGATTGCAATTTGCAGTTGTCTTTCAATAAAACGAATATCCTGTCCCATACACATAATGTGGAAGTCGTCAACATAGAGATCCCCCTTCACAGAAGGAGGAAGTTGTTTAATGATGTCATTTATTTTGATAGCAAAGAGGGTGACACTCAAGACACTGCCCTGAGGTACACCCTCTTCTTGTACATAAAAACTGGATAAAATTCCCCCAATTCTAACTTGAAATTGTCGAATGGCAAGAAAGTTTTTAATAAAAATTGGAAGGTTCCCACGAAAGTCTAGGTTAAAAAGATCGTGAAGAATCCCATAACGCCATGTTCTGTCATAAGCTTTCGCCATGTCAAAAAATACTGAGACCAAATGGCTGCGTTTTAGAAAGGCTGTCCGTATGTGATGTTCTAAATGGATTAAATTATCGACAGTTGACCTACCACGTCGAAATCCACTTTGAAATGCAGCAAGGCAATTGTTAGCTTCTAAAATATGCATGAGGCGGCAATTTACCATTTTTTCCAGAAGTTTGCAAAGGCAGCTAGAGAGTGCAATTTGCCTGTAATTATTGGGATTTGTAGCATCTTTTCCTGGTTTAGGAAAAGGTATAATTATAGCTCTACACCAAGCAATAGGAAAAGTCTGCTCCATCCATATCCTATTAAAGAAGGAGAGGAGATTATTCAAGGACAGAGCAGAAAGGTGCTTGAGCATAATGTATGTAATCCCATCGTGACCTGGAGCAGATAAATGGCTACATCTCAAGCATTTTATCATCTCTGATTTGATAAATGGTTTATTATATGCATATGAGTTATGAGAGTTAAAATTAATCCTGGTTCTTTCAGTTTGTCTTTTATATGTTAAAAAAGGTTCTGGGTATGAGTCAGAGCTTGAAATAGATGCTAGGGTACTACCTATTGTCTCAGCGATGTTTTTAGGTGATGCGATGGTTTGACCGTTATGTTTTAAAATAGAAATATGATTATCAGAGTATAGGCCCATACATTTTTTCACTTTATTCCAGAGTTCTTTACCTGATGTATTGGAATTAATGCTCGAGATGTAGTTGATCCAGGATTCACGCTGGCTTTTGCGTCGCACTCTTCTAGCTTCAGCCTTTGCTTTTTTATATGCCATATAGTTAGTATTAGTTGGGTACCTCCGAAATATTCCCCAGGCCTTCTGTTGTTTTTTCTTGGCATTTTGGCAATCACTATTCCACCATGGCTTTCTATGTTTATGTTTGGTTGATGTTTTTGGAATGCTAAAATCTGCAGCATTGATAATACATTGAGTTATATTATCAAGTGCATTGTCAATATCCCCCTGTATCATGTTAGCTGTGATGTTTGCAAGTGCTGCAAATGTTGGCCAGTCGGCTCTGTCATATATATATCGTTTGTTAAAATTATAACAATCCCTATCAGCAGGAGTAGTCAGTGATATAAAAGTAGGAAAGTGGTCACTGCCGTGCAGGTCATTAGAGACCCAGAAGTTCCAGAAAGGATAGAGTACTGGGGAGCAAATTGTAAGGTCTATTGCATGGAATGTATGCGTTGGCTCATGAAAATAAGTGTAATCACCATTATTGAGCAGGCATAAGCCGTTGTCAGAAATAAATTTTTCTACAGTATCACCACGTTGGTTAGCGTCACGGTTGCCCCAGAGTTGGCTGTGTGCATTAAAATCTCCAACAAGGATGTATGGAGTCGGGATTTGGAGAAGGAGATTATCGAGATGTGCTGACTGAATAGTTTGGTTTGGAGGTAAATAAATGGTACATATTGTTATGAGTTGTTTAATATGTACACGGACTGCAACAGCTTGTAGGTTTGTATTTAGAGATATATAAGAATGGGGTAGATTATTGGAAATGAAAAGAGCTACTCCACCAGTGGCCCTTCCATTAGCTGCAAAATCTTTCCTGTAGGTAGTATAGTTACGTAATTTTGCTTTGTCATTGGGTTTTAGATGGGTTTCTTGTAGAGCTAAGCATAATGGTTGATGGTCAGAGAGAATATCATGGATTTCAGCATGTTTATTATGATATGCACGACAGTTCCACGAGATAATATTAGTCATTATTGATTTTTTAGATAGATATATCCACGTCACTTTGTTCGGAGGTAGTAGACATATCATCTCCTCCATCGTTCAGTTCTGCATCCGGTTCTGGATGAAGCTCCACCGCGTCTTCATCCTGCATACGCATCACATTTATTTTATTATTTTTATGTGGTTGAGTTTCTGTTTTGGGTGGTTTAATTTTTTTCCTCTTATTAGTTGGGTTTTCAGATGATACAGAGGCTTTAATTGTTTGTAGGCCATGTTTTTCTGAGTCAGATCTGCGATTTTGTTTCATAGGTGTTGTTTTGGGGGTATTTTGAGAGGTTTTTATATGGATTGGAATTTTAGGAAACATTGATTGTGATGACTTTGATGAGACATCTTGTGGTGATTTAGGAGGAAGAGAATTTACTGATTTAGAAGAAACAGATTGTGTTGATTTAGTTGTAGTAGCAGGTTTAGTAAACGGGGTTTCTTTTTGCTTTGATAAGACACTTAATTCTGTAATGGATTCAGTTTGAGTTGCTATATTTTTATATGTTTTGGAAGCAGTTTTTGATATGGCAGCAGCATATGATACTCCAACTTTGGGTGTCCTGGATTCAACTATTTTTCTGGCTTCAGGGTATGATATGTTTTCTTTTGTGCGTATTGTCTGTATTTCTTTTTCGTTTTTCCATTGTTCACAAGACTTAGAGTAGGATGGGTGCTCTTTTTTACAATTTAGGCAGTGGGCTGGAGCGTTACAGTCAGTACTTTCGTGACCAACTGTACCACACCGACAACAGGTGATTTTACCATGGCATGCTGTTTTAGAGTGACCAAAACGTTGGCATTTAAAACAGCGCAGGGTGTTTGGGATGTACGGTCTTACAGAACATGATAAATATCCAGCTTTTATTGTTTTAGGTAAATTAGGAGTATTGAATGTGAGGATAATATGCTTTGTAGGAATTTGTGTTTGATTAGGTGGTATTTGTTCATCACGACGGAAGATTTTTATTCTTCTTGCTTCAATGACATTTTGTTCTTTCAAATTATCAACAATTCCCTGTTCAGTAACATGCAGAAGATCTGATTCAGAAATTACTCCTCGAGATGTATTTAAAGTTCTGTGCAGAGATATGCTGACTGCGATGTTTGCAAAATGAGTAGATTTTATTAAATTAGATGCCTGAGTACTATTGCTTACTTCAATTAAAAGATTGCCTGACCTCAATTTTTTCACTGTCTTGGGTTCACCAACCAAACCTTGGATTGCTTTATTAATCAAAAAGGGAGGTGTTTGATCAAAGCTCCCTTCTTGGCGTTTCACAATGAAAAATCTTTCATCAGTTTTAGTAGCATTAAATTTGGAATTTTTGCATTCCATATTGGAAGCAAAAACCTCAACTCTCTCTCCCCATGAATTACTTTGGCCCTGATCATCTACTTTTGAGCCAGAGGCCAATGACTTACTCCCTTTATTCGCTTGTGGGGCTTCCACATCGCATGTTTTATTTTCTTCATTTGTAACCATATTAAAGTGTTAATATATGAAACGCCAGGCATCGGGCCTGGTCACCGACCCTTCTTCTTAAACCTTACTTCTGGGCGCAGGTTCTCAATAGGGCGAAAACTATTAGCAACAAACCTCCACGTTTTTCGAACGTTGGATTAAACTCGATAGCATATCCTAATACTAGTTCTTTCACATTGGAATCAGGTAGTCAGTAGGTAAGCCTTTACAGCTCTGTCCAACCTACAACCCCTTTCACCGAAAGGCACCAGTCTCCCGGTGTTGGTCCTAACAGCCACCATACAATGTATGGCGTCCTCCGATCACGGAACCGGAATTCGGAAAATGCCCTGCACTCTGGGACTCAAGATCAGCCTAAAAAGGTAGAACCGAGTCGAAGAGATTAAAAAACCTCAGCACCCAGAGTGTCTCACGTGAAAATAAAAAAATCCACTATTGTATAAAAAAGGAAGCAATGTGAGAGAAAACTTAGAAACAAGGTGTATTTTTTGTCTTTTTCAATCTTTTTTAACAAAAGAACGAATACAACGTTAGCAGAACAAAGAACAATATGAACAAAAGAGTTAGTAAAACAATCAAACATGAACAAAGAGGTATAACAAACTGAAAAGAGAAGATTAAAAAGTGTGAAACAAAGAAAATAGGATAGACAACTAAAAAGAGAAGAAGGCATGAAAGGAGAGAGATCGCTCAGGAATCCGGGGTCGCGAAACCCGTAAATACCTAAAGAAGGTATTCCTATGGGGGACATGAGAATAAAAGATGAGAGGATAAAAAAGGAAATAAATAAAACATTTACAATAGATTTAACATCCTCCCCTTTATTTTTTTTACTAATAACGTTTGGAATGCTTCTTTCTTTTATAAATTGCTTCATTTGCTTTATTTTTAAATATTTAATCTCAGTATTTTCAATTTTCTTTCTTTAAGCCGAACATGGCAATAAGTAAAGAAAAAAAAAACATGTTAGCGGACTTCGGGCATATACGAAAGCTATTCGCACATTTAATCCAACTAGATATCGGAGAAATACAAAAGCATTAATATAATATTTTGATTGATAAATAGAAAAGGTTACTTACCACACACTACTATGCTAAATTTAACAAAATGGCGACATGAGGCTAAGTGGAAGATAAGAAATACTTCGATTAACATCCCTTTTCGATTTATTATTTTTTCATGCTGCCATCTGTTGTCAGAGCGAGAAGATCTACAAGTGTTTAAATTTGACTTTTAGGTTACGTTTGTTTCGCCTTCACCGTAGACCTGTCTGCAAAATAATTGGCAATTCTTTTAATTATATTTTTAAATAGTAAGAAAAAACAATGAAATCACATTGAAACTCATATTATACCATCTACCAATAGAAATAAGTTGTAGATTTTTAAGAAAAACATTCTTTATGCCTAAATTTTCTTTGGCTTCTTGCATCTTCTAGCCTCAATTTTTGACTTAATGTAAAATTCTCGTGGTAAAACTAAAATTATTAAACCAAATTGTAATGTCTATGTAAAAAATTATGCACAATCTATAATTTATGTCACCAATTTCCAACCGCTATATTTTCTCTTATAAGCTAATATATTAAAAAGCTTCCATATTATTTATTTATATTATTTTCCCTTAATATATACCGTATATTTGGACGTTCAACATGCAGTTTTGATACAAGAAATTTGATCTAAAATTACAGGTAAGCATTATATGTCAGTTAAGAAAACAAAAAATTAACAAGGACAAAAACTCAGATGTTTAATTTAATGGACATGCTATTTATTAAGAATGAACTTCCATTTTTGTATTTTGCTCTTTATTTTACAAGCCTTGGAATAGATGTGGTTCTCTAAAGAATTATCTATAAAGAATTTTAAAAATTGCCGGAACAATTTTGTTATTTTACCTCTATTCAACCTGCATTTACATTTGTGATTTAAAGAGAAATTAGAATGAATGGCACCAACAGATGGCGCTGTCCATTGAATTTTCTAATAGAATATTTTCTTCATGCTTGTACGTATTTACATAATAACATTTGTTAAATATTGATTAACTGTGTGTCGATTAGTCATATTAAGACGAGGAATAAAACAACTTTCTGCTTTTAAGTAGAATTTTATTTGTGGAATATTATTTATAGTTTTTCTCATATATGTGTCATTGAACAAATATATTTTTTTTATATATACACCATTTGATATAATATTATTTTAATTTGTTAAAGCGTTAATTTAAATTTTGTAGGATTTACACATTATCTATAGGAATAAAAAGATAAAAATATATGATTCTTTTAAGCATACATTATAAAATCTAATTTTCAATAAATTAAATTCAAAATTTAAGTTTATAGAATAAATGTTTGCCCCTACTAAAATATCTAGTACAAATCTAGCATGATAGATTCTAATTTGCTGATCATATTACATACAATATTATATTTAGATATATTCATATTGATTATTTTGTTTCTTTTATTAATATATATCGAACATCCTATATTTCGTTATGAAATTTCTTTTGACAATTTACATGTCTTTTTTGTGTTTACACATCCATTTTTTACACAAAGAGCACCTACAAAATTTATATTAGCAAATATTTATAGTACAGTAGGGTTTGAAAAGTTTGCATGCTTGGGAGTAGAAGTTGTACAGATTTCAGGATTTTGCAGGTTTTCAGGGGCACTGCTGGATTGTAAAAAAAGAGGAAAATGTTTGCTTTGTCTCCAACTCCCACATTTAGAAAATTTTCCGTTAGCTGGCGAATGGTAATTGAGGTAGTGGTAATTTCAAGCGCAGATCCGAGAGGTGTGGGGGGGGGGGTTCATGACCCCCTCCAAATCATAAACATTTCTGTAGAACAATACATTTTTTTAATTATAAATATGTATAAAAGATTTTTAATTTTTTTCTTTTTTTACTGCTTAAAATTTAATCTTTCTGATACATTAATGGACTCTATTTTTAAATAGAAATGCATGAAAATTGCAGGCATTATTGCTTAAGCACTAAAGAATCAAATTGGTTTTTAATTTTCTTATAAATGTGGTACATTTTGAATTGTATTTGATTGTTTCCTCACGATGATATTTCCATGATTTTTGACCCTCAAAATCACCTTAAAATGCGAACTTTGAGAAAATTTTCTGCAAGATTCTTTGCATTTATAAGAAAATGAGAAACTCATTTCTTGGTATCTGGATAAAACATGCATATTTTGTATATTTACGAATACACTTACAAATTTTATGCACTTATGAAAGAAAATGAATCTGGGTATATATCAGAAGATAGTCAATTTGGATCTAAGATATAAAACCTGTTTATAAAGACACGTGAATACCCCCCCCCCCAAAAAAAAAAAAAAAATCATTTTCTCTGGGTAATTTTGGGGAAGAGAAGAATGTGGATAGCTGAATATTTTCTGTTATTAGAAAGTAATTAATATTAGGACAAACACTTTTTTAAATAATTTTAATAAATTTAATAATATTTAGCAATTTTATATTTATTCTTTTTACTAATTTTAAATTTATTATTTTTAATACTTTTAAATTTAAAAATAATATTTTCTTCGAATTTAATAAATAAATTCTTCAATATTTTTTAATAATTTTAATATATTTTAGATAAATTTTAAAATAAGTTTACTTGAACTTATTTGATTTTTTAAATATTATGAGCTGGGAGAAAGGGTGTCAAGGGGGGTGAAGAAGAAGAATTTTCTGAGAGTGGGTGGGGGGGGGGTGCATTTAGAAGACAGATTATTTATTTATTATATATATTACAAATCAAAACATGTCCATCACTGACACTAAGCTAAAAAATATTATTAGATGTCTCATCATGAGCTCTCACTTTGATTGCATTCACTTTTCAATATTGGATAATCCTAATTTTTATTAATCAAAGAAAAATAATGAACTTTCAGATAAATTTTATTTTAAAATTGTAAATTAACTTACTGATTTTTTATAACTCCTCCTTGTAATTTTTAAAAATCTATAAACATGTGATGTAGCAATAAACATTTATTTGCAATAGTAATGTAAAGCAATATTTTCAGAATTGTAAAATAAAGATGCAAGACTTACAGGGAGAAGGGGAATTTAGATGAAAGTTTCAAAAGAGAACAAATCCAGCAAATTTAGAAGATTCTCACCCCTGCCATTTGAGCCGGGCTGTGGAGTCGGAGTCAGGCCTATTTTTGGGCAAAAGAGTCAGAGTTGGAGTCACTAAAAAACTGGCCGACTATGACTCCAGCTTGTTTTTTAGATAGTTTGAAGTGAAATTAAACCAATTCTATGTAATTTTAAATTTATAAACTGAATTATTATTTTTATGTTTGGACTATATATATATAAGGAAACCCAGGTTAAACAGTCCCAATATACTGTCCAGAGTGTACGGCATATATGAACACTGTTTTTAATTGAAAGTTTTAGCTTATATTTTATATTTAGTATATACCTAGTTCATTACAAGATGTTATTTTTCACAAAAATATAATAAATTTCACAAAAATAACCTTTACTTTTCACAAAATGGGCCCTAAGAAAAAAAACCTGCATCAACCCCTGGGTTGATAGTTGATATGCACATCATATGCTTCAAGGTCAAACAGGAATGTAACAGTAGGTTGTAGTGTTGCCAGTTGAGTGTTTTATAAATTCTGGTTGCTTGATTGCTGCCACTTTTTTTTATAATAGTAATATTTCCTTTATTTAATGACAAATTTAATAAAGCAACTATTACAATTTCAAAACAAATGACAGCAATGAAGCAATCTGTATAATAGGAATCAACAGGCAATACTAGTACTTTAGCCATCCCAGAGTCGGAGTCGATCATTTTTCCCACCGACTGTGCAGCCCTGCTTTTGAGTCATTAAAAAGAGATCATTACATTAAGAATGAACGAAAAATGAATAATTACAAAGACAATGAAGAAAGCGGCTTAGATGTATCACACGCCCTCAGAAGGCGGCAATTTTGGTATTACGTGTAATCTCTAAAAAAATTTTAATTTTGAAATATATAGAGATTAAGCATAAAAAAAAAGTAATTCAAGCAAAATCATGAAATTTTTAATCAATGACCACTTGGCAAACAAACTTGTCTGCAAAACAAAATGGCGGATTGAGGCGAGTTATACATCTGTTCCAAGAAACCATATAATGACATCATTTCACTGTGGTATTACAAGTGAGAATTGTAAAAAATGTTTGTAATATTTGTAAAGATTTTTTTTTAATTGAAAAGAAATGTTAAATAATTAATCGTTTCTTTCTAAACTGTAACATGTTTTATTTTTCTTTCATTCTACATAAAAATTAAGTCCAGTTCAGTTCAATAGCTCTTCAATTAAAATATAAAAATTAAATTTTTACTTACTCTGTATTAACTTTCTAATATGAGTTTTTATTGAAAATTCATCTTTACAGGATTGTTATAAATTGTAATACAGTGGAACCCCGATTTTATGTAACCCGTTTCGTACGTTATCCCGCTTTCTACGTTATTTTTCGTCGGTCCCAGAAAATTCCTATTTCGATAATGTTAAAAGTACCTCGATTTTACGTTACTTACTCTTAGCGTTTCCCGCTTGGCACGTCATTTTAGCCGAAGTACCTCAGGAAATTTTATCTTTTTTCACTCATGAAAAATTTTCAAAAGAACAAAAATGCTTTCCACTTGGTCAACTGTTTGATTGTTACCAAAAACAGTTCAAAGTAATGAAGAACTATTATTCGTCTATCAGCACTTGACCAAACCTGCGCCACGTGATATCGGGGGGTGGGGGGGGGAAGTGATTATTTTACCGCCGTTCATTCATTTCAATTCGCAGTGGAGTAGTTTTCTTTTGCTATCTGTTAGTGATTGCCAGTCATAAGTAGGATGTCTAACAGAAAATATTTCTCTGTAGCCGAAAAGGCTGAAATTATCGAAAAATCAAAAGTTTCCAAAGGAACTAAAGGTAAAACTCGTAAAATCGTTTGGTATCGCGTATTCCACGTTAGAAACCATCCTAAAGCAAAAGAGGTCTGTGTGGAATTAAAATCTGAAAAACTGGGAAATTTGGGAAAAACTGGAAAATACTGCGGTCATTGAGGAATGGATGGACAAAAACTTTGCCTTCTCTTGTGTGTAATTAGTACTAAAAAAAGACATCTTTAACGCAGATGAGACCAGATTGTATTTTTAAACTCTTCCCTGATACAACATACACCGTAAAAAGAGAAACGTGGCACAATTGGAAGCTATCAAAAGTGCGATTAAGAGTTTTGTTATTACGGAACTGAGAAGCTAAAACACCCTTTGTGATTAGTAGATACAAGAAGCCTCGATGCTTCAAAAACATTAAAAGTTTGCCGTCAAATTGTGCGTTTCAGTGACAGATTACAATGCCAACCACAGTGCTCGGATAAACCTAAATCTTTTTGAAGATTTTGTAAGAAAATTGAATATAAAAATGAGCTTACAAGAGCGAAAAATAATTTTATTCGTAGACCAGTGCATTCATGTTAATCTGAATTTAAAGAATGTGTGTATAGAACTTTTCCCACCCAACTCTACCAGTTTACTTCAGCCATGTGACTTGCGAATAAACAGATCCTCCAAAATGCATTATAGAAAGAAACTGGTAAGAAAAGGCCTTTTTTCCCTTGATTCAGTTGATTTTGAAGATGCTTAGAAAACAAAGCTAAATGTGCTGGAGGCATTTCATTTCATATCATTGGCGTGGAATGGTGTAAATGAAAAATGCATGTCAAATGCTTTTCTGAAGGGAGAATTTTTTAAATCCGAAATTAACAGTGAAGTGCCGCCGGAAGGGCTCTCTATGGAAGACTACACAAAAGAGGATGAATTTATACCTGCAGACATCAATGTTGGTGAGTACATTGATTGCGATAAGGATGCTATCTCTGCCACAAACATCCAGACTATTTCCGATTTGATTTCGCAATATTGAAGTCAGGATGATATTGATGAAGATCCAGAAGACATCGTGCCCTCATTGGCAAAGGCCATTGCGAGTTTAAAATTTTTAAAGAAATTTTAACTGAACATGAAAATTAAGAAAAACAAATTGCAAAAACTTGCATGTATTGAAAATAGAGTATATGTGAAATTACACTTAAAAAGAAAACGCAATGAAGAATAACAGACTATTTAAATACTAATATGGTATTAGTAAGTTTATTTTTGTACAATTTGTTTTCTTGAAGTGTTTTTCTCTATTTGACCCCGATTTTACGTTTTCCCGTTTCGTACGTTTTTTTCTGCTGGCCCCGTGAAAAACGTAAAATCGGGGTTCCACTGTATTTTGCCTGGGTTTAAAACCATACTAACAATTTTATCATCAGACATTAAATACTTATCAGTTTATCTGAATTTCAAAACCAATTTAATGTTATTTTATCTTATATATGTTCATTTTTTCATAGGTGGAGCGGAAGTAATAGCTTTTACTGGATTTAAATTATATATGAAATCCACCTAATACATTATGATTGCTCTCCTCTTTTATTTTAAAAATGTTCAAATGTCATATGAATTCATATTAATTTTCATATTCATATTTATTACTAATTTTCTATGTGCTAAGCTCCATTGTAGATATTTTCAAATTTCTTAAAAATTGTAATTTGAATAATTGTATAAACTTTTTAAATGATCAATTGTTAATAAAAGTCATAGAGAGGATGCTCAGACTTTAGTGACAGAAAAAAGTCTTGCCTCTACTGTAACTGATGTAATATTATATTTCCAAAACACAGTTACAAAAAGTGTTCTTTGACGATAGAGGGCAGCATGCAAATGAATTAATCAAACATCGATCCAAAAGTGTAATCGTATCATCACGTCTATCCTGAATTTAATCATAAAATGGCTAATTAGCTCCTCTCTATCTGCGTGTTATATCGAAACTTTTAAATGATATTTTTACTATTTCCACTATAAAAAGAAAATATCTGAGTCGGATTTACTTTATTTATCTTTAATTTCTAACGTAGCAGAGAAATATTAATAGTTAAAAAAAGTTACGAGTTGTGTAGTAGTAATATCAGTTAGGCCAAATTATCATCATTTAAGCAACATATGATTTGAAGGTATTTTATTTATCTATTTAATGTATTTTCTTATTACTGTTTTAATGCAACTTTTGTCTACATTAATGTTATTTTTAATGTAATTTCAAAATGTCATATCTGCATAAAATGCATTTTTTCAATTTTTTTGCTGTCCGTATATATTTTAGGGATATTTTTTATGCATAAATTACATTTTGTTTTTGTTAATGATTTGTTCTAATTACCTACTTCAGATGTAAATTATTTGTGTTCATTGCACAGTTTTTTGGACTCTTTTTTAAATAAAATTTAAATGCTGATATTTAATATCTATTTTTTGATTAAATTCAACTTGTTCTAAAGCATTTATACATTACTGACAGTGTTTCCTTGTTTTTAGATTGAAGTTTATGAAAAGATGATAAATTGAACACAGTGTTAAATCTTGCATATATATTATATCCTTTATAAAGTACCCAAAAACTCATTTTTTTTTTACCTCATTTCTTGAACACTATAATTGTTCAGACTAAACCAAATTTTACCATAAAAATAATGAAATTATGATTAATTCGTACCCGTTTACTAAGTTACTCTGTATTTACCTTTTATAAACAATACACTGCATTGTACAGTACTATATAGCCAGTGAATCACATTACTTTACATTACATGAGATATATGACAACTTTACATCATTTTAACAAAAGTTTAAGAAAAACGTACTCCAGCTTTATTAAGGAAGTTTTAGATAGCATTAGATTGAAGGAAAAGGGGGGTTAGGGGTTCATTCTTATATTTGTCGATTAATAGGACCACTAAATTGACTTGCCATCTTTAAAACTTAAAATGCATGAATTTTTGCTAATAAAGATTTCCAGTTCTTATAATATATATTTTTGACAATCTTTTACTGTTATTTTTTAAAAATAAAAGTAGAATTTCGATTTTAATAATACTTTTGATTAAATCCACATAATAATAATTTTAAAAAATGAAATTCAGATATTCAGAGCCCTTTTAATAAACAGATCTACTAGTTTTGTACACACAATCCCCATTTTCAAGACCAATAATG
The DNA here is from genome assembly GCA_963931845.1 of Maratus michaelseni. Classification (NCBI taxonomy): domain Eukaryota; kingdom Metazoa; phylum Arthropoda; class Arachnida; order Araneae; family Salticidae; genus Maratus; species Maratus michaelseni. The sequence goes on along the minus strand of OZ007596.1, from coordinate 321,579,553 downwards.
ATAAAAAATAAATTAATTTAAAAAAATTTGAAAAATGACCTTGATAAACAAAAATCAGGAAATCACAGGTATAATGAAAGCAGATGTTTCAATAAAAATGGCTATCTTTAAATTTGAATCAATTTAGGAAATTCTCCAATATTCCGTCAACCATTCTCTATTAATGAAAAAACAATCACCAAATTATTCGCCAAATTCTAACACCCAAGAAACAAATAGAAGAGTGCTGCCATTCTAAATTTTTAAATGGTTACAGAGAGTAAAATAAATTAATTTAGCGATAAAATGTCTCTGAAGAATAGTGTGCCTTTATCTAAGAGTAGTAGTGACATACTGGATATAAAATAAGATTTGTTTAGATGATTTTGGACAAAAGAATACTTTGTTTTTAAGAAGTAATTTAAGCATTAATTTAAATGATCATAGGAATTAATTAATTTAATTACAAGAAAGAATTTAAGAATTTAAATGACGAATGATTAAATTAAACCATAAACAGCCAGATAATTTTTTATATTGCATTTACGAATAAAATATAAATATTTTATTTTACAATTTTAATAAGATACATATAAAAAAGTTAATATGAGAAATAAGAAACTATATTTTAATGATCAATTCATCAATATTACAGAAAATGTTAATGATCATTACAAAGTTAAAATTTTTTTAAATACATGATATTTGTTAGTGTTGCTATCATTATATCACATTTATGAGCACTTCACACACATGAAAACCCGAGAAAAAACATTTCTGGATGCAGTGACTATGCTGTATTGAAATCTTAAAAAATTCTTTAATGACGGGGTGACTATATTGCCTGTAAAAGTGCTTCACACATTAAAAAAAATAATTATTGAATGCCGCAACCTTACTGTATAGGAATCTTAAAAAAACATATGAAATTCGTTAATATCGCAATCTACTGAATGTATACATTCCTTGCAGAAATGAAAAAAAAAAGCACCACTATGTGCAGTAAGCTTGTTGAATTGAATCTTAAAAAATGCAAGAATTTTATTACTATCACAATATCACTATACCACATGAAAGGTGGTATAGTGATATTGTGCACACATCAAAATAAAAAAAAACATCACTAGATGCATCAACCTTGTTATATTGGAATGTTAAAAAAAATATATAAGAAATTCAGAAATTCCCCCAATCACTAAAGCATCATGTACCAGTTACTTTTAACAATATTAAAATATATTAATAAAAAGGAAAAAAATAATCTTTGATAGTTACTTATTTACATTCTTTTTCTTAATTATTCTTCTCTGCTGGCAGATAAATACTTGTGATGTCAGTCTGAACTGGTCTATTTTACATAAATATGCATCACAACATTTTTTAATGCCTTTTCTCTTTTAATATCATGACGTCATTATTTAATGATGTAATTGATATTTTTATTATAGAAGAACAAATAAATCAATAAAACATCATTAAAAACACAGATAAACATTAAAATAAACATTCATTTGATGATTAACAAATACATGTAATGAATCAGTTGACAAGTGAATGTGATGTCACGATTCTACATTTTTAGCATCAAATCCAATTGTTTAATGATAATTTTCTGACGGAACATGGTCTATGGGATAATGGAGAAGCAACTTATTTTATCACTTATTGTTTAAAGAAACATTGATAAAATAATTCACGTTTACAGATGATCATTTTTATTAAAGCACCTGCATTCATAGTACCTGTAATATCATGAATTTTAGGTACTTTTATGTATACTGGGTGCAAATCTCATCAATAGCAAACTTTTTCCTTCACCAACATTAGCTTTTGTTTTTCAGGTGTGTTAATTACAGACTATGCTTTTATGTTTAAATAAAATGTTTTGATTTGTGATATTTTTTTTATGTAATATGTGTATTTTAAATGTATGTATTTTAAGAACAGGTTACGTATTTTTCATGAAATAAGTAAAACTAGCTGACACCTGCCCAGCGTTGCCCGTTCCCGTGATGATAAATTAAAAAAAATCCAAGTTTTTATTATTTTATATCTTTAACCTGATTTTGTATGAAATTATATTTTAAGATGGAAAATTCGCAAAAAAAAAATATGGATATTTAGTAATAAAAGCCCTCATTTTCTTGTTTTTTTATGTAGGGTTGTTTCACAGTTTTAAGATAAAAAGTTATTTTTGTCCATACTCTTTAAAATCTTTATTGGTGATAAATAAATCGGCTTTACAGCCTGTGTAAAAATTTTATGAAAAAAATATTGTTATCCAGTTGTAAAAGAAATGTTTTCTTCTCACTTTTTTGTTTGTTTTTTTGTTATTGTGTTGGCTCCTTTAACATAACAATAAAAATATAGTGCTCATCTTCTGAACTCTCTGACATTTCAATCGGTTATAAATATAACTGTATCCAAGCTCTGTTTAAAATTTTGTATGAAAATATATTTTAAAATGAAAAATTTGTGAAAAAATATTGATATTAAGTGATAAAAGCACTCATTTTCTTGGTTTTTTTTATGTAAGGTTTTATAGTTTTAAAATAAAAAATTCTTTTGTTCGAACTTTTTGAAATCTTTATTGGTGATAATTAAAACAGTTTTACAGTCTGTGTAAAAAATTTGTGAAACAGTATTGTTATCCAGTTGTAAAAGAAATGTTTTCTTCTCACTTTTTTGTTTGTTTTTGTGCCGGTTCCTTTAACATAGCAATTAAAAAATAGTTCTCATTTTCCGAAGTCTCTGACATTTCAATCGGTTATAAATATAACTGCATCCAAAACTCTCTTTAAAATTTTGTGAAAAAAATATATATTTAGTAGTGGAAACATGAGTTCTTTAAAAAAAAGCTTTAGCTTTCAACCTCAGAGCAAAAATATATTAGAAGGTCTTTTAATTAACCCATTTCAACCTCAGAGCAAAAATATATTAGAAGGTCTTTTAATCAACCCATTTCAACCTCAGAGCAAAAATATATTAGAAGGTCTTTTAATCAACCCATTTCAACCTCAGAGCAAAAATATATTAGAAGGTCTTTTAATCAACCCATTTCAACCTCAGAGCAAAAATATATTAGAAGGTCTTTTAATCAACCCATTTCAACCTCAGAGCAAAAATATATTAGAAGGTCTTTTAATCAACCCATTTCAACCTCAGAGCAAAAATATATTAGAAGGTCTTTTAATCAACCCATTTCAACCTCAGAGCAAAAATATATTAGAAGGTCTTTCAATCAACCCTTTTCAACCCCCCCCCCCCTCTAGGCTAAACAGGCTAATCAATCAAGTTTCCCATTTCGAGGGCAGAAGCCTTAAGAAAAAACGTTGAAGCATATGTAAAGAGACGATATTCGTGTGGAAATTTGACAGAATGCACTTTTTGTTTTAAATTTATAGATGTTTATACTTGAAATGAAATAAATGTCACATGATGGCAGTATTAAGCATTATTTGGCAATTTATTACCTGATCTAAAAGTACCAGTTTCTGTTTATCGAAGTTGTTTTTCAAATTTTTGTGAAAATACTATATTTTATCTTTGTTGATCTTGAGAATGTCACCAATAGTGTTTACGAAACTAGTAGTTATGTTTGTTAAAGTGTATTTATAAGCTTTTCAGTGGATTGTAATCACTTTTAGCATATCTATTTTTATTTTAACTTTTTCTTATTACAAAAAATTACAATTTACGTATGAACAAGACATTTAACATTATATTCTTTCCTAATAACAATGCATCAGGGGTGGCACCAGAATTCGCCAAGGCGGAGTGGGGCATTGTATATCCAACAGGGTGGTCAAATTGCTAATATATATTAAAGGTTCACACGAGCCTGTGCATGTCCCAAAGCCCATTTTGGCAAAAAAAATTTCATTAAGCTTCGGCTGGGCTTAATTTTTATGTGAAGACTCGAGCCAGGTTCAAGCAACCTCTTTTTGACACTGAATTCCTTGGGTCAAATCAGCCAGCACTATTATAAGTTTATGCATTTTTATTAAATCTTCATAGAGTTAGAAAGTATATACATTTGAGAATGCAAATTTTATGCGATAATGATGGCATATAATGGCACATACTTTATTTATATTTATTGAGAATATTATGTGATTAAACAGTTTCTTTTAATAATATATATTGAATGAAAAAGAACATTGTTTGGGCATATTTCAAAGTCTTTTTTTTGGTTTTGGAAGTTATTAATAAATTCATATTAAAAATTTTATTAATTTATACTTTTATTAATTTTGCATAAAAAGAATCAGCATTGTCAGAAAACTTAGTTGTGTTCCCTTACAGCTTATTCCTATCATTAATTTTCGAGGTATAGAAAGATATTATTTCCTTACAGTCTAAAGGGGATCGTCTTCCAATATCACTTACACCAACAGAAATTAAAATTTTAGAAAGTAACCAGAAAAATTCTTTAAAATTTTCTTTTATATATGTTCCTTTATTTTATATTTAGATTTGTTATACTGGTTTTTTGGTAACTAACTGAATGTTCTTGGTACTTTACCTTGTAAGATCTTAATTATATTATCCAAAATTTATAGAAAAGAGGTCATCCATTAAATTTTTCGTAACACTCCTAGGTGGGGAGGGGGATGTGTATTCACACAGTGTGACATCACATTTAGAATACGAAAACAATAGTGCAGGCATTATTTATAAGCAGCAATAATACAGCTCATCAAAAAATATATAATTTTATACAAGTAGAATTAGGTATATATTTTTTCATTTATCATGAATTTCAAAAGCTTCAAATAAAAGCACACAATATCTTAATGGATTTATATCAATGTGATAGATTGTATACATGACTTTTTGTGTACAATTGGCTTTAAATTATTAGTTGTAAAAAATGTGACTTCACAACAGGGATGGGAGTATCATTCGAGTGTGACAACCTGTGACATAAAGGGAGGGAAACTAATGTAAAAAGTAAAAAAATTCCACGAAATTTGCACAATGTAGTTTATGGATGAATTCTAAACCTCTAATACATTTTCTTTTGTTAAGTTGTGGCAATTTAAGATAAAGTGTGTAAACTATATACTTTACTAGGTTGCTTTGATCCAAGGTACTCAAATTGTTATGGGTTGGTGTTACCATTTGAAAAATGAATGTTGGTATAGTTTTTAATACGTAGACAAACCCTGAAACATAATTTATAGATAGCATTAATCAGTAGACTTTATTCCAAGTCGATCAGTACATATTTTTCATATGACTATTTATAAAGGATCTCACTCCAACTTTCAAGTAACTCAAAGGACGCTGATTCATTGTATAGGTTCTTTTAGCACATATAGATTTCTATTGATTCACGGATAATGAATGAGATATAAATTCTTTATGGATAAATTATATTGCTATTTTTTAAATTTGTAAAGTCTCTGAAAAAACTCTGATTTGCAAAGCTATGTAGTCTGGCTGAAACAGAAATTTATTTGTTGTATTTGATATCTGCTATATGTTCTTTCATCTTCATTAACATATTTTCAGAAATTCGAATTTATTTTCACATTTTGACCGATTTTTTTATATTCGTAAAAGGAATTTGATTTCAAACTTTTAACCTTAGTAATTTTTTTACTCCAGAATTTGTGTATTTTTAGTGACTTAATGCGATCTTTAGAACGAAAAGTCTGGAAATGTCGAATAACTCGAGAAATATACATCGGACTGAAAAACGGAAAATATGTGTTCAATATTTTTGAAAGATCCATTTAAGGATATAAATGTTGCCCCCTCAACTCTGTCCCTTGTGGGGGAAAGGGGACAACTTCAAAATCTTAAATTATAACCCTCTTTTTTATTTGCAGATTCTGATTCTATGGGAAAAAATATGTAGTTTTTGCATTTAACATTTTCTTTGGAAAATCGTAAATGGCGCTGTAATCGAGTAAAATGCAGGGAGAATCGTATCCATTAAAAAGTTTAGAAACAGTCAAATAACTCATGAAATATACATCAGATTGAAAAATGGAAAAATACATGCTAAATATTTTTGAAAAATCTATTTAAGGATATCAAAGCTGCTGTTCCCAACTCTGTCACCTGGGAAGGAAAGGAGTGGGGGCAACTTTGACATCTAAAATCATAATCCTCCCTTTTTTGTTACAGATATGGATTCTATGGGGAAAAATATGTAATTTTTGTATTTACATTTTCTTCAGAAAATTGTATGTGGTGCTGTAATCAAGTAAAATGTAGTTAGAATCGTTTTTATTGAAAAGTCTGAAAATGGTCAAATAACTCGAGAAATATACATCGCATTGAAAAATGGAAAACTACATGTTCAATAATTTCGAAACATCTATTTAGAGATATCAAAGTTGCTATTTTTCTTAAATATTGAACACAAATTTTTCCTTTTTTCAACCCAATGTATATTTCTCAAATTATTTAACTGTTTCCAGACTTTTAAATGTTAACGATTCTCACTGCATTTTACTCAATTACAGTGCCATCTATGATTTTCTGAAGAAAATGTTAAATGCAAAAGTTACATTTTTTTCTCGTAGAATCTGAATCTGCAATAAAAAAAGAGTGAGGTTATCATTTAGGACTTCAAAGTGGCCCCTTCCCCCCCAGAGGGCAAAGTTGGGGGTGGAACTTTGATATCCCTAAATAGATTTTTCAAAAATATTGAACACATGTTTTCCGTTTTTCAATCTGTTGCATATTTCTCAAGTTATTTCCAGACTTTTCGGACACCCTGTACACTATGTCACATGAATTTCAATAAAGGAAAGGTTAAGAATTATCAGAACAGTGGAAAAATGATTGTTTAAATTTTGTGATACAAAAATGCATCACAAATTGGGATTACTTTGACATTTTGATTCTATTTGGCACCCTCCCCCCAAAAAATATTTTAAAGTTAGTCCTAGATCACTTATTGAGAGAATTGACACGATTCACCATTACTCTGCAGATAAGTACATTTACTAGTAATAGAATACATCCATGACTGATTTAGAACATTTTTTATTTGGGTTCAAGTAACCTCAAGTTGAGTTACTGAAAATTCATTGATGCTTCTAATAAAGAAAACAAATCAAAAAGTTTGACATTTCAAGAGTTTTTCTTTTGACAAGGAACACTCTTAAGTGAAATAACATTGTCTGAGAAAGTCAAAAAAGACAAAAGTAATAACTTTTAAAATCAAGCGTTCGACAACTTTTAACATCGAAGGTGAAAGCATATTCTGTTCATTTCGACGCCTGCAATCTAAATTAGAAATTAAGCAATATTCGAAAACACATAAAAAATGGCGTTTTTCTCAAAAATATTTGTTTAATAAAGTAAATGTGTTTGTAATATTTGTCTAAACTATTTTTATTAATTTACATTTTTATTGGATTTTTTTTAAAGTTTTATTAAAAAAGGAAACACGTAACGTCATTTAAAATTACCACCTTTGAAACTTTCTTATACTTTTCTCTCTTAACTTTTTGTGCTCCCCCACAGCCGTGAGATTTGAGATCGCTATAATATCTAGAATTAGCACAGCTGTTATCCCATGCAAAGTACGTTTAAACATCTGTTAAAAGAACGCCAAACTATGTTTTAAACTTTATATTTTATAGTTTCTAAAAATAGTAACATAGAAAATTTCTGATACGTCGTAACTTTAAAAAACTGTTTAACAGTTAAAAAGGATACTTATAAAGTCTTTTAAAATTACCACATTTTTTAACTTTTGAAACGCTATTTACGAAACTGGTGAATCTTGAGTAGACATCTAAATTTCAACCAACCTAATTATACTTATATCTACAAAAAATTCTATTTTGCATTTTTAATATGCTGATTCCTTTATCTCATAAAAAACATTTACATTTATTATTTTACGTTTGAATAGCTCTAAATTTTGCTGAATAAAACAACGACTGTGTGATTCTAGATAATCTAATATTAATCTAGTTTTATTGTATCTTTGAAAAATCCAGTAATTAGGCTCGATTATAATGAACAATAATAATGCAATATAATGCTCACACAATAACTAATGCATTTTACATATTTTTAAATTTTTTAAACAAAAATTGCAAAAGAACTATAAAAAATAGAGATCTAAACGTAGTTTGGCTTTTTTCTAACAATATAATGCTCACACAATAACTAATGCATTTTACATATTTTTAAATTTTTTAAACAAAAATTGCAAAAGAACTATAAAAAATAGAGATCTAAACGTAGTTTGGCTTTTTTCTAACAGCTTTCTAAGAATACTTTGCTTTTGATTGTAGTTGTTCTAATTTTAGAAATTAAAATAACATATACCAACTATTTATTACATACTTAATAAAATTAGTTATTTTATTAATGACATCATAATAGAATAAGTTATATAAACTTTTGAAAATTCATGAACAATTATATGGTATGTACACTTTTTAATTTATATTTCAGGTGCAGTTATTTGTGAAGTCTATTCTGAATATACAGTGAAAGGACATATGAAAATAAATCCTGTCCAAAGACAATACACTTTTTTCTATTTCATGAATCGTTCTATAAAAACTTGCTCAATAAGAATATTTTTAATTTTCTGAGCAAGTGCATGATTTGTTTCATTTTCAAATACAAATTACAGAATACAATTCAGACAACCATTGATTAACTGATATCAAGTTGTTGAAATAAACAAATACTATTGAGAAAAGTTCATGTATGATATATATTTGTAGCATGTTTTCTTTTAAGTGTTTTCTCTTCTTCATAAAGCATTAATAAAAAGATTAATAATTTTATAATACTACATCAATGTTGATATATCAATATTTATTTGATAACGTCAATGCTCTCGGAAGAAAACATTCTGCTGTCAAATCCTTATTTTTATGTCTAATATATATTTGTTATAGTAAATGACTCATTCCATTGCACACTATTTAAAAAAATCTACATAATAGAATTACTATTTATTGATGGATTTAGATTTAGATAAATCTTTTATACATTATTTTAACACAGACTTCTCATTTAAAAGCAGGAAAGAAGGCAACTCATATTTATAATAGTTAACAAGCTCTTTTACATGTCAGATATAAAATAAGGAATATCTTTAAAAATCTAATTTGACTGAACCATGAACGTAATTGGAGAATTTTTAATAAAGACTCTGCACAGAAATTTAGTTTCAATATGCAACCTCCTAACATCCTACTGGAGGTAGAGAAAAACATTTCAGTTTTGAGATCCGCGATAAGAGACTTTCTGTTCAAATCTGCATTAAATAGTCTTTTTTCATCACGTCTGAACAAATTGTAACAAACGGTTTCTCAAAAATGTTATTTCAATCTCCATTTTTGTTATACTAAAGAAAAGCTTTTTCTTGTGAAATGCTTAACAAAGGTTTCTCTCAAAAGCATAATTATATAGCTACCATCGGGTTCATACTAATATGCAACATTCCTTTTGTGATATGAGTAGTAAAGGATTTTCTCTAAAATCTACTTTGGGTAAACATCTGCAAATCCATATCAAAGAAACACCAATCACTTGTGATGTGTGCAAAAAAAAGTGTTTCTTTTGAATCCAATTCAAATGTCTAATTTAAATGTGCATCGGCGTGATTATACTAGCGAGAAACCTTTCTCTTGTGAAGTGTGTAACAAAGGATTTTCTCGAAAATCTGTTTTAAATATCCACCTGCGTATTCATACTAAACAGAAACTTTTCTCTTGTGAGGTTTCTAACAAAGGATTTTCACAAAAATCTCAATTAAATCAACACATGAGTGTTTACACTGAAGAGAAGCTTTTTTCTTGTCAGATATGTAACAAAATGTTTTCTCTAAAATCTAATTTAAATGTCCACCTGCGTGTTCACACTGATGATAAACCTTTCTCTTGTGACATCTGTAACAAACGGTTTTCTCAAAAATCTGATTTAAGCAGACACCGGCATGTTCATGCTGACGAGAAACGTTTTTCCTGCGAGATGTGCAACAAAGGGTTTTCTACGAAATATAATTTAAATACACATATGCGTGTTCATACTAAAGAGAAACCTTTTTCTTGCCAGGTATGTAGCCAAATTTTTTCTGACAAATCTCATTTAAAAGTCCACCGGCGTGTTCATACTGGAGAGAAACCTTTCTCTTGTGAGGTGTGTAACAAAAGGTTTTCTGTAAAATCCAATTTAAATGTCCACCTGCGTTTTGTACTGATGATAAACCTTTCTCTTGTGAGGTGTGCAAGAAAGGGTTTTCTCAAATATCTGATTTAAATTCACACCTGCGTGTTCATACTGTCGATAAACCTTTCTCTTGTGAGGTGTGTAAGAAAGGGTTTTCTCAAATATCTGATTTAAATTCACACCTGCGTGTTCATACTGACGATAAACCTTTCTCTTGTGATGTGTGTAATAAAGTGTTTTCTACGAAATATAATTTAAATACACACCTGCGTGTTCATACTAAAGAGAAACCTTTCTCTTGTGAGGTATGTAACCAAATATTTTCTAACAAATCTCATTTAAAAGTCCACCGGCGTGTTCATACTAGAGAGAAACCTTACTCATGTGAGGTGTGTAACAAAAGGTTTTCTGTAAAATCTAATTTAAATGTCCACCTGCGTGTTCATACTAAACAGTAACCTTTCTCTTGTGGGGTTTGTAACAAAGGATTTTCACAAAAATCTCATTTAAATCAACACATGCGTGTTCACAGTGAAGAGAAGCCTTTTACTCGTAAAGTATGAAGCCAAATTTTTTCTGACAAATCTCATTTAAAAGTCCACCGGTGTGTTCACACTGAAGAAAAGCCTTTCTGTTGTCAATTGTGTAACAAAGGGTTTTCTCGAAAATCCTATTTAAATACCCACCGGCATGTTCACACTAAATAGAAACTTTTCTCTTTTGAGGTGTATAACAAAGGGTTTTCTCAGAAATCTAACTTGAAAGTCCACCGGCGTTTCCATACTAAATAGAAATATTTCTCTGTTGAGATGTGTAATGAAGGCTTTTCTTATGTGATTTAAATAGACATTATCCTATCCTTTCCTAAGTGTAAGACTTCTTTAACACATTTCACATAAAGTTCATTTTAACTATCACGTTATATATATATTTTCCTAAGATATGTCATTTTGAAAACATTCATTACAAAACTTTGTTTATATTATCTTTCTAAATTATGTACTATTATAAATTATCTACGATGGGGATAAATATTTCTTTCTGGCGACTAAATTTTTAGCTGGCTACCAGATTTTATCAAATTTGTAAAACCCTGATCATGCTTCTGGCTGAAAAAAGCTTTAGAGTGTGTTTGAGCTTTTATAAGTCCAATTTGAATTTAAACATGTTTAGTCTTATTAAAATACATTTTTCATTTATGAAATCTATAATAATTTTCTTTAAGAATATAAAGTTGTACTTTTTAAGGTATAGCTAATTATTCATGATGTAAGGAGATTGATAGAGCATTTATCCCCAATCTACTTTAAATTGCAAAAGAAAGCCAAATATTTTGTTTATAAAATATTGTTAGCACTCCTTATCATGTAATGTTGTTCATATAAGCATTCCTTCCAAGTTAATATTTCCTAAAGACCAGGAGATAGCGATGAAAATTAATTATCTGATAAAAATTTAAACCTTTTTTTAATTCTTTTTCTTCTTCACCTGAAATAGGCATTAATAACCTGTTCAGTGGTTTAAAAGTACTCTCAGCGATGGCACATCTAAAAAAAATAAATGATATCCAAGTATGGATGTTAGTAAAAAGTAATTTGTCATCATTAATGACAATTTTCAGTTATCAAGATAGCATGCATTTTGCGGTGTAACAGATTACAACATTGCTAAACATTCTGTTAAACCACTGACAAGTCTTCCATATCTATTTTAGATAAGCAAGAAAACGCGTTTTATCAAGATTTCAACCGTCGTGAAATACTTAAAAGAATTCTTCTCTATCTTTCAGTGTATAATAGTTTACACAATAAATACTTCAACATGTTTTTCTTTGCCACCTGGTGTAAAAAATGTTCTTTTATATTGATTATTGTTATATCACTTAAGGAAAACAGATGGCAGCAATAACACACTTATCTTGCTTAGAACCTGTGTAGCCACACCACTCGAACCACCTTTGCTTGTGACTTCTAGATTTGCATAATTTACTTCGATAGTTCTTTCCTTCTTGTTCACAACCATTAAATATTACATTAATAACCAGCCATCCAATTTAATTTACAGCATGTACTTAACTACATTTTTTTTACATGATTTCATATACTGTCAGAATAAATTGGAGATAAAAGTTTTCTTTGTTTCAAAATAATCAATTCTTCAAAAATGTCATTCATTCCTCTTTCCCCTCAACCTTCAGCGCACAAAGTTAAAAGTCTTTAACGCTCTTTTGGTTTTTAGTGTGTCATGTTTTGCCCTATATTTTGTTTTGCAATAACAGTTAATAAATAATCACATCCTAACATGCTATAATAGCAAATGCGAAGGAAAACTGGCATATTTGCATATTTAGAAAAGTTAGAAACTATGAATTTTCAAGAAGGATAGTATGCATTAGACGCAGCCTTTTTTTCTTTCCGAACTGCAAACGTATGTTTGCTACATTAGGTGCGCCTCAACGCACTATAATCATATAATAATGTTTAAAAAGAAGGTAAGGAAAAGTAAGATGATAATGGTCCTATTACAAAATTACAGTAACCCATCTTAGCAATATAATAATAAAAATTTTCAAACTCTAAAGATAAAATATTCAGAAGTCTTTCTTTAAGAAATCTGACATTTTGCAATGCAAGGGAAGAAAACTACAAGACATGCACAAAGTATATTTGATACTTGTAGTAGTTATCTCTTTATAAAGAATTTTGAATATTTATTGAAACATATAGATTATGGATTTATTTTATTCATTTTTTTCTGAAGTTGTGAAAACTGTTATTTATGGAAAAGTAAAAAAAAAAACATTATTTAAAGAAAGGTGGACAAAAAATATTTCTCTTTTTTGCAGTTTGATTATTCTGATCCATGTAATGATTGCATAAATCTATTATGAAGAAAAATTTACAGCTTTGGTTTCGTAATCTTCTATAAACATAATTATAAATTTTAATATATAATAAATATAGTTTGCAGTGTATTAATGCAACATTTTATATATTTAAAAGCAAAAAAAATATTAGCAGATTTTTCTTAAGAAATATGAGTTTTTTGCAATGCAAAATTTTTTGTCATTTTAAATATAAAAATATGTAATGCAAATTTAATGAATTTAAAATAATGTTCAAAATTAAAAAATATATATATGTACAGTACTGTAACACAAATAGGACTATTTGTAAAAACAACTTTTGGCTAAGGAAATGACATTCAGGATATTTTAATATGATTTTATATTATAAATAATAGGGCGAATTTTGTTATCCCACAGAAATATATAAAACGATGGTGAAGACCTTTAACAATTAATAGCTAGGCAAATTACTACTACTAACAAATACGCAATGATTATTATTCAAAAGAATTATCAATAATTTGACAGTTTTTAAAATAACTTCGTAAATATCATTAAAAAAATTAATAGAATTTTATACTAGATTTTGCTAGTAGAATTTTCAAGGATGAAAGTTGCATAAACTATTACATATATACAAAAATTTGAAAGATATACGCGATCGTAATATAGTTTATATGAGTAAAAACATTTCCAATCACAGAAAAGAAAATATTTCTCGTACGCGATTTGTATCTCTCAACTTCAACATATTTGAAAACAACATAGAATAACATTAAAAAAATGAATTAGAAAACCAGGATACATTTTGTAAAATTAAATGTTTCAAATAGCAAACGACAATCAGTAGCCTTCTGTCAAATTCAAGAGACTTGACAAATCGCATAATGAAAAAAAGTGTGTCTAAGCGTTTATATAATAATTAGTGTACTTCTCAAAATTTTATAAGTATGCATTAATGATTATATTTCGAGCCACACTTAAAATGTCAGTTGGCCAGTGATGTATGGTCACTTTATTAGTTTTAAATATATATTTTTTTATGCTGCCTCTGAAAATGTATTTCTAGTTTTTTTGTTTTTTTTGTACTGTAAAAATTTATATTTCAGAGACATTATTAATGCTGAGAATTATTTAAATTCAAACAATATCAGTTTAATTTATTGATGTCTATTTTTTGCCGTTACTCTCCTAAAAGACAGACTAGTGTACTTTTCTGATGTATCAAAGTAAAAAAAAATTTCTACTTTCCAGCATTCAAAATTCTTTATTATTCCAGATTAAATTGGTTTTGTGATAACATATATTTTTTATGTTTTGTCATTAAGCATTTTCTTTCAATTAAGCAGACTTGCTTTTATTTGGTTATTTCATTCAACAACTCATTATTTAAATAAAAATACAACCCTATTTCTTTAGAGTTTCAAATGGTGATTTTGTAAAGTTGCAAAAATTTTGAAAAATAAAACTGTATTGCATTTTTTTATGTGTACTGCACGCTAGTGTAATAAGTTCTCCCTGATATTTAATTGCCCCATTTCAAGTAAAAAAGAAATAGTAAAAACAAATTTCAAACGGGCTTTTTTCTATAAAAATCTAATGGCTAATATTTTAAATTGCTAAAATTATTCGCAATGTCATGGTTTTGCAAATTGTACAAAAGATTTTGCCTAATGATCAATGATGATATGCACAGAGGTCATGGAAAGCCTAAATACTCATGTATCATGTACACTTCAATAGTTTAAATAAATACTGAGCAGAAAACTGCAAAGGCATACACAAAGTGTATTTGATTCCTGTAGTGTAGTAGTTATCTGCTGGATAAGAGTCTTGAATGCCTATTGAAACCTGTAGATTGTGGATTTATATTATTCATTTATTTTTGAAGTCTTGAAAACCAGTATTTATCCAAAAGCAAAAATATCTTTATTATTTAGAGAAAGGAGAACAAAAATATTTCTCTTTTTTGCAATTTGACTGTTGTCATCCTTGTAATGATTCAATAAATACATAAAAGGATTAAGGGAAAAAATCACAGCTTTGGTTATGTATTCTTCTATAAACATAATTTTAAATGTTGCTTTAAATATGAATTTTCATGTAATTTAAAGGAAAAATTTCTTAAAACATAACACGAATACGTTAATTTACTAACTGATTTGTTGGTGTATTATTTACTCTTATTTATTTCAATTATTATTTTTTATTATGTTTTAAGAAGTTTTTCCTTTTACATTTTAGTTTAGAGGAGTTCTGGTATAACATTTTATTGTCATTGACGTGTTGTTTGTATGCAGTGTTTGTAAGTTCTTAATAAAATATCTTAACTCCACATTTTACTGACTTTTACCTTCAGTTATTTGTGTTTTATTTTTCATTTTATTCTACCGCTTGTAATCAAACAAAATTAATTACAGTTTTGTAATTGCATAATAAATACATATATGTAAAACATTTTTATGGTCATTTCTATTTTTTTATTCAATTTTTCAAAAATATTTTTGCCTTCAGACTAACAAATGCAAAAATTTGATACTTTCAAACTAGGAATCTTCATCCTCTGGCCGCCGTGTTTTTTTCAAATATAAAGGGTAAAAATGTTTTTGGCGACGTTAAAAAATTTTCGAGCACTTTATTAGGGTAATTTCATAGCTGCAACCCTTTGTACTTTTTTTGTTTCAAATAAACTTCTTTTGAATTAGAAAATTTATTTAATAAAATATTTCCTGTTTTTATGCACCATTTATTTGATTTCATTTATAAGTAATTTTCTGATTCAAAAATTTTTTTTTAACTTTGATAAAAGCTTAAAATTTTCTAGCTATGACAATTTGTACTCTTTTTAGATAAAAATGATCAAGAAATAGATTAAATTGCCATTCACTACATTTAATTCTTCTCCACAACAACTCAAATGCCAGTAAGAAAATTTGCTCCTTTCATGCCATAAAAAGCTAGAACTTTGTGAGACATCAGACATAGTGCCATTTTATGCTAACAGCTTCCGATGGCATTAATTTATGCTTTCCCATGTATCATTATGGTACTGTAGTTAACCTGTTCGTGTCAGGGGCGCTATTTCCGAACTTTCATGGCAGGAGCAAAGTTTTCTTTGGGGACACTGTGGCCAAGAGTGGGATGTGTCAGAGGCGGCAGCCTGGACACCTCCCTCCAAACGTTAATGAATCATGGATACAAAAATAGTAAAAATTTGAACACAAAATCACAGTGAAAAATTCTGTTTTATGCAGGTTTCTATTTTAGCAGGTATAATTTTAAGATATTTCTTGAATGTATAGGTTTTCTGTTTAAGATAAGATTCCGTTATAGACGGATCCGTTTTCACTAATATTCTCTAAAACTGTTAAAATATCCACTCTGTAGTACATCTCTGCTGAGAATAAATGTATTATAGTAAAAATTGTAAAAGCGAAACCTATTTAAAATAGAATCCTTTCTCAGAAGAAAAAAAATTCAAGTTTTGATGAAAAGACACTATAAAATTATACTTGGTAAGACGGAGACCTGTCTAAAATGGAACTTTTTTCCAGTTTCTTGCGACTCCCTCTTTACAGGTGTTACTGTATGACAGTAAAACCTGTGAAAACGTAATCCACTTTTAAACGTAAACATATCCTGCTGATGAAAGAATAATCCAGCAAGAATACCTGATAAGACGGAATTTATATGCCATCTTTATCAGTTCTATATTTATCGTTCTTATTGTAACTAGATAAAATATAAAACTTCTTCAACACAGACTTCAGTGTTACAAAAACTTACGGGAGAAGAAAAGTTTACACGGATGCAATAAAGACACATTTATCATTGTTTGCCGAATCTTATCTTTGTTTTAAAATGTATGATTTCTTAGAATGTAATAATTTTTCCGTCAATGGATTTTTTTTTCTTCTTTGGGACTGATAGGGCCCGAAAGACAGAAAAACGAACACTTACATTAGTAAAAAACATACACCCATCGACGAATGGAAATGTTTAAAAGAATTGTTAGATTGAATTCATAAAAATTATTAATTTGTAAAATGTTTTTCAGTTAGTACTGTTTAAATACATACCTCAGCATATTGACGATTTCTCTTTTTCTTTCAGTAAAATTCTAGATGCTAGCGATCTTTTCTGTAAAATTGTCATAAATATATATGAATCTGGAAAACAATTGCGGTTTGCATCAAATATTAAAAAATACAAATGAATTTGCAAAATGTTTAGCAGAAGTATGTATTGTTAAAACAATGCATAACTCTGCACATTGAAGTTTATAATAGTTCTTTTATTCAAAACTTCAGTTTGTGCTCCCATAATTATTTCAGAAAACATTTCCAAGAATGCTGGTGATATTTCCTGTAAATTCGTTGAAGATGCATATACTTTTGTATCGGAAATATATGCATCTGAAATTTTTTTAAAAAAGGTAGGTTTGTATCAAATATGAAAAAATGCATTCTAATATTTAAAATGTTTTGCAAATAGTGTTGTTTTAATACATACCTCTGCACAATAAAGATCTCTCTTTTTCTTCTGTTCAAAAGAATCAGACTGTTTTCCTGTGATTATTTTACCAAATATTTGGATGCTGTTGATCTTTCTTGTAAACTCGTCTAAGAGCCTTAAATCTCTGTCTTAAAATCTTAAGTCTTTGAGCCTTAAAATTTTTTAGCCTTAAACCTTAAATCTAAAAACTTTGGTTCAGAAATACAGGGCCTCCCAAAAGGCCTTGACACAATTTAAAATTCAATAAAAGATTAAGTAATTGGCGTAGGAGAGTGCGGTTTGGACAAAAATGGCTCTTATGATCTGAAATTTTGTTTAAGCAAATAAAAAAATTAGTTCAAAAAATTTCTCATAGATGGCGCTGCTTCTGTAAAGTTATCGCATAGGTAGAAAGAATACCTTTATACATAACAATGGCGAAAAATGCACAATGCGTGTGCACAGTTTTTGTCCAAACTATAACAACCCACATTTCAGAAGTTTCCACACGTCTAATCGAACTCAGGAGGGCAAGTCCCAGATAACCAAAATCGTCCTTCGGACGATCTATAATGATCCTGAAAATCCTGTAGTTGTCATATCCTATAAAACTATCCAGTGAATATCCGGAAGATAGTTGACAAAGCAGCCGGCGAATGTCATAGAACGCACATCCGCAAATTGACTTTCTTCCTTGGCTTCCTTCCTCTGCACGCTACGCTAACGTATCAACCAACCTACCTACCAGACAAGTTTATTTTGCTTTTTGGTCAATGAAGAAACGTGATCGGCTTTTCGGAATCTGATTAATAAATAGTAATCTGATGTCAATAAAGGTAAGAATTATCTTTTTCATTTGTAATTCTATTCTTTATAACTTCCGTTTATATACTTATATTTTCTTGTGTAAAAGCGAAGTGTATATCAGACCTAATTATTCATGTAGGCTTAATGGTAAATGTTAATAGAGATGGTAGTGTAAACGCAACAGTAGTGATTTGTATTTAACAGTTTGATAAATTATTAAAGAAAATACAACCACTTTGAGTACTTTCTGAGAATTTTCAAGTTTAGATTACATTTTCTGTGTGAAAATGAAGATTTACTTACAACTCCAGTTTGAACTACTTTTTTTTTTTTTTTTTTTTTTTTTTTTTAATTTCAAACATTTAAAAAACCAAAAATATGTTTTTCCCTCATTCTTTTTAACTTAAAACACTTTAAAAGCAATTAAAAAATGCCCCGCCCTCTTTTTTCTTTTACAATTAATTCCCATTACTTTAGAAATACTTATTTCTTTACATAGATTTTAATGCATATTGATATATATTAATTAAAGCAAATGTATATATTCAAATGTATATATAATATATATGTATGTATTTGCTAAACATTTTAATAATATTTATTAAATCTTAACAAATTAATACATTTTTAACCACTTTAAAATTATTGTCACTTAAAAAGAAAAACATACTTCTAAACGTAACAGTTAATATGTTTTAACTTAGATGACAATGTCAGATTTTCTCACAGTTTTAGAAAAGCGTAGAGTGCTGGTAGTTGGAAAAGGGCACATTTTTGACTCTGAAGGGTATTTTTTAGATCCATATGAGCACTTTTTATATTTTTTAAATTCATTCTTTCAATTTTAAATGCACTTTTGATATTTAAATGTTACAACACTCCTATCGAATTGCAACAATGTGTCAATTTTTACTATGCAAATAATGTTTTTTTACAAAACTGTAAAGGCTTAATTTTCTTGGTTGAAGGGCAAGAAGAGCACTAATTTTTTGATGAGGGGCAAGAAGGGGGATGTTTTTTAAACCAAAGGGCAGCCAGGGTGCAGCACCTTCCTGAAACGCCTACAGGAAACTCTGCAATTTGAATATAAAATAGCTTGTGATAAAAAATAGTGAAATTACTGTAGCTGCTAATTATTTTCTTAGTTTTGTGTAACACGTTACTTTTTGAATAAAAGTGAATGGGGCGAATAGCACAATACAAAATTTAGTTGTTTGTTTGTAGCAAGCATCAACATTTCTTTGAACACAATTTCCAGAAACAAATGAAAGTCTTCTTTAACAATTGTGTGGTCACCCATGGTACTATTATTTAGGAAATTGGTAACAAATTGGCAGTGGGAACTGCCATATATCTGTAAACAAATACCAGTTTTAGAGTTTAACAAAGCAGTATATAACCATTGTATGTCAGAAATGTTCTTGTTTATGGGGTTATAATTTTGGAATGCAACTTTTGTGAAAAATGAACAAACATATTTTTAAATAAGCAATTTTTACTTTGAGATAGTGCTAAAACAGAAGATGCTTGATGATCACACTAAAAACATTATCCTTTAACTTTTTTTTTATTTTCATAATTTTCAGGGTTAAAGTTTACTTGTATTTTACACAGAAATCGTAGAAAATTTTTGAACCATCACTCAGATTTTACAACAGTGAGTCAAAAAGTGACTCGCAGATATATTATATATCCCACTTCTCTCTTTTTTTTAAAACTTCAAACACTTGAAAAACAGTTAAAAGATAACCCCCCCCCCCTCCTTTCTTTCGCTTTCAAAACAATTTCTGAAAGTGAAAGTATCTTAATAAAATAAACTTGTAATCAAAATCGAAAAAGTATAAAGGAGTGTGCATAGAGATTGACCTCAGCTATCCAATGCGAAAAAAATCATTTATAAATATTGAAATGCGAATGAGATATCATAAATTATTTCCCCCATAGAATTAACATTAGTGAGTGGGTGTTTTGGCCTAAGTGAAGTAGCCTCTTAAAGCTAAATAAAGAAATTGGTATTAAAATTTACTAATTTTTTTTCCTACATTCACTATGAGTTTTTCTTATGCATGTGTGACTTTAATACTGATGTTTTCAATATTGATAAATAATGCTATTAAATTCTAGTGCAATAAAATGCCTAATATATATATTAGTTAAGGGGTCGATGCAGGTTTTTTTTCTTGGGGCCCATTTTGTGAAAAGTAAAGGTTATTTTTGTGTAATTTATTATATTTTTGTGAAAAATAACATTTTGTAACGAAAGTTTAAATCCAGTTAGTCAAATTTAAACCAAGCATTTATAAACAAAAACTTTTTTTTAATCCTTTTGCTGAATTTTTCCTCTCTGGTTAACTTGTTTGTTCAAATTACACATTTTAAAACAACACAAAATAAAAAATAAATAATAAATATTAAGTTTTTATGGAATAGAATTTTGTGAAGTGTATGTTTTATCAAATTGATTTTTGTGAAGGGCCCCATTTTATTAAATTGATTTTTGTGAAGGAGTGTGCCTAATATATATATTAGTTAAGGGGTCGATGCAGGTTTTTTTTCTTGGGGCCCATTTTGTGAAAAGTAAAGGTTATTTTTGTGTAATTTATTATATTTTTGTGAAAAATAACATTTTGTAACGAAAGTTGAAATCCAGTTAGTCAAATTTGAACCAAGCATTTATAAACAAAAACTTTTTTTTAATCCTTTTGCCGAATTTTTCCTCTCTGGTGAACTTGTTTGTTCAAATTACACATTTTAAAACAACACAAAATAAATAATAAATAGTAAGTTTTTATGTAATTTTATAGAATTATTATTTATAGAATTTTGTGAAGTGTATGTTTTATCAAAATTTTTCTTGGGGCCCATTTTGTGAAAAGTAAAGGTTATTTTTGTGTAATTTATTATATTTTTGTGAAAAATAACATTTTGTAACGAAAGTTGAAATCCAGTTAGTCAAATTTGAACCAAGCATTTATAAACAAAAACTTTTTTTTAATCCTTTTGCCGAATTTTTCCTCTCTGGTGAACTTGTTTGTTCAAATTACACATTTTAAAACAACACAAAATAAATAATAAATAGTAAGTTTTTATGGAATTTTATAGAATTATTATTTATAGAATTTTGTGAAGTGTATGTTTTATCAAATTGATTTTTGTGAAGGGGTCATTTTATGAAATTGATTTTTGTGAAGGGGCACATTTTATCAAATAGATTTTTGTGAAGAGGCCCATTTTATTAAATAGATTTTTGTGAAGGGGCCCTAAATAACCCCAAATTTTCCCTGTATCAACCCCCGAGTTAAGCTATAAAAAATTTTATCTAAAGAATTATAGTTTATAAGTAAAATGCTTTAAAATGTAAAAGCTAATGACAGTTAAAACTAAAATTAGTAAAAGCCACTTTTTAAACATTTCAAGCTGACTTTTTTGTAATCCTGCTTTATATAATACACAACTAATTTGAAATTGATACTTTTAGCCTGAGCTGGTTTTTGAATTCGTACAAGTACATTATTATTAAATAATACTAGGGAATCGAACTCGGGCTTCCCGTGTTACAGAACATCGCTGAAAACTGTTTTTTTTTTATTTAAAATTCTAACAGATTTTTTATATTTAATATATATATATACTAAAAATAAATGGCGCATCTAGTATTTGTCGAGAATTAACATTTTTCTGACAAATACTTTACGAGCTATTAATTTTTTCAGTAACTTCAAATCTCTCATTTTCTGAAATTAATCTCTGGCAACGATAAGCTAAAAAACCAGTCATCAGCAACACGTAGCTTTTTATTAAAAAAGATTATGTATTAATTTATCTTTTTTTTTTCTAAATTCTGTTCTATAAAACTCAATCTATTTGAGATTACTTTCATAAAGAGAACTCTGTTACTTGCCTTAATTTCAGATATTTCAATTTCAAATCATAATTAAATCCTAGTGCTAATTAATAATTAAATAAAAATTGGAAACATTTCTATTGAAAACTTGGTTCTTAACCCGTCAGCACATGCGCCCCTTTCCATTACGTTACTACACGTGCAGGATAAATTTTACCCCAATGGGTTTTCTTGTGTCAGTTTCCCCCGGTTTGATTATAAGCAAAAATTTATATTTTGAAATAAACTGTAAATCAATAAAGAAAATAATTTAACTTAAAATAAGAGGTTTTTTCATATTTAAAGAAAAAAAAACATAAAATCTAGCACTAAGATTTTTTTCTGCATATCATTACATACAAAGTTTTTTCAATCCAAATTTAGCCATAAAAATACAAAAAAATATAAAACTAATATATAGAAACTGTATGTGCAAGAGTTGTTAACGTTTAAAAGAAAAATTATATTATTATTTGCACACTATATTTTTTACATAAACATTTGCATTAACATTTTCTTATCATTATGGGTTACGTTATAACATGCGTGGGGTAAATTTCCTCCCACGTGACATTTTTATAACAAAAGAATGGAAAATCTCACAACCGGAGGTAAATTCTTTTTGGCCACATCTTGATCTTTTTCAGCTTGAAAGGTACTGTAAAGCTCAGAATGATCCCGAACGATTTACGCACATTTTTAAGTAATAGTTCTGAGCTGGGGTAGATTTTATCCCAGTGTGTGTGCTGACGGGTTAAAATGTTAATTTGACACATTTTTTTACACAGGCTTCATTTCAAAGTTATTTCTTTATTTTAGAGACTATGCAAGTAATTTTTGAAAAATCCAGCTGTAAATTGAGCTGAATGCTGGAAAAGAAGTCTGCAATGAACTCTTAAGCAGTGGTATGTTTAATTGATTTATTATTATTATTTCTTTTTCTTAAAAATAAAAGAATATGTGAGCATGTAGTTTTATAGCTTTTATTGAATTGTCATATTTTTGCATTTAAGCATATTTATGCATTGTTGTGCTTTGGAACATTTTTACTTATTTATTTATTTAAATGGGCAATTCCATTGTAACAGACTAATTGACATAGCGGAAAAAAAGGCTTTATCTCATTTGAAAAATAATAATTATGTAATTCAAAAAGGGCTACAATTAGCATGATGATATTTATTAGAAGAT
Organism: Maratus michaelseni; assembly: GCA_963931845.1. NCBI lineage: Eukaryota > Metazoa > Arthropoda > Arachnida > Araneae > Salticidae > Maratus > Maratus michaelseni. The sequence goes on along the minus strand of OZ007596.1, from coordinate 321,556,187 downwards.
AAATTAATATAGTTATTATGAATAAATTATTTAATGTAAATAATTATGGTTAAAAAAATGTTAATGTAACAGACAAACATGAATTACCATGCTTTTCAGATACCTTGATGTTTATCGATATATTACTTATAAAATAATTTACAATTTATTATTATAAAAATGTATTTTCATTCAGAGGGCGTTCTGAAACATATATCTTTCTCAAAATTTGACTGTTGCCATAAGATAGTCATGAAGAATATGTAATCTTACCTGTAACAGACCAACATTTAACATGTAACAGACAAACAAATAAACACGTAAACAGAAGCGATTAAAATGAATTTTATTGATTTTGACTATTCAAAATTTTATAAAATGCATTGCAAATATAAAAAAATATAGGTATAATACTACCAGAAAAAATATATACTACCTATTTGATCTAAAATATAAAATTCTAGAAATGGTAAATTGGCTTGGAATTGCCCAAATGTTTATATTCCATGGCTTGTTTTTGAAAACTGATTTTTTTTTCGGTAATTTCTAAAATATTCAGTTAACATTGATAGATCACCCAAATTAATTTTTGTATTGGTACCCATACAAAAAAAAATTCAGCCCGGCCCGATACAAAAATTAAAAGTTCTACTAGCATACCTGTCAAAAGGCAATAAATATCTTTTTAGCAGTCATATAAGTATAGAAAATCTTCATTTTATCTTAAAGTACATTTAATTCAAACTATTTTTTTTTTCAGAAGAAATAAACCATAATTTTATGTTAAAGTTTTTGGTACTTTTCGGTTAGCCGGGTGCCAGTGACATATGTACATATATAAATACATATGTATATACATATATAAATACATATGTATATACATATATATATAATATGTATGTATATAATATGTATTTGCAGATATATGGTATATATATACATGTACATATATCAGTGGTAGAGGTCTGCACGGGCCAAAATTTCCAGGCCTGGCCTGATACAAAAATCAAAAGTTCGGCCCGAGCAAAAAAAAATATTGGCCTGACCCGGCCCGATTTAAAAGTAAGTTCGTCCCGGTATAAAAGCTAAAAGGCCGGCCCAAGTTAATTTCCACAAAACATTGATTTTTACGATGATTTGGTTAAAAATTTGCCTTGTAGGAGTAGATCTAACCAAAAATTCCTATCTAAGCTGGTTTTTTTTTTCATGTTTACAATCTTCATTTTTATAGAAGTGCCGCAGTCTGTGATATTTATTTTTTTAATAAATCTCTATTTGTTGTATGTATGTGTTTAAGTTATCATTAATATTGTTAATCCATATTCCATGTATTGAAGTGTTAAAAATCAGAAAAATGCTATACATTAAAATCTTCTTCTAAGACGGAATTGCATAGGGAAAAAAAATGAGTTATAGACAATTTGCCTTCTTAGCAGGTGTAAATATATTATATATTCTTTTCTTACGTATTAGTATATTCATTTTGCATGGATCAACACATTTTTCAGTTTGACAGGATTCCGTCATAAGCAGGTTCTTTTTCACACGTTTCACTATATTTTAATTTAGCCATATTTTAATAAGTGTACAAATCTACTTATCTTTAAAAATAATAAATTTTAATGTTTAATTGTAGAATAATGGCAATTTAAAAATATTTGCATTTTTTTCAAAGATTTTTGTGCCAGGTCTTATTTTACTGACCTTCGAACGGACCAGGCCAAGCCGAGACAATGATTTTTAAAGCACCTGTGTAGGCACACCACTCGTACCACCTTTGCTTGTGACTCCTAGATTTGCATAATTTCCTTCTGACTCACAACCATTAAAAATTACATTAATAACCAGCCATCCAATTTAATTTAGATTATGTACTTAAATACATTTATTTTATATGGTTTCGCATACTATGCTCTGTCAGAATAAATCAGAGATAAAAGTTTTCTTTGTTTGATAAAAAATCCCTTTTTCAAAAATTTAACTTTTTTTCTTCCTGAGCTGCAAACATATGTTTGTTACACTATGCACACTATAATTACATAATGTTTAAAAAGAAGGTATGGAAAAGTAAGATTACAATGGTCATATAACAAAATTAAAAAATAACCAATCTTATCTATATAATAATTATAAATTGCAGTGTATTAATGCAAAATTTCTAATCTCTAAAAATAAAAATATTCAGTAGATTTTCTTTTAGAAATCTGACACTTTGCAATGCAAAACTTTTTATCTTTTTGAATATACAAATATATAATGAGAAGTATTTGGGAAGAAAACTTCAAGGCCTGCACAAAGTATATCTGATATTTGTAGTAGTTATCTCTTGGATAAGAATTTTGAATATTTTTTTAAACCTATAGATTATGGATTTATTTTATTCATTTATTTCTGAAGTCGTGAAAACCATTATTTTTGGAAAAGAAAAACAATAAAAACCATTATTTAAAGAGAGGCGGACAAAAAATATTTCTCTTTTTTGAAGTTTATTGGTCTGATCCCTGTAATGATTGCATAAATTTGTAAAACTTTTAAGAAGAAAAATTACAGCTTTGTTTACGTAATCTTCTAAAAACATAATTATAAATGTTGCTATATAATAAGTATAGATCGTAATGTATTAATGCAACATTTCTGAAATTTAAGGTAAAGCATACTAGCAGATTTTTGTTTAGAAATATGAGTTTTTGCAATACAAAACTTTTTGTCATTTTAAATAAAAAATATATAATGTAAATTTAATTAATTTAAAATAATGTTTTAACATAATTTTAAATTATGAATAATAGGGCAAATTTTGTCATCCTATAGAAATATATAAAACAATGTTGAAGACCTTTAACAATTAATAGCTAGGCAAATTACTAACACTAAAAAATACGCAATGATTATTACTCAGAAGAAATATCAATAATTTGACAGTTTTTAAAATAAATTAGTAAATATAATAAAATAATTAATAGAATTTTACACTAGATTTTGCTAGTAGAATGTTGAAAGATGAAAGTTGCATAAACTATTACAAACATCCAAAAATTTGAAAGATATATGCAATCTTAATATAGTTTATCAGAGCAAAAACCTTTCCAATCACAGAAGTAAAAGTATTTCTCATTTGTGATTTGTATCTCTCAACTTGAACATATTTGAAAGCAAAATAGAAAAACATTCAAAAACGAATTAGAAAATTAGGATACATTTTTTTAAATTAAATGTTTCAGATAACAAAAGACTATTAGCAGTCTTCTGTCAAATTCGAGAGACTTGGCAAATCTCATAATGTAAAAGAAATGTGTCCAAGCGTTTATATAAAAATTTGTGTAATTCCTGTTCATTTGAAAATTTTATAAGTATGAATTAATGATTATATTTCGAGCCACGCTTAAAAGGTCAGTGTACCATTGATGTATGATCGCTTTTTTAGTTTTAAATATATTTTTTTTTCATGCTGCCTCTGAAAATGTATTTCTAGTTATAAGTTTATGAAATCTTTTTTTACTGTAAAAACTTTTATTTCAGAGACATTATCAATGAATTATGAATTCAAAGAATATTAGTTAAATTTAAATGATGGCTATTCTTTGTCACTCCTCTCCTAAAAGGTAGACTGGTGTACTTTTCTGATGCATCAAAATAAAGAATATTTTTCTGCTTACCAGCATTCCGAATTCTTTATCATTCTGTATTAAATTGATTTTGTGATAACATATATTTTTATGTTTTGTCATTAAACATTTTCTTTCAATTAAGCAGACTTGATTTTATTTCATTATTTAATTCAACTCATTATTTAAATAAAAATACAACCCTATTTTTTTTAGAGTTTCAAATGGTAATTTTATAAGATTTCAAAAAATGTGAAAAGAATATATTGCAGTTTTTAGGTGCGTTCGTAATTATATAAATACGTAGCACCTATTGTCGTCGCTTGGTCTGTCCGTCCGTCCTCATATAACAACGCAAAAACTACCCAACCGAATGGTTTGCAATTTAAAATATATTATCTTTGCAGAATTTTGTCGAGACATTTCAAATTTTATTAAAATCGAATCAAAAGTTTAGGAGATATTAATAAAAATATTTATAAAGAAATTTGAAATTTTTTTTTTAAAATCGGTGCTTTTTTGTTATAGGAGCTTCCGAAGTTTAATCGTCAAGCGACCGGGTTACTTATTTTATTACAGAAATTGATCTGCAGACGATGTAATTCATTTCACAGAATTAAAAATCAGAAAAGATCTGAATATTTATATTACTAGCTAAAGTACGAACGCACCTCGTTTGTAACGTTTGACGTACAATTTCCAACTTGTTTATGTATGCTGCACCTTAGTGTAAGATGTGCTCTCTGATATTTAATTGCCCCATTTCAAGTAAAAAAATATTAGAAAAAGTTTTTAAACACGTTTTATTCTAATAAAATCTAAAAATGCTAAAATTATTCACAATGTCATGGTGTTGCAAATTGTACAAAATTTTTGCCAAAAGATTTTGGTCACTGATTATATGTACAGAGGTCATGGAAGTCCTAAATACTCATGTATCATGTACCCTTCAATATTTTAAATAAATTTTGAGAAAAAAACCGCAAGCAATACACAAAGTGTATTTGATTCTTGTAGTGTAGTAGTTATTTGTTGGATCAATAACTTGAATGTTTTGATGAATGTCTTGGATGTTTATTGAAATTTGTAGATTGTGGATTTATTTTATTACTTTATTTTTTAGGTCTTGAAAACCGATATTTATGCAAAGAAAAAAATATCTTTATTATTTAGAAAAAGGAGAACAAAAAATATTTTTCTTTTTTGCAGTTTGACTGTTGTCATCCTTGTAATGATTCCATAAATTCATAAAAGGATTAAGAAAAAAAATCACAATTTTGGTTACGTATTCTTCCATAAACATAATTTTAAATGTTGCTTTAAATAAGAATTTTCATTTAATTTAAAGGAAACACTTTTTAAAACATAAAACAAAAATGTTCTTTTACTTATTCATTTATTGGTGTTTTATTTACTTTCATTTATTTCATTTACTATGTTTATGATGGTTTAAGAAGTTTTCTTCTTATAATTTGTTTTACACCAGTTTTTGTAATATTCTATTGTAACTGACATGTAGTTTGTATATTAGTATGTTCTAAATAAAATATCTTATCTCTACATTTTGCTGGCGTTTACGTTCGAGATATTTGTATTTATTTCTTTTTCATGTTTTTTTGTAATCAAACAAAATTATTTATAGTTTTCTAATACATGTATAAAATGTGTAAAACATTTTTATGTTGTTTCAATTTTTTAATTAAATTTTCCAGTCATGATTTTCTCTCCACCCTAACAAATGTAAAGATTTCGTACTTTCAATCTAGGGATCTTCAACCCATGGGCCCCCATGTGCTTTAAATATAAAGAACAAACCAATTTCAGTAACATAAAAAAATTTCGAAGCACCGTTATTAGGACAAATCCATGACTGTCAACTTTTATTCTTTTTTTTTGCATCGAATATTGTTTACAACAAGAAAATGTATTTAATAAAGTGTATCTTCTTTCTATATGTCATTTTTTTCTATTCCATTTATTAAGTAAATTTCTAGTTTAAAATGTGTTAGTTATGTTAAAAAGCTTAAGATTGGGTAGCTATGGCAGTTTATTCTTTACTTTTGATAAAAAAAATGATCAAGAAAAGAACACTCCATATATTTTTCTCAGGTCCCCCAGTTACTTTCGTAATACCAGGTAAATTTTCGTATCATTTTTTCAGCCCTTGGTTTCCACTATTTCTGAACATTAATCACCAGGAGGAGGGGTTATTTTCTCGGGTTCTAGGAGCCCAATTTCAACGAGAATGAGTTCATTCAACTTAGCACGAACTAACTACTATCTTAATTAGTAAGATATAGGTAACTAATTAAGATATAGATTTGACACTCCCTGGCAGTAAAGTGCAACTAAAAGATTTTGCAGTGCGTGCGCAGCACGTATGCTATACGATGTCGTAGGTAGCGGGGACACTTGCCGGAGTTTCATTCGGAAATACGTTTTTTGGTACAGAGTGTGCCCCTGTTGGAGGAAAGTGGAACTAAAAGATTTTGCATTTAACATTCGTCCGATTCAAACTAAATATTTTCTAACATTCTTCTCCGGTCCCCTAGGTACTAAATAAACTGCGGTATCATCTTTTCAGCCCATGAACATTAATCACTATTTTGGGGGGATTTATTTTTTTGCTTCTATTGGCCCGATTTCAACGAGAATTAGTCTATTCAACTTAACACGAACTAATTAAGAGATTAATTAAGAAGATTAATGTATAACTAATTAAGATAGAGATTTAGTGGACCCGGCGGTAGAAAGTAGAACTAAAAGTTTTTGCAGCGCGTGCACAGCACGCCTGTTATATGGTGTTGGAGGCAGCAGAGACACATGTCGGAAAGAGGTTTGTTTAGAACAGAGTGCGTCTCATGTCTGAGGAAAGTGAAACTGAAAGATTTTGCATTTAAAATTGATCCGATATATTTTCTAGCATTCTTTCCAGATCTTCCAAGTACTAAATAAAATTCGGTATTATTTTTTCATCCCTTGGTTACGACTATTTATGAATATTAATATTCAGGTGTCTGATTTATTTTCTCGGGTTCTATGGACCCGATTTCAAAGGAAATTGGTTCATTTAACGTAACAAGAACTAATTAAGATATGAATAACTAATTAAGATACAGATTTGTCGACCCCTGGAAGTAGAACTAAAAGATTTTGTAGCGCGTTCACAGCAAACCAGCTATATGGTGTCGTAAGCAGTGGGGACACGTGTCGGAATTTCGCTCGGAAAGAGGTTTGTTTAGAACAGAGTGTGCCCCTGTCGGAGGAAAGTGGAACTAAAACATTTTGTATTTAAAATCGGTCCGATTCAAACGAAATCTTGTCTAACATTTTTTCCAGATCTTCTAAGTACTAAATAAACTTCTGTATAATTTTTTCTGCCCTTTGTTACCACCATTTATTAATATTAATCTCCATGTGTTTGATTTATTTTCTCGGGGTCTATGGGGCCGATTTCAACGGAATTTGGCTCATTCAACTTAACATGACCTAATTAAGATATAGATAACTAAATAAGTTACAGATTGCACGCTCCCTGGTGGTGAAAATTGAAACTAAAAGATATTTCAGTGCGTGCGCAACACGCCTGCTATACAGTGTCGTTGGTTAGCGGGAACGAATGCCGCAGTTTCGTCCCGAAAGAAGTTTTTTTAGACCAGAATGTGTCCACTGGTTGAGGAAACTAAAACTAAAAGATTTTGCAACATGCACACAGCACGTTTTCCATACAGTGCCACAGGAAGCGGAGATACGTGTCAGAAAGTTGCTTAGAACTGAATATATCCCTTCGCGGTGGATGTAAAAGATTTTCTTGAGCGTGTGCCGTAAATGGCTATTTTTTTCGAAACCGTAAATGAAATTGTCCGATTTGATAATGCCACATAATAAAATATTGTGGTTTTCACTCATCCTAGAGTATTAGGAAAACTATTGAAGGTATCTATTTGATACTCACAGTATGTATGTAGTTTATTTTTCGGATTCCAAAAATGGAAATTTTGTGAAAATCGAGCGGTAACTTTTTTTTATTTTGACCAAAAATTGACTCGTTTTGAACCAAATGATCCAGACATTTGAGTGTGTGGTATTGAATTTACCTCTGCATTGGAGTCCGTCTCTCTATTTAATTTCATAAAGAACAAAAGGTTACCAGAGGAATGACTTCATGCAGCGATTTTTAGAATGATCTTGGGTTTCATATTATTTTTTGACAGGATCGGGCAACGCCAGGCGGATCACCTAGTACAAAATCAGATAGTATATTAACATAGTTTGGACATAAATTTAATGAAGATAAACCTACAATAATTATTCCTATTATATTTATTAAGTTTTATACCTAACGTACCCTGTAATCTCCATAGCTATATTGCAGTTTACTCCCTCTTATCCACAAATATTCGGACCAAAGGTTGTGTGGACCATGGGCCATTGTTAGTTTACATTTTCTTCTGCAGATAGAAAATGAATTATCAATATTAATGCATGCAATAATGCTAAAGTAAGAAATTAATGATTTTAAATAATTATTGCAATATTTTTTTTAAAACATGTCAAAAACTTATGCACTTTATAAGAGTACATAATGTACGCATAATCAGGTAATACATTGCAATAAAAAAACATACATATTTACGTATAGATATACACATTCAGCTCTAATTAGTTTTAATATTCTGAAACATTGATGTAATTGTCTACTAATAGATTTAGTTTTGAAAATTTTATACTGCAAGTTATGCAGAAATGTAATTTCTTTTCCAGAAGGATTTTTTTCTTAAATAAATTATATATATCTATATTAATTATAAATTTTATTATTGTTTATTTTATGGTCCAGTCAGAAGAAAGAGTTAAACAGAAAGTTCAATTTAATTGATACAAAAAAAGAATAACTTTCTATGACAACAAAATGGAAAACATAATCATTCTGTTACCGATTTTGTTTTAAAATCTTAACCATAAATTTAATTGTTTACATCTGAAGATGTATTGCTATTTAAAGGTTTTGTGGATGATGGGTCTGCAAATTAAAGGGGAGTCGACTGTATTTATTTAATTTTGTGAGTCTTCATATAAAACTGCCCCTTCTTCCAAACAATTACAAAGTATGTGGTCATGAGTAGATCATTATTATTATAAATAAAGGATTCATTATCTCTAAAAGAGAGTGCAGACTTAATTACATTAATATGAGAATTGACATTTCGCTCTGCATACATAGCTGTGTTTGACATTATAACACAAGACAAAAAAAATCCTGTCAATCATGTACTTACAATATAATTCAGAGTATTTCTTTCTTTTATACTTTTTTTGTAAAATTTTATTTTGCATTTAAAATAGATATGCATAAATTGAATAAAAATAAGCATATTTTTAAAATTACCATAATCATAACTGTTGTCAAAAAATGACAGACATTATTTTCAAATATGAGATAAAATCATTGCAATTATATAGTTATCCAGAAAAACCATTATCAACAGATGTTAGTGTAATCAAAGTTGTGTAAAATAAATATATTTACAACATCTTTACGAAATAAATTATTTTAATTTGATTGATTCAAACAAAATTTGAATCAATATCTAGTAAATAAAAATCATATTTTTTTTAAAAATAATAAAATATTTAGAATTGCTTTTTACAATATATACAAATTAAAAATTGCAAATTGAATGATCAAATTCATTTTGTTTAATAACTAGACTGGTATTACTATATTTGTTTTTAATATAATGGCATACATTAGGATTTACATATGATAAACTATGTACTATATACAGGGTGTCTGAAAAGTCTGGAAATGGTCGAATAACTGAAGAAATATACATCGGATTGAAAAATGGAAAAGTACCTGTTCAATATTTTAGAAATATGGCAACTTTGATGTCTCTAAATAGATTTTTCTAAAATATTGAAAACAAATTTTTCCATTTTTCAATTTGATGTATATTTCTTGAGTTATTCGACCGTTTCGAGATTTTTCCATGGAAACGATTCTCACTGAATGTTACTCAATTACAGCACCATCTACAATTTTCTGAAGAAAATGTTAAATAAATAAGTTACTTATTTTTTCTCGTAGAATCCTAATCTGCAATAAAAAAGGGGGGTTATCATTTAAGATTTCCAAGTTGCCTCCTTTTTAATCCCTTCGGCCCAGACGTCCTACCAACAGGACATATCTTTTATTGGGTATTATTTTGTCTTAAACATTATTTTTAATTCCAGCACCTAATAGTGATAGTATGAATCTCTACATTTCCTATTATTATTTCACTTATGTTTAGCATTTAGTAATAATAATAATAATAATAATTTTCATAATTATTAGCAAGCCATTGGCATTTCTTTTAATTAAAACATACGTTTCACTCTTTAAATTAAAATTTGGGAAGCCTTTTCCGAATTGGTAATTTGTGACGAAAGATAAAAAATATTACTAAATTTTTATGCTTGTTGAATTTAGTTGTAATACATTTTCCAAACATCTTCAAAAATTCTTCCTTAGACTATTGTTATATGAAAAGCACACAAAATAACTACATTTGTGAGGTTTTGGTAAAGAACGCATCCGTTAACTTTCATTAAACATAACTTCTGTGATTCTGATACCTATTTTCAATTTTGTTAGCATAACAGTAATTTTTTCCCAAAATTGAAAAAAAAATCAGGGTCGAAGGGGTTAATTGTAAGTCGTTTTCAGACTTCTCAATGGAAAAAGTTTTCACTGCATTTTACTCAATTGCATCACCATTTATGATTTTCCGAAGAACATGTTAAAAACAAAAGTTGTATATTTTCCTCCGTAGAATCCGAATCTGCAATAAGAAAGGAGGGGGTTATCATTCAAAATTTGAAAGTTGGCTCCCCTTTCCGATCTAGGGGGCAACTTTGATATATCTAACTAGATTTTTCAAAAATATTGAATACATATTTTTCGTTTTTCTATCCGATGTATATTTCTCGAGTTATTCGACCTTTTCCAGACTTTTCAGACCCCCTGTGTATGAGATTGAAATATTAAATAATATCAATCGATGCATCAATATCCACAATAATAAAAACTGAAGGACTTAATTAGTATCCACGTGATATTTATGAGATTTTATGAGGTTCATGAAAAGGTGAAGTTAAAAAAAGAAAAAGAGATAAATAATTGTTCCATAGTTTTGTATCCAAGTATGAAGCTTGATGATCTGATATTATAAAATAAAGGATTTAAAGTGTAATTCTAAGGGAATTCCTGTTTATGTATACAAAGATAGTATAAGCATTAAGTAATCTCATCATCGTGTTTGTTTAGTTGAGTAGGTAATAATGACTGTTTCAAATTAAATTGAAAAACTATAGACATTGATAGTTATAAGTCAAGCAAATACTTCTGTAACTGTCAGGTTACAAATAAAAGTACTACACATATAAATATATATATATAATCTGGATCTTTCTATCCATTCCCAATTTAACCTTAGCAAACTGTAATGGTTGACAAAACCCTGTCAGTTAATATTAAAAGAAGAAAAAATTAATTGACATATGATAAAATAAAATTGCTCAAAATGTGTGCTATGTTGGTACTTAGCAGAAAAAGGTTTTCTTATTTATTTACATATATGATTGTATTTATTAAATTAGTTTTTAAAACATTACAAACAATTTTTACACATGGTTGTTGAAAGATTATTTTCCAACTTCGTATTTGTTCAGTCAGAAATAAACTAAGAAAAAAAAATATCTAAGATAATATTTTTGTTTACCAAGCAAATTACAGCACACTCTACAAACAAAAACTATTTTCTCTATATATGAAAAAAAGTTACATTTTTAAACAACACACTGGAGAATAAATTATATTTCTTATGCATGGGTTTTTAAATGTCTCTTTAGGGCACTATTAACAGAAAATCTTTTAGAGCATACTTCACAAAGAAATGGTTTTTCACCTGAATATGTATGGAGGTGTACATTTAGATTTGATTTTAGTGAAAATCTTCTAGAACACACTTCACAAAGAAATGGTTTTTCACCTGCATGTGTAAGGAGGTAAACAGTTAGATTTGATTTTTGTGAAAATCCTTTAGAACACACTGGGAAATAAATTACTATTCTTATGCATGAGTTTTTAAATGTCTCTTTAGGGCACTATTAACAGAAAATCTTTTGGAACATACTTCACAAAGAAAAGGTTTTTCACCTGTATGCGTATGGAGGTGTACATTTAGATTTGATTTTTGTGAAAATCCTTTAGAACACACTGGGAAATAAATTACTATTCTTATGCATGAGTTTTTAAATGTCTCTTTAGGGCAATATTAACAGAAAATCTTTTGGAACATACTTCACAAAGAAATGGTTTTTCACCTGTATGCGTATGGAGGTGTACATTTAGATTTGATTTTTGTGAAAATCCTTTAGAACACACTGGGAAATAAATTACTATTCTTATGCATGAGTTTTTAAATGTCTCTTTAGGGCACTATTAACAGAAAATCTTTTGGAACATACTTCACAAAGAAATGGTTTTTCACCTGTATGCGTATGGAGGTGTACATTTAGATTTGATTTTTGTAAAAATCCTTTAGAACACACTGGGAAATAAATTACTATTCTTATGCATGAGTTTTAAATGTCTCTTTAGGGCACTATTAACAGAAAATCTTTTCAAGCATACTTCACAAAGAAATGGTTTTCCACCTGTATGCGTATGGAGGTGTACATTTAGATTTGATTTTTGTGAAAAAATCTTCTAGAACACACATCACAAAGAAATGGTTTTTCACCTGCATGTGTAAGGAGGTAAACAGTTAGATTTGATTTTTGTGAAAATCCTTTAGAACACACTGGGAAATAAATTACTATTCTTATGCATGAGTTTTAAATGTCTCTTTAGGGCACTATTAACAGAAAATCTTTTCAAGCATACTTCACAAAGAAATGGTTTTCCACCTGTATGTGTAAGGAGGTGTACATTTAGATTTGATTTTTTGAAAAAATCTTCTAGAACACACATCACAAAGAAATGGTTTTTCACCTGCATGTGTAAGGAGGTAAACAGTTAGATTTGATTTTTGTGAAAATCCTTTAGAACACACTGGGAAATAAATTACTATTCTTATGCATGAGTTTTTTAATGTCTGTTTAGGGCACTATTAACAGAAAATCTTTTCGAGCATACTTCACAAAGAAATGGTTTTTTACCTGTATGTGTATGGAGGTGCACATTTAGCTTTGATTTTTTGGGAAAATCTTCTAGAACACACTTCACAAAGAAATGGTTTTTCAACTGTATGTGTATGGAGGTGTACATTTAGATTTGATTTTTTGGGAAAATCTTCTAGAACACACTTCACAAAGAAATGGTTTTTCACCTGTATGTGTAAGGAGGTAAACAGTTAGATTTGATTTTTGTGAAAATGCTTTAGAACACACTGGGGAATAAATTACTATTCTTATGCATGAATTTTTAAATGTCTCTTTAGGGCAGTATTAACAGAAAATCTTTTCGAGCATACTTCACAAAGAAATGGTTTTTCACCTGTATGTGTAAGGAGGTGTACATTTAGATTTGATTTTTGTGAAAAACTTCTAGAACACACTTCACAAAGAAATGTTTTTTCACCTGCATGTGTAAGGAGGTGTACAGTTAGATTTGATTTTTGTGAAAATCCTCTAGAACACACTTCACAAAAAATGGCTTTACCCCAGTATGAGTGCGTAAATGTTTGTTTAATCCATCACTTTTAACAAATCCCCTGGAACATAAATTACAAATAAATGGCTTTTCTCCTGTATGGGAGCGTAAGTGTATATTTAGATCACATTTTTTAAGAAATTCTTTAGGGCATAAACAACAAACAAGTGGTTTTTCACCTGTATGGATGCGAAGATGTTCCTTTAGCTGTCCATTGCGAGAATATGCTTTAGAACATATTTCACAACAAAATGGCTTATCGTTAGTATGAATGTTCATATGTTTATTTAGACTTCCCTTTTCTGAAAATCTTTTAGAACATATTTGACAAGTAAATGGCTTTTCTTCACTATGGGTGGTGCGTAAGTGTCTTTTTAGATCAGCACTATTGGTGTATGCTTTAGAGCATAAATCACAAATAAATGATTTTTCACCAGTATGGTTGCTATGATGTCGTTTTAGATTTCCTTTTTGATTAAATCCCTTAAAACACACTTCACAAGTAAATGGCTTTTCCTCTGTATGGATACGAAGGTGTAACATTAGATTACCCATTTGAGAAAATCTCTTACAACATATCTCACAAATAAATGCTTTTTCTACTCTATGGATGCATAAGTGTCTCTTCAGATCACCAATTTTAAAAAATCTTTTGAAGCACAAATCACAACTAAATGTCTTTTCTTTTGTATGATTTTTTAGATCATCATGTTGAAAATACTTTAAAGAGCAAACATCAATAATAACAGGATTTTCTTCACTATCCGTAGACAGGCCTTCTTTTGATGGACACTCTGATGTCGAACTTTTTTCAGACATGCTACAAAAATACAAGATTTTTCTGATAAAATTTTTTATTTGTATCAGGTAGAAGTATTAGTCTTTGAGTCAGTTTTTCTGAGTTGCACTCATAGTTTGAGAAAATATTTGAACATATTTAAACAGAAAAAAGAAATCTTCAGTTGTTTCAAAGTGTGAATACAAGTTAGACAAATTTGCATCAGCAAAAATACTTTTTTAGCGGCATGTATACGATGAAATATTTGTGTGTCTTGCTTCTAAGAAAATGGTTTATGTCCTTTAAAGATGAATAAAACAGTCTCCTTTGCCTTTTTTAAAATCTAAAATAAGGAATTATTTTATTAAGCAGCCATTTTAATGGAAAATATAAACTTACATTATTTGCATATTTTCTTAGTTCACAAAAAAAACTTAAATATGCTAAATTAAAAAAAACATGTACCGACCTCTATATTTGCTATAACAAATGTCCCTGATATATTTTAATTGCTAAATTGTTGCAGAAATAAATGAAATTGGCCATTTGAATGGGAATACAGCTTACAATTTATGTTTAAAAAATATACAAGGGCAGCGTCTATATCCATATTGAAATTGTAACAAGCTTTAAAAATTTTGGTACCTCTTTACTTTCTTCTTGACTATTTACAGTTAATCAAATCTGTCACCAAATAATGTGCTTGTGCAAATAATGGATAGACATATATTTGCTAGTTGTGAACCACAATGATGCATGTCGCAAGTGATGTAGAACATATTGCATTTTAATTTATTTTTTTCGATAAGCCACTTTAGTTTTGCAATGAAGGATCTAAAGTAATTGCTCTTTCTCTCTTTTTGTGGGAAATTGAAGGCCTTATTTATTTGAAAGCATATTCTGGTCTTTTGTTTAAAAAATCGGGTCAGCCTTTACCTGACTTTCACAATGTTGAATTCAGACAGACATTTTTGATGGCTTTTTGATGCTCAAAAAAAGAGGGGGGGTATGAAGAAACATTTACACTTCTATAATATTAATAAGAAAGCATAATTCCCAATTTACTTTTTTGGGGGGGGGGAGGAGGCACATATCAATGCTTCTGAGAAAAATGTTCCCTCAATCCATTCGTTCAATTCATCACTAGACCCACAAAACTGAAAACAACTGTAACTCAAAAAAGTTAATCAATTTGACCGTCGTACTAGGTCGTGATTTGGTAAAACTAGTTTTTCTATTCTATACAAAATATGGTAGTGAATTTTTTTCACTGATAAGTATATTTTCTGATTATTATTATTTTTTTAAAATTAAACACACATATATTCAAAAAGTATGTATTTTATAGGTATTATTAAAACTAATTTAAGTCCAGTTCGATATTTTCTTTTCAATAACTTCTTCCATGTGTTTTCTATTAATTTGCACATTTACAAACTTCGGAAATCAAGCGTTTTTTTTCTAATGATAATTATTTAATTTAATTTAATTGAAATAAATAAAAATTCAAAATTACGTATTTTAAAAACATTATTAATTATTCTGCAGTCTCTGCACAAGTTGAGTATACCGGACCATGGGCTGAAAGTTATATTTGAAGTAAACCGAACACGTTACACTTTAATCCAAAACCTGACATGTTAACATAAATATTAAAGAGTAGTCTAGCACAATCATACTTATAATATCTATATTATCCTTTTTGTTGGAAAATAATTACACACACATATATATATATATATATATATATTCATTTATATTCAAACATACTATTTTGAGAAATACCTTAAACTTAGGAATTTAATTTAAAAAAATGAAAATCAATGAAAGTTTTTTCCTAAATTTTAAGACTAATTCTTATAACAATTTATTGCTATGTCACATGTTGTTTAGATTAAAAAAAATTCAAGCTGGATTTTTTAAAAATAAAAAATCAATAAGTTAATTTACAGTTTTCAAATAAAATTTATCTTTTTTTTTTTTTTTTGCTTTAGACGATTGGGAAAAGATTAGGATTATCGGAATATTTAGAAAATAAGATGAATGCAATCACAGTGAAAGTGGATGTTGTAACATTTGATATTACTTTTTAGCTTAGTTTTACTGATGGACATCTTTGTGTATAATAATATATATATTAATAATAAAATAATCTGTCTTCGAAATCCCCTCCCCTCACAGGAAATTCTGTTTCTGCACTCTCTTGAACCCCTCTACCCCAGCACATAAAGCTTAAAAGCTCAAATATTAACAAAAAAAAATATTCTTAAAAACATATAAAATTTTAAATAATTAAAAATATTAAAATAAATAAAGAAATTATTTATAAATTTAGGAGAAAAGATAATTATTAAATTTAAAATTATTCAAGATATTAAATTTAAAATTGTGAAAAATTATTATTTATAACAATTATTTAAAAATTGTCTGCCTTATTTCTTAGTTTGTAATAATAGTCAATTATCCAAATTGTACTCTTTCCTGAAATTTCCACTATGTCATTTCCCACTCCCCAGCACAAAAGGAGATTTCTAGAAGTGGGAATTGGAAAAAGAGTAAACAATTAAAGTCATACAAAGAGGGGAGGGGGGAGAAAGGAGGCCTTTGTCTCAGGCTCAGAAGTTGAGGAGCGCTAAATTTATACTTTAAAAATTATTTCATTTATTTATTCATTTTTTGACTGCCAATCATTTTTTGCAGAATTCCTTTTTTTCCCTTCATTATTCTTTTGTTTTCTATCGAAAAAAAAAGTAGCAATGTATTTGGTGTGCCAGCCCGGCAGCGTGGTTGGTAGCGAAAGCGACAGCCACGGTGAGGGCCTGTGGTTCATATCCCGGTAAGGCATGGATGTCATTGTGTGTGTGTCTTCAGTGTTGTCTCCTTCCTTGTGTCTATCCCGTCCCCAAGAAGAAGATTTATGTAATGTGTCAAAGTCCTGTATGTATTTCTGTGAATAAAAAATATGGATCATTCGAGACAACAGCCTTGTAGCTTATAGGTCTCAAAGCAATCTCCGTCAAATGTATTTGGTGGATTTTATACAGTTGGTATCGAGTAAAAGCTAATAGCCAGCCACCCCTCCCCCCCCCCTTCCCTCACACACACCAGAAAAATAAAAGAACATTTATAAAAGATAATAGCACTGTAAATAGGTATCACATTCGGATAAACTCATAAGTATTTAATGTCTGAGGACAAATTGTTAATATAGTTTTTAACCTAGACATAATATTAAAATTTTTAACAATCCTATAAAGATGCAACTCAATGAAAACCCCAATAAGGTTTCCTAGTAGAGAGTGAGTTACAATTTTTCACTGAAGAGCTATTGAACTTAATGGGACTTAATTATTATGTAGAATGAAAGAAAAAAATAGAGCATGTTATGGTTTTCAAAGAAGAAAATGAATTATTTAAAAGGTCTCTGCAATATTTTAAAAAATTCTAATTTACATATACATTTATATCCTTTCTTTTTTACAATTCTCATTTGTAATATAGTAATGAAATAATGGCATTATATGATGTCTTTATTGACCTTGTAATTCTTCATTTTCCACTCATTCTTAATGTAATTGATCTTTCTTTAATGACTCAGAATCGAGAAGTAAGAATCCTCTAATTTGATGGATTAACTCTATTTTGAAAATTTCATCTAAAATCCCCCTTTCTCCTTCCCCCCTCCCTGTAAGTTTTACTTTAGTTTTCAATATTTATTTTATAATACTGAAAATATTATTTTACATTAATCTAGCAAATAAATGTTTTTGCTGTGGCACATGTCAATTGCTTTTCTCAATCAAACTTCAGTCAGTTAATTTACAGTTTTCAAATAAAATTTATCTGAAAGTAGTATTCAGTTAAGTGAAAATTAGGACTATCTAATATTTAGAAGCAAAGATGAATGCAATCAAAACAAAAGTGCATGTTTTGACAACTAATGTTACTTTTTAGCTTGTTGTTACTGATGCACATTTTGTGTTGTATAATATATCTATAATAAATAAATTGTCTACTAAATCCTATCCCCCCTTTCACAGGAAATTCTTTTTCATCATCCTTTGACCCCTCAAACCCCTTGACGCATCATCCCTTGTCCAGCACATAAAGTTCATAAGCTCAAATAATTAAAATAAAACAAATTAAAAAAATTCATAAAAACATATATCATTTAAAATTATTAAAAATATTTAAGAAAATATTTATTAAATTAGGGAAATACTTTATTATTATATTTAAAATTATCTAAAATATTTAAATTATCAAAAAAAAAAAATTATCAAAAATTAGAGAAAAATATTATTATTAAATTTAAAATTACTAAAAATTGTTGCAATTACTGAATATATCTAAAAAATTGTCTATCCTATTCGGTAATTTGTAATAACAGAAAATAGAACAGTTAGAATAATAGTACCTAGAATCATACAAATTCTACTCTTTCCTGAAATTTCAGCTTCCTCCTTTGCCATTCCCCAGCAAAAGGGAAGATTTATAAACGTGGAAACTGGGGGCAGAGCAAACAATTTACTATTTTTCACATTCTAGCACTGCAGTCCTTATCCCTGAAACCTGTAAACTCCTAGATTCTGCACAAGTCCTGTCCCCAAGTTGTGCAATTTTTTTTTACTCTCTACTGTACTATTAATATCATGTAATACAAATTTTTATGGTGCCCTTTTTTTTAATTAAAAAAAATCAAAATGAAATACCAGATGTTCGGAATATGTAGACAAAAACATCAAATTAATCAATATAAATACTATATCTAAATATAGTATGTGTGTAATATGTTAAGCAAATTAGAATTCATCATACTAGATTTGTGAAAGCAATTTTAGTGGCATATAAGATGCAAGATTTCATTCTATATTAACTTAAATTTTTAATTAAATTTGTAGAAATTTCCTTTTTGTAATGAATACTTTAAAAAAATAATATATTTTTATCAATTTTTCATGTTATTCTTATAAGTAATATGTAAATCGTACAAAAATTAAAGCAACTCTTTAGCAATCTAAAAATATAAATTAAATGATAAAACCTATTGTGCAATGATAGATAAAAAAGGAGAAATCCGCAAATAATAATGCAGAACTAAATTTTTAATTATAAGCAGAAAGTTGTTTTATTCCTTTTTTTCCTCATCATGTTAATATGACATAATTTGCAAACTACTTAATAAATATTTAACAAATGTTATCATGTAAATACCACATACATGCATAAAAGAATACATTCTGTTTAGTATTAGAAAATGCCCTGAACAGCGCCATCTGTTGGAGTTCATACTTGCCCTTCTATCCCATTTCTTTAGAAGCTAAAAATCTAAATGTGGATTGAGTAAAGGCATAATAATTACAAAAATCTTCCTGCATTTAAAAGAATATATTTATAGGCAATTCCTTAAAGAGTCACGTCTATTCCATGGCCACATAAAGAAATAGCTATATGCAAAAATGGAATTTCACTGCAAATAAATAGCATGTCCAAAAATTAGAAATCTGAGTTCTTATAATAATCTTTTATTCTTGAATTTTGATTTATAATTTTTATAATTGATATATAGCATTCACATGTAATTTACTAGAACTTCAAGTTATATGCCGAAATATACGGTATATATTAAGGCAGGGGGAAATACATAAATAATATAATGGTTGTTTAATATAATAGTTTATAAGAGAAAATATAGCGATGGAAAATTACGATAGAATTGTGCATAATTTGTTTACCTGGAAATTACATTTTGTTTTATAAATTTTTGTTTTACGACGAATTTTATAGAAAAGTTCAAAAATTGAGGCTAGAAGACTAAAAAAGAGAAAAGAAAATTTAGGCATTAATAATGTTTTACTGAAAAATCTCCTCCTTATTCTTATTGGCATGGGGTAAAATAGGAGATTCTGTTTAATTTCCTTTTTGTCGATCTATGTCAAAATGTAATATTAATAATTACCAATAATTTTGATCACGGTTCTATGGAGAAACAGGCGTAATTTAGTTTAGTTTGCAATTGCAACAGTTAAGATAGTAATATCCAGTTTAAAAAATTTTGCCTTGACAAAAGATGGCAGCATTAACAAAAAATAAATCGAACACGGATTTTTAATCGAATTATTTTCTGTCTTCCACATAGCATCATGTCGCCATTTGCCATTTTGTTGGATGTAGCTCAGTGGGGTGTGGTAAGTAATCTTTTCTATTAATCTATCGAAATATTATATTAATGCTTTTGTATTTGTACTATAGGTAGATGGATTAAATGTTATGATTTAAGTAAACTGATTATAATAGATTTTGATGACGCGAAAATTATCAATCCAACATCCAATTACTATTCATCTAATATCAGAGAATCCATAGATATTTTGTGTAAGGGAAATCAGTTATTTAACGGTGCAATGTCGTACAATATACACTTCTGTTCGTATATAAAAATAGATAAAAAGTTTGTTTATATCAAATAAATTGTATAAATATTGGAAAATATGTTTGTGAATGGATTGTCAGAAAACATGCATGAAAAATTTCCTTCTCCCCCTTTCAGCAAACCTTCACTATAATAATTCTTTTTAATAAAAATAACATCCAGATTTTAATAATACTTTTAATTAAATTCTCACAATTAAAAAAAAAATCAGATATCTGTGAAAGTGTTTATCTTTTTTACACTCTTTTATTTAATTCAACTTGGTTTTTGCAGGTAAAGATGAAATTTTAATAATTTATTCTTAATTATATTCCTTATATGCTAGAATAATAAAAATTATGTGCACAGGTGTGTTTCAGATAGCAATACAACATTTTAATAGTTTTAGAACTTAAATATAAATTAGTACATTAGATTTGAAGTATTTTCCTTCTAGACGGCGACTGATGATAAATCATCAGATTACAATTGTGTATGAGTTACAACAACAATAGATTTAATGATGAGCCAAACTACACTTGTTAAAATGCGCCAAATGGCAGTGAAATCATAGCAGTGATTCATTTTAAATGCTAAGAAGTGGAAAAGAAAGTATAAATAAAAAAATAAAGTGTAAAATTTATAAAAAATATACTTTAATTAATTTATAGTGCAATATTAAAAAAATTATAATTCTACATTGAAAAATCAATTTAGAAATCCTAAAAGATAATTTGGTACTTCCCTGTTATACTAACCCCATTGTCACCAAGCTTAATAATTGGCTTCAAATGAAATATTTAAAAAAATAATAATAATGTTGTGCAAAATTGATCGTTTAAAAATTATAACATTTGAAAATTCGACTTTCACAAACTATTTTATTAAATCAATACAAATATAAACTTAAAATAAAAAACAACAGTACTTTTCGGTTAGCCGGGCACCAGTGAAATATATATATATATATATATATATACCTGTATATATATATATATATATACAGGTAAAGTTCTTTAATTCACACAAGTTGGGACCAAAGATTGTTCAGATTATAGAATATTGCGGATTATAGAGCATTATGGATTATGCGTCATTTTCTTATTTCTGGGCAACATTTTAATTCCACATTCAGTATAATATAAAAAGATAAATATGAAATAAAAATGGAATAATAATAAAAGGCAATATTCAGTGAGCTATTATAAAATATGAAAAATAGCATCTTGGAATATTAAATAATATTTATAAAGTTTTTGTTTTTCAAAAATAGAGCCAAGTGTTATCTGTTTTAAAACTTTAAATTTTCTTTAAAAAGTTTATCTTTCATTCTATGGACAGGGGCGTAGCGAGCGGGGGGGCAGGGGGGGCAGCTGCCCCCCCAATGTTTGGTAAAAGGATTCAGTCGGCTTATCAGCAGATTTAATTAGTGTCTCTGTAGTATGTCAGTAGGCTGATTAATAAAAACAATTCGGAAAAATTCTGGTTGGCAGGACTTTAAGTCTTCAGAATGTCATTTCACTACACCCTTACAATCATATGGCAAAAGCTAGTCGGTCAGTCAACCTATCTAGGTTATGAGTAAAAAAAGTAATGATTTCAATAGATCTATCTGGTCACCCGGTATGAAAGTCACGTGTTCTGTCACATTTTCGAATCACATAAATAGCTAGTCGGTCCGGTCTACCCACTGAAAAAAAATTATCATGTATAAATTTTGTCTGCTGAGCCGGAAATGTTGGACATATACTATACCTTACCCACACATGGAAAATCTAAGTCGGCCGTCGATACATGGGCCAATAGGGGAAAAAATGAATCTGATCTATTGATTGAAAATATCAGAAATTTGTCCTACAGTAACACTCGCAACTTACATAGATAAAAACTATCAATATACACTGGCCTCCAAAAGTTAAGGTACAACCGGTTTTTTGCGTCTAATTTGCAAATGAATGAATATATAAACAACAAATTTGGAGGAAATGTGCGCTAAACCGTTATTTATTAAATGCGACATAGAAATTTACTTAAGTTAAACGTATAAATGAAACTACAACAAAAAAGCCCTCATGGTGGAAAATTCCATTCTTGGAGAAATCAGTACATCGCAGTATTATGCAGTAAAATGTGACAGAAACATTAAAAAACTGGTTCTAATACTGAATATGACCACCCCGGACTTGAATGCATTGGCGGCATCGACTTTCCATGCTCTCAATTAAATTGTCGAACACCGAAATAGGTAACGCTGACCAGACTTGGAGTAAGCCTTGTTCCAGCTCATTTAATGACCTCGGAGGAGGACTTAAAGCCGCAACCTGTCTTCCAAGATAGTCCCAAAGATGTTCTATCGGATTCAAGTCTGGAGAGTGAGCTGGCCATTCCATTCTCTCCAAACCGTGATCCTCAAGATAATCCTCAACAACCACAGCTCGGTGTGGTCTCGCATTATCATGCATTAGAATGAAACCATTGCCAATAGCACCGGCATATGGGCGCACATATGAATCAAGGATCTCATCCAGATATCTCGCACCAGTCACAGTTCGTCCATGGAACACATGCAGGTCAGTGTGGCCTCCGAGTGAGATCCCAGCCCAAACCATGATTCCACCGTTTCTGTACCTGTGTGTTTCGACAGTGTTTGATTGATGGTATCGAGTGCATTGTTCTCTCCAGATCAGAAGACATCCTAAATCGCTCTCCAGTGTGAATCTGGACTTGTCTGTGAAGAGTATAGAAGCCCGCTTTTGTCTGGTTCAGAAAACATGTTCTCTTGCCCAACATAAGCGGGCTCTTCTCTGTCGTCTGTTGAGGGGGGAAACACACAACTGGTCACCTTGTATAGAGACCTGCATTGTGAAGACGTCTTCGCACCGTAGTAGGGGAGATTCTTCTCCCTGATGCTGCAAAGTGGTCTGCAATGAGTTGCGGCACAGTAGTGCGTCTTCTCCTTCGGGTCGAAAGACCTACAAACCGGTCTTCTGCAGGTGTTGTAACACGTGGGCTGCCTGGAACATGTCTTCTGGACACAGAATCTTCGGATTCATACTGATCCCAGAGTCGTTGGACTACACTGCGAGACACATTGAGCCGTCTAGCAGTAGCGGCCTGTGACAACCCCATTTCCATCCATCCTACCGTCCGCCACCTTAATGAATCGGGCAAACGACTTCTTCTAGACATTTCTAGACTAGCGGCTGTTGCGAACAAAACTGACAACAATAGTTCGAATGCAACAAAACTTACACGCGAAATTACGAAAGCTTCATAATTGCATATTTTTCTCTCATTCACAAGTAGCTATTCTTTTCTATAAAATAAAAGTGGTATCGGTAATTTTTGCATAAGTTTTTTTAAAGCTTATTGTCATTCATATAAACTATGAAGATTAATCTGACTGCCATTTTTTGTCTGGTGAGCTTCGAAAAACATCTTGTACCTTAACTTTTGGAGGCCAGTGTATAAACTAGGTCGACCGAATGCGAAAGTCGCTTAAGAAAATTCAAGAAATTTTATACTTGTTAAATAGTAGGTTTTAGCAGCGATATGATGTTTACGGCCTTCGGAACTGTTTTAGGAACGTTTGGAAAATAAAAACGAAGAATTTTTAAAACTATTTAAAAAAAGAAGATGAATAAATTTAAAAAATATCCGTGCATTTAACATTTAATACCTAAAAACTTCTTACTTTTTTTGTTTTTTTGATAAATCTAAAACTAAATTTATATACTTGTGCCAACATAACATAATTACATAATTTTCACTGATTTTTCACTTGTTGTTATAAAAATTAGAATTGGAGCCTTTATTAATTACTTAATATTTATTGTATACCCTGATTACCGTAATTTCCGGCGTATAATCCGCGGATCAAACAATTATGTTTCGACCCAGAAATTTTATTTTATATAATGGAACATACTAGATCGCTGTAAATATTTTACTTCAATTATTAAATAAAATTTCTGGGTCTAAACATAATTGTTTGATCCGCGGATTATACGCCGGAAATTATGGTACATGTTAGCGATTACTTTTTTTAAAAACTAAATCATACGTAAGATGAATTATTTTTTTAATAAAGAATTCAGAAAGTAGAGGATTTCAGGAAAAATTAAATTATTAAAAGTAGTTTTATGGTAAAAAAAAACTTGAAGCGATTGCGGAACATTAACACATTTGCACTTAAAACAATATAAATAGTTCAGCGTTTCAGGCCCGTAACTACCGCCGGGGCACTGCCCCGGGGCCCCAAACTAATGGTTAAAAAATTATTGTATTTTAATATCTAATCTAACTTCCTATAAAATACCCAGCACCTAGCTAAAAGTTAATAATAAAAAAAATCCATCAAAGTGCTAGAGTAAATGTTTTTGCGTATCCGTTCAAATACTCCATACGCTTCGCATGCAAAAGCATCTCTAGAGCAGACAGCAGAATGTCGAGTCAAATGTGTCATGTCGCGCCAGGTGCCTGCCGAGTGATGAGTCAAGTGCAAGCTAGGACGTGCAGTGAGCTAGTGCTATTCATGATGAGTCATTCGTTTACTAACTGCTCATCAATATCGGACTGTCAGAGCAGTTGAGAGTCGCATAGTAGTGATAGTACGATAGTTTATAACTTAACCCCTTCGTGACGAGAGTCTTTTACGGAATTTTTCATCTTTTACCACCGGTTTTTCAAAACAGAAATTTTCCCCTAATTGAATCGCAGAAATGCTGTCATTATATAAGGCAAAGCTTACAATAAAAATTAACTGGTGGGAATAATCGAGAATTCTGAGCATCTTATGCGTCACGTAAACGTGTCGCTCGTCCCCAAGGGGTTAATCTTACTTTGCTTGTGTTGAGATAATAGTTTATATTATGAAACGCCAAGTGGAAATAAAAAAAGACAGACTCTAAACAGAAGAAACTGGGAGGCTGCAAAAAGTTCGAAGAAGTTATCAACATGGCTGCACAGTGGAAACCACTCGACAGGGACTGGTGATAAGAAAGGTATGAATGGTTTGCTTTATTCAGTGTGATGTGTAATTCATGTAAAAATAGTACAGTCAAACTTGAATAATTCGAACGTGTATAATTCGAAATCGTGGATAATTCAAATGTTTCTGTCGGTCCCTTGACATTCCTATAAAACACAATCAGTGGTGGATGAAGCACTCAAGAGGCCCCAGTTGCAATTAAATTTTGAGGCCCTCCGAATATTTTCAGTACCCCTAGTGTGCATTTTTTAGTTTTACAATTAGAATTACTGAAAGTGTATATTGTTAATTCCATACGATATTATCTCTAATTGGAATATAAAGTTCAAATTATTTTCTATCGCATGCTAATAAAATATTGAAAGTACTTCCCATTCATTACATTATCATAATTTTTAGAACTAAGAGATCACATTTTTATTTAGCTTTTATGTTGAAAATCACTACGTTCTATTTACTAAACTATCACTTCATTCTATCATTCTAAACAAATGTGTTTTTCACAAATATAACTGTAGGATTTTTTCTTATCAATACATATTCTTTTTTTTTTCCAGTAAAGTTCTTGGTAAATCTTTTAAATAATTACTGAGTTATATCAAAGAAACATTTTAGTAATACAAAATCATATATTTTATTTTTAACTATTAATTATAATTAATCAGTTAAAATTAATTGTAAAAACTATTAATTAAGAAATAATGCGACAGACTGACTATTTTACATTAGTCGGATTGGAAACATTTTTGAGTCGGCCAATCTTGCCTTTTGCCCCCCCAAAAATTTTCTTTCGCTACGGCCCTGTCTATGGAGAGTCATTAACTCTTGTTGAGAAATAAAATTCTTGCTCTAAATAGTTGGTAAGCAGTGTGGATTATAGATCCTCGACTGTATACATATCTATACTATTATATAAAGAGGAAACGGTGACTGACTGACTGACTGACTGACTGACTCATCAACGCCCAGCCGAAACTACTAAAGTCAGGGTCACGCAATTTGGACTGTAGATTGCTGTTATGGCCTAGGCAAGCAATAAGAAGGGATTTTTGAAAATTCCCTCCTGAAGGGGGTTAAAGGAGGGTTCCGATGTTTTAGGTCATATTGCTATATCTCAGGAGCAGTTATAGGTAAGAGCTTGAAATTCCAGAAAACAAATCTACTAAAAAAATAAATAAATACCTATTTCAGCAATTTTAGAAATTCCCCACAGAAGCGGGTAAAAGGGGGGTTTGAATGTTTTAGGTCATTTTGCCATATCTCAGCAGCAGTTATAGGTAAGAGCTTGAAATTCCAGAAAACAAATCTACTAAAAAAATGATTAAACACCTATTTCAGCGATTTTAGAAATTCACCCCCAGAAGGGGTTTGAATGTTTTAGGTCATTTTGCCATATCTTAGCTGCAGTTATAGGTAAGAGCTTGAAATTCCAGAAAACAAATCTACTTAAAAAAAGGATTAAACACCTATTTCAGCAATTTTAGAAATTCCCCCCAGAAGGGGGTTAAAGGGGGTGGTCAAATGTCTGATGTCATTTCGCCATATCTCAGCAGCAGTTATAGGTAGGAGCACGAAAATCAGGAAAACAAAGTTACTAAAAAATGATTAAACACGTATTTCAGAAATTCAGAAATCCCCCCCCCCCCAAAGGGGGTTAAAGGGGGTGGTCGAATGTTTTAGGTCATTTCGCCATATCTCAGTACAAGTTATAGGTAGGAGCATGAAAATCAGGAAAACAAATCTACTAAAACAATTATTAAACATCCATTTCAGCGATTATAGAAATTCTCCCCCAGAAGGGGGTTAAATTGGGGGGGGGTCGAATGTTTTAGGTCGTTTCGCCATATGTTAGCTGCAGTTATAGGTAGGAGTGTGTAAATAAGGAAAATAAATCTACTAAAAAAATGATTAAACATATATTTGAACTATTTTAGAAATTCCACTTCCCCCCCCCCGGAAGGCGTTAAAGGGGGGTGGTCGAATGTTTTAGGTCATTTCAGCATACCTCAACAGCAGTTATAGGTAAGAGCGCAAAAATCAGGAAAACAAATCTACTAAAAAATGATTAAACATGTATTTAAGCAATTTTAGAAATTCCCCTGCCAGATGGGGTTAAAGGGGGGGTCGAATGTTTTAGGTCATTTTGCCATATCTCAGCAGCAATTTTAGTTAAGAGCACAAAAATCAGGAAAACAAATCTACTAAAAAATGGTTAAATACCTATTTCAGCGGTTTTAGAAATTCCCCCAGAAGGGGGTTAAAGGAGGGTGGTCGACTGTTTTAGGTCATTTCGCCATACGTCAGCTGCAGTTATAGGTAGGAGCGCGTAAATCAGGAAAACAAATCTACTAAAAAATGAATAAAACATGTATTTCAGCAATTTTGGAAATTTCCCCCTGAAGGTAGTTAAATGGGGGGGGGGGTCGAATTTGTTAGGTCATTTCGAAATATCTCAGCTTTTATGTAGGAGGGCGAAATTAATTAAAACAAATCTACTAAAAAATTGGTTAAACACGTATTTTGGCGATTTTGGAAATTCTCCAAGAAAGTGGTTGGGTATTCAAAAGTTTTCGGTCATTTTGTCATATATATATATATCTCAGCAGCAGACTTAGGTAGGAGAGCGAAATTCAGGAAAACAAATGTACTAAAAAAATTACATTGTCTACCCGTGCAAAGCCGGGACAGGCCGCTAGTATATATATATATATATATACATACAACACACATATATGTTATATATGTATATAAATTTTTTGGTACTTTTCAGTTAGCCAGGCACCAGTTATATATACACTCAAGAGCCAAAACATTATGACCATCTCCACATTTTGCAATTAACTCGCCTGGATGACGTGGAAGGTACGTGATCAGGTGGGACTGGTATTTAACAACTGCTGGAGAGTCTGAGAAATTCTTGCACTTACTTTTGTGTGTGATTGGAAAGGCTGCGGATCTAAGCAAGTTTGATAGATGGCATCTTGTAATGGCTCGAAGGCTCGGAACAAGCATTTCCGAAACCGCACGACTTGTGGGTTGTTCGCGATCTACAGTTGTTAGTATTTATGCAAAGTGGATGAATGACGGTGAAACCAGCAGTAGACGCCATGGTGTTGGGCGTCCACATGTTATCAAAGAAAAAGGACGTCGGAGATTGTCCCGCTTGGTGAAACAAAACCGGCGTCAGACAGTGGCTCAGCTGACAGCCCAATACAATGCCGGTCCAAGTAGAATTGTATCAGAGCACACTGTTCAGCAGACACTGCTGGATATGGGGCTACGCAGCAAACGTCCCACTCATGTGCCTCTGTTGACAGAGCGTCATCGCCAACTACGCCTATGCTGGGCACGGGAACATCGCGACTGGACCATGGATCAGTGGAAGAGAGTTGCTTGGTCAAATGAATCACGGTTTGTCATTCATCACGCCGATGGCCGTGTCAGGGTACACCGTCTTACAGGTGAACGGTTGCTCCCTCAGTGTACAGCAGGTCATACACAGGCTGGTGGTGGCAGTATTATGCTTTGGGGGACGTTCTCATGGGCGTCTCTGGGACCCGTGGTTGTGGTACAGCAGACAGTGAACGCTACAGAGTATCTGAACATCATTGCAGACCAGTTGCACCCTCACATGGCGTCTGTCTTCTCAACTGGAAATGGAGTCTTCCCGCAGGGCAACGCTCCAAGTCACAAGGCTCGAATTGTGTTGGAGTGGTTCCTGGAACATAATGCTGAATTCCAGTTAATGTCCTGGCCGCCTAACTCACCGGATAGAACACATTTGGGATGTCATGGAACGGCAGCTCATAGTTCAAATACCACCAAGTCACAATATCTCGGATTTGCGTGACCGTTGCTTAAACATCTGGTACAATCTGTCTCCAACCATCTACCAAGGACTTGTGGCGTCCATGGCAAGGCGGGTTGCAGCTGTATTGCGTGCCAAAGGTGGGCCAACTCGTTATTGACAGGTGGTCATAATGTTTTGGCTCTTGAGTGTATATACACACATATGTGTATATATACATATATATCTACATTTACATATATATACTTATATATATATATATATATATGTGCATGTATGTATGTATATATATATATATATATATATATATAGATAGATATATATATGTATGTATATACATTATTAGCTAATATAAATGTTTTAGGTACTTATTGAGTAAAAAATCGACACACTAAATGGATAAACACTAAAAGACATGTAAATTGTCTAAAGAAATTTCAAAATGAAATACAGAATGTTCGAGATTTACTGATAAAACCATTAAAATAATCAATATGATTATGTCTAAATATAATATATATGTAATATGATCAGCAAATTAGAATCTATCATGCTAGATTTGTACCAGATATTTTAATGGTATATAAGGTGCAAACTTTTATTCTATAAACTTAAATTTTGAATTTAATTTATAAAAAGTTATATTTTATAATGAATACTTAAAAAATATCATATAGTTTTTAAATTTTATTCCTATACATGAGAAATCCTGCAAAAAATTAAAGTAACTCTTTAATAAATTAAGATATATGAAATGTTATAACCATTTGTGCAATAATACTACATAAAAATAGAGAAAAACTATAAATAATATGCCACAAACAAAATTTTAATTAAAAGTAGAAAGTTGTTTTATTTCTTTATTCCTTCCCAGTGTTGATATGAGATAATTTTCCCATTAGTTAATCGTTTAACAAGTGTTATCATATAAATAAATGCATGCAGCAAGAAAATATTCACTTTATAATTAGAAATTTCAATAGACAGCGCCATCTATTGGTGTTATTACTTACCATTCTTTACGATTTTTCTATAAGACACAAATCTAAATTTATATTTTGTAAAAGTATAATAACAAAATTTTTCCTGCATTTTTAAAAAGTATTGTTTATAGGCAATTCTTTAGATAACCCCATGTCTTCCATGGCTAGATAAGTAAACAGCTGTATGCAAAAATGGACGTTCACTATAAATAAATAGCATGTCCTTTAAATTAGAAAAATGAGTTCTTATGATCATTTTTTAACCTTTTTTATTCTTTTTATAGGTGGAATATAACACAGACGTATAATTCTCAATAAGTTTTCTTGTATAAAAATTGTGATTTATTCGCTGGAATAGAGGGTACAAGAGGGTAGGGGGAGTATGCAAAAATAATATTTAATATATGAACAAAATATAGCAATTGAAATTTTTTTACATAATTCAAAGATTGTACATTATTTGTTTACTTGAACATTACATTTTGTTTTAATATTTTTAATTTTATTACTGAATTTACAGAAAGTCAAAAACAGGCTACAAATCGAAAAATGCCATAAGAAATGTTAGGCATGAAGAATGTTTTTCTTAAAAATCTCCTAGATATGTTTCTATTGGCAGATGGTAAAATATCACATTATTTGCATTCATTAGCTTCTGTCTGAATTAATTTTTTAATTTCGTAAATTTTCTTTGAAATTACAACATCTAAAATGTAGTAAAAAAACTTGACAGTAATTCTCAACGAAGACAACAGATGGCAGTATGGGACATTAAAAATCGAACAGGGTTATTTAATCGGAGTATTACCTATACCACCTAGCGTCATGTCGCCATTTTCGTGAGTATCTGTTAGTAGAATTGGGTGAATTAAGTGTTCTATTAATGAATCTAAATGTTAAATTAATGCTTTTGTATTTCATTAGTATGCGCACGGAATAAAATTAGGTAAGAATTGAGTAAGGTAAGTGTTCTATTAACCAATCTAAATATTAAATTAATGCTTTTGTATTTGTTCAGTATCATTGTGTGCATAATAGGTGTACTCTTAATTATTTGCTAATGATCATTCTTGAGAAGCCGATTTTTTTAGCCTTAAAATAGGATTCATTTACATTATATGCTTATTAGGCTAGCATTTATTTAATGGTTAGAAAAACTATTGTTCTTTTTTTCTTATTTTTAAATCGAAAAATGCCATCAAAAATGTTAGGCATAAAGAATGTTTTTCTTAAAATTCTCCTAGTTATTTCTATTGGCAGATGGTAAAATATCACATTGTTCGTATTCATTAGCTTCTGTCTTAATTCATTTTTTAGTTTCGTAAATTTTGTTTGAAATTGCAACACCTAGAATGTAGTTAAAAAAAACTTGCCAATAAGACTCTATGAAGGCAACAGATGGCAGCATAGAACAATAAAAATCGAACATTGTTATTTAATCGAAGTATTACCTATACCACCTAGCGCCATGTCGCCATTCTCTTCAGTGTAAGTTAGTGGTATTGGGTGAGTTAAGTTTTCTATTAACCAATCTAAATATTAAATTAATGCTTTTGTATTTGTTCAGTATCATTGTGTGCATAATAGGTGTACTCTTTATTATTTGCTAATGATCATTTTTGAGAAGCCGATTTTTTTAGCATAAATAGGATTCATTTACATTATATGCTTATTAGGCTAGCATTTATCTAATGGTTAGAAAAACTATTGTTCTTTTTTTCTTATTTTTAACCGATCGGCAAATACATATACTTCATTTTAAAAATATGGTAAATTACAGCTATAACTACTTGTTCTGAAAAGTACTAGTGATTTGTACAAACTAGATTTTCAAAAGTAGTCACTACTTCCAGAAGATTAATTTTGTCAAATAATTCAAACTGCAATTAATTTTGAATAAAAACTAAAAGAGTTTGTATATAACTATGAATAATCATACACTATATAACTTTAAATTATTGTCTATTTAGAGTAATTTTCTCACCAATTTGTCTAATGATTATTGCCCTGGGTTTCTTTAGCTCTTGTGTAAAACTGCCCACATTAACCAAATTTTTACCAAAATTAACCATAATCATGACAATTTAGTAATTTTTATGAAATGAGCAGACTTATGGGAATTCCCCTATAACAGATCTTGGAAAACCGTAAAGTGTTTCACATATGTCATTATTTACATTACAATAATTGTTTAAGTAAAATGTTTTATTTTATATAGGAGCCTACCATGGATTATGCTTAATAATTTCTATACACTATTACAGCATCATGCAAAACAATTACAAGCCATTACTAATAATTACAATCAGTTTTCATTAACTAAATTTGCCATTTTTAAAAGAAACCACTTTCAAATCTAACATTAATATTCAATACATCATTATGGGTATAAACAAAAATAGTTTAAAATTATAATTTAAGTCATATTTTTTAATAAAATATTTTAACACAGTAGTTATTATAATACAAGAAAAACGTCAAAAATAGTACCTCTACTTACTTACTTGCACAAGAAATATTCCAATCTGAACAAAATACAGAAAAAACAAATGTTGCAACACTAAGTAAACATAACCGCAATGTGATTTGCTTTTTTCAATGGATCTGATCTCAATTTCAAATCAAAATTTGTGCTCCTCTTTCATAAATCCTTTTTTACATCAAGTCAAAAAGCCAGAAACGGAAATATGATCTGAGCAGGTCTGAAAATAAAGCAAATTTCTATCCAAGGAAATCAAGCACACTTATCACAAGGTTGCCCTATTTCGTGCAATTATCATTTTCATAAGAGTCGCCAAAAATGTAGCAACCCCTGATGAAATTAAATATTAAAGAAAGGTATCAATCTACAAATAAATGATTTCTAAAATTCATTAAGATACAACTAAATGTAAATATATTGCTTGAAGGTGTGTAAAAACATACATAAAAACATTTAAAAGCACATTAAAGTCCTTTTAAAAATTCCAAAACGTTTTCAACCAAAACCCGGTCATCATCAGTTGAAAAACTAAAATGTTGAGTTGAGTTGTTATCTCTTTGCGTTTTCTTGCTTGCCCGGAATAAACTATTTTAATTCAAGGGTTTGGAAATAAGGTGGATGGGAAAGGTAATCAATGATGCATTAATTCATTCCAGACTGTGTGGATATCATAGGATAATACATCATTACAGACTATTTCTTTTTTAGACATTATTTCTAGAGACTCTTTTCTGATTGCTTCCAGGTGATTATTTGTGCGGAATATAATTTTGGTTCTATTGAAATCATCTTTTATAGGTTCAGTTTGCGCTAATCTTGCTAATGCAGTATTGAGTCTATTTAATCTTAGATCTGCTTCATGTTCTTTTATTCTGTCCCGAAATTTCCTCATTGTGATACCTATGTACATAAAATCTTTGTTATCTTTCCTGAATGGTAAAATATATACCCCTGATCTATTGATAGCCTGGATTGGGTCAATTTTTCTGTTTAACAAAACCAGCAACTTTGGGAAAGGGACTGCAATTAATGTAATGCGAAACTTAAAGAGGGAATGTCTCATACTTTCAAAAAACCGTGGGATGTAGTTAACTTTACAAAACTTCAAACTTTTAATTGTACCTGTATTCTGTTTTTCTTCATGTTTCATTTTAAATTTATGATTTTTTCAATGAAATGGGATGGAACTGAATTCTCAGCTGCTATTTTTTTAATTAGATATAATTCTTCATTAAGGAAAAGGCATGAACAAACTTCAAATGCTCTTTTTATATAAAAATCGAAAGGTGCTAACTTGTAACTAATGAGTGAACTGCAATTAAACAGGATGGTGGAGTTAGATCTGTTAATTTTCCTAAACACTGTGCAATCAAGATTCTGTTTATCCATATTTCTGATTAGTTGTACAAAAGCAAGCTTTTGATTTTGTTCTATTTCTAGTGTGAATTTAATTTTATTGCCTAGGCTATTGATTTTAACTAGAAAAGGGTATAACTCATCTTTTCCGTGATTCCAAATAATGTAAATATCATCCACATATCTTAACCAGCAATCCAGACCCGGTTTTATGGTCTCCATGATAATATTTTCAAGAGGACATAGTTTAAACTCTGCAAGCAAACCTGAAATAGGGGAACCTATTGGGGCCCCATGGACTTGTCTGTAAACTTGATTGTTGAAAACAAAAACGTTGTTGTTGATAATTAAATTTAAACCCGACTTGACTGTATTTTTAATATTTTCAGTAAACTTAGGATCAGAATCGATTAGACTCTCTATGGTGTTAGTAACTTCTTTTATATCAATAGACGCGTATAAAGATACCACGGGTACGGGTATAAAGATAAATATGAAGTAAAATAGTTTATTCCGGGCAAGCAAGAAAACACAAAGAGATAACAACTCAACTCAGCAATTTAGTTTTTCCACTGATGATGACCTGGTTTTGGTTGAAAACGTTTTAGAATTTTTAAAAGGACTTTAATGTGCTTTGTATGTTTTTACGCACCTTCAAGCAATATATTTACATTTAGTTGTATCTTAATGTATTTTAGTTATTAGAGAAGGTGAATTTGCACTGAAATTTTAACTTTTATTGATTTAAATGATTTCTGTTTACGTCTAAAATCTTAATTTTTATGTAGTACAATAGACTCCCTTAAACCTGCAACCCTAAAATCTGCACATCATGTCAGATGTAAACAATGACACTTACAATTAAGATGTAGGTAAAAAAATTGAGTTTATTTTTATTTTTATATCTCTCTGTACACATTTTAATGTGCAATTCTGGTTAATATGATTGAACTCATGTTTTCTTATGAAAGAAGTATACATTTAATTCTAAAAAAATTCAAGATAGTGCTGATATCAGTGGTGATCAGGATCTTTTTACCAAATACATTTACATATTAATCAAGCTTTTAGGTTATGTATAGCTAACTATGAAATAAAGCTTCATTATTTTAAGACTTTGATATTAATTATTAGTACATATTTATACGAGTTTCACTGAATAATTTTTAAAAAAAGGTACTTTTCGGTTAGCCGGGCGCCAGTGATATATGTACATAATAAATACATATGTATATACATATATATATATATACAGTGATGGCCAAAAGTGTGGACATTTTTTGAAAGTTTCATGTTTTTCAACTTTGTGTGCTTGTAGAATATATTAATTTTCACTTAAATACAAACATTTATATATCAAATTGAAGGTAATTTAATGTAGAATTTAACAATAAAAATAGTATTACAATATCTGTATTACAAAAAGGTTATGCAACTAATAGTAAGATCTATTTTAGATTGGCATTTTTTTAAAGTGACACTTACACAATCAATACTTAGTAGAATAACCCTTATTTTTTAAGACAGCTTCACAGCGTCTTTTCATCGAGTGAACGAGTGTTTGGAGTTCATCTTTCGTAATCACATGGTGCGAAGAATCAATTATAACTTCAATAAGTTGTCTTTTATTGGATGGACGTTTTTTTCGTACAAGAATTTTCAGACGTCGCCACAAATTTTCAATTGGATTGAGATCAGGGCTGTTTCCTGGCCATGGTAATATATCTATGCCTTTATTTTGAAACCATGCTTTGCATACTTTTGCTGTGTGGCATGGAGCTGAATCCTGCTGAAAAATAAATGGTGCGTTGTTGGGGAAGAGATCCCTGATGGAAGGTATCAATTTTGGTTCCAGGACAGTTTCGATGTATTTTTTGGCATTCAGGATGCCATCAATCACTTGAATTTGGCCCACACCATTTGCAGACATACATGCCCAAATCTTGACATTTGTTGGCTTTTTTGTAGTTGCTTCAATGCAATCAGGATGCAGTGTTTCTACTCTACGTCTAACGTATTTTCTGCCTACACTACCAAAGAGTGATATTTTACTCTCATCGCTCAAGATTACTTGCTTCCATTGATTTACTGACCATTTAATGTGTTCTTTTGCCCACTTAACTCGTTTTTCGCATTGCTTTTGATTTAAATATGGTTTTTTCCTTGGAATTCTAGCTTGTAGTCCAAATCCTGATAACCTTCTTCTTATTGTTCTTGAACTTACTGCAATACCCGCTGCATTCATTTCACATCTAATGGCATCTGATGAAATTTTTCTATCTTGAAGGCATAGCTGTTTAATTTTCCTATCGGCAGTAGCATATGTGCATTTTTTTGGCCTGATTTGGCCTTATTTTCCACGGATTTCGTTTTTTCATAAAGTAAACAGAACTTTCGTACACCAGAACAAGTCACTGAACCGCCAACTTGTCTTGCCATTTCAGCATAAGAGAGGCCAATTTCTCTCAATATGACAATTCGGCTTCTTTTTGTAGATGTCCAATTAGTACTTGTTGATGACATTGTTTAAAATTAGTTTAATTAAAAAAAATGACTTTAAATATTCAAAAACAGCAATACTCTATTTTATTGTACTAGTATGCATCATTCCGCAAAATAGTTCCACAACAATAACTCTTTTACCATCCAAATACCCTACACTATAGTTACAGACATTTGATTGGTCCTCAGAACAGTGTTTGTGATTGGCTAGTATGCTTTTATTACAAAACACGTCCTTATTCAAAACGATTTGTGTTTGTTTGTTCTACTAAAATGAGCAGAACTTTTTTTGTAATACAGATATGTTAATACTGTTTTTATTATTAAATTCTACATTAAATTACCTTCAATTTGATATATAAACGTTTGTATTTAAGTGAAAATTAATATAATCTACAAACACACAAATTTAAAAAACATGGAACTTTAAAAAATGTCCAAACTTTTGGCCACCACTGTATATATATATATATATATATATATATATGAAACAAATTAAAAAAATTTCCGCCTTTGGCCTCATTAAAACTATAATTCTGTGTAAATCCCATTATCCTAAATTATTTTCTCGTTCCAGTGTTTCGATTGTCAAAATTCCACCGTGTTAAAATAGTTTATTCCAAATTCATTCTCATAAAAAAATGGCGCTGATCGATGTTCTATTAAAATTGCGCGCTTTTATTTCTTTAAATAAAATGCATCCTAGAATTTAATTCTTCTAAAAAACACCAATCTCCCAGCTAAAAATATTTTAATCTTTTGAAATAACAACCTATGTATTTTTATTTATTTTATTTTTATTTCCCTATGTTTCCTAGCAAAACAATATTACTTCTCAAATTATGAAAGACTTTAGTCTCAATGTAAAAATTATCTTGGCATCTTGCCATACTTGATAAAACCAATGTATTTCTTTTCTCTTTGCTTGTCTTCTTATTTATTCAAAGGGATTAGATTTCACAAGAATATTCTCGAAGCATTTGTTGCCGTGCTTTTTCCAGCTCACGGTAAAATCGCTTCTATATTAGTGCGCCGAAAGTATTAATCTGAGAGCGCTGATTGGTCGAGAGACTTTTTAGTAAACATATATTCTGGAGTGTTCAGAAAATGATGTACGGCGTTTTTTCTGCGTTTGCGTCAGAAGGTTCCCGGATTCGGTGCTGTATACAACCCCGACATGTACTGCCTGATCATAGAACATTCTCCTTGGCCGCCGATAGATTAAAAAAAATACCTGCCTATACGAACCGAAAGTCTTCTTAATTAATAAATTAAATCATCAAGATTCTTCACAATATTAAAATCAGCACATATGGATTGAACATCATAAAGAGTAAAAGCCTAGCCAGTTTGTTTTTAATTTACGAATAAAAGTGAAATGGAAATGAACTGTCTCTTCTTCACATTCTATACGTACACTACGAAGTGAGTTTTCGGTGCTCGACTGTAAAATTCCTCGGAGAAGCCCTTGCCTTTAGTATGATTCTACAAAAGCTGTGGTGATACACATTAAATCGTGATATATATATATATATATATATATATATATATATATATATATATATATATATATATATATATACATATATATATTTATGTACATATATATGTGTATATATATATGTATATGCAAATATATGTGTGTGTGTACATATACATAAATATATATATATCACTGGTGCCCGGCTAACCGAAAAGTACCAAAAACATTACCTCTTCATTATGCATATTTAGTTATGTATTATTAATTATGTACTTCACCTTTACTTTTATTATTTAAAAAATAATAAATTTTTTTAATTTTTGTTATTTTACTCTATTATTTTACATTATTGTAAGCATTCATTATAATTTCAAGTGCATTATTAAATTCAAATTACTGTTTAAAAATGTAAACAAAACAGTTACCAGAAATATGCAAAATTCCTCTAGTTTTAAGGTATATTGTATATTATAATTTTATTAATAAATTAAGAAGAAATTTGGCAAAATCCTAGAACAAGCAAGACACTCGATTTGACAATTGTTTTGACGTCCGCCAACCAAAAAATCGGCAAACTCTAAATTATACCCAATCAGAATGCATGCAACTTACGGCAAGCTTCCCTAAGTAAACATCAATTTTATAACATTTTGTGACTATTTACAAAGTTTTAACAAGTTCTTCTTCACGATTTTTCGATTTTTACAAACTTTTAGCAATATTTTGCTCCGTTTCTTTTGTATATTTAAAACTTTTTGCAATATTTCCTCCAAATATTTCAATTTTTACAAATATTTAGCAATTTTTTTTCTCTGGATTTTTCTACTATTACAGATTTTTAGCTACTTTTTCCTGCTTGCTTAAACTTTGTAAATTGTCAAAAAATGGAATAAAATCAATGTTTACTTCGTGAAAGAAATTCTCATAGAAATTGTGGAACTATAGAATGCACAAAACTCATACAAGCAGCGGTTAGTAACTTATATATATGTACGCTTCGCATACATTAACAAAAAAAAAAACGTGGATGCATGATACTCCCGGTACAGCAGTCTCTAGAATGCATGAAATACATCTTATCAAATAAAATCAACAAATATTCACTTACTTTTTGCTATTTTTTTGTATTCAATTTTTAATCACATTACAATTTAATCAGCATTAATAAACGTATACAAGCAAACATAGCAGCATCTATCAAATATTGAAATAAACTATCTTGTTGCCTATAATATCCATAGAAAAATAGTGTTGTCTGTAATAATATATACAGGCCGTCTGAAAAGCCTTTAAACGGTCGAATAACTCGAGAAATATACCTTGGATTGAAAAACGAAAGTGCATGTTCAATATTTTTTAAAAATATATTTAGGGATATCAAAGTTGCCCTCCCAAATTTTCCCTCTTGGGGGGAAACGGGGACGATTTTAAAACCTTAAATAATAACCCCCTTTTTTATTGCAGATTCGCATTCTACAGAAAAAAAATTACGTAATGTTTGTATTTAACATTTTCTTCGAAACATCGTAGATGGCTCTGTAATTGAGTAAAATGCAGTTAGAATCATTATCATTGCAATGTCTGAAAATGCTCGAATAACTCGAGAAACATACATCAGATTGAAAAACGGAAAAATATGTGTTTATTATTTTAGAAAAATGGCAACTTTAATATCCTTAAATAGATTTTTCAGAACTATTGATCATGCATTTTTCCGTTTTTTAATCCGATGTACATTTCTTGAGTTATTCGAGCATTTCCAGACATTGCCATGGTGACAAATCTCACTGCATTTTACTCAATTACAGTGCCATCTATGATGTTTTGAAGAAAATGTTAAATACAAAAATTACATATTTTTTCGGTATAATCCGATCCTGTAATAAAAAAAGGGTTATAATTCAAAATTTCAAAGTCGCCCCTTTTCCCCCCATGGGGGCAAAGTTGGGAGGGGAGCAACTTTCATATCCCAGAATAGATTTTTCAAAGATATTGAACATGCATTTTGCCCATTTTCAATCTGATGTATATTTTTTGAGTTATTTGACAGTTTCCAGACTTTTCAGGACACCTATATATACTGATGCACCACGCTTGATAGAACCCTGGAGTGAACTGCGTATGGGCGAAAATGACTAGTCCATGTCGAAAATGGGTCCGTAAGCCGCAAGTACGCTGCCTAAGATAAAGAGTGGTGATTTCAGCTTCTTTTGCCGGGGCTATTCTCCCTACAGTGCGAATGGAATCGGCTTCGCATTCTGCCAACCAGGGTTCTTAGAAACGTGGTTGAACAGTAACACCTTTATTTCTCATCTTTTCTTTTTTTTAAATATTTCACAAGAATATCCTATGACATACGACAAAATGTCAAACTATTAAACTTCACAAAACACATACCCGAAACGTAATTCAACAAATCCAACACACAATAAACCAATCAAGACCTTTTTCTGTCTTTGCTTTGAGCTTAAAACCCAATCCAATTTTCAGAACAAACAACCAATCATCCACAGAAGGTGTAGAAGTAACATAAGAAACCAACCAGTAGCAAGAAAAACTCATTTATCGCTTTGTTAAATTCGATGCCGCCAACTGTCTTGGTTGTTTTAGGATTTTAACCAGAAATTTGTAATATTGCTTCTTAATTAAAAAACTGATTAATGTGGATGATTTTGCGCATGAAGCCTGATCAGACCTCTATTTAAAATGAAATCCAACCTAGTGGGATCCATGTCTAAGTCAGGATTCGAACCCGGCACCCTTTGTCCAACATCCAGGGACCTAACCCTTAAACAAATAGATGGGAAATTACTTGGACAGTAAATAACAGTTGTGTATGTTTATTCAAAATCATATACAAGTATTTTTTGTTATTATTTAAGAAAGTGTAGATTGAATTCTTTGACAAAATTATGCTTCTGAAAGTTTGACTAAAATTGAAAATGTAGTTTGTTATCACTACGTTTACAAAAAAGTAGTTACAGCTGTACATTATGATAAGCTGTAGTTAGCTACATTGTTTTATCAAGTAATGTATATTTGGGCTAACAATTGAGCTATCTGAATGACATCCAAGCCAACACAATAACAGTCAAGATGTCATGATCAAATGGTTAATCTGAGTGAATATTCTGTTGGCTGGGATATCATCCAGATAGTTCAATTAGTGGAGCATTGGCAATTGAAGCCAAACTTTCTGTGTTTGAGTCCCGGCCTGGACATATTTCTGTTCAGATGATAAAATTACTATTTGTATTAATTATTTCCCAATCAGTAGATTGTCTTAAAAATAATTAAAGTGTAATTACTCATCCACAGTTCGTTGGACTCCCTTTACTTACATTTAATTCTGTTATGCTGTTTCAAATAACATTTCATATGTTATGACCAATGGTTGTTCTGCGTGAATGTTGTGTTGATTAGTATGTCGTCCAAATAGCTCAATTTGAAAAGCATTGACAATTGAAGCCAAAGGTTCTAAGTTCATGTCCCAGCCTGGACACAATTTTGGCTCCGATTGGAAAATTACTACATGTGTAATTTTGTTTATTTAAAGCAATTTATCTATTTAAAGCATTAAAATTTCTGTTTCATCTGCATATTGTAAGAAATTGGAAAGTATATCTTTAAAATAAAAATTTTAGCCACACTGACACATACAGAAAATCTGCTAGTTAAGCCATTTATTATTATAACTATTTATTCATTATTGATTTAATGTTTTCAATTATAATTGCCCATTGCTTTTTCATCATTTAATATCATATTTTATTGTTTTCTTTCAAAGAATCTTAATGAAATTTCCTTAAATCCACTCAATAAAAAATAAGTCTGCTATGTATTTTCTTACTACACCAATCTTTTAATTTGCCTTTTCTCGTTAAAACTGGGTTCTTGCTTAATTAGATCTCATTATACACCAGTTTAACTGTATTAATATTTTTTTTTTAAATCATAAATTATAGTATGCGGGCAGGCTAATTTTTATTACACAGTTACATAGTTATTTCTACATAATGTTGCAAAATTATTTATAGTAAATGCCTGTAACATTTCTATTTATGTATGTATCTAGACAATGTTTTAAATATTTACTAAGGTAGGTAAACAGTATCTTAATGCTCAGTATATTATGGCTTTTTATACCTGTACATTTGTAGCATCTGTGTTATATTAGTTTAAAAAAGGAAAAGGCCTACAGTTATTAGAACAAGAAAAAAAGCCATGTCTTCAATATTGTGAAGAAAAATTGTTCTGAAAATTTCTTAATGCACCTAATAATAAAATGTAAAGCAAGATATTTGTCTTTTCAAGTTTTCTATAAGCAAACCGTTACAAGTGAAATAATACAACATTAATGGTAAAAAAATCTAAAAGATGAAATTGAAAAATTTGATAGTCATGTATTCAAAAACTTTTAACAGCAAAAGCATCCACTGCTAATGAAAAAAACGTTCTGTTCGTTTGGG
Organism: Maratus michaelseni; assembly: GCA_963931845.1. Classification (NCBI taxonomy): domain Eukaryota; kingdom Metazoa; phylum Arthropoda; class Arachnida; order Araneae; family Salticidae; genus Maratus; species Maratus michaelseni. The sequence goes on along the minus strand of OZ007596.1, from coordinate 321,513,640 downwards.
TTTGTAAAATTTAAATTGAGTTAAAACATGCAGGATTATAAAAATTAAAAAAATTAAAACTTTTGATCAATATATTTAACTAAGCAAAATCAAAGTAAATGTTTCTAGTAGCTAACTGGATTATTTTTGTTTCTTAACAAAAATGAGAAAGCCAATTCAACTTATGTTTTACTGATACAAAGATTTTTCAAATTAATTGAAATTTATATAATCAATTTGTTTATTTTTCTCAACTCTGAATTGTTCACTAAATCAGTAATCCGTTTACAAACGTGTATAATGAGAAACTTATAGAGAAACATTTAGCGATAAAGTACGTTTTTGGAAGCAAAGTATAATAATTAAAAATGTAATTTTTTAAAACTACCTCCTTTTCGACATTATATCTTTTTCACTTGCTTCTTCGTCTGTCATAATTGCAGGGTTAGTAAGGTTGGTCCACTAGAAATGACATTGATTGACATTAAATAGAGCTAAATCTGAATCAACATAACTTTACTCAGAATATTCGCAAAATCCTATAGGTGTTATTTTTTTTTAATTTTGTAATAAACTCACATTTTTTTATTTCTGTATATAAAAAATGAAAAAAAGATAGGTAAAATAAAGATTTAAATGTATTTTATTCTTCCCCTATCCTTCACAGATTTGTAAAAATATTTTCATATAAAATATTTGAATTCAATTATAGCAAATGCAATAAAATATACTAAATGTTTATAATTTATTTAACGATTATTTTTAATTTTGTGCTTATGTTTTTATTTATATTGCAGGTGCAGATATTTGCGAAATTTATTCTGAACATACCGTGAAAACACTTCTGAACACAAATTCTGTTTAAAGACTATATTGAAGTATTAATTCATTACTGCTCATTTCTCGTATTATGCATAGAAAATTTCCACTATCTCGAATTTTATTCATTTAATGGTAAGAAGAAAGCACACCGTTTACAATAGTTAAATACTTCTTTTATATGTCTGATGTAGAAAGAGAGATATTAAAACTACGTTATTCGGTTTTAAGGTAAGGCATTTCCTTAGAAATCTAATTTAAAAGTATACCGTTGTACTGATAGTAAGAAAAAATTATTTCCCTTGTGAGATCTTCAATGGAAGACTTTATGCAAATCTAATTCATAGCGGCACATTCTTATTAACACTCAGTAGTCAATTTTCTGAGATGTCTAATTTAGATAAGCATCTTTATGTTCATACTACAGAGAAATTATTCACGAGTGAACTGTCCAATAAGGGATTTTCTAATAAGTCTCCTTTATATCAGCATTGTCGTGATCAGAAAAAAAAGAAACCTTTCTATTGTGAGGCATGCAACAAAGGATTTATTCAAAAATCCTATTTCGATACGCATCTGCGAAATCATACGAAAGGGAAACCATTATCTTGTGAAGTGTGCGACAAAAGATTTTTTCAGAAATCAGATTTTAAAAAGCACCAACGAGTTCATACTGGAGAGAAACCTTTCTCTTGTGAGGTGTGCAACAAAGGATTTTCTATAAAATCTAATTTAAAGACCCACCTGCGAATTCATACTCATGAGAAACCTTTCACTTGTGTGGTATGCAACAAAGGATTTTCGCTCAAATCTAATTTGTATGACCACCTCCGAATTCATACTAAAGAGAAACCTTTCTCCTGTCAGGTGTGCAACAAAGGATTTTCTCACAAATGTAATTTGAATGACCACCTCCGAATTCATACTGAAGTGAAACCTTTCTCTTGTGAGGTGTGTAAGAAAGGTTTTTCCGTCAAATGTAATTTAAATAAACACCTGCTCTTTCATACTAATGTGAAACCTTTCTGTTGTGATGTGTGCAACAGAGAATTTTCTCAAAAATCTAATTTGAATGCCCATCTGCGTATTCATACTGAAGAGAAGCCTTTCTCATGTGAGATGTGCAACAAAAGATTTTCTCAAAAATCTAATTTAAAGACACATCTTCGAATTCATACTCTTGAGAAACCTTATACTTGTGAGGTGTGCAACAAAGGATTTTCTAACAAATCTCATTTGAATGTCCATCTGCGATTTCATACTGAAGAAAAACCTTTCTCTTGTAAGGTTTGCTACAAAGGATTTTCTCAGAAATCCGATTTGAAAAAGCACCTGCTGGTTCATTCTGAAAAGAAACCGTTCTCTTGTGAGGTGTGCAACAAAGAATTTTCTCAAAAATCTAATTTGAATGCCCATCTGCAAATTCATACTGGTGAGAAACCTTTTTCTTGTGAGATGTGCAACAAAGGATTTTCTCAAAAATCTACTTTAGAAAGACACCTGCGAATTCATACTCATGAAAAACCTTTCACTTGTGAGGTGTGCAACAAAGGATTTTCACAAAAATCTCATTTCAATGCCCATCTGCGAGTTCATACTGAAGTGAAACCTTTTCTCTCGTGAGGTGTGCAACAAAGGATTTACTAACAAATCTAATTGTAAAGGAACACCTCCGAATTCATACTAAATAGAAACCTTTCTCTTGTGAGCTATGCAACAAAGTATTTTCTGGAAAATCTCATTTAAAAAATCACCTGTGAATTCTCGCCCATGAGAAACTTTTCACTTGTAAGGTGTGCAACAAAGGATTTTCACGCAAATCTCATTTGAATACCCATCTGCGAATTCATACTGAAGGGAAACCTTTCTCTTGTGAAGTGTGCAACAAATGATTTACTAACAAATCTCATTTAAATAGACATCTGAGAATTCATACTGAGATAAAAGTGTTCTCTTGACAGGTATGCTACAAAGGGTTTACTCAAAATCTCATTTCAATTTTCTCTTGCATGTATACACTAAAGTGGAACTTTTGTGAAATGTGTTTCAGAAAGATTTTTCTTAAATCTCATTTAATTTGTATCTGTGTTTGCATATTAAAAAAACTTTTAATTGTGATTTAAATAACTATTATATATCGAATCAAAAATGTAAGACTTCTTGAAATATTTAAAAAAAATTATCCATTGTGATACAATTTCTGAGAACGATAAACGAAATGTTGAAAAAGAAAGAAAATTGTTCTTCTAAGCATCTTTGTAGCCTACAACAACAATGTAAAGAAATATTTGGTGTCAGACCTAAAAACTCACAAGAAAAACAATTCTGAATAAAGTTATTACTCAATGGAACAGATTTTTCAAATAATAACAGTAATCCAGTCAAGTTAGTTAAATTCGGGAAAACCAGTAGGATTTGCTAAACAGTTTATTTTACTGTTGCACAAGGCTTCTGTCATTAGATCAACCTTTATTCTATAATTTAAAAAAAATTCTTTTGGTTTAAATCTTTTCCTTTAGTTAAAAAAATTCCTGTTCTAATTAGGGTTGAGTTAGCCCTTTAATTACAGGATCGTGACATATATCAATCCATCTACTATTTTAAAATTCTATTCATTCCACTTTTTGAAGAATAATATCTCCCATTCACCTATTCTAGGACAGTTTCAAGAGAAATGTAACACAAAGGAAATTACTTGTTAATTGTAGTATGATTGAACAGAAAAATAGTCTCCAGTCCCAACCCTTAATCAAAAGGTTAAGCTTTATCAGATATATAAAATAGGAAAATAAACAAGACTGAAAAACAAATTAAAATGGGATAATGTTGATGTAGATGCTACTGTCATAAAAATTTGCATTGAAAAGATTAACATAAACCAATATCTCTCAAATCAATCCAATTACAGATGATGTCAATCTAAATGACAAATGTTCATATAGTTAAAAATAAAGAATTTAAAGAGGTAACTAAAAACTTGTCTTTCATGTAATTAAAGTTCATGAAATCGCATTACATATAACTGTGTTGACTTATTTTATAAATTGTTGCTAACTTCTCGCACACTTATTTACAGCAAAACTTTCAGAAAATATGATATACTCCAATGTGAACTTGTGGAATGTTATGTGATTTTATGAAAATTGGTATTTTTATTCTGTTTTATCTGTTATTTTTGTTTACTCAAGATTCCCTGTTTACTGAGGTACAACTATTGTTATTTTGTTGAACATCAGTAGAAATTCTGAATTCGTTGAACTGATTTTCAGCATCATCTTGTCATAGCAATAACTAAATAATTTTTTGTACTTGTTTATTGTAAGGCTCCTATATGATTATAAAACTCTAGTTTATTACTGAGAGAACTCACAAAAATACATGAAAATACAGAAATATTTTTAGTCTCTTCATAGTTCATCTATATTTAAAAATTAAATGAAAATATAAAAGAAATTCATGCAAAAAAGTTTTTTAAATATTTAATAGCTACAAAAGTCATAATTGTTCTTACTTTAAAAGATAATTTAAAATCAATATAATTGTACAACGAAAATTTCAAAGAAAATTATCCAGAAGAGTTGTTTTTAAGCCCATTTTATATTTTTACTATGTTTAGTTTTATTTTCATATTACATTTTCCATACAAAAAGACTGAACTTGTGTCTTTACATTCATACTGAAAAATCATATATTTATGTGTAGAATTTGTATCTAACTCAATCTTTGAAATAATTGCATTTCCAGAGAATTGGCATTAAATTTTAAGAAATAAAGTGAACTGACTTTTATTTTACTTTGAATTGAAACTACTGCAAAAGTTATGAGTATGATTTAACATGTCATGTATTGTTGTGGTATGTCACAGAGGCATCATTATCTTAAATCCCTTTTGCATACTTAAATCATCTAACTAATACTGCTTACACAATTCTAAGTAGCGTTGTGTAAGGACACACAGTATAAAGTTAGATAAAAGGAATAACAATACAAAAGAAAGAACTTCTGGAAACAAATTTAAAAGCAGAACATGTTTCAAAAGATTGGAGTCTTTATTCTTCAGGGGCAAAAACATGATACCATACTGAGTGCTGGAGTAATACTGAAGTTTTTTTTAGAAGTTAGCTTCTTTTGAAAGGCGCTGTGATTTTTTAAATGTTTATGGTGTTTGAAGAAAATCTTAAGTTGCTTTAAGTTTCTCACAGTTTATATAAACTTTTTTTTGTTATTACGGAATTGAGTATATAAGTATAGAAATGCATTGGTGATTCAAAATATAAGTTATGTGGATTATATCTTAAATCGCTGACGACTAAAACCTACTTTCAATTGTGAAAAGTATACAAATAAAGTAGTTTTAGATGAGACATTTGTATTACATATGGATACATATTAAAATGTGAAATTTATTTATGTTTTCTGTGGGCATATAAGTTATATTTAGAACAAATTTTCTCACGCTCTGACAAGTAGAACAGCAAAAAAACTATTCTTCTAATACTAAAATTTACCGATTTATGATACTCAGAATTTTATTAAATTTCGGAGTTTTCTGGATTTAAAAACGGACCAGCAATTTTTTAGTTTCAGTAAACTCAGAAATTTCATCTTTTATTTTTTTTTACTCAATAAGTGCATTGCAACCTCATGACCTGTCATGACCTGTCATGACCAACCTGTCATGACCAACCACCTGACTTGTTATGCGACTTAAAGTTTGTGTGAGGACTTTTGAATCACACTTTACAGTATACATATTTGTATATCTAGTTGAATTCCGTCATGACTTTAGTTTAAAATTAGAGATTGTTAGATTACTCATAAAAACTTCTACTGTCAAACAAGTGGTAGAAATGACTTATCATTATACAAGAAAGCACATTTATGAGCATTCAAAGCAGTCATTGTGACTCACTGTAATTCTTTGTTTAAATTCCCTAAATCTTTATTTAAAATAAGAATTGAAATAACTTTCATTTAGTTGTTGAGGGAAAATATTAAGAGAAGTAAAAACAGATAGAGAAATTGTCAGTTTAATTACAAACAGTGAAGTAAGTAAAAATAGGATAAAGTAGTTCTAACAAATAAAATAATTGCTGAGTTTGGAGAACCTTTAAGAAATTGAGTTCTGTTTTGAATTCTGTTTTTGTAATTATGTTAGCCATCTCAAAAATGCATTTAAAAATAGGATTTATATTCATTAATAACAAACCCTACATCTTAGTCTGCTGATGGGAGCAACAGCACTTGCAATAGTCTAAAAAAATACAACTGACAATGAAAAATCTCGAGAATTACTGAAGTTATAATATTTTTTTAAGCATGTGTGTGTGTGTGGGGGGGGATATAGTAAGCAATAAACAATATTTTAATCATTTTAGCATTCTAATAAAATCAATTTTCTTTCAGTAACATTATTTTTTTTAAACAGTTTTTTAGTTTCAAAATCAAATATTGATTGCATTTTTAATATTTATTTATTACTGAATGACCAATTTGTAGTATGGCTGCTGCCGAAACATTTTTAAAAATTATAGAAAAGACTCAGTAATTCCCGGGAAACAGAGTAATTCGATATCAGCTGTTTTCTGTGGGATTTTGCAAGTAATATCACAACTTTAAGGAATAATTGAGATTACAAAAGATACATCAGCTTTGTTTGAAGTGTGGGTTTTACGTATTGTTTTTGTAACTGAACTGACATCTTATTGTGCCTGTTCAATCATGCCGCTACTAATAAGCCAACTTGGATTGTTTTTGTAAAAGATGATACATTGAATAAATTTATTGTACTTTAGAGCTTTGAGTAACATTTATGTACAATATAGGTCAACATTTTTAAGCAGTATTAAATCAGATATTTTTTATTCAAAGAGGATTGTTTTAAAAAGAAATATGAGAGAGAGGAAAAGACTGTGCTATATATTTTATAAGTTATATGATGAAAAGGGAAATATGTTTTACATAATTAGTGCTGAGATAAATCAAGTAGAAACTTTAAATTGAGAAACTTTAAGAAAATAAGCCCAGGTTTATGCTTTATTTTTATAATTATGTTGCTAATTGCTAGATGACATAATCTTAGAAAATGGAATTTGACTCGTTAACAAATGAACCTTTTTATATTTTTTATTTACGGCACATTGGAGAAATGCTTTCATGTTATTCAGATGCATTTTCTTAAAATTGTTTGTATTTAACTTTTTTGTAACAAAACTCTATCATTAGGGAATGCGCTAAGCATTCACCAAATGCAAAAGTATTTGAAAAACAGTGATTAAATTTAATTTTGGCTAAATATTTAGCACACTGTTATTTTGGCACCGATCATTTTAAAAGCAACGGTAGGCACAAAAGCCACTAAACATTTTTAAGGTTTTTTTTAAGATAAACCAAAGGAAAGGGAATTAAAATCAAACAAACCTGTAACATAAAACTTGTAAAACTGTATCCAAGATCAGCTCGAGGCTCCACTTGCTTCTATCCTAAACTTAAACAGAGTTTATCCCAGGTAGTTAGAGGACGGTGCTGCACCCTGCTTGCCCTTAGAATTCTTAAAAGGGTCATTTGTCTCATCAGCAGCATGTAACCTTTTTTTAAACCTGGGGGAAATTCTGCTTAGATTTTAAGGAATACAAAAAATTGAAGTTTGTGGCTTTGGGGAAAATGGGTAATGAATTGAGTAATAATCTGAATTTTTTATGCTTCCCTTAAAGAGTGATTACATTTTGTTTTGAACAAAAATAGTAATTGTTGAAGGAGAGAAAAAAAATCATAATTAACCCATAATTCCTATTCCAGACACTCCTGTGCATATACATTTTAATGCACATGCCTGCTAACACAGCGATATCTTTTGCAGCAAATATACAATTTCCTGAAACAAAAAATATTAAAATAATTTTATCTTATTTCTTTTTAGTCGTTAATTAGTTTAATTTATTTAATAAATTTTTTGGTTTTAAACATGTCAAATGGGCACACTGCTATGGATTTTATCATTATGTTTGGAAATTATACAATGAACAAAAAATTATGATGCAATTTACGGTTTAATATTAGAAATTATTAAATATATCTGGACAAAAACTGATCATTTTTTATATGGGTATGCCATATCATATCTCCTCGGCTTAGTGTATGATATTTTTAATGTTTTTATGTTCTATGCTTTAACCAGAACGTCACACATCCACATGCAAATGATATCTGCCTAAATCCTTTACAAAGTTCCCAGATAAAGAACAAATACAGGATGTCAGTTAACTTACATTGGTACGGGCCGTTCACAGGATCAGTTCCAGAATTTATGCTTAAATTTTCTAAAATGTCAAGTTTTTAGAAGTACAAAGGGCATTCCATAAATACTGAGAGTTATGTTTTTTACATAGTGGCAACACCGCAAAACTAAAAAATAAAACTGCAGTCGATTTTTGCAAAGTGTTAACTGTATGTTTATAAATTTTATTTTCCTAGTTTCATGCTTGTTTAAAGGACTGTTTTTATTTGCCCTACAGAAATGGAAGTGTGTGATTCAGAGTTATAAAACGAAACGCGTTGTATCATAAAATTTTGCTATTTTTCAGGCAAAACAGCTCCCGAAAAAGTTAATTTAATGAAAGAAGCTTACAAAGACAAATATTTTGGTGAGTCTACAATTTTTAGATGTCATGGCGGTTTAAAAAAAATACGTTTGTCTGCAGAACTGGCTCCTGTGCCTGGCTGACCAGAAAGTGTTGTGAATGATCGAAATATTAACACTGTGTGTTCAATCTTGCAAGAAAACCGACTAAAAGCATGTGAGGAGACAGCGGTATCAACTAACATTTCGAAAACGTCGAAATTTCGCATTCTACGCAACAATTTACAGCTTCGCCATGTTTGTTCCAGATGGGTCCTTCATCTCCTTACTAAAGAACAAATGAAAACACGAATTCACCAATGTTGTGAGTTGAAACAGATACTTCAGTATGATCCGAATTTCCTAAAGACTGTAATAACAGGTGATGAAACTTGAGTGCATCATTTTGATCCCCGTAACAAGTCCGATTATGAAGTTATTTCAGAAGTACAGGGTTCTTTGAAGCAGCTTCCAAAAAAGTCTTCTGTACTTCTTTTGAATAGTGGGTTGAACGATGGGACTGTTGCAAAGAATCTGAGGGAAGGTATTTTGAAAAAGAATGATGCATTTTTTTGCTGTAAATATATTTCTTGATTTTTATGATTTTACTGTCAGTTTTTTATGGAACACCCTTTGTATGTATTAGTATCAATTGAAACAAATACAATAAAATATGTTAGAGAAAAATGATTTAAAGCTAATATAAAAAGATGGATAAAAATGTACCTGTCAAAACAATTGATATTGGAAAAAATGTGTAAAAACAAATATACAAGTATAATCCCTTTCTAAACAGAAAAAAATTAGCTGTGCTCCTCTTGTGTACAATAAATGCCTATAGTGGGCATCACTTCCTATCGTTGGTCAATGGCTAATTCCTAAACCTTTAGTTTTAGAAGTAGAGTTCCAATTGCAGAAATACTTTAAATGTTGTTCTTTATCATATGAAAATCGATTTACATTAAAATAGTTAATTTTAAGTAGCTATTAAGCTAAAACTCTTATATAGTGTCTTTGTTCTATAAGCTTTATATAAGAAAAACTTGTCCATGTTCTAACAAGTAAAACTGCAAAAATTCATTCTTCAACGACTGAAACTTACTTAGTTAAAGTACTCGGTACAAACTTACAGAGTAATAAGAATTTTATGAATTTTTTGGCATTTCTTGTCGCCAAAAATGAAAAAAAAAACTTGTTTTTATTGTAGAAAATGCTGAAAATTCATTAAATTCAAAGTATCATAACTGAGTTTGTTTTTGTCGTGCAATAATGTAACTTTTACTGTTCAAACGGATTTTAACGGTAAGGATGTTGGCACAATACGTATATAGTGATTGTTTATGCGTTACAAAAATAACAGGTTATTGGAACCTAATACAAGTGATACTGTGGAATGTTATAACTTATTAACTAAAAGTAATTCTATTTCCCATTTCTACCATTTACTAATCACTGAATAATTACCTTTTTCAGGGAGTTCTTGTGAACACCGAAAACTTTGTGTATCTCAATTTAATTATATTACAGACAAAGCGTTCAATAATAGGTATATATATATTGCACTGATCATATTACCACCAGATACCTTAATACCTAAATTGTTAGTTTTGGAAATATCAGTAACAATTCAAATACATAACCTAAAATATGTTGGGATAAATGATATAAAGCGATTGAGAAAATGTGGATTATAATATACATCTCAAAACGATTGATTAAAAAAATATATGTAAAAATGAGCAAACACGATCTCTTTCTGAAAATAAAAAAATGAGCTGATCTCGGCTCTTGTGTGCAATAAATGCTTAACGGTGCAATAAATGCTGTGTGTGTGCAATAAATGCAATAAATGCTTAACCTTCTTATAATCTACAGTAACTAATTCCTAAACTTTTGGTTTTAGAGATATAGTTCTAGTTGAAAAAATATTTTGATTGTTGTTCTTCATCATATGAAAATCGATTTATGCAAAATAGTAATTATTTTTTTAATTGCGAAATTAAAATTTTTATAGAAAATGTTGGTCGTATATTTAGAAAACCTTCCCCATTATCTAAAAAGTAAAATATTAAAAATCTCTTTTTTGCATGAATAAAACATACCAAGTTATAATATATTGATAATTTTAGAAAATAATAGAGTTGAATAGATAATTTTAAGATGATAATTTTAGTAATGTTCAGAATTTTTAATGCTAAATAAGCGTTTTCATGTTTCTAGTGGCAAAAAATGATGAAAATGCATAAAATTTAAAGTATCATATCTCAGTAACTTTTGTTTGATGATGAATGTAATTTTTACTGTTTTATTAGTTAGAGTACCGAGAAAGTGTTTCTAAACAGAGGATGTAGGGACTGTTTAAAAATTTAAAGTTCGTAACAATTAAAAAAAGAACTATATTGACGTAAATGTTTGTTATGAGATGAAAAACACTTTTGAAAACATTTTTTAAACTGGAACTGTACCTATAAAAGTAACTGCTTGGTAATTAGGTATTGGTCAACAATAAGAAGGGACATCATGTATACATTTTGTGTATCACCATCGTACCTTTAGGAAATGAAATCCTGGTGGACAATAACTCAACCGTATTCGGTTTGATAATCTTGAGTTTAAAATAAAGATTTTATTTATATCGAGTCTTCGATATCCCCTTGTGTATAAGTGAAATATAAAAAGGTATTTTAAGTATAGATTTTATATCTCTGCCCATTAGTAACCTTTTTAAATGATTTTTCATTACATGACATGTTCTCTGTTGTCTAGAGCATTTAAGATTTATGACAGAAACATATTGCAAAGACAAAATGAATTTATTGCTAGAACAGAGCAAAAATTTGAACTTCTCATCACTGTAATTATCCGATTCAAAAAGTAAAAGACACTTTAAACTTAACCTTTTTTGTATACGGTAAATAACTTGCATTAATCACAACAGACAGTTTTGAAATTTGTGTCCTGGAACAGTAAACTCTTAAAATGGTGAAACACACCTTTTATTGTTCATCTATTTACATCTACCAAAATTATTGAATGTTAAAACGAGTGAGAGAAAAAACTCGATCTGAAGCTTTGTAAATGAATGACCTCTTACCAGAAAATAAAGCACTCATCCACTTTGAAATTTTTCAAAAAAATTTAACTTCATGTACAAAAAATGCAAGTTTCTAATTCGTAATGTTATTATATACAATCTTTTATCGTTTCCATTAGAATAATCATAAACGAGATAAAGATGACTTATCCTTTCACTATTTGAACCAAATATTTAACATATAATTGTCAAATATGTTATATATTATTCTTAAAGATATCGTTTATAAGCTTTTAGCTTATGCATATTAGGAGATCAAGAAACACACGTTTTCTATCAGGCGACATCCTTTATTCTACTGCTGTGTTCCCTAGCTGGTACAGCCATCTGGTGGATCTAACTGTAAACATTACAATATCTAACATGCCCTTTTTACAAAAACAGGAAAAGTACATACACAAATAAACTTAACATTAATTACCTGATCTGGATATTTAACTTTAAATTAAACAAACAAAAATTAAATTATTTACCTTTATAGTCTTTAAGCAAGATTAAACTAAGTTAACTTTATTGTAGAGTTCTAATGCTAAATTATTTCAAATTAATAAGAAGTTCAAATGTCTTAAGTGTCTCTGTAGCGGATAGGTTTAACAATATTTCTTTTTGATCTTCTTTGATCCGGAGATGTTGTTTGGGTATTAACAGTTGAGGAATCAGTTGAATTATTTATATTGGAATTGGGATCTGGCTCTGCATCTGATGAAGTTGGATAAAGATCTTCAACTGTTGGTGTTTTTCTGTTGTCATCATCTTTGGAATGATCCAGCTTAATATGATATCTATTTCTTCTGTACAGTCCTCCATCTCTTCCTTTTATTAGGTAAGATCTAGGTTGAGGTCCTACTTGAACAACAGTACCTTGCTTCCAAGGACTTTTCATTTTATGCCGGAACCATACTTTTTTATTGTCAGATATTTTTGGTAGATGAGTTGCTTGTCTGTTGGCATATTTACTTTGCATTACCTGCCTCTCTTTCAAAGATTTAGAAGCTTCTTTTATATCAAACTTTGGTGTTAGCAGTGCAGGATGAGCTGGTAAAAAGGATCTTAATCTTCTGCCCATTAACAATTCAGATGGAGAGGGAAGATCTTTAGCAGGTTGGATTCTGTAATCTAGTAGTACTAAATAAATATCTTTTCCATCTTCTTCAGCTTTTCTGAGAGAATTTTTTATGGTTTGAATTGCTCTTTCAATCTGATCATGTGCTCGTGGAAAATGTGGTGAAGTTATGCGGGGCAAAATTTTCCATTCTTTAAAAAATTTCTGCAATTCATAAGAATCAAAGGGGGGACCGCCATCACTGACAAGTTCTTCAGGTATTCCATGAGTACAAAAAATAGACTTCATAACAGGTATAACAGCTTGGGCTGTTGTGCTTTTCAAAGGTTTCAATTCAACATACTTCGAAAAATAATCTACCATTAAAAGATTTTGCTGCCCTTTCAAATAGAAAAAGTCACAGGATACTTTTTGCCATGGTCTTTCTGGTAGGTCGGTATCTAGTAGGACTTCTTTTTGATTTGCTCGTTGATACATCTGACAGACTTTACATTTGGAGATAAAATTTTCTACATCTTTGTTAATGTTAGGCCAATAAAAATATTCTCTTGCTTTAACTTTAGTGGATACTACCCCTTTATGTGAAATGTGTAATCTTTTCAAAATTTCTTCTCTAGCTGCAGCTGGTACAACAAGTTTCTGTCCTCTACAAATTATACCTTCCTTTGTTACAGATAATTCTTCTTTACAATGCCAATATGCTTTTGCAGCTGTTTTTGTTTTGCATTTTTCAGGCCAGCCATTCCTAATATGATATAGAACATCTTGTAATTCTTCATCGTTAGCTGACATTTCTGCCAATTCATTCCATTTTTCTTCAGAAGCTTGTGTCAAAAGATTAATTTTGGCAAATGTTTCTAGGTAATCTCCCTCATCAAAAGTTTCTGTAGGTGACTGTGCTCTAGAAAGAGTATCGGCTATGATAAGTTGCTTTCCAGGAACATAATCAATCTATTTAGCCTAAGCAACAGGCGTTGCAGACGAGGAGAAATTAAATCATATGGTTTTTTACTAAGGCCTAATAGAGGTTTGTGATCAGTCTGTACTACAACAGGTCTACCATACGTATAATAATTAAAGTGTTCTAATCCATAGATGACAGCTAAGAGTTCTTTTTCAATTTGTGCGTAACGTTGTTGCGCATCAGTTAAAGAAGCTGATCCAAAAGCAACCGGTTTATTTTCCTGTAGAAGAGTAGCACCTAATCCATTTTTACTAGCATCAACAGACACAGTTACAACTTTATTTTCATCGAAGTATTGTAAACATGGAGCTTTAATTATGGTTTCTTTTATGAGATGAAAATCTTTTTGAATATTACTGTCCCACAACCATTCAGTGTCTTTTTTCAGAAGTTGACGTAGAGAATGAGTCAAATTAGACAAATGTGGAGTAAACTTTGCGAGATATGTTATCATACCCAAGAATCGTTGTAAATCTTCTTTATTTTTGGGAGTTGCAAACTCATGAATGGCCTTTACTTTATTTGGATCAGGTTCAATACCTTTATCAGACAGTACATGTCCTAAATAATTCACAGAAGTTAAAGAAAGCTGAGTTTTTGATATGTTAAATTTTAAATTTGCTTTCCTTGCCAATGCAAGTGTTCTGTGCAATAATTTACAATGTTCTTCCATTGTGGATGAACCTAAAGCAATATCATCAAAATAGGGATTTATTTCTGGTTCATTTTAAAAAATTTCATCCATAGCTCTCTGAAACTCTTCGGGAGCATTATTTAACCCAAATGGTAAAACAAGAAACCTATATCTTCCCCAAGGAGTAGTAAAAGTTGTTAAATAAGAGGATTCCTGATCAAGTGGCAATTGCCAAAAGCCATTCTTAGCATCTAATATTGTGAAAACTTTACAACCTTGAAGTTTTGTTATGAGTGAATCTGCAGTGGGTATTGGGTAATGAGGTCTTTGAATTACCTCATTCAAGGGTCTGGGGTCTAAACAAATGCGTAATTTTTTAGGTGAATTAACAATAACCATATTACTAACCCACTCAGTTGGTTCATTAACTTTAGTTATGATACCAGTCTCAACCATTCTTTTAAGTTCTTCTTTAACTTTGTTATGTAAAGCTAGTGGAATTTTTCTAGGTGCTGCAACATGAGGACTTGAATTATCTTTTAATTTAATATGAACCGTTTTATTTAACCGTCCACACCCAGTGAAAACATCAGAATATTCTTTAATAATTTGTTGTGGCGTGTCAAACAACTTTAGATTTTTATCAATTAAATTCAATCTTTTAATCAAACCTAACTTTTTACAAGCATCAAGGCCTAAAATAGGGCAAGAATCAAGAGTAGTAACTAAAAATTTAAAATCACTTTCAAATTTATCAGTTTTACATTTTAAATAGCACTCACCTATTATAGGAACAACATTATCACTGTAATCTAAAACTGGAGTGTGATTTTTTCTTACCACTGGCTTTTCTTTCCACTTAAGCAATTCTGCTTTTGGTATTACATTTACTTGAGATCCAGAATCCAGCTTGAATATAACTTGTTTATTGTTGACTGTAAGCTTTTGAAGCCAAACCGAACCCAAATTTTCAGAATTTAACTGATTTAGTGATTTTAATTCACCAATATAAACAACGTCAGAATCTGCTTCTTCAATCGTGTTCACTTTTTTGGAATTACGATTTTTGTTTATTTTCGTTTTACACACGATCGCCCAGTGGTTATTCCCATCACATCGCCTACATTTTGTACCATATGCAGGACATTTTCTCGGTTCATGATATTTTCCACAATATCTACAATTCTTCTTTTGATTATGATTATTTTTATGTTGAGAAAAATGAGGCGGTGTCGAGCTATTTTTAGCTTTCTTGATAGCGTTTACAGAATTGTTCTCAGCATTCATTTCAGAAACTTGAGCTTTGCTGTGCTCAGCTGCTTTGCATTCACTTACGATATCTGTAAGACTTTTCTCTTTTTTACTGGTTTCTCGTATTAATATTTCTTGTAGCGGCTTATCCCATAGACCCTGAATTATCTTATCTCGGAGCATTCTATCTTGCAAAGCACCATAATTACATTCGACTACCGCACTACGAAGTCGCGAATAATAGTCAGAAAAATATTCTCCTTTTGCCTGTTTAATTTCTAAAAACTTGAAGGATGCATAGACTTCATTTTGATAATCCTTAAAATATTTATCAAATTCTTCTAAGATCTGTTTTAAACTAACATGTTCCGTGTCAGTGGCTGGTTGAAGATCGAACGCGCGTAACTGCTTTTTTAATTCTTCTCCACATACATGACGAAAGAGTGCGGTTTTTGTTTTTTCAGATTCTGTACCATATTTTAAAGCTTCCAGATAATCTTCAAAATCTGCTTTCCAATATCTCCATGCTTCTGATGGATTCGTACTTGTTACGAACGGCGAGATTGTCGGCAAGCTGTTAGCCATTACTTTCGATTTCTGAAGCCTTTTTTATTCGGCGAAAAAGTTCGTATTTTACGATAAATTTTCCCGTTGATCACGTGAAGTATCTTAAAACTTCTGACACCATGTCAAATATGTTATATATTATTCTTAAAGATATCGTTTATAAGCTTTTAGCTTATGCATATTAGGAGATCAAGAAACACACGTTTTCTATCAGGCGACATCCTTTATTCTACTGCTGTGTTCCCTAGCTGGTACAGCCATCTGGTGGATCTAACTGTAAACATTACAATATCTAACAATAATCTTTTGAGACACTCTTCACCTGCTGTTTAGCTATTTCCAGTTTAACAAATTTTTCCAGCAATTCAAGAAATTTATTACAACAATCTTTTGAAAATTGCATCTTAAACTGTTGTACAATCTTTTCAGATGGATCAAACCATTTAATCAGTAATTACAAATCAACTTTTGAATTAAAATTAACATTGTTCATGATATGCTTCCTGCCCACAGAAAGCATAAATGTATTTTTAGTTGTATTTATTGCTTCTGGAAAATACAACACCAGTTACTAAGTTCGTATGCCAGCTTCATTTGATTTTATGGTAATACTACCGCATAAACATAGCTATTTTCCGAAGAATGCCGAATCTATGTTTAAAAATTTTCTACTTCTTTGCTGTTGGTGAAACAGCAGCTAACAAATTTAGCTATCATTTAAAAAATATATTATGTGTAATTAAAGAACAAGTTAGATGTACAGCAAAAGATGAAAAAGTATCATCTTTAAACATATTGCATTTAAATTGTATCATTTGTTGTTGATTACCCGAGAAACATCAATTTAAAAATTGATCTAACAATCCATATTCGTCTTCTACTATTAATTTCCAGATTCATTCTTTATAGTAAAAAGTAGGAATTTGAGATTTCAATTCTGGGATAACTTCTAGATAACCCTTATGAATTTTTCATATGTTTTACTTCATTATCCACATACTAAGGAACATAAAAACTAGAGTGGAATTATGAGCGCTCCATTAATAAAAAAAAATTAACTTTAAACTTTAAAACAAAAAATTCTTTAAAAAAAGTTAAACTTAAAAAAATTAATAATTAATTATTAAATAATAATTAAATTATATAAATATAATTAAATATAATATTAATATTTATATTTAGTTTTAGTTTTATATTTATAATTATACTATAATATAATATAATTGTTATATAATTATTATTTATTTATTTAAATATTTAATTATTATATGTAATTATTATTATACATTAGTATTATATATTATTAATAATATTATATATTATATTATTTTATATTATTATATAATTATAATTACATTAAATATTTATATTTATATTCAATATAATATTATATATTAATTAATTATTAAATTTTAATAAGTATAATTTTATTAAGTAAATAATAATTTATAATAAATATATTATTAATTAATTAAATTTTAAATTAAAATTAATTTCATTAAACTTTAAAGAAATCGAAATATATTAAAATTTGCTAAATGTCCTTGTATAACTCGTTAAAAGTCTAATCAAAAGTAACCTAAGAACCATTAAATTTATATCCTACATTTTGTCAATACATCTTAAAAAGAAAAAAGACCTGCCAGTGTCAAAAAATGGGCCTTACCTACCAAACCCTTTTGACCATAACAAATTTCGATTCTAGTGCGTAACTAGTAATTGCATTTTTTGCAACAGTAATTTCAAATATTTCTGAAGAGGCAAACTTTTCAGATTATATACATTTTTTATTAATTTTTTAATGGTTTTCATTGAACTTTTTCAACAATTAAAAATGACCAAATATCTCCCAATAATTTACCCAAAATTCAAATTAAGTCTGTATGATAATTATTAGATACATTAAAGACTACTCTTTTCTTTGTAGATTTTGTAACATAATATTATCCTGTTTTAATGGAGCTGTCAATAATGCCGAGAAATGGGAAAAAATTGTTCTTCAGTTTTAACAAAGTTAAAAGTTTATTTACAATTTTAATTATTTTGCCTGTTTGAAACTTAAAACCATAAAATTGTGCAAATTAGAATTTTTGCGGCAAGATTTGAATTTCTTATGACAGAAATGTTGCAAAACTGAATCAATAGTATTTATAAACTGTCAAAAAATTTAATTTGCATAATTTAATCGTATTAGCTTTTTCATTAAAAGAAAATGAGCGTTTGATCAGGGATGAATCTTGATAAAGTTCAATAGCTTGATATAAATAGCTTATAAATCTATGTTTTATATATGTTTCCGGCGTGGAGTAAGTCTGTTTTTAAACTGATGAAATTATCGACTGACACCAGAATTTACAAAAGAATTTATTAGAAAATAAAAACTTGCTTATTTTCCTGTAGTTTATAAAAGGAAAAAATTAATTAAATATTCTTGGTGTCGTTTGACAGTTTTGGAATTAAAATTAGGTGTCCTTTTTGGGGGACACCACCCGCTAAAGGGTTAACTATGTTTAAAATTTGTACCTGTCATGGTCTTAAAATGATTTTGAAAATTTCTTTCATTATGATATCTTTTCTTTTTTTGTATCTTTTCTTTTTTTCCTCAATAAAATGTTTTAAAATAGAAGAAACGGTTAACAAGTTTTCCCAATGTCACTTCAGTAAATTAGATCACAAAGAAGTTACCCATTTGTTAAACATTCATTATCTGCTAAGTTTTCTGAAAAATAGTTCCCTCAGGTATTTTAATTTTAAGAAGAAAAACAGAACTTGTTCGAAATTGCTAGGTGATTTATACATCCCTTCCTGCTATACACACACGCCTGAGGTTCTATCATACTTTCACAAGAACATATATATTTGTATGAAAATCAAACTAGCTTCATGAGTAAATATTTACATCTCATTATTTAAATCACAGCGGACAAGTTTGAGACATTCAACAACTGTGCATTAACATATATTACCCAATTTTAACCCTTTCCGGCGCGGAGTAAGTCTGTTTTTAAACTGATGAAATTATCGACTGACACCAGAATTTACAAAAGAATTTATTAGAAAATAAAAACTTGCTTATTTTCCTGTAGTTTATAAAAGGAAAAAATTAATTAAATATTCTTGGTGTCGTTTGACAGTTTTGGAATTAAAATTAGGTGTCCTTTTGGGGGGACACCACCCGCTAAAGGGTTAACCATGTTTAAAATTTGTACCTGTCATGGTCTTAAAATGATTTTGAAAATTTCTTTCATTATGATATCTTTTTTTTTTTTTGTCCATACTTATATTATACTTTTATCTTCAATAATATAATTTTTTCATTGCAAGCATTTTTTGGTTAATTGATGTGAAATTAATTTTACTACTTTCATGTATGCCATTAAAATACACAAAGTATAACTGATCTTGATTAATAATCTTTTAATGGTGATTATCACTGTCAATAGGTAATCACCTATTGACTGTGGTAACTTCAGCCTTCTAACAATAATATAATTCCTGAATGATTCCTAATTAAATGTAGAGTAAAGGGATACATACATTTAATAAATAGCTGGGATGCAACACTGATACTTCTTTTTTTTCTTATAGTATTTGCATCCACGGAGTTACATGATTCAAATGACAGCAAAATGAACATGTTTTTAAGATTTCTCTCAATGCAAAGCATTTTTCTCCCAAGAATTACTTCAACAGATCTGCTGGCAACCAACAATATCACAGCAGTTCTATTTAAAAACTTACTTTTAGTCTTATAATTCTATTTGAAGTTTTTATACTATATTCTATACTCAATTTCTTACCTGCATGTTTCCTACAATTACACTGGTCGGCAAAAAAAAAAATTTCTCCTTGCAAAACAAAATGTTATCATCACGCTACCCGAACCGAAACTGAAAATTTAAGTTAACCTAAAACCGACCTGAACCTAAAAATTTAGTTTAACCCGAAACATAACCCAAACCTGAAAATTGAAGTTAACTCGAAACCCAAAATTGACACGCAACCCGACCCGAAACTGAAAATTGAAGTTAACCCAAAAACTGATCCGAACTTGAAAATTTAATTTAACCCGAAACCTAACCCAAACATGAAAATTTAAGTTAATGCGAAACTCAAAGTCGACATGCAACCCAACCTGAACTGAAAATTTAAGTTGAACTGTAACCTGATCCGAAATCGACGAAACAAATTCCTTCGTGTTACAACCTGACCCAAACTTGGAAATGGAAGTTAACCGAAACTCAATCTGAACCTGACAAAAATTTCCATCGAACCGCAGCACAAACCAAAAACATTAAAATAATTTCCATTGTCATGCAACCTAATCTGAACCTGAAAATTTGAGTTAACCCAAAACCTGACACAAACCAGACAAAAAAATCCATCGAGCCGTAACCGAATCTGAACCTGACCCGAAACTGAAAATTGAAGTTAACCTGACAAAATGAATCCATCAAACGTAACCCAATCCGAACTCTAAAAAATGGATGTTAGCCTGATGTACATAAGCGCCAACCACGGGTTCTGTCAGTTTAACGGAAAACAATTTTCTGGACCCGATGAAGGATTCTAATCACGGGTTATTGCAGAATGTCCAAGGTATTAAATGATTATGCATAATTTTAGTATAACAAATAGGAGTAGGAACATCAAATATTATAAGAAATGTATTAAAAAACTGTCTTTTTGACAGATTTCATTAACGTGGCTGAGAATTTAAGATTAGTGAATACTTCATTTTTGTTTTAAGGGTATATTTTTCACAACCATCCCGTGTAGAAGTATTAATAAAATCTGTAGATGAGGTTAATGTTTTCTCAGAATTATGTAGAAAAGATAGGTTGTTATAAAAATAAAAATAATATGATATTATTATAAAAATATATATGAAAATTTCTATATTAATGAAATTTGCAGATGAGGTTGATTTTTAAAGTTTTCTCATCTTTAATGAGGGAATATGGGTTGCCAATGAAAACAATTATAAAAAATATACATGAACATTTCTGTAATAATTATTTCTACAGATGAGGCAGATTTTTTGTGTTTCCCAGTCTTACTCAGATAACATCAGTATCTAAAGAACATTATTATAATATATATGTAAGAAAATTTTTGCAATAATGACACTTACAGATCAGGCAGACTTTTGTTGATTTTCAACATTACGTAGAAGATGGGTTACTGAATGAAAATATTATAAAAATAAATAAGAAAAGTTCTTTGTCTATGAAAACTGCAGATGTGGCAAATTTTAAATATTTTTCCATCATTATGTAGAGAAGATGTGTTGCTGAATGACTTTGATAAAAAAAGAAAACTGATTTTTTGATAGATTTCATTTATGCGCCTTGTTGATAATTAAGGTTAATAAACACATTCTTTTTCATTTTGCCCTCTCCTGCAAAAATACACAAAACACAATTTGCAGTCAAGGCGAAAACGATTAACTTAAATTTTCAGTTTCAGTTCGGTTGTGTGACAACAAAAATTATTTTGTTGGGTTCGGATCGGGTTATGGCTAGATGGATTTTTTATCGGGTTCGGGTCAAGTTTCGGGTTAACTTGAATTCTCTGGCTTGGATCAGGTTGTGACATGAAGCAATTTATTTTGTCAGGTTCAGATCGGGTTACGGTTCGATGGATTTTTTTATCGGGTTCGGGTCATGTTTCAGGTTAATTTGAATTATCTGGCTTGGATTGGGTTATGACACGATGGAATTTATTTTGTCAGGTTTGGATTCGATGAAATTTTCAGACGGGTTCGGGTTTCAGGTCGGGTTGCATTTCGAGTTAACTTTAATTTTCAAGTTTGGGTTATGTTGCGGGTTGAATTAAATTTTCAGGTTCAAATCGATTTTTGTTTTAACTTAAAATTTCCGTTTTGGATCGGGTTGCGTGACTACAAAATTGAATTTGTCGGGTTCAGGTTGGGTTTTGGAATAATTGGAATTTTCTAGTTTTGATCGGGTTGTGACACAAAGGAATTTATTTTGTCAGGTTCGGATCGGGTGACGGTTTGATGAAATTTTTGACAGGTTCGGGTTTCGAGTTAACTTCGATTTTCAGTTTCGGTTCAAGTTGCATTTCGACTTTGTGTTTCAAGTTAACTTTAATTTTCAGGTTTAGGTTCAGTTTCGGGTTAAATTAAATTTTCAGGTTGAAATCGGTTTTGGGGTTAACTTAAATTTTCAGTTTTGGTTCGGGTTGCGTGACGATGAAATTTATTTTGTTGGGTTCGGATCGGGTTAACTTGAATTTTCTGGCTTGGATTGGGTTGTGACACAAAGGAATTTATTTTGTCAGCTTTGGATTGGCTTACGGTTCGATGGATTTTTTTATCGGGTTCGGATCGGGTTACGGTTTGATGAAATTTTTGACGGTTTCGGATTTTGGGTTAACTTTAATTTTCACGTTCGGGCCGGCTTTGTTTCAACTTTGTGTTTCGAGTTAACTTTAATTTTCAGGTTTGGGTTAAATTAAATTTTCAGGTTTGTGTTATGTTTTGGGTTAAATTAAATTTTCAGGTTCAAATTGGTTTTTGGGTTAACTTCAAATTTTAGTTTCGGATTGGGTTGCATGACTACGAAGTTTAGTTTTTCGGTTTCGATAGATTTTGTTATCGGGTTCGGTTTATCGGGTTTCGAGTTAACTTGAATTTTCTGGTTTGGATTGTGTTGTGACACGAAGGAATTTCTTTTGTCGGTTCGCGTCAGGTTTCGGGTTAAGTTCAATTTTCTGGTTCAGATCAGGTTGCGTGACGAAAATTATTTTGTCATGTTCAGATCGGTTTATGTATCAGTGGATTTTTATTTCTCTGGTTCAGGTCAGCTTTCAGGTTAACTTCAGTTTTCAGGTTCGAGTCAGGTTGCGAGACGAAGAAATTTATTTTGTCGGGTTTGGATCGAGTTACTGTTTGATGGAATTTTTTTCCTGGTTCAAGTTGGGTTTCGGGTTAATTATTATTTTCAGATTCGGGTTAGTTTGCGACACGAAGGAATGTATTTTATCGGGTTCGGATCGGGTTACGGTTCGATGAAATTTTTGACGGTTTCGGATTTTGGGTTAACTTTAATTTCCACGTTCGGCCAGCTTTGTTTCAACTTTGTGTTTCGAGTTAACTTTAATTTTCAGGTTTGGGTTAAATTAAATTTTCAGGTTTGTGTTATGTTTTGGGTTAAATTAAATTTTCAGGTTCAAATTGGTTTTTGGGTTAACTTAAAATTTCAGTTTCGGATTGAGTGGCATGACTACGAAGTTTAGTTTTTCGGGTTCAGATTGGGTTACAGTTCGATAGATTTTTTTATCAGGTTCGGTTTATTGGGTTTCGAGTTAACTTGAATTTTCTGGTTTGGATTGTGTTGTGACACGAAGGAATTTCTTTTGTCGGGTTCAGGTCGGGTTTCGGGTTAAGTTTAATTTTCTGGTTCAGATCAGGTTGCATGACAAAAATCATTTTGTCGTGTTCGGATCGGTTTATATATCAGTGGATTTTTATTTCTCTGGTTCAGGTCAGCTTTCAGGTTAACTTCAGTTTTCAGGTTCGAGTCAGGTTGCGAGACGAAGAAATTTATTTTGTCAGGTTCGGATCGAGTTACTGTTTGATGGAATTTTTTTCCTGGTTCAAGTTGGGTTTCGGGTTAATTATTATTTTCAGATTCGGGTTAGTTTGCGAAACGAAGGAATGTATTTTTTCGGGTTCGGATCTGGTTACGGTTCGATGGAATTTTTATGTCTTGTTCAGGTAGGGTTACTGGTTAACATAGAATTTTTAGGTTTGAGTTGCGTTGTGACATGAAGGTGTCGGGTTCGGATCGGGTTATGGTTCGATGGGGTTCTTTTTGTCGGGTTTATGTCAGATTTCGGGTTAACTTGAGTTTTCTGGATCGGGTCCGGTTGCATCTCGAAGGAATTTATTTTGTGCTTTGAGGATTGGGTTACGGTTCGATGGAATTTTTCTGTCGGGTTTGGGTCGACATTGAATGGAATTTTCAGGTTCGAGTTGGGTAAAACACCATATTTTGACAAAGTACTGGTCATTTTCTAAATAGGCATGGTCATTTTTCAAATAGCCTAACACTATCTGGGTTCTTTGCAATGAGTCTAAAAAATGCAGGCTGATTGAGAAATAAATGACCATATTCCAATTAGCCAAACACTGTCTAGGCTCTTTGCAATAAGCCTGAAAACATCAGGCTGATTGGGAAAAGGGAAATGAGTCTCCAGTTAGACCGGCTCTTTGCAAAGAGGCGGATTTCCTAATTAGACTACGACATATATATTATAGATAATGAAATTTAATGATGGCTTTATTCAGTTTGTACATAATTTTAATTGATTTAAATTTTTTCAAGCACAAAATTAACCCCTTAAGCACCAGATTCAATTGAGTGATTGTATGCTGAATACCAGCTATGCTAAATTTCCTCAAAAATACAAAAATATTCAAACATACAAAATTCATACCGGAAATTCTAAAAGAATAATTTTAATTTATGCAATCACGAAAAGTCTGTCATTATATGAAATACAAATTACTACTATAAATTTCTGGTATGAATTCAAATTTTTGAATTTAAAGAAAAAAGGCGAAAGCGGCAACCTGTACGTACGAACGTATGTTCTGGTATTTCAGATAGAGGTGTTCATGACGTACGCAGGTACGTCGTAGTGCTTAAGGGGTTTAGGCCCGATTGTGAGCACTGTCAGTTCGACGTCAATATTTTTAATGTCGGAGGCAATATAAGTAAATGTATTGATGCCGTGGAAACAACGGTTTTTCTGATATAAAAATGTATATAGTGAAAGCGTTCTTAATCAAAACTTTACTTTTATAATACACTTCAAACTTAACCAACCGATGAAACTGTATAAGTTTAAATAAGGTATTTTTTCATTTAACTTTGAATTTATTAAGTACTGCACATCTGAACACTCTTTAATCAAGTAATTTCTAAATGCCTTAAAATATATACCATTTGGCAAGGAAACGTGTTGCTCATCAAATTGTGTGGTGCATTTGGCTTCATCACGTACTTGAAAAAAAAATTCCAGATTTTTTGCTGAGATTCCACAGAAATTTCCGTGATCATTTATTACGTACATACATAGTTTCATTAGCAATATTTTAAAAATGTTATGAGTATCAGATTTAGACACATCTTCCGTGTTGTGTTTGGTATCAATTGATAAATAATAATGGCTACAAATCAAAGTTGAACATTTTCTATACTAATATCTAATATAGACATCATATTTGGATATTTTGGTAAATTTTACCATCAGATATCAAACGGAAAATCTTTCGGTAAAATAGTTTAAGAATTATGCAGGTTTAAAGTTTGGAACACATAATGTTAAATCTACTTTTAATTGTTGCAAAAGACAATGCAATGTAGGTAATTTAAGCATAACTAAAAAATTACTTGGCAGAATAGATGTAAATTTGGATTTCTATATTTGAAGCTTATTGAAATTGTTTTCTGTTAAAAAAAATTCATAGGTTACAATTCCCATTTGTTTCGAAATTTAATTTAGAGAATATATTGAAAATTTTCAAGTGTGGTTCAATTTTTATATGTAGATCTCCCCTCTCTCGATGAAAATTTAAGTATAGCATTAATTAGTAGATATCATTAACCG
The DNA here is from genome assembly GCA_963931845.1 of Maratus michaelseni. Lineage (NCBI taxonomy): Eukaryota > Metazoa > Arthropoda > Arachnida > Araneae > Salticidae > Maratus > Maratus michaelseni. The sequence goes on along the minus strand of OZ007596.1, from coordinate 321,488,009 downwards.
ATTGGTACCAATAACATTTTATGTGATGATCTGCACTGCAGTGGAGTTAGAATGGAGTATTGCATTTTTCTCCTTGACTGTACATGTTTGAAATTGCATTTCTTTGAATTTTAGAGAAATGTTTGTAAAATGCTTTCTATTTAGATTACAAATCTACATATATATATTATGCTATCGTACCTGGCACAGAAATCGCGATAGTTTGTTAATTGTTTAATGGCAACGCCCAAATGAAACGCATTTTATTGTTTGGTGCTGCCAACTACAGGAATAAAAGCAAAACAAACAATGATTTAGCGAAAATAAATTGTAATTAAAATTTGTCACCATTAACAATTAAATAAATATATTTTATACCATTTTCAATTGAAATATGATTTTTGTAAGCATTTAATATTATAATTAAAAAAATACAATTATCAATATAAAATTAAAAAGCGATTTTTAGTCAAAAGTGAAAAGTAAGTGTAAAAAATTTTCCCTGTCTGTTTCATTTTTTAAACGTAACTGTTATACTTTTGACATTTTAGCTTTATTTTTTATTTTTTACAAGCTTTTAGTATAAATAAGTGTTATTCAGTCTTTTTTATGAAGTCCACTCCACTGTTATATTTTTCAATGACAGTCTACCCGGGCAACGCCGGGTGGGTCAGCTAGTATCTCATATTTTAGTATTACATTTCAAAACATCTCTATCTAAAATAACCTGCACTTCTGATAGGGTTTATATGACACAAAGCGCTTTTTAAATGTTAATAAAAAACTATAGAATAAACATAATTACAAGAAATTTTGTGGTACCCTTGGTGAGGGTGATATGTTATTCATCGGGGAAAAAAAATTCTGTTTAATTATATTTTCTAAATATATTTTTCGAAATATTATTAATATATTTATTAGTTCATTATGCCAATTCAGTTTTGACATTATTGTATTTTTTTTAAACTTTTACAATGTATTATTAATTCAACAAGAAGTCATAAGAAAAAATTATGGAAAGTTTTCATACACGTTTCACATAAGTTTTGAGCATTTTTTTACCCATTCACGAGCCTGGAGCTATTAAATCAAACAGGAACTTTCCTAGCCAGAATTATAGTCATTCGGGCCTCCCCCTGTACCTGAAAATTCCTCATTCATAAAAACTTTATAATTAACAAAAAGTAACATTTATATGACTAAATTTATACAAAAGAACAAGATACATTACAATTCACATACACTACAAAATCCTGATGAAAAAATAATTATAATAAAAATATATATGAGCAATTCTCACATAATTTTGATGTTTAAGTCCCTTAATAATATTTTTTATTTTAGTACACATTATTGGTCTTTCTTTTATTTATTATGTTATAAAACACAACATTACATGATTGTATAACAATATTAATGAGTTAAATAAGTGATGAACGATTTAGGGGTTCAAAATATGGCATTAAAACCCTTACCATTTCTTGTCCCTGATGCTGATTTTAAAGTTTGAAGCTGTCTGGATAAAATTAAAGAAGTTTCTAATTAATTTTTAACAAAACTGGAATTATTGGTTTACATAAATATGTAACAAAAATTAGGCTGCACATATTTTTACCTTTGTTATTATTTTTAGGTGCGTTCGTAATTATATAAATACGTAGCACCTATAGTCGTCGTTTGGTCCGTCCGTCTGTCCGTCCGTCTGTCTGTCCGTCTGTCTGTCTGTCCGCATATAACAACGCAAAAACTACCCAACCAAATGGTTTGCAATTTAAAATATATTATCTTGGCAGAATTTTGTCGAGACATTTCAAATTTTATTAAAATCGAATCAAAACTTTAGGAGATATTAATAAAAATATTTATTAAGAAATTTGATTTTTTTTTTAAATCGGTGCTTTTTTGTTATAGGAGCTTCCGAGGTTTAATCGTCAAGCGACCGAGATACTTATTTTATGACAGAAATTAATCTGCAGACGATATAATTCATTTCACAGAATTAAAAATCATCAAGATCTGAATATTTATATAACTAGCTGATACATATATATCTGAATATTTATATAACTAGTTAAGATATTTGTATGAAGAGTGTCATAAAATATATACTTAACTAGCTGTTTAACCCGTTCTACGCACGGGATATCATGAATTTAATTCTAAAACGTGCGTACGAACGCACCTCGTTTGTAACGTTTGACGTACAATTTCCAACTTGTTTAACTTTGTCCCCGGATTTTAGCTTCCTTACTGCCTGTCTTGTTAATTTATGAAGGAAATCACTCCAGATGCAGCCACAGAGTCTTTTTCAAGTTTTTTCTCATACAGAATATACTAAAAGAAAAAGGTTGTAGTTCTTTAGCAGAAAAATTTCTACAGAATCAGCATTTAAATATCAATTTCAAGTATTGTGGCTTTTTTGGTAGTCTTAGCATCCCCAAGATTTAATCTTAAACTTTTAGAGGCAAATTAATTTTTTTTTGTTATTTAGTTCAATGTAAATACGTGTTGCTAAAAATCAATGAACATCATGGTTACCACTTATGCTGAACATGACTTTCCAAAAATATATATTAAAACAGGGACTCTTTTCCTCGCAGTCTTGGGCTTGCATTAGCCCTCTCCCGCTCGCTGCGCCCAATGAACTAGCTGTTTCATTCTTCTCTAGGAGACGATGCTCAGAAGCCGCAGTTGCAGTAAGAGTCATTAGGGATGTTCGACATATGGCCTAGAACCTGGTTCCCTTCATGGGGTTCTGGATACGTAGCCATCAGAGAACCCCAGCATCTCACAATGTGTTTTTGTGGTGGTGTCTTCTGATTCTGGGATTCACCGCATATCGCAACGACCTTTGTCGTCAACATGTGGGTTCAATGGTAGTGATGCAGAGGTGACCGTAATCCCAAAGGTTGCAGTGCATACAGAAGACTCCTCCTGATCGTGCAAATTAGAAGTCCCTCAGGACTAGAGTTTGACAGTTGACGCACCTGACAGGCGCCACTCAGTTTTACCATCCCTGTTCCATTTCACTATAAAATGAACAGTAGTGATCTCACAGGGATAATATCGTATTAAACATTAATGCAGAAGAAAAATATGTTTAATTGTAGCCAAATAATGAGAAAATTTAATACTTGAAATTTAAAAATGCTATTTTACTAAGTTCAATTTCACAAATTTCTTGCTCTTGAAAGTATAAATTTTGGGAGAAGAGCTCATATACATACACACATATATATATATATATATATATATATGCAGGAATGTTTCAAATGTTGTGGCTCATCATATCAAAATCCATTTACATAAAAATATACATTTAAAAGTTACAAAATTTAAATTCCTATACTGTTCTTGGGTTCTATACGTTATATTTAGGAAAACTTTATTTGTGCCCTAGAGAGTAAAACAGTAAATATTACATTCTTCTATGACCAAGATATGATACTTTTATTCTTGCAAATTTTCAGTGTTTTCTGGCACTAAAAGTGGTTTCTTCCATTTTTAGATTTATCATATTATTGTCAAATTGCAAATAAAAATGAGGAAACATTTTTTTTAAATATTATAATTCAATTAAGATTTTACTTACATATGATCATATTTGCACAGTCATTGTAATATTTTTCACAATAAATCAAATTTCTTCTGTTAAAACAATTCTTATTTATCTCTAAAAGTAATATTGTTCTCATAGTTTGGATAACATAGGCTCCAACAATTAGTATTCAATGTTTGAGTCGTATTGTTACAAAAATTACCTGCACTCCGTAAATGCAAAGAGAAGAGTGTGGTTAAATAAACACAAAATAAAGTGTGCATTGAAATTTTATGAATATATAAAGTACTTTTGGTACTAATAAAACACATGTTTATAAAAAGAGAATTTTTTTCACAGTTATGACTATTTTTTATATTTAGCTATGCATATCTTGTTAAAGGATCAAACAGATATCAAAAGTACATTTCCATATATTTTTCATATTGTTTCACATTAAGTTGCTTTTTGGAGAAATATTTTTGCATTATACCTTCAGAATTGTCTTTTAATTTTGCATGCATGGGAATGGATTTTAGTCATTTGTATGCAACAAAAGGTGCTTATTCAAGCTGCTTTTCCTAGTAAATGCCTTCCTGCATACCTCACAAACGAAAGGTTTTCATTTGTATGCAAAAAAGTGTTTATTTAAACTTGCTTTCTGAGAAAATGTTTTGCTGCATATAACACAAACGAAAGGTCTTTCATTTGTATGCAACAGAAGATGTGTTTTTAAGTTGCACTTCTGAGAAAATGTCTTGCTACATACCCCACAAACGAAAGGTTTGTCATTTGTATCCACAAGTAGGTGTGTATTCAAGTTGCACTTCAGAGAAAATCTTTTATTGCATACTCCACAAACAAAAAGTTTTTCATTTGCTTGCAACAGAAGGTGTGTTTTAAAGCTGCGTTCCTGAGAAAACGTCTTGCTGCATATTTCACAAACGAATTGTTTTTCTTTTGTATGCAACAGAAAATGTTCATTTAAGCTGCCTTTCTGTGAAAATGTCTCACTGCATACTTTACAAACGTAACGCTTCTCTTTTGTATGCAACAGCAGGTGTGTATTCAAGTTGCTTTTTTGAGAAAATGTCTTGTAGCATATTTTACAAATGAAAGGTTTCGCTTTTGTATGCACAAGAAGGTGCTTTTTAAAGTTAGCATTCTGAGAAAATGTCTTGCTGCATACCTCACAAATGAAAGGTTTTTCACTCGTATGCAACAAAAGATGTGTGTTCAAGCAACCCTTGGGGGTAAACATATTGTTGAAGTTTGGCAATCCTATGTGTGAAAATTCTGCATTCTGACTAATGACAGAAGTTGAATCCAATGAATATAATTTAGAAGAGGAAAACAATGAGTTATAATTTGATTTTGAAGTAAAGAAGTTTTTCAAAAATAGCATTTAGTATTGTTAGGACAAACACGAGTTTTGCATGAAAATACCCAAAACTATCTGAAGTGATACTCTCATTTTTCCTTGCACTTCCAAATTTATACACAGTTGAATTTGATTTAAGTAATGTTAATTTCATCCTAGCAAAAGGCAAAGAAGAATTAATTATGATAATGAATTTCGTAAGGATTTAAGTTTCAGATTTACGAATTTTGAACCCAGTATCAAGAATCATCACACTCACAATGTCAATAAAGTTTAGAAACGTAATAAAAATTTCCTTCTAATGATAATAATTGCATACAAATAAATTTCAGATGTATATAAAAAAATTAACAATCCCTACTCCAATTATATCATTTAAGAACCCTGCACCTTTAATGAAAAAATTATTACAGAAAAAGGCAAAAATATTTCATAAACGTTAACAGTTTTTCTATGACTTATAAATAGAGTTGCAAAAAACCCGCCGTTTTTGAGGGACGGGTATAAACCGGGGAATTTTTGGGAATAACCCGGAATTTTGGGGAATATTGGAAATTTTGAAGCAGTTTTAAAAGTAAGCAAAACTAGTCTTTTTCAGTTTATTATTTTTTTTAAAAGAAATTTCAAGCATTGTTCTGAAAAGTATAAAATAGGTTTTTCCTTATGAATTTACAAAACTTGGGATTTTGTGCTCTAAGTTTTTATGATTTATTATAACTCATTTGATTTAAAACAATGGCGGCTGTGAATTTGTAAAAATTTGAATGTTTCTTTAAAAAATTAAAATTGTTTAATTTCTGTTAGCTGGCATATTTACTATTCAGGCATACTCTATATTAATTTGCATGTGAGATAGTGCATTTTTGCATTAATTTCTATTAGTTTTGTTCGTTTTTGTTTCTGTTTACATTGTCTGAATCAGAGAACAGGAGTAGATATAAAACAAGAGTTCTGCATCAGCTGTGGGCGCTGTGGTGACCTTCTGTGCTCTGTGAAGGTCACGGGAAGGGACAGGTGTGGACACCGGAAGTGGCAGGTGTGGATAACAGGCATGTTGAGACAGGAAGTGAACAGGAAGTGTAGATAGGAAGTTTAACCGGAAATGTGACAGGAAGTGAATGCGATAAGGGAGAGAGGGGGAGGGCTTATTTTTGTGGGGGGCTTATGCTAACCTGAAATAAAAATGGAATTATTTCTTACTTTGTAAAAATTTAACATAAAATGTATCTTTTTTTTTTTTTTTTTTTTTTAAACTTGAAATAATTTTTTTTTTTTGCTAACTAACACATGAAAGAAAATGGAAATCTTTCTGACTTTGTTTTACTTTATAAAAGTTAGCATGAAATTTATTTTAAGACTGGAAACGCGACAGGAAATAAGATCGGAAACGGGATTAGACATGCTTTTTCCAAAAAGGGTTTTCAGGAAGCAGTAAACATGTTTTAGGAACATGTTTGGGAGCTTGTTGGAACAGGACAGGTGGTTTGTGAGACCGGAAGTAATTAAGATAAGAGAGATAAAGAAGGTGCATGATTAGACATATAGATTTTGTTCTTTGTAGAGGGTTAAATTATTTTTGGATGTTATTTATTTTTTAGTGTTTTGAATTTTATTTATTCTTAAACCGTTATAAATTATTTTTTTCTATCATTTTAATTTTTAGTGACACCAATTTTAGAAGTAATTGCTCATTAAAAGAATTATTTTTCAACGCTGGCACGGGCAGGAATTGAACCCACTATCTTCTATGTGGAAGACCATTGTGTTTATCCACTGTGCTAGTGGGAACTTGTAATGTTATCTCTTTAAATGCAAGAGATGGGGACTTCAGACATGTATTGAGATATCTTTATCATAGTTTTAATGAACTGCAGGAAATTGTCTTTAGCTATTGAGTAATTCGCGAGTTTTGGTTTAATATGAATGCTATTACATCTGTTTGTTTAATTTACAAGCACATTTCTCTTACAACATTCTGTCAACAGATCACTTCCATATTCGAAATAATAATTTAGAGGGAAAATTTTTATATGAAAATACTATGAAATGTCATTTATAGAGATTGACAAAAATAGCATGCTTGATTCTTTCTTGTATTAACATTATATTCGAAATAGAGTTTTGTTACGAAAAATAACGTGTTTATACATTTTAAAAACGAAAGCAAAGTGATTTTCAAAAATGTAACTATAAGCTATACACCCACACATTTTTGTTATTGAATTAAATGACAAGGCTTAATATTGTATTCAGCGTACTATTTTCTTATAAAAGCCGTTTCACAAACTTGTATACTAAAAGTAATGTGTCATTTTTAGGGGGAAAAATTAATTCAAGTCATTGAGACTAATCCTTTATGGTGGAAAAATCTGTCATACTTCTTTGTGTTACATTATATCTTCCGTTTTTAAGTTTACAAATTTGTGGACTAACTTAAATAATCGTTTTTAGGATACTTAAACAATATATTTTTTAATTATGTTTTTTTTTTAAATTGACTTGTAATATAGCTTTTTTTTCCTTTTTTTTCTTAAAAGGGTACTGTAGAATAACTTATGTCACAAATACTACATCCTTCTTTAGTTAAATATGTTTCACTTAAGACATGACAAAGTGTCTTAGAAACATTTCATTTTGGAGTTAAGTGATTAAACAAGAAAAATATTATTTATAAAAACACAACACATAAGACTAGCGGCTGAGAGGTTCTGGTTTTAAAGCTACTAGACGTTTGGGTTTAAACTTCTCTCGCGCTCGTCGACCTAACCGTTCGGAGTTTTCTTCGAACCTTGTCAATACGAGTTAGGAGCCCTTAGAATGACCCCTAGAGTGACCTATATCCCAAGCGTAGATAATCGGTTTTAACAAATAACCAACCATCCACAATACATAAGACATTTTAGATCATTTTAGATCATTCCATTTAGTTAATAAGTGATTTAACGTGCAAAATATTATTCATAAAACATACAATAAGAGAATTTTAAAGAATTTTTTCTTTCAAATGAACAATTTTTAGTGACTGTTTAACTTATTAAAGAGAGCGGGTGTTTTGTTTTGAGTTATACGATTAAAATAAATTTTCATTATATTTGATTTTACACAACCAACATTTTTAAAAAAGATAATGGAATCTAGTTTTTATAAATTAACATATTTCAATTTTACAAATACTTCACACCCCGTCTTTTTTCCCCTCTTTTGGTAGACTTTATACACATAAGACATAAAAAGCGTTTTAGAATACATCATTTAGAAATTAAGCAATTTGATAAGTAAAATATTATTTATAAAAGCAATAGATACAAAAGTAATAAAAATTTTTACTTACAAATGTACGAACTTCTGATAGGTAAGACTTTCTAAATCATTGTGCAAGAATTAAGTGGTTATTGAACTTATAACATTATAGGATGAAATAATCACGTGACGTATTTTTAAACCAATAAAATGTCAGTATTTTTAAACCAATAAAAAGTTAGTTTTTTTTTTTTTTTTTTTACACGAGCGCCCTCTATTACTATATAAATTTCAATGAAACGAGTTCATAACATTCTACTGGGACCTGGTATCGTTGTAATAGGTTGTATTTTTCGTTAAGTTAGTTTTCATTTAAGTTATTATGGAACGAGTTATGAATTCTTATGTTGGTGATGTAACCAACTTGGAGTGTCAACACTCATCACCAAAGTTAAATAATCAAGAGATGGATTCTACACTTTTATCCAAAGAAGGACTCGTTTCGAATTATGAAGTAAAACCCACCTCATCAGGACTAAAGAAACAGAAGTTACCACATGTGTGTAAGACGTGTAACAAAGCATTTCCTCGAAAAGTTAACTTAATGTTTCACATGAAATGTCATTTAAAGGAAAAGTCTTTTCGTTGTGAGGTGTGTGCTGAAGTTTTTTCACAAAAGAGTGATTTACGTAATCATCAAAAGATTCACAAATCGCCCAAACAATACAAGTGTAGTGATTGCAACGAGATATTTTCAAGAATGGCTGACTTATTGAAACATAAGAAGACTCACAAGTCAGGAAAACAACATTCATGTACAAAGTGTAGCAAAATGTTTGATAGTGATTCAGATTTAGTACAACATTGTGATACTTTACATAAAGTTTTACCTAATGTGAAGAAGTCACCTGATTTGTTATTTGAAAAAGTGAAACATTTTAAAAGACAACATGATGTGCGAAATATTTGTACTAAAACTATCATTGTGTCCAATGAGATGAATCAAAAAGACTTTCGTTCATTTTTTAACAGTGTTCGATCAGATGTTTTAAAAGAATTAAATTATCAATTGCAAATGAAAAAGTCAATAAAATGGTATGCAGCCGTTAAAGTGGATGTATATCGTGAATCACAGGATGGTGACTTAGAGAGAGCAACCCCCTTTTTCCTTTCCAAAAGTGAACTGGAATTAACAGAACAAAACATACATGTGCATGTTGAGAATGCCTTTCTAAAGTTGTACAACGGCTTTGAAGATTTTACTGAACGAGTGTTTAATTGGACATTACAAAAAATTTTGAAATTAGAATTGATTACAGCTCAATATGACAGGCTTATTTGATTTGTATTACTTTAAATGATTAATAAATAGTTTTAATATGAAAAAGTATAGTGGTTTTTTCTTATAGTTGATGTAAATTACTTTGAACAGTTTGACAATGCAACATAAAGTACTGTTTAACATTTTGAATGTCTTAGACAAAATGGGAATGAATTTGTTGAAATTATGTAAAACATGATGAAATAAATGTGATGTATTTATTATATGTTACTTAAACTACAAGAGAAATGATTGGAAATGTGTTATTTTAAATCTATGATACTTTTAATCACTAACAAAGTAAGACATGACGTTATGAATCATCGATGGGTTTTCCTTTGAATAGGTATTAATCTTACATATTGATAAGAAAGTTGAATTTTTCTCTTCGTTTAAACAATGACACTGCATGTTTTGATAATTTTCTCTCAACAGTCAACATCAATGTTTTTAACCTAGTTAAGAAATTTTTTGACTTAAACCGTCACTGAGTTTATCCTAGATAAGTAAATTTTTATATTTAACCTACATATAAATTAAATGATTAACTATAACCATGACTGTTTTTAAAATCTAGATAAGTAGACGTTTTTATGAAACACATCCAGTGTTCTGCTGACTTTTATCGAGATTACATCAGTTAGTGAAGCAGATTAAATTGTATAAAAATATTTTATGAAATGAATATGCGATCCCACGAAGAAGTGTTTCCACCTTCAAAGCGTCCACGCTTAGAAAAAGCTATGGAAAAATCAAATACTTGTGAGAAGGAGTTAAAAGACCCAAGATTAAAACTTTCTAAAATGGACAATGACTGCGTAACTATATCACGTGATATCTCCTCTACTAAGAACTTACCAGATGTGAAACCTGAGATCGCTATGAAATTTTCAAACTTTACCGGTGGTTACGATGCAACATCTTTCGAGAATCCACACCAAGAGTCAATTTTTGCCCAGGACTATTTAAATACATTTTTCAAAGACATGAATTTTGAAAATTTAGATTGTTCTACCCCCTTAACCTCGCTAAAGGATGAACCCTTTCAAGAACCTACGAATAATATCTTACAGACTACTGTTAAACATGAGATGAACGAGCTACAAGCAAACAGCCTTTCGCAAGCAAGTGGTGAAATACAAAGCATCACTACGCCTACATTTGCCACTAAAAGTGACAAATTATACAATTCCAATGTGTTTCACAAAGAACTAAGTGACTGTTTCTACTTAACTTTGAAGTTAAAAAATAAACAATATTCTATACATATACGAGAATTTAAACGCAATGTATCTACTAATGAAGAAATCCCAACCAAAAACGGAGTTAATATGGATATTCATAGCTGGTATGAGTTTCAATATAAAATCCTTGCATTTAATTTAAGATACAAAAGTGCATCCTTTGTTTCTAATAACACGATTTTAGTGTTAAATCAAGATTCTATGATGCGAATTAAAAATTTGAAGAATTTTTCTCATGTTGACTTAAACGAACAACAAATGGAAAAATTAAAAGAAAGTACCTCACACTTAAATACTGAACTTTTACAACATATGTACACAAAACTATTACCCTTTCTCATTAAACAGAAATGTGTGGTGAGTAACAGATCCACAGAAAAAGAACCTGTGTTATGGTCTAAACTTAATACGTGTATCGAGAATAATATGGTAACAATACTTAACCAGTTGTATGAATGTACAGGATGTATTTTTCGACATGCAAGTCAAAGCCTTCACTCATGCTTCGCATTTAATAATAAGGAAAAATTTAATCAACTAGGTGAAGCTTTGTTAATGCTCATCGATTTCGATTATGTAATTTCAACGTTTTTGAATGGAGTTTATAGTGTTAGTGAACACTTTGTACATAAGCTTCATGAACAAACTGTTTATAATGAATTGTTTAAGACAAAATAAATGATTTGTTTTGTTAAAGATCTGTGTGTGTTTATTTCTACAAAGTGTCTCTGTGTGAATTTATTAGTTTTTTATCTAATCGAACTTTTAAGTGAAGAGATGTAATTTAACTTTTTTGTATATTCCAATTCAAAAATTTCAACAATTGCAAAAAAGATTAAACTATTGAAAAAAAAATATCCACGTTAGAAAAAAATTTTGAAAAAATTATTAGTTAACAAAAATAAAATAAAATAAAGTTAACAAAACAGCTTAAAAACATTAAAGTTAACAAAGTGTTTATAAATGTTAAAAGTTAACAAAAAAAAATAAGTTATGTTGAAAAGTTAAAAAAACAATGAAAAGTAAACAAAAATACAGTTTTTAAATTAAAATTTTTTAAAGTCTTCAAGTTAATCAAAATTAACTTTTTACTTTTAACTATTGAGAGACTATGATCTAACTGTTTATCCTCGCAACCAACTGGTGCATATCAACTATATACTCTATATCTGCATATGCGCAGAAAAACACAGACATTTACACTAACGACTTTAAATTCGACTTTAAATTCGTTAAATTTGTTCGACTTTAAATTCTTTGCCAACTTTTAAGTTTAATTACTATACACAACTCGATTACCTTTCCCACAAACAGAAACAAAACAGAAATTAACACTTACCGAAAAACACGTCCACTTTGGGTGTTAGTCTTCACTCAACTAACGTTTCTCCCTTATCTTTGCTAGGAGGCGCTGCAATCGCCGCTAGAGGCGTTAGTAGTCTTCAGGTGTGTGATAAGAATAAACTTTAAATCCAACTTACACTCGCTCAGTCATTCTTGCTTCTCTCTACCTTGCTAACAACCGTTTGCTGCTGGCTCATTGTTTGGTTGTTTAAACTTGTTGAATGACGTCATCATGTGTTTGTCTAAACTTGTCCAGTCTTGTTTTTATGCAGTACGTCTATTTAGATGAGTCATCACTCGCTTATCTTGGTTGACTTGTCCAAACTTGTTTTTGTGTGGCACGTCTATTTGGGTGAGTCATCGTTCGCTTATCTTGCTTTACTTGTTTGAACTTGTCTAGTATCCACCACCACCTCATGTCTTTTGTCATAGCTTGAATATACTTTACACCAATCACTTAAATATAAAAGTCTTGTCACAAGTTACTTAAACTTTGATAAAAATATTAATTATTTATAAATTTCATCAAATTCTTATTTTTCTGATACATTTACTATGTAATTTTCGTTCAAAAATATGGTAAAGCCCGATTTTAAATCGAAGTCTAAGATAAATTCCCCAAATTTGTAACATTTTAACACTAATAATAAATATTGTAAGCACCCAGTACATACAAGTTTTGTAAAAATAATATTACTTATAGCTAACTCGTTATGTCCCAAGATACAAAACTTCAATATAACTAAAATCAGTGTTAAAGAAAATCTAATCACGTGTCTTTATATATTATTTTGAAATGCAAAGCATTATATCTAAACGAATGATATAAGGAGTAGTTAGAATAGTTCTTATATTTTTGTTAGTAAAAAATTTATACACATTATCTTACAAGGTTGCAATATTCAACACACGGTTCACCATATTTAAAAACGATTCACCATGATTTAAAAACTTAGTAACATATTTTAAATTTATAAATTTAAATTAAAACATATTTTTATAAATAAACAATTATAAATACTTAAGTATTTTTAATTTAAATTTATAAATTTAAAATATGTTACTAAGTTTTTAAATCATGGTGAATCGTTTTTAAATATGGTGAACCGTGTGTTGAATATTGCAACCTTGTAAGATAATGTGTATAAATTTTTTACTAACAAAAATATAAGAACTATTCTAACTACTCCTTATATCATTCGTTTAGATATAATGCTTTGCATTTCAAAATAATATATAAAGACACGTGATTAGATTTTCTTTAACACTGATTTTAGTTATATTGAAGTTTTGTATCTTGGGACATAACGAGTTAGCTATAAGTAATATTATTTTTACAAAACTTGTATGTACTGGGTGCTTACAATATTTATTATTAGTGTTAAAATGTTACAAATTTGGGGAATTTATCTTAGACTTCGATTTAAAATCGGGCTTTACCATATTTTTGAACGAAAATTACATAGTAAATGTATCAGAAAAATAAGAATTTGATGAAATTTATAAATAATTAATATTTTTATCAAAGTTTAAGTAACTTGTGACAAGACTTTTATATTTAAGTGATTGGTGTAAAGTATATTCAAGCTATGACAAAAGACATGAGGTGGTGGTGGATACTAGACAAGTTCAAACAAGTAAAGCAAGATAAGCGAACGATGACTCACCCAAATAGACGTGCCACACAAAAACAAGTTTGGACAAGTCAACCAAGATAAGCGAGTGATGACTCATCTAAATAGACGTACTGCATAAAAACAAGACTGGACAAGTTTAGACAAACACATGATGACGTCATTCAACAAGTTTAAACAACCAAACAATGAGCCAGCAGCAAACGGTTGTTAGCAAGGTAGAGAGAAGCAAGAATGACTGAGCGAGTGTAAGTTGGATTTAAAGTTTATTCTTATCACACACCTGAAGACTACTAACGCCTCTAGCGGCGATTGCAGCGCCTCCTAGCAAAGATAAGGGAGAAACGTTAGTTGAGTGAAGACTAACACCCAAAGTGGACGTGTTTTTCGGTAAGTGTTAATTTCTGTTTTGTTTCTGTTTGTGGGAAAGGTAATCGAGTTGTGTATAGTAATTAAACTTAAAAGTTGGCAAAGAATTTAAAGTCGAACAAATTTAACGAATTTAAAGTCGAATTTAAAGTCGTTAGTGTAAATGTCTGTGTTTTTCTGCGCATATGCAGATATAGAGTATATAGTTGATATGCACCAGTTGGTTGCGAGGATAAACAGTTAGATCATAGTCTCTCAATAGTTAAAAGTAAAAAGTTAATTTTGATTAACTTGAAGACTTTAAAAAATTTTAATTTAAAAACTGTATTTTTGTTTACTTTTCATTGTTTTTTTAACTTTTCAACATAACTTATTTTTTTTGTTAACTTTTAACATTTATAAACACTTTGTTAACTTTAATGTTTTTAAGCTGTTTTGTTAACTTTATTTTATTTTATTTTTGTTAACTAATAATTTTTTCAAAATTTTTTTCTAACGTGGATATTTTTTTTCAATAGTTTAATCTTTTTTGCAATTGTTGAAATTTTTGAATTGGAATATACAAAAAAGTTAAATTACATCTCTTCACTTAAAAGTTCGATTAGATAAAAAACTAATAAATTCACACAGAGACACTTTGTAGAAATAAACACACACAGATCTTTAACAAAACAAATCATTTATTTTGTCTTAAACAATTCATTATAAACAGTTTGTTCATGAAGCTTATGTACAAAGTGTTCACTAACACTATAAACTCCATTCAAAAACGTTGAAATTACATAATCGAAATCGATGAGCATTAACAAAGCTTCACCTAGTTGATTAAATTTTTCCTTATTATTAAATGCGAAGCATGAGTGAAGGCTTTGACTTGCATGTCGAAAAATACATCCTGTACATTCATACAACTGGTTAAGTATTGTTACCATATTATTCTCGATACACGTATTAAGTTTAGACCATAACACAGGTTCTTTTTCTGTGGATCTGTTACTCACCACACATTTCTGTTTAATGAGAAAGGGTAATAGTTTTGTGTACATATGTTGTAAAAGTTCAGTATTTAAGTGTGAGGTACTTTCTTTTAATTTTTCCATTTGTTGTTCGTTTAAGTCAACATGAGAAAAATTCTTCAAATTTTTAATTCGCATCATAGAATCTTGATTTAACACTAAAATCGTGTTATTAGAAACAAAGGATGCACTTTTGTATCTTAAATTAAATGCAAGGATTTTATATTGAAACTCATACCAGCTATGAATATCCATATTAACTCCGTTTTTGGTTGGGATTTCTTCATTAGTAGATACATTGCGTTTAAATTCTCGTATATGTATAGAATATTGTTTATTTTTTAACTTCAAAGTTAAGTAGAAACAGTCACTTAGTTCTTTGTGAAACACATTGGAATTGTATAATTTGTCACTTTTAGTGGCAAATGTAGGCGTAGTGATGCTTTGTATTTCACCACTTGCTTGCGAAAGGCTGTTTGCTTGTAGCTCGTTCATCTCATGTTTAACAGTAGTCTGTAAGATATTATTCGTAGGTTCTTGAAAGGGTTCATCCTTTAGCGAGGTTAAGGGGGTAGAACAATCTAAATTTTCAAAATTCATGTCTTTGAAAAATGTATTTAAATAGTCCTGGGCAAAAATTGACTCTTGGTGTGGATTCTCGAAAGATGTTGCATCGTAACCACCGGTAAAGTTTGAAAATTTCATAGCGATCTCAGGTTTCACATCTGGTAAGTTCTTAGTAGAGGAGATATCACGTGATATAGTTACGCAGTCATTGTCCATTTTAGAAAGTTTTAATCTTGGGTCTTTTAACTCCTTCTCACAAGTATTTGATTTTTCCATAGCTTTTTCTAAGCGTGGACGCTTTGAAGGTGGAAACACTTCTTCGTGGGATCGCATATTCATTTCATAAAATATTTTTATACAATTTAATCTGCTTCACTAACTGATGTAATCTCGATAAAAGTCAGCAGAACACTGGATGTGTTTCATAAAAACGTCTACTTATCTAGATTTTAAAAACAGTCATGGTTATAGTTAATCATTTAATTTATATGTAGGTTAAATATAAAAATTTACTTATCTAGGATAAACTCAGTGACGGTTTAAGTCAAAAAATTTCTTAACTAGGTTAAAAACATTGATGTTGACTGTTGAGAGAAAATTATCAAAACATGCAGTGTCATTGTTTAAACGAAGAGAAAAATTCAACTTTCTTATCAATATGTAAGATTAATACCTATTCAAAGGAAAACCCATCGATGATTCATAACGTCACGTCTTACTTTGTTAGTGATTAAAAGTATCATAGATTTAAAATAACACATTTCCAATCATTTCTCTTGTAGTTTAAGTAACATATAATAAATACATCACATTTATTTCATCATGTTTTACATAATTTCAACAAATTCATTCCCATTTTGTCTAAGACATTCAAAATGTTAAACAGTACTTTATGTTGCATTGTCAAACTGTTCAAAGTAATTTACATCAACTATAAGAAAAAACCACTATACTTTTTCATATTAAAACTATTTATTAATCATTTAAAGTAATACAAATCAAATAAGCCTGTCATATTGAGCTGTAATCAATTCTAATTTCAAAATTTTTTGTAATGTCCAATTAAACACTCGTTCAGTAAAATCTTCAAAGCCGTTGTACAACTTTAGAAAGGCATTCTCAACATGCACATGTATGTTTTGTTCTGTTAATTCCAGTTCACTTTTGGAAAGGAAAAAGGGGGTTGCTCTCTCTAAGTCACCATCCTGTGATTCACGATATACATCCACTTTAACGGCTGCATACCATTTTATTGACTTTTTCATTTGCAATTGATAATTTAATTCTTTTAAAACATCTGATCGAACACTGTTAAAAAATGAACGAAAGTCTTTTTGATTCATCTCATTGGACACAATGATAGTTTTAGTACAAATATTTCGCACATCATGTTGTCTTTTAAAATGTTTCACTTTTTCAAATAACAAATCAGGTGACTTCTTCACATTAGGTAAAACTTTATGTAAAGTATCACAATGTTGTACTAAATCTGAATCACTATCAAACATTTTGCTACACTTTGTACATGAATGTTGTTTTCCTGACTTGTGAGTCTTCTTATGTTTCAATAAGTCAGCCATTCTTGAAAATATCTCGTTGCAATCACTACACTTGTATTGTTTGGGCGATTTGTGAATCTTTTGATGATTACGTAAATCACTCTTTTGTGAAAAAACTTCAGCACACACCTCACAACGAAAAGACTTTTCCTTTAAATGACATTTCATGTGAAACATTAAGTTAACTTTTCGAGGAAATGCTTTGTTACACGTCTTACACACATGTGGTAACTTCTGTTTCTTTAGTCCTGATGAGGTGGGTTTTACTTCATAATTCGAAACGAGTCCTTCTTTGGATAAAAGTGTAGAATCCATCTCTTGATTATTTAACTTTGGTGATGAGTGTTGACACTCCAAGTTGGTTACATCACCAACATAAGAATTCATAACTCGTTCCATAATAACTTAAATGAAAACTAACTTAACGAAAAATACAACCTATTACAACGATACCAGGTCCCAGTAGAATGTTATGAACTCGTTTCATTGAAATTTATATAGTAATAGAGGGCGCTCGTGTAAAAAAAAAAAAACTAACTTTTTATTGGTTTAAAAATACTGACATTTTATTGGTTTAAAAATACGTCACGTGATTATTTCATCCTATAATGTTATAAGTTCAATAACCACTTAATTCTTGCACAATGATTTAGAAAGTCTTACCTATCAGAAGTTCGTACATTTGTAAGTAAAAATTTTTATTACTTTTGTATCTATTGCTTTTATAAATAATATTTTACTTATCAAATTGCTTAATTTCTAAATGATGTATTCTAAAACGCTTTTTATGTCTTATGTGTATAAAGTCTACCAAAAGAGGGGAAAAAAGACGGGGTGTGAAGTATTTGTAAAATTGAAATATGTTAATTTATAAAAACTAGATTCCATTATCTTTTTTAAAAATGTTGGTTGTGTAAAATCAAATATAATGAAAATTTATTTTAATCGTATAACTCAAAACAAAACACCCGCTCTCTTTAATAAGTTAAACAGTCACTAAAAATTGTTCATTTGAAAGAAAAAATTCTTTAAAATTCTCTTATTGTATGTTTTATGAATAATATTTTGCACGTTAAATCACTTATTAACTAAATGGAATGATCTAAAATGATCTAAAATGTCTTATGTGTTGTGGATGGTTGGTTATTTGTTAAAACCGATTATCTACGCTTGGGATATAGGTCACTCTAGGGGTCATTCTAAGGGCTCCTAACTCGTATTGACAAGGTTCGAAGAAAACTCCGAACGGTTAGGTCGACGAGCGCGAGAGAAGTTTAAACCCAAACGTCTAGTAGCTTTAAAACCAGAACCTCTCAGCCGCTAGTCTTATGTGATGTGTTTTTATAAATAATATTTTTCTTGTTTAATCACTTAACTCCAAAATGAAATGTTTCTAAGACACTTTGTCATGTCTTAAGTTAAACATATTTAACTAAAGAAGGATGTAGTATTTGTGACATAAGTTATTCTACAGTACCCTTTTAAGAAAAAAAAAGGAAAAAAAAGCTATATTACAAGTCAATTTAAAAAAAAAAACATAATTAAAAAATATATTGTTTAAGTATCCTAAAAACGATTATTTAAGTTAGTCCACAAATTTGTAAACTTAAAAACGGAAGATATAATGTAACACAAAGAAGTATGACAGATTTTTCCACCATAAAGGATTAGTCTCAATGACTTGAATTAATTTTTCCCCCTAAAAATGACACATTACTTTTAGTATACAAGTTTGTGAAACGGCTTTTATAAGAAAATAGTACGCTGAATACAATATTAAGCCTTGTCATTTAATTCAATAACAAAAATGTGTGGGTGTATAGCTTATAGTTACATTTTTGAAAATCACTTTGCTTTCGTTTTTAAAATGTATAAACACGTTATTTTTCGTAACAAAACTCTATTTCGAATATAATGTTAATACAAGAAAGAATCAAGCATGCTATTTTTGTCAATCTCTATAAATGACATTTCATAGTATTTTCATATAAAAATTTTCCCTCTAAATTATTATTTCGAATATGGAAGTGATCTGTTGACAGAATGTTGTAAGAGAAATGTGCTTGTAAATTAAACAAACAGATGTAATAGCATTCATATTAAACCAAAATTCGCGAATTACTCAATAGCTAAAGACAATTTCCTGCAGTTCATTAAAACTATGATAAAGATATCTCAATACATGTCTGAAGTCCCCATCTCTTGCATTTAAAGAGATAACATTACAAGTTCCCACTAGCACAGTGGATAAACACAATGGTCTTCCACATAGAAGATAGTGGGTTCAATTCCTGCCCGTGCCAGCGTTGAAAAATAATTCTTTTAATGAGCAATTACTTCTAAAATTGGTGTCACTAAAAATTAAAATGATAGAAAAAAATAATTTATAACGGTTTAAGAATAAATAAAATTCAAAACACTAAAAAATAAATAACATCCAAAAATAATTTAACCCTCTACAAAGAACAAAATCTATATGTCTAATCATGCACCTTCTTTATCTCTCTTATCTTAATTACTTCCGGTCTCACAAACCACCTGTCCTGTTCCAACAAGCTCCCAAACATGTTCCTAAAACATGTTTACTGCTTCCTGAAAACCCTTTTTGGAAAAAGCATGTCTAATCCCGTTTCCGATCTTATTTCCTGTCGCGTTTCCAGTCTTAAAATAAATTTCATGCTAACTTTTATAAAGTAAAACAAAGTCAGAAAGATTTCCATTTTCTTTCATGTGTTAGTTAGCAAAAAAAAAAAATTATTTCAAGTTTAAAAAAAAAAAAAAAAAAAAAAAGATACATTTTATGTTAAATTTTTACAAAGTAAGAAATAATTCCATTTTTATTTCAGGTTAGCATAAGCCCCCCACAAAAATAAGCCCTCCCCCTCTCTCCCTTATCGCATTCACTTCCTGTCACATTTCCGGTTAAACTTCCTATCTACACTTCCTGTTCACTTCCTGTCTCAACATGCCTGTTATCCACACCTGCCACTTCCGGTGTCCACACCTGTCCCTTCCCGTGACCTTCACAGAGCACAGAAGGTCACCACAGCGCCCACAGCTGATGCAGAACTCTTGTTTTATATCTACTAACAGGGGTGATATTTATATTCATGTCAGGCAAGATGAAACTGTCATTTGCCTCTTGCACTTTTTACTTATCCACGATTAAAATATCAAATTACTTATGATATTTTAATTATCTTACATAATATTTCTGCAGCTTAATCATGTATGTCGTAAGTTTTCATGTAAACTGTGGTATTTTTCTGCATTTGTGTTTTTGGTTTTGTTTACATTTGTAAAAAACATCTTATTTTTTTACAAATTAAAAATTCCATATCTAAAACTTTCTGAAAACTCCAGGGAATTTTCAATATTTCCCTCCCAAAAACCCGGTTTATTCCCGGTTTTTTCCACCCTTTGCAACTCTACTTATAAAGCACCTTTGAGATGGATTAAGACAAAAGTATTTTTTTACAATGGTTTAAGTGCTGGAAGGATTTGCACTTCTGCAAACAAGAAAAAATAGATGTGGGATGCACATTTAATTTCTTTTTACTGGTGTTATTGCACAAGGTATATTTCTCTCACCTATATGTTTGAGATTATGCCTAATGATGGAACATTTCACAGAAATTTGTTTGTTGCACACGTCACAAATGAAAGTTTTTCATTAGCATGCATGTAAAGGTGTATTCAAATAATGCTTTTCAGAAATTTCTTTGTTCCATATCTCACTACTGAAGGATTTTTCCTTTGTATGCATGAGAAGATGTTTTATCAAGCTAGTTTTATGAGAAAATCTTTTGTTGCATATCTCACAACTGAAGGGTTTTTCCTTTGTATGCACACGTAAGTGTATATTCAAGCTACCTTTCTGAGAAAAAAATTTCTTGCATGTCTCACAACTGAAAAGTTTCTCATTTTTATGTATGTTAAGATGAGTATTCATGTTACATTTCTTAGAAAATTGTTTCTTGCATATCTCACAACTGTAAGGTTTCACATTTGTATGCACATAAAGATGCTTGTATAGGTAATTTTTCTGAGAAAATTTTTTGTTGCATAGCTCACAACTGAAATTTTTCTCATTTGTATGCTTGTAGAGGTGAGTATTCAAGTTACTTATGCGAGAAAATTGTTTGTCGCATATCTCACAACTGAAAGGTTTCCATTTTGTATGTTGGAAGAAGTGTGTATTCAAGCTACTTTTCTTAGAAAATGTTTTGTTGCATATCTCACAGCTGAAAGGTTTCTCATTTGTATGCACATAAAGGTGTTTGTTTACGTAACTTTTCTGAGAAAATCTTTTGCTACATATCTCACAACTGAAAGGTTTCTCATTTGCGTGCACGCGAAGGTGCGTATTCAAGCTACTTTTCTTAGAAAATGTTTTGCTGCATACCTCACAACTGAAAGGTTTTTCATATGTATGTACAAGAGAATGTCTATTCATGTTACTTGTCTCAGAAAAATATTTTGTTGCACACCTCACAACAAAAAAAGCTTCTGATTTTTGTATATGCAGAGGTATGTCATATAGTTACTCTTCTGAGAAAATCTTTTCAGGCGAAACTTGCAAGTGAAAGGTTTTTCATTTATTTATGTAATAATGTGTGACCTGGAGTGATTCTTTATCAGAAATCTTTTGTCTAAAAAGGATGTTTTTACCATGTGTGAGAAGTTGTTTTTTAAGTCACTGTCACAAAACTTTACAGCGTCCTATACAGATAAAAGAATACTTGTTTCAAGGATGCCAATACAAATCCTCTTTGGAATTTACTGTTATATTTTCACTATGATAAGAATTTTCTTTGATAGGAATGAAACTTTGGTCACTTACGAATTCTCGTGAGTAAATCCTTAATTATAATCCTCCTAATCAGTTGTATGTTGATGTAAAAATACTAACTTCATAATGCGATAGTGAGAAAAATATATTCTTTGAGAATATATATACAGATTGTTGTGTCTTACAGCACATACACGCAAAAGAGAATATCTAAATAAATGGGAAATAATAGGTAGAAAGTAAGTGTTGTTGCTTGTGGGTGACTTGACAATCAAAGAAATTTCATTGATCACTTTTTAATTTTCTCTCCTTCAATATTCTACTTCTGATGACATTCTTCTGTGTATTTATCATCATCTGTCTCTATTTTTCACCAAAAATCACTTCAGTTACTTATCATACTGAAATAAAAGAAAAATTAATGCAAATAGTTTTATACTTTAATTAAATATAATTGGTAATAATGATTTATTGCATTATCATGATAATAAATAAGAATAATTTAACAATAATTGAAACAAAAAGAAATTCACTAACAAAAATTCAGTTTTGAAATATTATTAAATTTCAGGGTAATTATATGTATTTTTTAATCTCAGACGATAGAATAAATCAAATGATTAAAATACTATTATAAAACATACTACAATGATAACAACTTCATAAACGGTGTTGTTCATTATGGCTGATTATCTTTGCATGGGTTATTATAGACTGAGGAGGATGTTCCTTGTATTTATGCAAAGTTACCCAAGTTAAAAAAAAAAACACAAAAATTATGAATGATTAGGCTATTGGGAGCGATTCACAAATTTGAACCAAAGTCACCACAAAAAATACGAATTTCATAAAACGGTTGAGGAAAATATTTGATTAAATTCAATAGGCCACCAAATTTGCAATTTTTTTGTTCTATAATATAAAAATTTTCATAATGATCTTCTAGCAGAAAAATGTCCAATAATATTTTTATGTCTTTCTCTGCAGTTTAACTAAATGCAAAATGTCAGACATGGACACCAAATGCGTTTTAAAACCAAGTTTTTTTAATTTTCAAAATTAAATTTTGAAATGAAAACCAATTTTTCAAAATTAAAGCTTGGTTAATATTATTAACAAGCAAACCTATTACATTTTTTTTTATCTCATAAGCCTAAATTTCAGATTTAAATTTAGGTAAAATTGTCATCATGTTGATATTGCCAGTTAACTGAGCATCTGTTACAAGATACTTTACTGTATTCAGATGAGGTTTTAAAATGCCAACAAAGTAGTGATCTAATGTCAGCACAATTCAAAAATCTAGAAAGCCTTTGTCCCAGGCTGTGGAGAGTTTTGAGAGTGCACTGTATATAATATGATTGAATAAAACAAATTGTATTTGACAGCATTGTAATGATTTCAGCAAACACAATGTTACCATTAAAAATATATAAAGCTTGAATATAAAATTCTCCTCGAAATTGGAAAATCCCCTTAAATTTTAAACTAGTGGTAGATACCTCTCCCCCCCCCCCACCTTGGAAATAAAACCCTGGATAATGTATATTATTTCTAATCATCCCTTTTTCTATGCACAATGATGAATGAGGTAATCATTTGACTGGAAGCCATTTTCTAACTTATAGTGACAAAATAAGGTCTTTATGTAGCCCCTCTCCCCACACACACTCAATTTCTGTATTACATAGTACACTTAGTTGTTAATTTTCCTAATATTTTTAAAAAAGGTAATTACATAGACAAAAAAATTAGAACCCCTTCTTCCCATAGACACAAGTTTTGATATAGATCAGAGGCGGATTACCCATTAGGCTGAGTAGGCTGAAGCCTAGGGGCCCGGAAGGAAAACTCCCCTGCGCTAAGATTTTCTTTTGAGTTTTTTCTTCATATTGAGCTGATATGATATGCAAAAGAGAAATGATGTACAATATTCTTTGTTTCTCTCATTTATTGAATCTTTCAGATTATTAACATATAGATGGTATTCCAAATGATAATCTCCTTTTAATTTCTTCTACATTCATAAGAAGAAAGACTGGATTCATGAAAATTTTCGGCTTCCAGTTTGTACCGAATTATGACACTTTGAAGTTAATGGAATTTCAACGTTTACCTGAACTAACAGTGCTTCTTTCCGTTTTTAGTGTCAAACACTGAAATTTCATAAAATACGAAGTATAATAATTTAGTAAGTTTTGGTCATAAAAGAACAAGATTTTTTTTTAATGTTCTTCATAAACGAAGGACATTTTTCTAAATATAACTTATAGAACCCAGGGGCGGTATAAAAATTAAATTTTATATTTTAATATGTACAAAAACCTCTTGTAAAACAAATGCCATGTCTGAAATCGGTACTTATTGTAATTGTAATTATGTTTCTATCATCAGTGGTCTACGAGAGGTAAATGAACAAACATGTATTTTGAATCACCCTGTATATATTGCTTTGTAGGAGGAGGGGGGGGGGGGGGGTCAAAAAAAAGATCAAGCCTAGGGGCCCGGATGGTAGTTGATCTGCCTCTCATATAGATATGTTGATGAACATCTTTTATAACAATGTCAATATCAATAAATCAATTTGTTAAAGAGGAATATATAATTTGATTTGAAGTAAAATAATTATTTCCCCTCAAATGAAAAATTCATTAATGCATTTTTATTTATTTCAAAGTTCGTTTTTTTTAAAATAATTTTTTTCCATTAGATAACATAAATGCAATATTTTTGGTAGGAAAAATGATTCAGTATTAAATCATTAAATATTTAAGTGTAATACCTTATATAGTATACTTAGTTTTTAATTTTTCAAATAACTTTGCATAAAAAAAAAAATTGGAATATCCAAAGACCTTTGGCTTTTTGAATAAAAAAAAAATAATCAACTACTTTTAAAAACAACAATAAATTCATTTTTTAAGAAATAATATAAAAGAAAGCGATTTTTTGTCTGAGTTGTGTTGGCTGCTACAATCTAAATTTCTTGAAGGGGGGGAGGGGGGTGATTCTACTGTACCTCCCCTCCAAAATGCCCCCCCCCCATCCCAGTGCTAACAACATAAACGAACTTTTTTTTAAACTTTCACAGTATTAAAAGGTTATTGAGATAAAACAGAACCAGATTCAATTAATTTAATGACGAAGCTAACTTTTCATTTACAATGACGAGAAAAGAAGTTATATAAAAAGGAAGAAAAATATATTAGAAATATGGCGCAGCTTAAGATTCCCTTATTATAATAAAATTTGTTTAACATAAATGCTAACATCCATATAGTGGATGTTGAAGGACTGAAATTGTGTAAGCCTCAAATCACTCAATTTCAGAAATTGCTGATTTTTTCGCGATCGTTGGCATCCTGTAAGATTAGTAATAAAATATACTTATTTGTAATAATCAGCAAATAACAAAAAAGCAGAAAAGATCATGATCCCCCCCCCCCCATCAACACTTTCATTCTGCTGTAAAAATAGGGTTACCCAATTGAATACAGAACTCTTTTTTAAAGTATTTTTAATTAATTACAAAATAATAATTAATTAAAACTAAAATGTTCAAATAGTACCCAAACATATTAAAATTAATTTTTCATTAAAAGAATGCATAAAAATATAAATTGAAATTTGATGAATTTGGATTTTAAATATAAAACTTTATTTTATTCAACCATAACCATAAATACTGAATCAATTTCAGGAAAATATTCTCAATTGAAAAAAAGGTCACAATCAAAATTACACACAAAAAAAAATTCCATGTGGCCAACGTTGAAATCAGATGCCCAACTTGATGCATGACTCAACTTTAAAGTATTTTAATTAGTTACATAATAATAAACAATATATATTAAAATATTACCAAAACTTGTAGGAAAACTAAATTTTCACCAAAAGAATGCATAAAAATATAAACTGAAAGTCGATGAATTTGAATTTTAAATATGAAACTTCATTATCATTTTTTCCCAGTATTACCCAAACATGTGGAAAATAATTTTTTTATTGAAAGAACGCATAAAAGTATGAACTGAAATTCGATGAATTCGGATTTTAAACATAAAACTTTTTTATTTTCCAGCTATAAATACTGAATCAATTAAAAAAAAAAAAAACTTCTCAATTGCAAAAAGGGGGAAAAAACGGCCAAATTGAGATACCCAAGTCGATGCAAGACTTGCAACTTCTACTTTAAAGGGTTTTAATTATTAATTTTTTATCAAAAGACTGCATTAGGACATAAACTGAAATCAGATGAATATAGATTTAAAGTATTAAATTTTTCTTTCTCTTTTCCAAATAATTGCTTAATCAATTTCCAAAAAATATCCTATTTACCAAATAAGAACAACAATAATACATACCAATCTGTACTTAAATCAGATTTTTCGCAAATCGTCTTGTTTTTAAATTGCTTTTTTCTTAAATCGGATAGAATGACTGGATAGCGCTGCAGCTTGCAGTGTTTCATATAAGATCATATGTTGGTCTAGATTTCATTAAATCGGATACTACAAAATCGATTTGACTTCAGAATGCCATGTGTGCTGTAGACTAGACTAACATATGATCTTAAAGATTAAGATCTTAAGATTGTATGTTGGTCTAGGCTGTAGATATATAGATGTGAATAAAAATAAATTTTTCTGATGTAAGCTTAAAATCTATTATTTTGTCTTAAATCGTTTAGTTAAATCGGAATTTCTATATTACCTTTAAACCGATTTCGTTAAATCGGATTTCCGATGTCAGCTAAAATCGATTTAAGCCAATAACATATACTAGAAACATTTTATTTCATAATGAAAGCATAGTATCTACTTTTATGTACACAAAAATATAAACTTCTGTTATATAAGATCCCACAATCTTTTCATATCATTTAGAATTTTTAAAAATGTATCATTAGTTGTTCAATTGATGAACAGTTGTTTTTAATTCAAATGATGCCAACTGAAACGAGATTTGGCGAATTATCACTGACGACCAGCAAACATAAAAGTACCAAAAAATCTGTAACAAAAAACAAAATGTAATTTAAACGAAAAAAATATCACTAAAATATATACATTATTGCAAAACAATTGTAAAATGCACTTTATACTCATAGAATTGACATTTTAAAATTACTGTAAATATGTCATTAATATAGAATAAAGTTGCAATAAAATAGTAATAACAAAATACATTAAATAGATAAATATCATACCTTTAAATGTAAGTTAACTTGAAACGAAATTGTTCTTAAATGATGATCATTAGGCCTAACACAACTAAACAACTGACAACTTTCTTTTAATTAATAATATTTGTCTGTTATAATAGGAATAAAAAAAGAAATAAAGTAAACCAGACTCAAAGATATTGTTTTAATAGTGGAAAAAGTAAACATACCTCGTAAAAGTTGCGATACAATGCCCAGATAGAAAATTATGTAAAAAGCTATGTTATTCCATTTTACAATTAATTTCCAGGCAGATGCAATAATATCAAAGCACTTTTCGATCCATCTTCCATCAATAATTTCCCATGCTGCCCTCTATTGTCTTTGGAAAATCTTAGCAACTGTGTTTTATGTGTTGTATATTAAATGAAATAGGCTAATTAGAGAAAATGACTGCCTTTTGCTTTTCACAAAAGACTGAGTAGCTTCTCAATGAATTTTATCAAAAATTGGTATTTTAAAGATTAATATAATTAGATAATTATTCAAGGTACAATTTTTTAGAGATTTCAAAATAAAGAAATTATGCAGGACATAGAAGAGACAAAAACCTGTTAAATTTTTTGACTTAATCTAAGTTCTATTATAAAATTAAAATTAATAAAACATACTACAGACAAATGTCCAAGTAAAATAAGTTATATATATTTTTTTAATACTGTTTTTTTATATAATTAAAAAAAATCTTAACAGTCAATATTTTAAGGAGCTGCCTATGATGCAAAATATTAATTTCTAATAACCCGTTTATAAGTATAGTAATAATTTTTGTTCTAACTATAAATTTTGCATTGTTACTGAAATTGAAACACAGAATAATATCACTAAACTGAAATTAATTTGAATCTCTTTGGATTGGCAAAATTTTGGCCACAGTGATTAATACTCAATGTAACTTACATATATTCAAAATAATTTTTGCTTAATTTAATGGGTACTACAAAATAATGTATAATTAAAACCAATTTTTTAGTTGTCGATTTGTTTAATTTGAGGGGATTCGGAGTAACATTTGAACTTTTTTTATTTGAGTATTTTACAATATCTTTTTGGCATATGTTTGGGTGTTTTTATAAAGGAAAAGGATTTAATAAATGAAAAATGCGATTTTCTTTGTAAAAGTTACAATTTTTAATTAAAAAACTTAATAAAATTTTATAAAACCACAGTCCTTCAGTTTTGAAATAGCATTTGTTCCATACTTATCTTAGAAGAGTGTTCGATAACTGTCAGGATCCAATTTCTAAAAAGTTAGTTTATTAAAAAAATAAAATAAAATATTATGACACATGTAAAAAATACAGTAAAAATGACCATTAACTTAATATATTTATTTATTAAAAGTAAATTATTGCTGAAAATCAAATCCCTAATTTTACCTTAAAATTTTAAAGATTGGAACTCTTACGCTTTCAAGGGAAAATAGATAGCGTAAAAAAGTCTATTCTGATATTTTAAATTATCAAATGTTTATGGCACTTTGTGATAAAATATTATAGATGTCTAAATTCATTATTAAACAAAAAGTAGGAAACTTAATATTTTGGTTGTTTTTTGTAAAATGAAGCTCACTGAGTTTGCTTTATAATTAATCATATACTTTGAGCTGTGCATTTCTTTTTTTAACATTTGGTTTTTGTAAATTGTTTTTCTCCTTTCATTTTGTTTTTATAGAGCTTTTACAGATTTTATTAATTTTGTTTTGGTAATCTGCATAGAGTTTTTTTTTTCTTTTAATATGTCTAGAGGTATGGGGTGTGATAGATAGAAATGGTGCAGATTATGTTTATTGGACCTAACTATAAGCATATATTGTATATCAAATCAGACCCTGGTTGTGTAAATATTTTTAGCAGATATTAAAAGGTTTTATGTATATTATACAAATGACAAAAAAAAATCCAATATTCACATCTCCCCCCCTCCCCAATAAATAAATAAATATCCAAAGGTTTTTAAATACTTTAAAATGTGAATAAAAGAAAAATATTGAAAAATGAAATTATTATTGTTACAATTATTACGATATATATATGTATAATAAAACCACAATGAATGAAACCACTAGAATGAATGAAAATGATGTCGAATGATGATTGAAAAATTAACCTGATATTTTTCGTTTTGTTGAAGATTCATCAGATTGCCAGAGCCTGCATATTCATATTTGCATTATTTTTAATTATGCTTGTGACATACTAAATATGTCTAACAAAAGAAATTAACTTAATCTATTCAAAAATATTATTTAAAATAAAAAAAAGTAAAGTTTATTTTTGTTCATTTTACGTAAATTAAAATTTCTTTATTTTTCATATTATCATACTTTAAAAAATGTTCAACAATTGGAATGAAAGGATAATTCTTTTTTATTTCCATATACCAATATTTTGTATTTCTTTGTAATCATATTGAACGTTTAATATTTACTCTTTCCTGCTTTTCTTTCATAATAACATATACTTCATTTTTGTGGGGAGGGGATAAAAGTTTAATTAAATGCCTTTGACAATTTTAAAAACCTTTGTGGTTAGAGGGAATGAGGATGATGTTGAATGATGATTGAATGATTGACCCAATATTCTTCATTTTGTTGAAGATTCATCAAATGGCCAGAGCTTGCATAATCATATTTGCTTTATTTTTAATTATTCTTGTGACATACTAAATATGTCTAACAAAATTAATTAACTTAATCTATTCAAAAATATTATTTAAAATAAAACAAATTATACTTGTAATCAAATACTCGAACACATGTTTAAAAAAAAAAAGAAAAAAAAAACTAATATTGTCACTGCAAAAGAAAGGAAGAAAATAATTTAAACTTGTAGCAGTTTGAGTATTTTACAAAAAAAGAGGCGGGGGGGGGGGGGATTAATCTATTCATTCAGCATATTTTAATTATATATAACAAACACTACATAAGGTTAATAAAAAGTAATATTTTTTTGCATAATTTTCTTATTATTATATTCTTTAATATCTGTAATCTGTTACTTCCAATTTTTAGATAAAATGTACAATTTTTTTTTTTTTTTTTCGATAGAAGCAGTTGTTCTGATTTTCAATTTTGTTTATAGAATTTACTGTAATTAGCTTGAAAAAAAGTATTAAACTGAAATCATCATATTAAATTTAATTGTCTCATCATTATAATTGAAGTAATATGTTAAGATAATATTACCCGGTTGTTAACAGCATTTTTAAATGTTGCATAAAACTAAAATATAGTTAAAGCAGTTTTTAATTTTTTTTCATTAATATTTAACTCAAAACTTTAATAAATTATTTCTTCTATCTCTTTATATCAAGGAAACACATGAAACAAAAATTATTATATAAATATATTTACTTTTTTAAAGATATTTTAGTCATTTTTTTTTCTTTTCCCAACATTTAAAACTTTACAAACATTCCATGTTTTTACAGAAAATTTAAAGGGAAATAGAACCTATTCTGCAATTAAATAATCATTTAGCTATATCAGTTATTAAAAATTGCTTTGCATTAAAATATATATATGTATATGTAAGGCATAAAATATAACTAAAATCAGTTTTTGAAAGAATAGGAGTATCTTATTACATGACTATAAACACTTGAATACTATAGTCAAAAATAAAACACTTCCATGGTAGCATCATCTCCTAGAAATATGTGACACTTAGAAATAAATATTAGAATAATAAATTTGAACACCACCATGGCAAAATAAAAAAAGAACATATATAAGAGGTAATAACATATTAAATTGGTTTTGAAATGCAGATAAATTAAAATTTTATGTCTGATGACAGAATTGTTAATATTGTCGCATAGGTGTTAACTGAGAACGAGTGCAGACAACAAGCATGAACCAACTCAAAGCTTTATTTTTTACCAACTCAAGGCTATGCCAGCTTAAATACACTCGAGGAGTGCTTTCTCGAATGGAACATTCCAAGCTTGAAAAGTTCTAAAAATTAAATAACGATTAACATAAGAATTAACATAATCATAATTAGCATATTTCCAAAGGAACTAGAAACAAATACAAAGCAATCTTTAAATCAAAACAAATTTTAGGACACTTGCCTTCAACGGGATTGACCTCACCACCTTCTGGTCTGCACTTTACCTCGGAGCCATAAGTTCACACAGCAGATAATTCCAGTTTAGCTATATTTAGTGAGGAAGGCCTTGATCAACCAGAAGGCTCTCCCGAGCACTGAATACTAGTTTCATTACAATATGGTCTTAAATCCAAGCATAACATTATAATTTACAACAATCCTATGGAGATGCAATTCAATGGAAATCCAAATTAGAGGAGCAGAACAAAGTGAGTAATGATATCAAAATATTTAAACTGCAGAGCATAATTATTATATAGAATGAAAGAAAAATAATGATTCTTTTAACAAGCCTTTGTAATTTTTTAAAAATCTTTTCAAGTGTTTCATGCATTTATATCCTTTCTTTTTTACAATTCTCATCTATAAAACAGCAGTGAAATTTTGTTATCATATACTTTCTATATTGCCTTTGTAATTATTCATTTTTCATTTATTCTTAATGTAATGATCTCTCTTTAATGTCCCAAATTGCTGTAGTAAGAATCTTCTAAATTTAGTGGATTTCTTCTCTTTTGAAAATTGTATCTAAATTCCTCTACCACCTGCAAGTTTCACCTTAACTTTGCATATTCATTTCATAATACTGAAAATACTATTTTACATTATTATAGCAAATAAATGTTTTTGCTGCATCACATGTTGATAGTTTAAAAAAAATTACATGACAGACTTTTTTGCAATCAAAATTTAGTGTTAATTTAAAGTTTTCAAAAAAAAAATTATCTGATTTTTTTTTTTTTTTTTTTTATTCAATTGAGTAAAAATTATGATTGTATCCAATATTTAGAAATGAAGGTGTATGCAATCAAAGCGAAGGTGCGTGTTGTGACATCTAATGTTAATTTTTAGATCAATGTTACTGATGGACATGTTTGTGTTTTACAATATATATAATGAATAAATAAATAAATTTTGACCTACTTTTGCCTAGCACAAAAAGGTTAATAGCACAAATAGCTAAAATAAAATTATTTTTTAAATAAATGTAAAAATTTATTAAATTTAAAATTATTTAAGAAATTATTTTTTAAATTGGGGAAGTATATTATTGTTATATTTAAAAATATTTCATTTATTAAAAATATAAGTTATCAAATTAGAGTAAAGTATTATTATTAAATTTAAAATTAATAAAAATTATTGCTTTTATAAAATTTATTTAAAATTATATCTTTCCTATTTAGCACTTTATAATAACAGAAAATAGGAGAGTCAGGGTAAGAGTAGAATCTCATAAATTCTATTCTTCCCCAAAATTTCCACACCCTCTTCTGCCATTTCCTAGCAAATGAGAAGATTTTTAGCTATGAGAAATGGGCAGAGCAAACAATTTACTATTTTTCACAATCTAGCACTGCACTTCTTACCCCTGAAACCTGCAAACTCCGAAATTCTGCACAAGCCGAATAGAAGTTATGCAGTTTTATCTCTCTACTGTATGCTATTGATATTATCTAATTAAATTTTTAAGGAGCTTTTTTAATAAATAAAAAGATGTGTCAACACACACACACAAAAAAAAAAATGTGAATTGTCAAACAAATTTTCAAAACGAAATACCAGATGTTTGGCATATACAGAAAAAAAAAACATTAAAATAATCAATATAAATACAACTAAATATAATGTGTCTAATATGTTTAATAAATTAGAACTCATCATACTAGATTTGTACCAACAATTTTATGGGCATATAAGATGAAGATTTCATTCTATAAGCTTAAATTGTAAATTTAATTTGTAGAAATATCCTTTTTGGTCATGAATACTTTAAAAAAAAATTATCATTTTTTCATGTTATTCTTATGATAATATGTAAATCCTACAAAAATTAAAGTAACTCTTTAACAAATTAAAAAATATAAATCAAATGGTAAAACCAGCTGTGCAATGATAGATAAAAAAGTAACTATCCTACATATTTCTATTGGTAGGTGGTATAATATCAGATTCTGTATGATTACATTTTTGTCGATCCATGTAAAAATGTTACATTAATAATTACCAATTATTTCGAGCAGAGTTGTATGGAGAAACAGACCTAACCTCCTTTTGTTTGCAATTGCAACACATAAAATCCAGTTTAAAAAATTTTCAATAAAACTCTATTTTGACAACAGATGGCAGCATGCAAAAATAATAAATCGAACAGGCATTTTTAATCGAATTATTTTCTATCATTCACCTAGTGTCACGTCGCCATTTTGTTGAATGTAGGGTGTGGTAAGTAATATTTTCTATTAATCAATCAAAATATTATATTATTGCTTTTGTATTTGTTAGATATGTAAATGGATTAATTGTTATGATTAAATGAAACAGAATATAATAATATATTTTGATCAAAAGACAATCCAACATAAAATTACTATACATCTAATATCAGAGACATTTTGTGTAAGGGAAATAAAGTTTGTAATGATGCAGTGTCATACAATATATGCATCTGTATGTATATAAAAATATATAAATGGTTTGTTTATATTAAATAAATATATAAATATCGGAAAATATGCTAGTGAAGATATGCATGAAAATTTTTCCTTCTCTCAGTAAGCCCTTTTTCTCTGTCTTGCGAACGCCCCCCCCCCCTCACACACATACACACTTGAAAAGTGCCAATATTTTTAGTTTATTTATTGTTTTTATTATTTTTTTTAGTTTGTTTAATATATTTTCACTACAATAAATTTTCTTAATAAAAATGGCATTCAGATTTTAATAATACTTTTGATTAAATTCACACAATTTGAAAAATAAAAATAAATTAGATGTCTGTGAAAGTGCTTATCTTTTTTACACTCCTTTATTCAATTCAACTTGGTTTTGGCCGGTAAAGATGAAATTTTAGTAATTTATTTTAAACTCAATTCCTTATATGCTTGAATAACAAAAATTCTGTACACAGATGGGTTTCAGATGGCAATACAACATATCGATATTTTTAGAACTTAATTATAAATTAAGACGATTTAAAGTATCCCATTAGCTGTCACAGGTGATACATCATCAAATATTCTTGGAAGTTACAAATGTGTATAAATTAAATAACACCGATTTAATAATGAGCCATACCACACTTGCTAAAATGTGCCAAACGGCTGTGAAAAACAGCAATTATTCATTAAAATTAGAAGAAAAAAAAAGAGTGTAATATGCATAAAAAAATATTGGTACGTTTCTATTATACCATCGACCACTTTTCATAACAAAAAAGTACCGCCAAATAAATGGGAGAACGTTGCCATTGAATTATCAAAATAAATAAATAAATAAAATTTAACAATTTAAGGATGCAATTGTTATTTTAATTAATGAAATAACTAATAAATCAGTAAAACATAATGAAAAATACATGCAAATGACGAATTGAAAAGCACTTGATGACATAACAAACACATATAGGGGAGATGGGGGATGGATGGGACGTTCTCAATATTTCAGGCAATAAACATTTCTTTTTAGTTGCTTCCTATCCTCATAGATTTCACTACTATATTGTGCTTTAGAACCAAAAGCAAAACCACATGGCTGCTTTTATTTTCCCTCAAAATTGCATTTCATGAAATGTCTGCTTAAAAGTAATTTTTTTTTACATTTGAAGTTACTTAAATATCTTATGCAACATAAACAATTAAGATATGTTGTAGTTTTTTATTTAAAGGCTCAATATTGGTATTTAAAATGAATGAATATTAACCATTGTGACAGAATAATATTTAAGACAAAATGGCTGACAATTGAATACATGCATCATGGGGATGATTCGGACATTTCAAATGAGGATGAATGGGACTGTCTAATTCATCCCTAGATGATGCTGAAAACATATTTAACAACTAAATAATGTTATACAGGTTGATAAATTAATAATTTATGGTAATAATTCATTTAACATTTCATCCTCATTGTAGCCATCGTCTTCAGCTATGATATGCTTCCATTTCTGGGCCTTTTAAGACAAAGTTGAGATGAGTCCAAGATGATTGGCTGACAAATAATCCTGCAGATCATATTGCAATTTATAATCTCAGCTTTTGCCAGGGAGGCATTTTGTCAGCTTTTAGTCCTTTATTGAATACAGGGAGGAAAATATTTGTGTCTCATTCATCCATGCTGTGGGGATGATTGGGACAGAGAGGAACTTTTTTTAAATTTTCATAATATATATCTGTTTAATAATAATCATGAATAGATATTGTGCATAAGATATTGTCAATTACTTAATGTATGAAATGTGATGATAGATAATATTGATAATAACTTAAAAAATATATTTAAAATAAATATTTTTGTTAAAATGTCCCATTCATCCCCCATCTCCCCTAATGCTTCCAACATCAGGTAAATGGGACTGCATTTTTGGCGTTTAATCTTACAGTTTGGCGATAGTTTTTTGTTATGAAAAGTGGTCGACAAGAAAATAGAGAAGTACCAAAATATACTTTAATTTATTAATAGTTTAATATTACAATTATACATTGTAAAATCAATTTAGAAATTGTAAAACAAAATTTGGTTCTTTACTGTTATACCAACACCATTGTTGCCAAGTGTAATAATTGGCATCAAATGAAATATTTGAAAAACAAAATAATAGCATAATGCAAAAGTGGTGATCATTTAAAAATTACAGACTGTCACAAACTGTTTTATTAAATCAATACAAATATAAATTTAAAACTAGTCAGATATGCCAATCCCAAAACTTTCTTCTATCTCATACATGTTAATGTTTCAAAATTTCCTATCACACTGTCAAAAATAAACAATATTTTTTGTCTTCTGTTGTACATCAGCTGGTTTACCTGGAGGTGAGCAGCTGATGTATAATACTAAACTACAAAAGGCCCTTCTGGCCTGCACCGGCAGGAAAAGATTGTCTCCCTATTGCTTGGTTTTAAGATTTTAGCTAATTCTACAGAAAATACATGAGTTAAAACATGCGGAACCTGATTACAGAAGAGTCATTCTCAGTTCTCATCAATATTGAGTTTGAATGAGAATATTGCCAATTTAGATAGACATAGCCAAGTTGGCTTCATATATGGCAACATATTTTTGTCACCAAATTTGGCGATGTTTCACCAATTATTGCCAAGCTTGGTAAGAATTTAACGTTGCTGATTATAAAGATATAGTGTTAAGCATGTAAGTGCTGAAACGATGGTTACAGCAATGAAGGGAAATTTGGAGAAACTAAACTTGGTTCACTAAAACTCATAAATCATACCTGCTGTATTGTTTAAAAATCAGCCACCCTATAATTTCAAACTGCTGTATCTCAGCCATTTTTTTTTAGATAGAGACAAAACAAAAAATGCTCTGGAATCCTTAGATCAAGGTTGAACATTTAACACAAAGAGCTTTTAGTATTTCTAAGTTTTTGTACAACTTTTTGAAATTGAAATCTTTAAATGGCTATCACAGTGCCCCCTCCAGGCACAATATCCCCAAATTCAACTGGGACCTGCAGTCTGTAGTCAAAAACATATACAAAAAAATTTGGTTCAATTATCTGCATAACTTTATACCCTTTTCGATAATAAAATAGTGGAAGTGGAACAAAAATTGGGATCACAGCACCTCTTTTCGTCGAAATATCCCCAAATTCAACTGGGATCTGCAGTCTACAGTCAAAAACATAGAGAAAAAGTTTAGTTCAATTATCTGCATAACTTCATGCACTTTTTGATGATACAATAGGGAAAATGGAAAAAAAAATCGTGATCACAGCGCCCCCTGTCGTCAAAATATCCCCAAATTCAAGTAAGACCTGCTGGTCATAGCCAAAAACATAGAAAAAAATTTGGTTCAATTTGAAGAATAACTTCATACACTTTTCGTGATACAATGAGAACAGACAGACATTTTGTAAAAACGTGTTTTTCGGAATCTCTGACTCCTAAAATGTGTAAATCTGTCGAAAGTCGAAAAAATTTTTGATTACAATACTTTCTTCTATTATGGATAGAAGAAAGTAAAATTATTCATATTATACTCATTCTGGTGGATGTAACAGTCTGTCGGTAAATAAAACTACCATCATTAATATATTCATATTACTTTAGTTGGCTTTTATCTAATTCATAATTTTTAATGATATGTATTTATTATATGTAAATTAAATTACTGTTTAGAACACAATTGGCAATTACCCACCTTCCTATTACTGATAATGTACAAGTACCAATAAATGTTACAGAGGAAATAAAAAAGGAATGTTTGTCATTTTGTAATTCATAATTATTCTGTGATTTTTCAAGTTTTTTTTTTACTAAAAATCTATACAACTGATAAATTGTTACATCCCGCTGATAATATTTTTGATACAAAAAATCTGTATAGTGGCTGTTTCAGAATTATCGGTATTACAATGATTTAGCTGTGAACACATGTGTCAATACAAAAACAAAAGTCAACAAGAAACCAGGATGACAATATAAATTGTCAAAAGTTTTAAGTTATCTGAAATGGGATGATATCTCAAGAAGTGATGGAAATGACCACTGAACATCTCAACAACACTGAGCTAACTGCTCTATAATTTGGAATGTAGATGACAATGCATACTTTCCATGTCATCCCATTTCGCACAAAGCAAAATTGATCTGTCGAAAAATTTTACCAATTACATTATTGTTAAAGTTAAATGAACAAAAGTCCTTTTTCTGGACTGTACTATAATAAAAAGGCAATTTCCCTATTCCTTGCTAATTTTACTCTAAACATGTGAAGTTAAAATGTTTGGAACCCCATTCTAGAAGTTTTAATCCTAGTTTTTTTTTGTCAATACTGAATTTGAATGTGAATTTGTCAAGACAGCTGTATCCAAACTGGCTGCATTTATGGTGATTTATTTTTGTTCATAAAAGTTGGTGATATTTTGCCAAGCTTTGAGAAATTGACACTGGCAGATATGACTATGTAGTTTTAAGTGTATGAGAGTAGTAACGATGGTTACAACAAAGTAATGTGCAAGAAACCACGTTTTCTAAATCTCATAAAATAAATCTAATTAAAGAAATTTAAAACTACTGTCTCTCAGTCATTTTTTTAGATCGAGACAAAGTATAAAATATTCTGGAATCCTTGTATCAAGGCCAAATTCTTAGGGCTAAAAAAGGCATTTTGAATTTCTAATATTTTATATCTTTTTGAATTTGAAATCTTTAAGTTTCCAACAATTTGAAACCTTATGGCGAATGAGGCTGGCAAACAAACCCATTTAAAACCTTGGTAAGTCCAGTATGCATGCTCAGTCATCCAAATTGATTGATAACTACAACTGCTATTGCATGACAAAAATTAGAAGGTTTCAAAATGTCAGCCACATTAGAATTGCAAACTGCTGTCTCAGCCATTTTTAGGATAGGGGCAAAAATAAAAGGGCTTCAAAATCCTTCTATCATAGCTGAACACTTACAGGAAAACTAGAATTTCTAACATTTTGTACATTTTTTTGAATTTGAAATTTTTAAGTAGCCACCATTTTTAAATTAGATGGTAGATGAAGTTGGCCAACAAACTGTGTTATGATCTTGGTATGACTTTTACGCATGCTCAGTCATATCAATATCGGTTCATAAATATGAGTGCTACAGCATTAAAAAATTATATATATCTATATATATACACCCCATAATCCCAATTTTTGGCCCCCTCTTTGAAAGTAAGTCCACTACTCACTTTTGAGTAATTTTGATTTTCTTTTCAATTCCCAATTATAAGCCCCCTTGACCTCCTCCTCCGAAAAAAAGACTCTTTGTGAAAAAAATCCAAGAGAGGGAATTCTCCGTCATTTGATATTTTGCAGATTTTAACTTATGGTTTTATATAATCTCAATAAAACAACCCCCCCCCCCCCCACACACACACACACATGAAATGTCCATTTCCCTTCTCTGCCACTTCCCCAAGCACAAAAAGTTTAAAATCTTGAGAATCTTAAATTCTGCTGTCCTGTTCGCTGCTTGCTAGTAAAAAATAAATCATAGGTAACGAATAAATCATATAAACTACAACCTCCCCCCATCTATCCTAAATTTATGCTCTCCCCTGAGCATACAAAGTTTAAAATCTTATAACTCTTAAAAAATTATGCTTTATTTATTGTTCTTTGGTAACAATAAATAAATAATCAGCCATTTAAATTATCCCTATAACCCAAAATTTCTACTTCCCCTCTTTTAACCCCCAGCAAAAAAAATTATATATTTAAAATACTATTTAAAAATATTTTGTCCTATTTGTGGCTCTCTAGTAAGTATAAGCAAATCATCAATCATCTAAATTGCGCCATCTCTCCGAAACTTACACTACTTCTTCCCTCCCGCTCCTCTCAGCATACAAAGTTTGAAATCTTTAAATATCTTAATTAAAAATATACAGTCCCTGGCCAAATTATTAGACGCAGTTGTTTTTATTATAATTTGTTAAATATCTGGAAAGATACATCAGGAATTAGCCTGAAACTTCAGGAGTGTAAACAACATGATAGCCGTCATATATTTCCGTGAAGATTTTTTTCCGAAACCCCATAAGGGGCCGTCAACAAATTGAAGAAAAACGAATATATTTTGGATAACCCTGTAAAAACTAATATTACAAAAGCATTCAAACTGTAGATTATGATTAAGTGGGTTATTGTAATAACTTGGGTTCATTTTAATGAAGATAGCATGTATACTCGAAGGGAAATTGAGGTTTTTATAAAAACAGTCCCAAATTTTATCAAGTTTTTGCTTATAATTTGCAGAGTTTTTAATATAAAAACAAGTTATTATCAGAAAATATGACAAACAAAATTGTACACAACATCCTGCAATCAGAATTAAAAAATAATAAAAATTGTATGAAAAATGAGCAGGTTCACTAAATATTGTTTCACTGCGCATGCACGAATTCAATCAAAATATACTGTGCATAATATATTAGCAAAATATATAGACCAACTTTTATGAAAGTCTGAAAAACATAGCTTGAAAATTCTGATAGTGATCGTCGATAGAATGAGCTCGAAATTCGCTGTTCCCAAAAGGGAGTAAGAAGATGAGGGGTTGTATCCAAATATACTAGCTTATGAAAGTTGACATAATAAGAATGAAGTGTCTCTTGTTTTATATTTGGATACAACCCCTCATCTTCTTACTCCCTTTTGGGAACAGCGAATTTCGAGCTCATTCTATCGACGATCACTATCAGAATTTTCAAGCTATGTTTTTCAGACTTTCATAAAAGTTGGTCTATATATTTAGCTAATATATTATGCACAGTATATTTTGATTGAATTCGCGCATGCGCAGTGAAACAATATTTAGTGAACCTGCTTATTTTTCCTACAATTTTTATTATTTTTTAATTCTGATTGCAGGGTGTTGTGTACAATTTTGTTTTTTATATTTTCTGATAATAACTTGTTTTTATATTAAAAACTCTGCAAATTATAAGCAAAAAACTTGATAAAATTTGGGACTCTTTTTATAAAAACCTGAATTTCTCTTCGAGTATACATGCTATCTTCATAAAAATGAACCAAAATTATTACAATAATCCGCTTAATCACAATCTACAGTTTAAATGCTTTTGCAATATTAGTTTTTACAGGGTTATCCAAAATATATTCGTTTTTCTTCAATTTGTTGACGGCCCCTTATGGGGTTTCGGGACAAAATCTTCACGGAAATATATGACGTCTATCATGTTGTTTACAATCCTGAAGTTTCAGGATAATTCCTGATGTATCTTTTCAGATATTTAACAAATTATAATAAAAACAACTGCGTCTAATAATTTGGCCAGGGACTGTATATGCTCTTATTTGTTGCTCTCTAGTAAAAATAAATGAATAATTAGTCACATCAATTATCTCTCTACTCTCAAAATGTCTGTTTCCACCCTTTGCCACCCCTTAGCAAAAACAAAAATCTTTAATTCTCTACTTATAAAAAAAAATTTAATTTCCACAATTGCAAACTTTGCGAAATGCTATTTACGAAATTGGTGAACCTTGAATAGAGATTTAAATCTCAACCAACCTAACTTTTGGCAAGGAATTGTACTTTGCACTTATTCCTTTATTTATAAAAAACCATTCAAAATATCTTACATTGCAACAGTTCTAATTTTTAATATATAAAAATGTATTAAAAACCATATATCCTACATTACAATAGTTCTAATTTTTAATATATGAAAATGTATTTAAAACCTTATATCCTACATTACAATAGTTCTAATTTTTAATAATTAAAAATGATTATCAATCCAGTTAATCTAATATCCAACTAGTTACAATAATTTACCTTTGAAAAAATCAACAAGTTTTGTTATTAACACTTGTGAAATAACACATGTATATTAAATATTTCTTTTAAAAAATTTCTTTTAAAAATTGTAAAAGAACTATAAGAATTAAAGATCTGAATATACTTTGGCATGCCCCTAACAGCTTTGTAAAAATACTTTGCATGAGGTTGTAGAAATTAAAGTGAAATGTAACAAAAAATTTGCATGGATTTAATAAATGTTCTTATTTTATTAATGACCATTGTAATATAATTTCTTCAATAAGCTTTTGAAAATTCATAAACTATCATAAGTTATGTATACATATAAATTTATATTTCAGGTGGAGATGTTTGTGAAGTCTATTCTGTAAGAATGTGAAAGAATTTATAAAAAGAAATTATGCCTAGAGACTGTTTTCTTTTCTATTCAATAAATTCATGCATAAAAAAAACTTTTTCAGTAAGAATCTTTTTAAGTTTCTCTGCTAGTGTGCAATAGCATGAATTTCTTCATTTTCACATGCAAATTACAGGATAGAATTGTACATTTATTAAAAGATATCAAGAAGTTGAAATTTAATAAAATTACTACTGTGAAAAGTTCATGTATGGTATATAATTTCAGCATGTTTTCTATTTGAAAGAGTCCTTCTTAAAGGTTTCATGAAGAATTAAAAGAATTTCATCATACCACATTTGTTGATATTTCCAGTTTATTTTATAGCTTCAATGAGCTATATAGAAGACGTTCTGCTGGCAAATTCTTACTGGAATATCTAGTATATATTCATTACAGTAAATGGCTCATTCAATTAAACATGATTATATTTATGTTACAAAGAAAAATTAATTTAAATAATGTGTAACCATTTTGGTATATTTTTAAAAAATCTACAATTACTCTTCATTTCTGCATTTAGACTTTAGAGAAAATTCCATTATATCATTTAACAATGACTTATCTATTTCATAGTAAAAAGAACATAACTCATATTTATATTCATTAAAAACCTTGTCAACATATGAGATATAAAATAAAGGTTATTATTAAAATATAAATTAACTTTGAACCAAAAACTTAATTGAACAGTTTTGTAACGATCAGCAATTTTGTTTTATATACACCATCATACTGATGGTAAAGAAAAACATTCCACCTGGGAGATCTACAATATGAGACTTTCGGTAAAATCTGCATTAGTCTTCTTTCATCGCCTTTTTGTGACGATTGTAACACAAACGGTTTCTAAAAAAAGTTATTCACATGTAATTTTTGTGTTATACTAAAGAGAAGAGTTTTGCTTGTGAGACATTTAACAAAAGATATCAAAAGTAATAATTTATGTTGATTTCACTGTGTCCATACTAATGTGAAAACTTTCACTTGAGATATGAGTAGTGAAGAATTTTCTCAAGAAACTAATTTAAGTGATGAGCTGCGAATCCATTCCAAAGAAAAACAATTTTCTTGTGGTGTGTGCAACAGACGGTTTTATCGTAAACCAGATTTAATTGTCCACCTGCGAGTTCATACTAACGAGAAACCCTTTTCTTGTAAGGTGTGTAACAAAGGGTTTTCTCACAAATCGCGTTTAAATGTCCACCTGCGTGTTCATACTAATGATAAACCTTTCTCTTGTGAGGTGTGTAAAAAAGGGTTTTCTCAAAAATCTCATTTAAATGTCCATCGGCATGTTCATACTAACGTGAAACCTTTCTCTTGTGAGGTGTGTAAAAAAGGGTTTTCTCAAAGATCTCATTTAAATGTCCACCGGCATGTTCATACTACCGGGAAACCTTTCTCTTGTGAGGTGTGTCACAAAGGGTTTTCTGAAAAATCTGCTTTAAATGTCCACCGACGTGTTCATACTAAGGAGAAGCCTTTCTCTTGTGAGGTGTGTCACAAAGGGTTTTCTGAAAAATCTGCTTTAAATATCCACCGACGTGTTCATACTAAGGAGAAGCCCTTCTCTTGTGAGGTGTGTAACAGGGGATTTTCTGATAAATCTAATTTAAGTAGACACTTACGAATTCATACTGAAGAAAAACTTTTCCATTGTGAGGTGTGCAACAGAGGATTTTCTCAAAAATCCGATTTAAATAGACACCTGCGAATTCATACTGAAGTGAAACCTTTCTCTTGTGAGGTGTGCTGCAAGGTATTTTCTCACAAATGTTCTTTAAATCTCCACCTCCAAACTCATACTAAAGCAAAACCTTTCTCTTGTGAGTTGTGCTACAAAGTTTTTTCTTGCAAATCTCATTTGAATGTCCACAGGCATGTTCATACTGACGTGAAACCTTTCTCTTGTGAGGTGTGTCACAAAGGGTTTTCTGACAAATCTCATTTAAATGTCCACCGGCGTATTCATACTAAAGAAAAACCTTTCTCTTGTGAAGTCTGCAACAAAGGATTTTCTATAAAAGGTAATTTGAATGACCACCTGCGAGTTCATACTAAAGAGAAACCGTTCTCTTGTGAGGTGTGCAACAAAGGATTTTCCCACAAATGTTCCTTAAATAACCACCTGCGAATTCATACTAAAGAGAAACCTTTCTCTTGTGAGTTGTGCAACAAAGGATTTTCTCGTAAATCTTGTTTGAATGACCATCGGCGAATTCATACTGAAGAGAAACCATTTTCTTGTGAGGTGTGCAACAAAGGATTTTCTCATAAATCTTCTTTGAATGACCATCGGCGAATTCATATTAAAGAAACACCTTTCTCTTCTGAGGTGTGTAACAACGGATTTTCTGATAAATCTAATTTGAATGTTCACCTGCAAATTCATACAAAAGTAAAACCTTTCTCTTGAGGTGAACGTGCAACAAAGAGTTATATGAAAAATCTGATTTGAATGTTTGTGTATGTGTATACAAAAGAGTAACTTTTATCTTCTGA
Source organism: Maratus michaelseni (assembly GCA_963931845.1). NCBI lineage: Eukaryota > Metazoa > Arthropoda > Arachnida > Araneae > Salticidae > Maratus > Maratus michaelseni. Next base: position 321,443,492 of record OZ007596.1, on the reverse strand, counting down.
AATGTGTAACAGAGGGTTTTCTGATAAATATGTTTTAAATAGGCATCACCGTATCCATTACAAAGTATGACACTTCTTTAACATATTTCACATACAAATTATTTTTATACAGGGTGAATCTAAAATCATGGGACAAACTGTGAAGAGTGGTTGAACTTACTATAACAAACAATTATTGTATAGGACTATATGACCGGAAGTGACGCGCTGCGGCACAAACATAAAAAATAACTAATGGAATGTAAAACATTGTTTATTTACACCTTTGTCGCTAAATGCTTTTTTTACAGCAATGTCTACGATATATGCTCAATATAGCGGCCACCAACACTAATGCAAACTTGGTAGCATCGGTGGAGTGATTGGCAAACAGATTCCAATACCCTGGGTATTTCACGTACACGTGCATACCCAGGAACGTCACACAGGATAGTCGAGCAACGGATTTTTCAATCTCGTAAATGAGGGCTTTCAAATGCCCCCATAGGAAAAAATCGACACTCGATAAATCTGGCAATTGTGGTGGCTATCTGACTGGCCCACCATGTCTTATCAAGCACAACCCAAAAGTAGCATCTATGTCATTGCAGACTTCCATACTGAAATGTGCTGGCACACCATCATGCTGAAACCACATTTTATTTTTAGCGCCAGTCGGAACTTCTTACTGCAATTCTGTTAAAACCTCTTCCAGAAAAATCCGATAACATCGGCCATTGAGTGGAGTTGGTAAGAGATATGGGCCTATGCGGGGGGGGGGGATCATTCACAATACCAGCCAAAACGTTCACAGAGTAGCGTTGTTGGAATGCATGTGGGTGTGTGGATTTCCTGTTGTTAACATATGAGAATTTTGGGCATTGAAAACGCCTTCATGTGTAAAAATCGCCTCATCTGTGAATAGCACACGAGCTGGAAAAGCCGGCAGCAACGCACTCTGCTGAAAGAACCATTGGCAGAAAGCCACGTGCAGAGAGTAATCACACACCTGCAAACTTTGGACTCTCCGTATGTGGAATGTGTGTAAACTTTCTGCGTGTAAAACTTTCCAAACGGTTTTTTGACTGACACATAGACGACATGCTACAGCCCACTTGTCACTACTTGTGTTGGGTGGTTCGACCACATGGTCCAAGATGGCTTCTTTCATTTGTGGTTGTCGTACAGTTCTTGATCAACTTATTCCATCAGTACTGGCGTTAAATGAACCATTTTCACAATGTTGCTGATGTAATCGCACAAACATTTTGTGGCTCGGCATTCGTCTACTTGGTAATCGTTCTTGATACAGCTGTAGCGCTGCTCTACCGTTACCACTAGTAGCACCATGCATCAGATGCATGTCTGCCTTTTTGCTATTAGTAAAATCACCTATCACGGCCAAAATCTTAAGAGCAAATGCCATGTTTTGCTGATGCAACAGATCATTGGCGCCTCAACTATGTCAGCCAATCACGCCATAGAGGTTTCCAAGCATGTGTGACTGCTGTTGGATGCAATTTCCAGCAACTGTTTTAACATTTTCTGTATGGAATTACTGGTTACGTTTCCTGCTTATGATTCCGTTAATGTGTTATTTTTTTGTGTTTATTCCTTTATGAATCACATTATTCATTTGTGTTTATTCATTCATTTTTTGTGTTAATTCATTTGCCTCAACGCGTCACTTTCGGTCATATATTCTTATACAATAATTGTTTGTTATAGTGAGCTCTACCACTCCTCAAAGTTTGCCCCATGATTTTAGACGCACCCTGTAATATAAATGTAAAATCCTGTACTTAATTAACGCCTTGTAGTGTGATTAAATATTTGTAATTCGAATTTGATTTTAAGCATGCATTGTCTGATTAAAATACATTTTTCAGTGGTGAAAATCTCTACTGTAATATTTTCTTTAAGAATATAATTATGTATTTATTTTAAGATGTAACTATTAATCATTATGTTGGCAGATTGATGGAAGATTTATGCATTGATCTACTTTAAAATTGGCAAAAGGAAGACTTTTGTTTATAAAATACTTCTCTCTTAGCATTCTTTCGCATCTCATATTGTTCATATAAGCAGTCCTTCCAAGTTGAACTTCCGATAAAATGAGAGCTTCTGAAGGAAATTATTCAAGTAGTTGATAAATGTTGAAAACTTTTTTAAATGATTATTCATACTTATCAAAGATAGGTATGGAAGACCTTGCAACATTATGAAAGTACACATAGCAACTTCACACACCCTGCTGCAAAACACAATTAATGGTATCCCAATTATCATTAAAAATTAAATTTGTGTTTCAACTACATTGGCAATTATAATTAATCGGGGTAGTATTTATTTTGCTTTTCAACATGGTATGCAACCTTGCTAAGTGTACATTAAATTCCCTGGAAACCTGCCAGGTCATTCATACCTATTCCAGATAAGTAAGAAAAATCATTTTATAAAGATTTCAACCCTTATCAAGTAACTTAAACAAATTTGTTCACTATCTCTCAGGATATAATAGTTTGTTTGGTGCCTGGAACAAAAAAATATATCTTTGCTACCGATTATTAATTACTTAAGGCAATTGGTGGCAGTAATGAGGCATCTATTTTGTTAGTGCCTATGTAGGCGCACACTCATATCCTTAATTGTTGCTTTTTTGTGTAATTTAGTTGCACCACCCTTGCTTCTAGCTTGTTTGCATAATTTACTGCTACAATTACTTCCATCTGGTTCTCAACCGTTAACAATTAGAATAATTACCAGCTATCCAACCTGAAAGGCTCAGGGTCCATAAGCCGTGTTTTTGGCCCAGGAAATAACACTAAAACTCGATTTTGTTATACTGACTTATTTATTTCACTTTTTAATATTAGAAGGTTTATCCTGTACGATTTCAACAGTAGTTTTTGCATTTTGTTCGTACTTATGTGACTTACACAAGCTCAAAGTTTGTATTAATTGTAGTTTTTGATGAAAAATACGCAATTTCTCTTAATTTTATTTCAATTATTTATATGAGCGCAATCGTGCAACACTTTCTTCTTTACTTATATTATAAAATACATTAAAATGTACAATATATGTAAAAATAAATGTATTGCAAAGCTGCGCTCATAGTAAAATATTTAAAAATATATAAAAAATTGAGGTAAAATTAGGAGAAGTTGTATATTTTTCATCAAAAACTATGATTATCACTAAATTTGAGCTTGTGTAAGTTATATAAATCTGAACAAAATGCAAAAAAATATTGTTGTAATCGTACAGGATAAACCTTCCAATATTAAAAAGTGAAATATTTAAATCAGCATAACAAAATCGAATTTTAGTCTTATTTCATGGACAAAACACGGCTTATGGAACCTGATCCTTTATACTAGGTTCTTAAAACTAAATTCATTTTACATGATTTAACTTTTTGTGTTATACCGGAATGAATCATTATTCTTTCTTCCAAAAGAATGATTTTTTCAAAAGTTCAGTTTTGATTATGCAATCTTTTATAAACATAATTGAAAATGCTGCTTTTAATATGAATTTTCATGTAATTTAAAGGAAAAATTTCTTAAAACATAACAGAAAAATATGCAGCTTTAATTACTCAGTTATTGGTGTTTTATTTATTCTGATTTATTTCAATTATTATTTTTATGATGTTTTAAATCGTTTTTCTTTTTAATTTTTTTACACCAGTTTCGTAATATTTTATTGTCATCGACATACAGTTTGTATATGTATATTAGTATGTTCTTAATAAAATATATGAACTCCTTATTTTACTCATTTTAACCCTTCAATTATTTGTGTTTATTTATTTATTTTTCTATTTTATGTAATCAAACAATTAATTGCACTTTTCTAATTGCAAAATAAATAGATATGCGTAAAACATTTTTATGGTTATTTCTATTTTTTATTAAATGTTTTGGTATATTTTTGCTTTCACACTAAGAAATGCAAACATATAATACTTTCAAACTAGGATCCTTCAAACCGTGGCCCGCCATGTGTTTTTATTCGAATAAAAAGAACAAAAATTTTTCGGCAAAATCAAAAAATTTTCGAAGTACCTTATTAAGACAAATCCATAGCTGTCAACTTTTATTCTTTTTTCGCCTCAAATAAACTTGTTTTGCACCAGAAAATTTGTTTAATAAAATAATTCTTGTTTCTATATATCATTTATTTGATTTTCTTTATTCAATAAATTTCTGGTTCAACATGTTTTTTTAACTTAAAAAAAAATCTTAAAATTCGGTACCCATGGCAATTTATTCTCTCCTTTAGATAAAATAAATATCAAGAAAAAGGAAAAAACCACTCCATATATTTAATTTTTATCCATATCAACTCAAGTGCCAGTGAAGAGAATTTGCTCCTTTCATGCTGTAAAAAGCTGAACTTTATGAGCTCAATAGCCATGGGTCTGTTGCCATTTTCAATTTATAATCCAATCTTACTTAATATAATAGTACTTTTCCACTCCATGGAGGTGCTTGCTAATATCTGAGACAGGTCTACCCCGGGTCATCTTTAGTAGAGTTTAAAAAAAACGGTTTATTTCCAAAAGACCCAGTTTATTCCCAAAAGATCTGGTTTATTTCCAAAAAAACCAAGTTTATTCCCAAAAAACCCGGTTTATTCCCAGGTTTAAACAGGGCTTGTTTCTAGTCTTTGCAACTTTAATCTTTAGAGACTTAAAGGAGGAGTCTATCTCTCATTGTTAGGTTAGGACTCTTTCCATACACCACTTTTTATTTAAGTAATATACTCTCTGTTATATAGTCACCTTCTAATATGCATTTCTGTCTTAGCCTAGGAGTGCCTCTCCTCGTGGGGCTCTTACTGATCCTTTGAGGTATTTTGACTTCTTTCCTCCTTGCCTGGTCCCATTTTGCGATCACTCAGGTAGCTCTCCTTCCCCCACCCTTCACATTCCAATCTCTCTTTTAGTCTAGATGCTCTCTTTCTTGAGTTATTGCTATTTTTCACCTAAGACAATGTCTCAGTACCTATAATACTTATTGCCCAAACTTGATATCTGTGGTATCATCTAACTATAAACTGTTATGTTGCCTCAAGCTTTATTCTGGGGTCCTTTGGGCCCTAGACCCTTTAATTTCCATGCTAAAGGGGCTCTTAACAGACTTCCTTCTCAAGCAGTTTTCCACCTTTCAACCCCTTTCAGTGGCCCCTGAAATATTTTTACTTTTTACCCCCATGGGCCACTGACACATGTGCAAGTATTAAGCTTAAATCTCTCAGATGTTTATTTAAGGAAGAAACGCACAATTTTTCCCATTTTCTCCTCTCCCACGCTCTTGTGGCCTCTCCCACTCTTTCTTTTATCATTGCTAGGCTTCTTTTATGTTTCTTTAACTTCTATATTATTTTAGTGAAAATCCAATTATTTTAAACGTTTTTGAGAATTTTGCCCCATTTACTATATGGCGCTGCTGCACAGTTTACAATTTTTTATTCGATATTTCAGGTTCTATGGTTCCGACCCTCACAAAACTTAATATTGTCTAATCCACTAATAATCCACCAGTCTTGGTTAGTCAAAAAGACAACACCATCATTTTAGTTCTGTTCTCACCGCCAGGGGGCGCTGTTGCATGGTGTACATTTATTTTAATTGGATATCTCAGGCTCTAGGAGTATGGTTCTCAGATAACTTTCATCATTCGTCTTGGTTGTTTCTCCCCTACCACCACTAATTTAGTTCTGTTTTTCTCCGCCACGGGCGCTGTTGCATAGTGTAAATTTGTTCTGTATTGGATATGTCAGGTTCTATGGGTCCGATCTTCTCAAAACTTGGACCATTCGTCTTAGTTTGTTTTGATCAACCACTACCATCATTAGATTTTTGTTCTCTCCTACAGGGGCTCTGAAATTTCCTCTACTACTTGCTGCATAATGTGCATTTTTTCTTTAATCGATATCTCGGGTTCTATGGATCTTATCCACAAACAACTTCGAAAATTCGTCTTTGTTTCCCCCTCCTTCACCACCAACATTTTAGTTCCGGTTCTCACCACCAGAGGATGCTGCAATTTCCTGTATTGTCTTCAGCTCTTATTTTCGACCGGTTTATAGTGGATTAGGCCTCCCTTTAGCCGTTTTGGCTACCCTCGGCTCTTCTTGGAACCTTAAAGAAGATCTCTAATTTTTCCAGAGGTAATGTAAAATTTATCAACTTACAGTGAAACTAGTTTTAATTTTTTATGCTGATTCCTGATAAAATCGGACCTGATATAGGATAAGAATAACAATTTATTTACGGGCGAAATCAATAAAAAATTGTTACTATGGCTAAAATCGAGCTGTCCATACTATCGATAAAACAATTTGTTATCTAATCCAGGGATCATTCTTTGTTTGATAATGCATTGGTATTATGAAGCAAAATATTAAGAGATATTGTGGTATAATATTACAATGGTCACATTCAGCAATGCTGAGGCTCTTATATTAAATTCATGGTAAGACATGAGTATACATGATTATTATTTTTAATTATTTGCAAGGTATAAATTATTTATTGATTGGCTAACAAGATATTAACATAAACCCATTTTTCCAATGTTTCAAAAATTAACCTTTTGTTGCATACTTTAAAAATGGCAAATCCCCAACATTAAATTGCTGTTTTCTATTTAAAAGGGTCATAGAATGAGAAATAAATTATTTTACACATATTTTTTTTAATTAAAGCCTGTGTATTATAGTTCAAAACAAAACAAATAAAGTATTCTTTTACTAATTTATTGTTTGTATTGTGTTTTAATTATGCATTAGGCCAAGAAGTGTAAGAATATTAATTAATAAACGAAATAAACACATTAAAATACATTTAAATAACATTATTGTAGGTTTAGAAACATTTTAGTTCAAGCGGAACAACTTACCAGCATTTTGAAGAGAAATCCATATTGATGATATCTCAACAAGTAACCTATTGTTGTGGCGATATCTCAATTTTTCTACTAAAAGCATGGATGTCACAGAGAAGCGTAAAATTTGAATAGGATCTGTAAATAAAATATGCTCAATAGGCAAAAATACCATTTTTGTCCACTGTCGTGGACAGAATGCAACAAAGGGTTAAGGGGCTACTTCACTCAGACGAAAACATCCGCTCGCTAATGTTAATCCTATGGAGGAAATTTTTGAAGATATCTCGTTCGCATTTCAATATTTTTAAATGATTTTTTTTGCATTGGATAGCTGAGGTCAATCTCTATGCACGCTCCTTTCTACTTTTTCGATTTTTGTTGCAGTTTTTTTTTATTGAGGATACTTTCACTTTCAAAACCGGTTTCGAAAGTGAAAGTAACTTAATAAAATTTATCTTGCTCATGCCAATGCATTAAACATAATTAAATTAGCTGAAGATAGAAATTTCTTGCTAGCACAGTGAGAAGATGACAGATGAGCACACAATGACATAAATAAATCTCTTACAGAAGGAATTGATTGCTTATAAAAAGAAGAATCTTCTGAAGAAAATATTAGAAAAAATGAAATGTTCACAGGAGAAAGAATTAAAAATAGAAGTACTTGAATCTTCTACAGATAGCTCAAATGAAGAAGATAGAAATGAATGAAAATGAACAACACGATCAGGAAATAAAACTGTTAGAGGATGCAGCATCAGATCCTGGTCCATCCAAAGCTAAGAGAGGGAAGGGCATATGGATATTATAACTCCATATTTAGCAACAGCTGTAGACAGGACAAAAGTATCAGGCAGTATTTGTAGTTATCGAAACTGCAGAGTTTAGGATATGTATTAAAGAAGTCAGTCTCGTTGAAAAAGAATTGTTTATAGAATTAAACAATCACAAAAATTAAAATAACGGCTCCAAAGAAATGTTCCTCTCATTGTCCATAGAAATGGGAAGCTTTTAGCAGAATTAACTGGTAAAGAGAAAATAGATAAACTTAATTTCCAGAAAAGTTGTTTCTCTGATGCTCTCAGTTGGTAAACTACTTTCTGCAACAGGCAAAGCACAAGACTTGCAATTTATAAAGTTCTGAATGAATGGCAGATAAAGTGATTGAAATGAGCATTGATACCACATAAGCAAATACTGGAAATGATAAAGGTGCTTGTGTCCTTTTAGAAGAAAAGCTTGGGAAGAAACTTTTTTTGCCTGCCGTCATCATATTATGGAAATTATTGGAAAAGTATTTCTTAATTCTTTGTGAACTTTGTCATCAAGTCCAGAAGTACCTTTATTCAAACGTTTCCGAGGGTTGTGAAGATTTCTAGATAGGGACAAATTTGAAGCAGGTTTGAAGATAATATTAGAGTTCTAGTACAAAATATAAAAGATGAAATTTTGAGTTTGCTACTAGAAAAGAATCAGGATCAACACCATCAGCACCTGGACCAAGAGATGATTATCAAGAATTTGCAGAACTTGTTATTATTTTCCTTGGAAGAATACCTGTCAGGGAAATTCGTTTCATGCTTCCCAGTTCAATGCATCGTGCTCCTTGGATGTCTAAGATGATATATTCTTTGAAGATATTCATCTTTTAAGTCCCAATTCATGCTTACCAAAAAGGACAAAAGAGGTCTTTGTGATGTTTGTGTTTTTAAAGTGAGTGTATTTTAAAGTTTGGATTACTGCTTCAATAACAGAAACCTCACCAAACAACGACTTTCAGTTAATAAATAGCTTATTAGAGTATTCAAGAATACATGAAGAAATTGCAAAAGCTGCATCTGAAAATTTTTCAAAGAATCTAATATTTGTTAGATCTTTCTGGACTGTCCTTTTTCGATAGCCATGTACTTGTATTAGAATCCTGAGAAGAAGATAACTGTTTCCCTTAAACATTTTCATGAAAAGAAGCTTGAAGACTTTGTTACCAAAGAATCTTTCAAGCTGTTCAAAGAAATGAATTTACCCCAAGGATTCTTTCAAGTAGACACTGTACATTGGAACACTAATTCTGATTATAGGATTGCATTAGAAATGGTGCAGTGTGTTAAAGTGGTAAATGATCATGCTGAGAGAGGTATTGCTTTGACCAAAGAATACATTAGAATCCTTGCACGAAATGAACCTCACTCTCAGCTATTGGTGAATGTTGTGGAAGAACACTGAAAAGCTTATCCTTACTGCAGAAAAATGGACCTAACAAATTAATCTGATTACTAATACTTTCATACTTTAAACTTTTTATATTCTTAATATTGTGCTTTTATGTTATATAAAATGTGAAAATAATTTACTATCGTAATAAAAATTATCATTTTGGCTTAGTTTTCTCTTGTCAATAACACAATGTTTTACGTGTAATCGCCAAACTTCAGCAATCTTGAGCTACCTCTAAATATATTTCTTTATCATTCAAACTTTTCCTACTTTATTTTTTACTGTATTGGAACAAATTTTGAGGGTGAGACAGAAGAAAATTTAAAAAAAGTTAAAATCGACCATATAAGGACCACCCACTACTTAAGCAAGCTTAGATTTTTCTTTTTGATGTCAAAGGAGAGGAGTGTTCAGCCAAATTCAATATAAAATAAATGACATAATAAAGTAGTAAAATTAATTATAATACTATAAAATATTATTATAGCTTATAGAAGAATGTGTCCGATTTACTTTTCGTTAATCCATAATTCTGATAGTCAGCTAGATGCAAGCTTCGACATAAAGCAGTAAAAACATTGCTATTTTTTAACATATTGCAACATTCTACACATAAAAGTACAAAATTTAGGAATATGTCTTTTGTTTTAGCATAGTTTGAACTGCTTCACCGATGCGCGTTTTTAAAAAGGACTGAAATGTATAGCCGCTCTTGCACATTCTTCTCTCCTTTTGCACTCTGTAAACGGTGTTTGAGACGAACCCTCTCACGTTTTTGTCGACAACAACTTTTTAATTTATGTTTTTAATTAATATCTCAGCTAATTAAAAAAAGATGCCTCAGGTGAATCAGCATCTGCCTTAGACTATGTTCATTCAAATTTTCAGATTTCTACCTACAGTAGATTTCTTCAGCCCAAGCCCTCGTACACATAAGCTGCGTTTTCACTGGTCGACCCAAGGCCTAACTTACCCAACTTTCGACCTAAACCCAAGATTTTAGGCAGTTAGGTAGCGATTTTGAAGGTTTGATCAGTACTCAATCCTAAGCCCATCTAACCCAAGCCCAACCAATTAGAAAAGAGCTTTTTCATACATAATGGCGCCGATAAATAATATTTATTTTGGAATTATTCAGCTTTTACAAAAATAAATTCCATTTTTTTGTGATTGAAGCAAAATAGTGAGTTTTCTTAACAAGTTTATATCGTTTATTAATGTCTTTCCGTTTAGTAAATAGCAATCCAGTATAGTACTTATTATTGCACTTTTTTTGTAGGATAAATATCTCTGTTTTTGATAATGAATCAGATGCTTTTTATTAATATTAAAATACTAAATATATAGTTCGTTTCTGATGTAATAATGGATACATAAAGTGCAGTTCTCAAAATTATTTTATTATGATTGAATGTTAACAATACAAAAAAAAAGTAAATAAAAATATATATTATGATTATGGATATTTCTTTCTCATAATGAATTAAATATACTTGTTTCATTGATTTTAATTTATTATATATCCTTATTTGATAATGTGTTTTTCGGCAATTTAGAATTAAATTTCTCTTTTCTCATTTAAAATAATTATAAGTTAAGAAAGATTTGCTTACTGTAGCCCAGCCCATTGGTATTTAAATTGAAAATTAGTTAAAGACAAACGTCAATCCAGTTTTGTTAATACTTGAACATTCATGTTTATTCAAGCATGTAAACAAACTTTCTCTAAATTAAATAAGCCAGCGTATTTTGTATTATCATATTCTCTTTTAAAGGTGAAATATGTATTACTAAAATTTCAAAACAGTTTGCCTTATCAGATATTTACTTGTTAACTTTGCTATATAAAGAAAACTCTGTTGTTTAATTTTTGTTTTTTTATGCATTTCACCTGCACATGTACTATATTTGAGTTTAATCTTTTTTGTTATTCCATTCATGCTAAAACTTTTATGAAGATTTAAAACTTTGTATGAAATTTAAATCAATTGCAATCATATACAACTTTTTTAAACAGACATCTCTAAAAATTGGCACACATTACCATGTATGATTTGTTATTAATTGAGCAATGTTTTCGTGTGATATTTCAATTCGAATGGCATTTAACTTTTACTTCACAATAGTTTAATCCACAAATCCTGTAACTTTGACTGGAATTAATGCTCTTTTTGTGTAAAAAATATTCTGTATTCTCTAAGTGAGGAGTAATGAATCTGAGAGTTATCCCATTGAATTTGTTATATGTACTTTATTTGGTCAACAAGAAAGCAGCAGGTTTAATATTATATACAAGTTATTAGATTTGGATTCTTTGATTGCTCTTCAGTCTTATTATTTTCTTAATTATGAATGTAGGAAAAAGGAGAAATTTAGTTCCAAGTCTGTGTTTATCTTTTTCTTTAGGAAACTTTTAAGAATTAGATTGGAAATAAACAATCATTTATAAGGCATGTAACTTAAAAAAAAATGTTTAATAGCATGCTAAGCTTAAATAAACAAACTGGTACATTGCAAATAATGTTTACAAATTTTTTTAATGGTAAGGTATTCTTTCACAAATTAGCATTAGAATAACAGAAACCACTTTATGATTTAGGTTAGACCTTTTATGTGTGTACAATAAACTTTCTGTAATGCTAAAAGATTTTAAAGTCCTCATTTTAATAGAGTTATACACTGTCTAAAGTAGAATATTATCTATGATGGAAAATTTTCTCGGTCCTGGTCGATTCTGTTTTAGACGTAGTTTGCTGTATTTCATTTAGTCTTATGTAACATTTTCTACTGCATTTTACAAATAGTTATATTTATATTGTATCAGTTATAAGATGATTGTTATATCCTGATAAATGTTATTGAGTCAGTTTAGGTTTCTACTATATTTTAATTAAGAAAACAAAATTTAGTGAATATTCTAGTGATATTTTTTTAAACTGATACAATGTTGCATTATGCAACTTCTGTTATTTGAAATTTTATGTCTGAGAGATAGATGATAAAATTCTTTATCTGCAAATTGACAGTAGTGCTGTGAACTTACCAATGTGAAAAATCAAATCCATTAATTTTTAGATGTTTAAAGATAATTAAGTATTGTTTTAATAATAGATTAGGAAAACATTTTATGATTTATTATTAATATTTAAAAGTGAAATTTTTTTGAGTGAGTCAATTTTAAATAAGTCTAAAATATAAAGGCACAGATGTTATATACACACCACATTGGCGCGATTTTTTCCCCCCGCCAATTTGGCGAAAATTTTGTTTTTGAATATTAGTTACAAATAGCATGCAATAATAGCATGTGATTTTTTATTTCAATATAAAAATAAAATAACGTTATAACATTAATATACATTATAACGTTAGTGTTATAAACGTTAATGTACATTGTAATTTTAATATTCAAGAACAAAGTGTTTGCCAAATTGGCAGGGGGAAAAATTGTGCTAATGTGGTGCATATATGACATCTGTTCCAATAAATATTGATATACCTAATAAAAATAATTTATAGAATTAAAAGCAAATAACAACAATTTATTTTTTTTGCCAAATTGGTAGGGGGGGGGGGTGAAATCGCACCAACATGGTGCATATATGACATCTGTGCCAATATAAATGTATATTTTGGAAAAGCCCACAAATTATCATTATCTATACTTCATATATACTATAATATATATTATTAAACAGAAAATTTTATGAAATATTTCTAGCCTAATTTTTACTTTAACCAAACTTTTAAAATCTGAAATCTTCTCTCTTTTTAGAGCCAATTTTGTTGTTGTATCCTGGACAACTGTAGATATCAATGTGATTAAAGGAACTGGGTTCACCCACATGTGCAACTTTTATTTCACGAGATACCACATGGCATAATTGCCACGAGATTGGCATTTCTCTTCCATCTACTGACCTCCAAGTGAGAGGACTCTCCACACCGCTATCGTTTTGTGCAAGTCTATAACAGTGACATGGCACTCCCAAGAGCCATCCTCGGAAGAAATGACCACATCTGATGCGACTTAGCTGCCATGTTCTGGTGAGAACTACTGCTGCATTGTGGCATAGTTGGATAAATATTGCTTGCTGTATATTGATACATAATTTGAACTGTATATGCAAGCAATGCTTTTTCGACTGTAAAATGGGAAAAGCTGTGTTCACCAGCAACTGATCTAGCAGGGAGAAAGCTTTACCAAAAGTAAGCGTTTATTGTTATTGTAATAATTTATCCCATTTTTATTAATATTCCGTAAGATGTTTATGATACTTAATAAAAAAGGTTGTATTAAAATTTGTGACATAACTCATGGGGCTTCAGTCCGTGTTGTCCTTTTCTTAAATCTGTTTAGGGGGACAGTTTGACACAAGAAAATCGCCATTTGGGCAGTCTGTAATTTCTATCAAGAGTATTTTATAATTATCAAAAAATTAATTAAAATGTAATAAAATATTTAATATGGTATCTTACTTATAATAAAATCCAAAGGAGAGAAAGTGTCTGTAACGGTACCGGGTTGTACCACTCTGCGATTCGACCGTAGTTAAACGCCATGTTAGGCTTACTGAAAAAGAAGTTATATTATCTACTTTCGTCGTTTAAATATTTGTCAAAGCATATTCAAGCTTTTAAATCTTTTAATTTTGTTTAAAACCTTAAAACACTATTTCATAAAAAAAAAATGTATATTAACATTTCTGTAAAAAAAAAATTCTGTAAGCACTTTTTTTTTCAGAATGCGGTGATTTATTTCCTTGGGAGAGATTTGAGATTGATTCAGTATAGTGTCGCCATCTACTGGTGGATTTTGAAATTTTCTTCCAGACCCGAAATCCACGATTATTTGACAAAATTCATGTTTTTTTTTCGTGATTCTTTGACAAAATTTGCATTTTTTCTGCTGTTCTTTGACAAAATTTCATTTTTTCGTAGTTCTTTGAAGAAATTTGCGTTTTCTTTTTGCGATCCTTTGAGGAAATTTGCATTTTTTGCTATTCTCTGACGAAATTTGCCTTTTATTCACGATCCTTTGACAAAATTGACGAAATTAGCGGTTGTTTTTTTCGATCCTTTGACGAAATTTCACTTTTTTCGCGATCGCTTAACGAAATTAGACATTTTTTCGCAGTGCTTTGAAGAAATTTGTGTTTTTTTTTCTAGACCCTTTGAAGAAATTCATGTTTTTCCGCGATTATTTGACGAAATTCGCAGTTTTTTTTTTTGCGATCCTTTAACCAATTTTTTTTTTTTTTTTTTTTGTGATCCCTTGATGAAATTTTACATTTTTTTCGGAGTCCTTGGAAGAAATTTGCGTCTTCTTCGTAAGCTTTTGTAGGAAATCGCGTTTTTCTGCAATTTGTTAACAAAATTAACGTTCTTTTTTTTTTTTTTTTTTTTTCTTTTGCAATCCTGCAACGAAATTTGCGTTTTTATTTTTGGTACTTTGACGAAATTCACGTTGTTTCCATAATCCTTTGATGAAATTTTTTATTTTTTCTGCGAACGATAGACATAATTGATTTTTTTCGGCGACTATCGTTCAAAATTCGAGATATTTATGTTCGAAATTTTGGACTGAAGACCTAAATTTTCGAAATCGAATGCCTTAAATTTTTAGGAAAACTTGAACAGAATCACCCCTGATGAAATAAATACATAACTATTTTTTGTTTCTAACGAATCGTAATATAAATTAATTTTAAACTAAAATTTGAGAGAAAAATGATTTGTTTTTAATTTCGGAAAGAGAAGGGGGGGGGGACCGTGTTCACCCGCCACTGAAATAACAATATTTTAGTGATTAAACATTGAAACACAATGGACTGAAAAAAAATTAGAAATCGGAAAAATTTTCGAAAAATTTCAGAAAATCTAAAATTTTAGTAAAAATTTACAAATTTAGAAATTTTTCGATTTTTTCTTTCCGGACTTCGGGTTTTTCCGGATTTTGGATTTTCGGATAATGGGTCATATACTGTAAAATGATTCTTTCTTATCAAACGTAATTAAAATATAAGAAATGCATAGTACAGCGTAATTTCCATTTAATTTTGCTTATGTAATCAAACAATGAGTTATATGGTAAGTCAAACTGTTTAAAAACTCATTGATAACACTTTTCTACAAAAACTTTCGCACATGGATTATTTGTTAATATTTGATTTTGTCCAATCGTTGAACTATTTCAGAAATTTAATACTAAGTGAAAAAAAAAAATATATATATATATATATAAACATATATATATATCCTTATTATTTTTATTTGAAGAAATCATTTGTCCTTTTTAAAATGTATTTTTCTACAATACAAACCTTTCAATAATAAATCTCCATGCTGTTTGTTTGTATGAAGACTTATGAAAATGAAACGCAGATCAACAATCCGTCATTTTTGACGGGGTTATATACTAGTTTCCTTGATATAGATAGCGGCGACTAAAATGTATCGCCAAGTTATATTACATATATGACATTAAAATCATATTGACATTTTATGATGTATATATATTTTAGACGTAAATATTATGAATATATATATATATATATTGGGTACATTTAGGATATACATATATACAGTATACTTCCTCAAATCCACCACCCTAAAATCTGCAAAATCTTAAAATCCGCACATCGTTCCTGATGTAAACAATGTAATTTACAATTAAGATGTAAGCAGGGCCGGCGCAAGGCGTGTGCGAAGTGTGCCACCGCACGGGGCGCCGAGCCGGAGGGGCGCCAAACCGACGGAAGGGCGCCAGCAACAGCACCCATAAAAATTATTTTATATTCTGCGTTTTTCTTTTATTTTTTTCTAAATATTTTCTATAGCTAGCTTTTCTATTCCTATTGCTAATTCTATATACGTATTTTATAGCTAGGCTTGGGTCGGATTCTTCGTTGTGTTTAAAAAAAGAATTCAAGGCCACCGAATTTTCGCTTGCAGACATCGGCTTCTATTCTTTAGCTGAATGGAACTGCCTTTAACCTAATGCTTAAATTGCTTCGTCATACTCAGAAAAGAAACAGAATCACGAACCCCAGGAACCACTCGATTCAAATCTGCTTTCTTTGCGGGATGCTAATTACTTTCGACTTTCACAGGTGGTCAATTCTATCGCTCCCGGCTATTTAAGGGCATCATTATTCTGGAGTCCTCTTATCCCATAGGAAATCTGAGACTGCCCCACAGATGACCTGTTGCGGCATGTGGGGTAAACATGTGGACCCCTCTATAATGTTTTTAGCCACATTCTACTTATTAAGAAAACGATTCTGGGGTTTATAGGCGGGGGGGGGGGGAGTTTTTTAGAGAAGAGAGCCTGGTCAGCTGCCTCTTTTACATTTGCGATAATCATGTTTAGATCGGAACCAGTGTTTCTTTCCGGCACATATCGTGGATTGAACCCCCTCCCCCAGTACAATTCTTTAAATATTTAATTATTCCAATATTTATTATCTTAATCGGAGGAGAGGGGGGGGCGGTCGGAGCTCCCCTATTTTTACTAAGGACACACATTTGTTGCAAAATCTCCCCACTTCAGGGGTTTCGCTCATCTCAGCCGGCACCCATGCGCATGCCATATTCTTTGAATTTATGTATTGCCCCAGTTTTCCGAAACATGGTCTGAAAGAGACGTTTGAGAGGAAAGCCATCAAGAAATAACGTCATAAAAATATATATTGAGTCATAATGACGCACTGTTGCATTCATTATTAGAAATTATTTATTAGTATAATATAGTCTTTAGCTCATTACACAATAAATATTTCGCAATACTCTAATTAAAATAACTGAAATTTTAAGCAAATATTGTAAATTAAAAAATAAAAATTGCTGGAAATTTAGCTAAAATAAAATAAGACTTTTTTGGAATCAGATTATTTGATACTGAGTCAAACTTTGTCTGAACTGAAATGGAATTAATTCTATTCAATATGGCAGAGATTATTCTTTATTTTGTGAAATAATTAGAACCTTAAGAACTGGAAGAATGAAATCTACTTGGATAAAGTTCCTTTGGAATAATGTTGTGAAACCCTTTTTACTTTTTTCTATCTTTACAAAAAGAAGGTATTGGATTCGGGAACATTTTCAACTTTTCGGTTTTCGACGGATTGACATGTTTTAGAGGTCAGAGAACCTGAAAAACATGTTTTTACAAAATGTCTGCATGTGAATCAGTTACTCTGTCTGTCTGTATGTGACAAAAATTTAGGAGGCGCTCTATCTCATGTCTCAAGAACTAATGCAAGAAATTAGTTAGCAATGTTAGTTTCTGGTGTAAATCGCCCAACAGGTGGCGCTGCTGTGCTGCATTTATCACGATTTCCGCAAAAGCTCTATCTCAAAAACTAATGCAGGAATCTTCATCAAACTTCAGATTCAGTTAGACGTTTTCATAAGTTGTTGCTGATTAAATTTTAGTGTAAATCAACCAACAAGTGGCGCTGCTATGCTGCATTTTGCAGGATTTACACAGTTTTAGTAATAGCCGTATCTCAAGAACTAATGCACGGGATTTCATATTATTAGAATCTTCATGATGATCATAGATTGCCATTTACTTTTGGCACTGTGATAGCAAATTTTTAAGTATTAAATTGTATGAGATAAAAAAAAGTTTTGGAATTGGCCCATCTGGGCATTTTTTGTAAAAGGTATTGCTTATTACTATAAATACAACACTTATTCTCAATCAGTTTTTCTTTAGTGTTTAATTGATTTAGGTAACTTAAAAATAGTAAATTTATTTATTTATTTTTATTTTTTTAGGGGGGGGGGGTGTATTATCACAGAGAAAGAGAAACATTCAAAAAATGAAAAGAAGGAATAAAAATGTTTATGTTTTCAGAATTAGCTGAAGAAAAAAACGGGTTTTCCTTTTTTTTTTTTTTTAAGTTCTCATTTTGAAAAGTGAGCCCTTTACGAAAATAGATATTTAATTACGAAATTTATTATATTTTTATATCTTAATTATTATTTTTAAAATTTAATCATTATTATTATTTTTTTAATTTATTATATTATATTTGTTTCATGTACTAAATAACAAGACAAGATTACAGTTTTCATCTTTCATAGTTGCTATTTACCTATAATTCTGCTTCTTTAATTGTAGCATTCTAAACAGTATTCTTCTAAAAAATGTTTTTTTTTTATTTTAATTAGTTAACTTATTTTTTTATTTTCGTCCAGTAGCATGTGGTGTGTGCCTTGTGTTATACTTTTGTATCGTAATGTTACACATTAAGATTGATAATTACTGTAAAATTGAAATTTCCCTTGTGAGACTTGATTTTACAATTTACCAAATACAAACTCTAATATAGGATTAAATTCAGAAACTTTTATCTGCAGTTAAAACATTTTAAATTAATATATTAACTAATTATTAATAATATGTATAAAAATTATGAATATTAAAAAAAAAGAGGAATATAAGTCAAGCAATTTTCTATTTTTCTTGCGTGTGGGGGGTTTAGTGCACGGGGGGGGGGGGGGCGCCCTGATGGGTGATCGCACGGGCGCCAAAATGACTTTGGGCCGGCCCTGGATGTAAGTGTAAAATTTTAGTTTTTTAAAAATTTTATATCATTCTGTACACATTTTAATATGTAATTCTGTTTGATATGATTCAACTCGTGTTTTCTCATGAAGAAAGTATAAATTTATTTCTGAAAAAATTCTAGATACTGCTGATATCAGTTGCGATTGCAATATATATATATTTTTTAACCAAATAATTTTTGTATAATCAAGCTTTTTTGGTTATTAAGCACGGCTGAACATGAAAGAAAACTTTGTTATTTTAAGATTTTTATGTGAATTATTAGTGTACTTTTATAAGGTGAGTTTCACTGAATAATTTAAGAAAAAAATATCTCATCATTATCATATTTAATTAAGCATTAATAATTATTTACTTGACCTTTACTTTTATATTTTAAATGTTTTTTAAATTTTCTTAATTTTTTTATTTTATTTTACTGTAAGCATTCATTATAATTTTCTGTGCATTATTAAATTAAAATTATTGTTTAAAAAATGTAAATAAAACAGTGACCAAAAATCTGCATAACCTCTGGTTTTAAGCTACACAGATTTAAGGAAGTCTACTGTATAAGATTGGCAAAATCATTACAACTGTGGGATAATAGTAATTGTGAAGGCCACTATAATGAGGAAGTATCTTTTAAATTTTTTGTCTCCTTAGATTTACACAATGTTTAGGAGAATGCACCCACTCGCCTCCAACACACATCTCACAGAAAAAAGCCATGCATACATTTTTTTAATGTCTAATATCTATTGTAATGATAAATTATGTAAAGTGATCAACAATATATTTAGTTGGCTTATCTATATATTTAAAATTAAAAGCACATTCTGTCAAATTTTCCACACGAATATAGTCTCTTTGCACATGCGCCAACGTTTTTTGAAGGCTTCTCCCCTCAGAAAGGGGAAACCTGATGTATTAGCCCTCACCTGTTTAGCCTAGGGAAATTGAAAAGGGTTGATTGCAAACAGATGGAGTCACCTCACCATTGCATTAAGCATAGACCTTCTAATATATTTTTGCTCTGAGATTGAAAGCTGAAGCTTTTTTTTTTAAGAACTCATTGTTCCAATACTAAATATGCATTTTTTTCGCAAAATTTTAAAGAGAGCTTGGATAAAGTTATATATTTATATCGGATTGAAATGTCAGAGAGTTCGGAAGATGAGAACAATTTTTTTATTGCTATGTTAAAAGAGCCGACACGAAAACAAACAAACAAAAAAGCAAGAAGAAAACATTTATTTTACAACTAGATAACAATATTTTTTCGCAAAATTTTTACACGGGCTGTAAAACCGTTTATTTACCACCAATAAAGATTTCAAACAGTTCGGACAAAAAGAACTTTTTATTTTAAAACTATGAAACGACCCTATGTAAACAAGAAAATGAGTGCATCACTAAATAAATATTAATATTTTTTCGCCAATTTTTTCATTTTAAAATATAATTTCAGACAAAATTTTAAAGAGAGCTTGGATACAGTTATATTTATAACCGATTGAAATGTCAGAGAGTTTTGAAAATGAAGACTATTTTGTTATTGCTATGTTTCCCAAAATTTTTACACGGGTTGTAAAACCGTTTATTTATCACCAATAGAGATTTCAAAGAGTTAAGACAAAAAGAACTTTTTATTTTAAAACTATGAAACAAGCCTACATAAACAAGAATATGAGCACTTTTATCACTAAATATCAATATTTTTCATTTTAAAATATGTCATACAAAATCTGATTAAAGATATAAAATAATAAAAACTTGATGTTTCTTTTTAAATTTATTATTATGGGCCCGGGCAATGCCAACTAGTATTAATATTTAAAATATACATTGATTTGGCCCATTTATCAAACAAATCTAAAAAAATAATCAATTTAAGCTTGAAATTAATGCTTTTGTCTACAAAAAAAAAAAAAAAAAAAAAAAAAAAAAAAGGGAAAATTTTCCTGCTAAGAAAAATCGAAAAGTTGTGAAATTTTGGCGTTATGCATTTTCTGGTAAATTCTAGCAACCTTTTCCCTTTTGCTGGTGGACGACAGAGAAGAGATATTTTTCGTTGAACATGAATAAAACAAAAGTTATATGGTGATGTTATCTCTCAAGTGACCTTAGGGGGTCGTTCAAGTATACCCGTAAGCATATTTTTAGTAATTTTATATCCCATCCTTCCCTTATCAGAAAATATAAGCAAATAGCAAGCCCCCTCCCTTTTTTTTTTTGCTTATGTATGATTTTGACATTTTGTACGTCAACACTGTTTGCCAGGAAAAAACAGTTACCATTAATTTACACTATTAATCTTACAAATTTATATAAATAGGCATATATAGGGGTTGTGGTATCAAAATAATGCAAAATGGTTTTAATATATTGTTGTTTATCGCATTGAACAATAAAACTTAACAATAGGCCCTAACATAATTAGTCATCATAACTAAAATTTTTAAAAGGAATCATAGAAATGTTACGTGTTTGAAGTTCCGAGCGGACTACAGAATACTCATTTCCCATCATGTATTTTTTCTTGTTGTTGCTGCGTTGCCTAATGCATTCATAAGAATTGTCATAATCCCCCCTTCCTCCCCTCTTCTCCCTGTCAGCAAAAATAATCAAACCCTGAACTCCTCCTTACTGCTTGCGTAATACTTGAATTGCCCCTTAGCCTTATTTTTAATTTTAAGAATTGTACACTTGAGCAGTCAAAGATGCTTGTTTATAATTTTAAATCATCAGATTATTTTGCTTTGATGGATTTGAATTGGAGCAGGTGTTCAATATTATTGAAATATTTATTTTACGTGAATTTTATAAGTGAATACTGGATATCTAGCAATCAGTGCTTAATTTATGATGGAGCTCAGCTCTGGTACTTCTTTGTTTTCAGTGAATACTTAAATATAGCCAGAGCTTATAAATATTGTGCATCACAACTTACCAGGACATTCGTGTATGTTTTATATTGTTGGTTGATAAAAAAATGCTTAGCAAGTAAGATTTTCTGAAATTTTTTTTATAAATGTTTTTGCTATTTGTTCATTCATTAGATTTTACTTTATATATATGCATAGCTACCAACTAATCCTTATCTGTGTTGCTACTAACTTTGGATAGTAATATTGACCTTATTTAATTGCAAAATTCTGCAATTAAACCATGTCAAGATTAGGGGAAGACTTCTGTTCGGAAGTACTGGTAACAAAAAAGTGGAATAGTTGACAGCTATTTATAGACTGAATTTTCTGTAAACCTCAAGCCGAGGACACTAATGTAGAAACATTTGCCTTTTACTTCCGGTAAGTTAACCCTTACTTTTGGCGCCTTTGGTTGGCGAAGTTTGTTTGTTTACAAATTTGATGCTGTCAAATCTATGAAATACACACACTTAACATTCAAGGTTTCGCGAAAAATAGATTATTTATTTATTTACATTATTACTTTTTTTATTCTGACTACAATTTAAAAATACAACAACCCTAGTTGTATGGAAAAAAAATTATATATTTTAGACACATATATGTAAAGATGCATTCAAAAACTTGTAACATTATTTAGTGCGATACACAGTAAATATTTACTATTCTCAAATTATGTTTATTTTTAACTACATTCAAAAATATAAAAACGGGTTTTTATTTATTTATTATTGAAATCAAATACTAAAATATTTTAAAACCTTTGTTAATAAGAAAACAAAATACTTCTTTATGTTTATTCTGTGAATAAATTTGCAGAATTTAGTGTTCACTCTATTTTTTGTGACGCTATTTAGAGCACAAATTAGTATAGTATTAGGTTCTATTGTTTGTTATTTAGAGTGAAAAAACTATAAGACTAAGTGATTGACTGCAGCATATTTGATGTAATATCCCTAATTCTTGAAATTTTAATGTTTACACTATAATTTGTTGTTGGTAGTAGAACGTTGGAATAGTTTCATGTATAAAGCACAATGTAAACACATTGATAAGTTACGTTACTATCGAGGTGCAATAAATCAAAATACAGCTTCAAAACATTAAAACTGTGAGATGTTAAATTTTTTTTTCATGAGCTTTCGGCTAAACATTAGCCTTCCTCAGATGAACAACAAGCAGTCGAGGAGACGCTGCTCGAGCGAGAAACTTAATGTGACATTTAACCAATGAAGGAAAGTTATTACCCTTGATGATTTTCTGCATACATAATTTTGGACGTTTATCTTCTGAATATCCAGATACGATCTCATTACTAAGAGACTTTTTTTTTTTTTTTTTTCTTAACTGCTGAATTTATGAGCCATTTAAGATGTTTTAACATCTTTTTTAGGCAAAAAAGTAACGAAATCTACGAATGAAATCTCTTGAGATTCTTTTACAGGAATAAATAAATTCCTCTCTTTTTCTTTTTAATCCTCTCTTTATTTTATCTATTCTATTTTGTAAGAGATATCTTTTTTCATTAAGTAATGAAATATTCATATCTTTCCTTTTGCATCCCTGATCCAAACTCTGACGTGCATACGTATCCCAATCTTGAAAAATACGACTTACTAAATCCGATGTTGATATTCCTTCAGTGTGCTCTGTAGCGACGAATATTCCTTCAACTTTGAGATGTTTATATACATCGTCACTATCTGAACCCATGGCGTCAGGAATGACATCATGTGCTACAAAATCAATTTTATTTTCTTCGAGAAATTCTTCATTTGTCATCCAAGGTGCGGCTCGTTAAACTTCATCGACGTATCGACAATGTCTGACACATTCATAGCGCTCTTGATCTGTCATTACGGTCTTTCCTTTAAGTTGACGAGCTACGAAATCCTCGTGTATTCCTACAATCAAATGAACTTCAGGAAAAGCATTTTTTGCTTGCAAGTTGCCTAGCATGCCCTTCATGAAATAGGTCAAATATGCCATCAGAATAGATTCTAACTTTCCTTTGTAGTGGTATTCCACTTTCATCCATTTCTTTGGTTATTTTAATGGAATAATCGCATTTCTCTCTTTCTGCAATAGCTTCAGGTTCATCACTGAAAAGAGCTGGTTTAGGAGAAACAATTGTAGGACTAGAAAGTACATTTTTAGGATTGACATTTTCAGATGACCTACATTTTTTTGGTGGTTTAGATCTTTTACACCTTTTCCTTTTCTGAGGAAGATTCAAAGCATCCGATAATTCAATAAGTGCCGGAACAGAAGGACAGGGTTCCGCCATTTTAACTGATTGAGTTCAGAATAAAATTAGTATTGAAATCGTTTTATACAATAGACGAAATCGCTGAGATAAAAAAAAAAATAATAATAATAAAAAAAAAAAAAAAAATTACAGCTAGTCCAGATTACCAAAACGATATCTAAAGTTGGATAACATGAAACGAAACCCTTCAATAAAATAAAATTGGTTTGTTCTTCAAGATATAAATAAAAACTAATATTATGTTTACCATCTTAATATTAGTATTTAATAGATTCAATTTTCAACTTACAACGTATAATTCAGCGTTAAAATTCTTCAAGTAGTTTTTCAAAGCTTATAAATCGATTCCAATATCCAAAATACGTGCGACTCATTTTGCAAGCAGCGTCTCCTCGACTGCTTGTTGTTCATCTGAGGAAGGCTAATGTTTAGCCGAAAGCTCATGAAATTTTAACATCTCACAGTTTTAATGTTTTGAAGCTGTATTTTGATTTATTGCACCTCGATAGTAACGTAACTTATCAATGTGTTTACATTGTGCTTTATAAATATTTTATTGGGTGAATTTGACGTTCGTATTATATAGATTTTTCTATATATTATTATAGTTTCATGTAAATGAGTGATTTTTTTTTTTCATTAGTCTAAATTATTTTTTATTGTGACAATATTGAAAATAAAATATTGATTCACAACCTCATATTATTTGTAATTGAAATCTTCAACAGTTATTTTGATTATTAATTAAGAATTTCCAACTGTACTTTACTTTTAAATATTACAATTAAACGTTATATGAACATACATCTGACTTGTGTGATTGATACAAATATCTGCCCCTTCATTATTAATCGTAATTACAAAATAAACAAAAACATATCGCCAATGTAGTACTTTCACGATCGCTAGAAAAGAGCGATAAACAACCATAAACATATCGCCAATGTAACACTTTCACGATCGCTAGAAAACAGCGATAAACCACCATTTATGGCATCCATGCCACCGAAAATGACTAAATTATGCATTTATTTCAGCAATATTGCATAAAAATTCATATACCTGCCCTATTTTTTCACATTTTAAAGTATTTATGTATATACATTTTAAAAAACAATGATGTAAAACTATTTAAATTTAACGAACTATCACAACAAAAAATCGGAATCTTTGCCAAATGCAATGTTGGCTTTATGTCAGCCTAGCACATGAGATTAATCGTTAAATATTGTTGTTATTACCATTATTCGTATTCTATTAATTTCTTTTGAAATATAGACTTATCATTCATTTTATTTAAAATATGAATTTTTCATTTAAAATACACATATCACATATATTTAAGGTACATTTATTTAAAAGAAGAAGAATAATAAATGAAATAATACAAAAAACCAAAATATTTTATTTCAACATCAAGCCATTGTTTCTAATCTAAGCAAGTGAAAAATAAACGGTGCTATAGCTGGAGGGGAAAAAAAGATCTCATCAAAAAGTCACCTGTAAAAAACGCAGCCAAGTCTCGTAACTCATTTACCGTAAAAAGTACTGAGATCGTATAAAGCCAAGTTTAACTATCTTATTAACTCTGAAATTTTCATTCACAAATCACTCCTAGTCTCTACATCTTTAGTTAATTATTATTTTGTGACTTGGCAATTACGCAGCACAGGGAAGTTATTACACCTTACTATGTTATGTGATGGGATGGGATAATTTAATTAAGGCAAATTATATACGCACAGGGAAGTTATTACACTTTAATATGTTATAGTATTATTTGATTAAGACTAACTATATACATCACATTCTCGTGCTACGTAATTGCCAAGTCACAAAATAATAATTAACTAAAGATGTAGAGACTAGGAGTGATTTGTGAATGAAAATTTCAGAGTTAATAAGATAGTTAAACTTGGCTTTATACGATCTCAGTACTTTTTACGGTAAATGAGTTACGAGACTTGGCTGCGTTTTTTACAGGTGACTTTTTGATGAGATTTCATTTCTTTTTGTAAGTAATCCTCCTTTTCTTTATTTTGGGTTCTTTTTGGAGATCATCCACTGATTTTCGCTAAGCCCACACTCTGTCCCTATTACTTAAAGGTATCAAAAATTTGAAGCTTTAGTTTCGTTTGCAAAGTACTGTAGATAAAAAGAGATTTCAGGTTCCTAGGCAAGCACTAAGTTATGGGAGGGAGAGTGTCAAAAGTACTCTCAATTGCTTCCAGGATAGATGCTATCCATCTGAGATATTACTCGCAGCCCTATATACTTGATATTTAACATAAAAGAACTTTTTAGTATAAAAAGAAAGCCAAAATTAAAATTTCCGGAAATTTCCAATAAATCAAACTATATTCCTTTTTTCGATGTTTTTTTTTTCGTGTTTTTTTTTGTCTTTTTTTATTATTTACGGATTTTTTAATTTTTCCTTACTTTGTGTACTAAACCCGCCTTTCTGAAAAATGTCAAGCTTCTAGGACTACAAAATCTAATTATTTTCAAATTTTCGACTTTTTATAAATTTATTGATTTTTCGATTTTAATTCTAAGTTATTCGATTGTCATGCCAATACAGTAATTATTTGATCCGTCTTCTTAGGATCATTTAGGTTCAATTTAGAGATAAATGAAGTGAATCTTAGAGTCACCATGATTTTATTCAGAAAGGACTATCAAGCCATAACCAGCCAGTAATGTCGGGAGGGTAGGGGGAGCTGTGAAAATTTTTGTGGGGCTAACATCATTTAATAATCCATATTTCATATGTGAAGTAAATAGAGTACAACCTGTGAAAGAAAACAAACCTGTCTATAAAGAAATCGCCTATATCGTAGCCAGTCTGTAGCGGAATTTTTCTATAACGAAATTCGTAAACGAAATAAAAGAAAACCATGATCCGGGGGAAATAACATAAAACAATTAGGGGCGTTGTACTAGCTAATAGGACAATTATCTTAAAACTAATGTTTCTAGCAGTACAAAATCAAATTGTTTTCGAATTTTCGATTTCTTAAAGATATTTCGATTTTTCGATTTTATTTTCGAATTTAACGAATATTTTAATTGTTCCTTTTATTGAATAGTAAATACACCAAGTTTTAAGTTTCTAAGAGTACAAGATAAAATTATTTTCAATTTTTGATTTTTTCGAATTTTTTTTTAATTTTCTGGATTTTTTATTTTTTTTTCTTATTTTGTATACTTTATTACAAATTTCAAGTTTCTAGCACTACAAAATCGAATTATTATGAAATTTCAGATCTTTTTCGAGTTTTTTTATTCTATTTTCGAATTTATTGTGTTTTAATTTTTCCCCTTTTTCTGTATCCTAAACAATAAGTTTACGCCGAATTTTAAGTTCTAAAGCTACAAAATCGAATTTTTTTCAATTTTTCGAATTTTTCAATTTTATAGATTTTTTCTTTCTTTCTTTTTTTGTATCCTAAATACTACCTTTATTCCAAATTTTAAGTTTCTAGCTTTAAAAAATCGAATTATTTTCAAATTTTCGTTTTTTTTTCGATTTTTTTATTTTATTTTCAATTTTTAGCTTCTAAGGTTACGAGATCATATTATTTTCAATTTCTCTCTTTTTCTTTCTTTCTTTCTATTTTTTTTTTTAATTTTCTATTTTTTTTTTAAATTATCCATATTTTTTAATGTTTCCTTATTTAGTATCTTAAATATTACCTTTATTTCAAATTTCATGTTTCTATCGGTATGAAATAGAAATATTTTCAAAATTTCCTTATTTTTTTATTACTTTCGATTTTCTTATTTTATTTTCGAATTTTACTGCGTTTTTATTTTAACTTATTCTGAATCGTAAACACTATCTTTACCGCGAATTTTAAGTTTCTAAGGCCAAAAGATCAAATTATTTTAATTTTTTCAATTTTTTTCGAATTTTTCGAATTTTTGATTTTTTTTCGAATTTTCTGGATTTTTTAATTTTTCCTTATTTTGCAACAAAATTGGATTATTTGAAATTTTTCGATTTTTTTTCGATTTTTCGATTTTATTTTCAATTTTTTTTTTGTGTTTTTGATGTTTTCCTTTTCTGAATTCTAAACACTACCTTCACACCAAATTTTAAGTTTTTAAGACTACAAGATCGTGTTATTTTCAATTTTCAATTTTGTTCGATTTTTTTGAATTTTCGAATGTTTTTTTTTTTTGAATTTTCCGGATTTTATAATTTTTCCTCTCTTTGTATGCGAAACACTAGCTTTATTCCAAATTTTAAGTATCTGTGGCTACGGGATCTACCCAATCTTTTTGATGATTCGAGAGTGAGTGAGTGTGTGAGTGACAAAAAATCGAAACTTTGAGTTCACATATCGTCTGCACTAATTTATGGGTATTTTTTTAATTATCCATATTTTTGAAATTTTCCTTATTTAGTATCTTAAATATTACCTTCATTCCGAATTTCAAGTTTCTAGCCCTATGAAATCGAATTATTTTCAAATTTTCCTTATTTTTCAATTTTTCCGATTTCTTTATTTTATTTTCGAATTTTATTGCGTTTTTTATTTTAACTTATTCTGAATCCTAAACACTATCTTTACTGCGAATTTTAAGTTTCTAAGGCTAAAAAATCAAATTATCATAATTTTTTCAATTTTTTTTTCGAATTTTTCGAATTTTTGAATTTTTTTTTCGAATTTTCAAGAATTTTTAATTTTTTCTTATTTTGCATCCCAAATACCACCTTTATTCCGAATTCCAAGTTTCTAGCGCAACAAAATCGGATTATTTGAAATTTTTCGATTTTTTTCGATTTTTTCAATTTTGCTTTCGATTTTTTTGGTGTTTTTGATGTTTTCTTTTTCTGGATACTGAACACTACCTTCACAATGAGTCTTAAGTTTCTAAGACTATAAGATCGTATTATTTTAAATTTTCAATTTTGATGGAATTTGTTGAATTTTCGAATGTTTTTGTTTCGAATTTTATAATTTTTCCTTTCTTTGTATCCTAAACACTATCTTTTTTCCAAATGTCAAGTTTCTAGGGCTACGGGATCTACCTAATCTTTTTGATGACGCGTCAACGAGTGAGTGAGTGAGTGACAAAAAATCGAATGTTTGAGTTCATATATCGTCTGAACTAGAAAAGACAGAAAGTTGTAATTTTAAATTTTGGTCCTGTGTGCCAAATACTCTAGAAAAACGAAGTTTCAAATTTTTGGGATACTCCAGAGCGGAGATATGGGGGGGTCAAAAGTGCCCTGAGTTGCTTCCAGAAAAGTATGCTTACGGCTGTCCTCTCTCGACTTGGCGGAGGCACTGCCGTGCCTCCAGATTACTTTCATAAAAATGTATTTGGATGGTTTCCTGTTAATACAATCTTGCCAAGGCTGTGGTTTTCCTATTAGACTTAATATTAGCTATATGCTCCATTTCTCTGCAACTAAATTTCCTCGTGCCAATATAGTAATTCATTGATCCGTTTTTTTAGGATCGTTTATGTTCAATTTAGAGATAAATCAAGAGAATCTTAGAATCACCATGATTTTATTTAGAAAGGACTATCAAGCCATAACCAACCAGTAATGTCGGGAGGGAGGGAGAGATGTGAAAATTTTTGTGCGACCAACATCTTTTAACAACAAATATTTCATATATAAATTAAATAGAGTAAAGCCTGTGAAAGAAAATGAACCTGTCTATAAAAAAAAGGTCTATAACGTAGCCAGTCTATAGCGGAACTTTTCTATTACAAAATTCGTAAACAAAAGAAAAGAAAAGCATAATCCGGGGAAAATAACACAAAACAATAACGGAAGGTGTACTAGCTAATAGGACAATTATCTTAAAATCTATCTAAAACAAACTATCCCCATCCTGTGGGATTTGTTTTTCAATGTTTTACTTTATTTAATGCAAAACATAGATTGCATCCGACAACTCATAAAAAAGTCCTCCGGCCTGTACCGGCAGGAAAAGGTAGCTTTCCTATATCTTCGTTTTAAAATTTTAGCTAATGTTACTCGAAAACAGCAAGTTAAAATGCAAAGAAACTGTTTACAAAAGATTCGTTTACACTGAATTTGAATAAGAAATTCGCCAAATTATTGAGCTATAGCCAAGGTGGCTTCATTTATGAAGACTTATTTTTGTCGCCAAATTTGGCGAGATTTCGCCAATTGTCGCCAAGTTTGGCGAGAATTTGGCGCTAATGGATATGAATATATAGTTTTATGCGTATGATTGGGAAAATGATTACAACAATGAAAGATAATAATTTGCGAGAAATCGCGTTCACTAAAACTTATAAATTTATATTAAAATCATTAAAATTACAGACATTACAATACACTTTCATAAAACATTAAAAACATATTAAAATTGGACGTTTCGGATTTACATGGAAAATCCCTCTTCAACAACAACATTTCACTTAGCGTAAATCATAGTTCAAAAATATCAACAAATAGAAAATGCAACGTATCAAAATTTCGAAGTCAAAGTTACAGTTATAATAACACGGAGTATTCATTCGGGATTGCACCTGCTTGACCATTATTGACCATAAATTTATCGTTGGTTTTTTGTAATGTGCTGTTTTATTTCAAAATGTCAGCCACCCTAGAATTTCAAACTGCTCTATCTCAGCCAATTTTTAAGATAGAGGTAAAACAAAAAATGCTCTGGAATCCTTGTATCAAGTCCTAACACCTAATTAAAAAATAAACTTGATTTTTTAACTTTTTTGTATATTTATTTTAGTTTTAAAATTTTTCGTGGCCGCCATCTTGAAACAAGATGGCGGACCAAGCTGGCCAACGAACTCGGTCGAGGCATTGGTGAGCTTAATACACACAATTAGTTTCATCCAAATTAATTTATAAATACGAGCGTTATCGTATCAAATTATTTTCATTTTTTCAATTTGTTTCGAATTTTTTTTTTTCGAATTTTCTGGATTTTTTTAATTTTTCTTTTTCTGTATCCTAAATACTACGTTTATTCCTAATTTGAATTTTCTAGCGCAACAAAATCGGATTGTCTTCAAATTTTCGGTTTTTTTCAATTTCTTCGATTTTTTCAATTTTGCTTTCGATTTTTTTGGTGTTTTTGATGTTTTCTTTTTCTGGATGTTAAACACTACCTTCACACCAAATCTTAAGTTTCCAAGACTACAAGATCGTATTATTTTCAATTTTCAATTTTGATGGAATTTGTTGAATTTTCGAATGTTTTTTTTTTCGAATTTTCTGGATTTTATAATTTTTCCTTTCTTTGTATCCTAAACACTACCTTTTTTCCAAATGTCAAGTTTCTGGGGCTACGGGATCTACCCAATCTTTTTGATGACGCGTGAACGAGTGAGTAAGAAGTGACAAAAAATCGAATGTTTGAGTTCATATATCGCCTGAACTAGAAAAGACAGAAAGTTGTAATTTTAAATTTTGGTCCTGTGGGCCAAATACTCTCTATAATTGAAGTTTAAAATTTTAGGGATACTCCAGCGCGGAGATATGGGGGGGTCAAAAGTGCCCTGAGTTGCTTCCAGAAAAGTATGCTTACGGCTGTCCTCTCTCGACTTGGCGGAGGCACTGCCGTGCCTCCAGATATTGGCAAGATAATATAATATTGGCCCAGCTAACATAAAAGTACCTTTTTTTTGTGATCTATTTGAAAAATCAGTGATTGCTTCTGACAAAAATTGGGACCACTTCACAAAATTATTCTTAATAAAAGAAGTACCTTCACAAAATTATTTTTTCTATAAAAGTGAACACTTTACATTAAAAAAAGAAAAAAAAATTGTTGGGATTTAAAATGTGTAATTTGCAAACAAAATAAGCTCGCCAAAAAGGTAAACTTAACACACACACACACACACACACACACACATATATATATATATATATATATATATATATATCAGTTTGAATTTAAGAGTAACTGGATTTGACTTTTTGTTACATCATTTTATTTTTCGCAAAACATAATTAAAAAAAAATACCCATGAGAGAGATGGGAAAAAAAAAATCTGCATCAAACTTTGATGTGAAATCAATCATACAGTAAAATTTACAATTTTAAATACATTTAATTTGCATTTTACTGTGAAGACTTTTTTTTGTTTTTGTGGGGAGGGGTTGGGGGTGTCACAAAAAGTAGATGTAACTACATTCTATAATTCTACATTGTAGTGATTATATGATAAAACTAGCTGCCAGTGTGATCAACTGATACATGCTAATAGCATGTACCTTGGAGAAGCCTCATGTATAATGACAATCCTGAAAGGTGTTTTTAAATAAATGATAAATATTACTATTTGTTTCAAAAGTATAACTGCACTGGCACAAAAATGATATATGCATGTACAAATAAATTGTATATAGCACTGAAGTAAATATCAAAAACATATTTAGACTTTTAATTTAACTTGTGAAAAGCAGAAATATAATTTTAGATATACAAGTCATATGCAATAAAAATTATTCTCAGATAAAATGAGCTTCCACTGTATTCTGAGTGACTTCGAAGTCTTATGATTTACGATCGTCATTATTAAAAAAATATAATGTTTTATTTTTTGAAACCACAAAAAAATTAATAGTTATCATTGATTTATTAACGGAAGATTAATATTTTTGTGTGGCATTATTTAAGACCCTTTAATAGCGAAAACTAGCCAAAACTTTGGATTATTTCCACGCAAAACATTTGTTATTAACAAGATAAGGACAACAAATAATTATTTGTGTATGTTTATAATCATTCACAGCTGATATCGATCCGTAAATATGACGCTTGCGCAGTAAAACCTTGTTCATGATTGGTTAGCGCTAGTGCTTCCCTGTAACCAGTGAAAACGCTCTTAGGTTAAGGTCTTGGGTGCTGGGATTTTTAGGTAGTTGGGTCGACCAGTGTCCGATTTATTTTTCGTTAATCCATAATTCTGATAGTCAGCTAGATGCAAGCTTCGACATAAAGCAGTAAAAACATTGCTATTTTTTAACATATTGCAACATTCTACACATAAAAGTACAAAATTTAGGAATATGTCTTTTGTTTTAGCATAGTTTGAACTGCTTCACCGATGCGCGTTTTTAAAAAGGACTGAAATGTATAGCCGCTCTTGCACATTCTTCTCTCCTTTTGCACTCTGTAAACGGTGTTTGAGACGAACCCTCTCACGTTTTTGTCGACAACAACTTTTTAATTTATGTTTTTAATTAATATCTCAGCTAATTAATAAAAGATGCCTCAGGTGAATCAGCATCTGCCTTAGACTATGTTCATTCAAATTTTCAGATTTCTACCTACAGTAGATTTCTTCAGCCCAAGCCCTCGTACACATATACGGGCAAACATCTTTATGTTATTGTTCTGATTAATTTATACTTATATAAAAAACCACTTAACTGTTGTATCCAGAGATTATTTAATTATTGTAAAAATATTTTACTACAGACCGACACTCACACACTCGTTACGTGTGCATATCCGAAGTGTCAATAACAAGAAGTTTAGTTGTATCACAACTACTGCTACAAGTACATTTTTGCATTTTAACACTTCCTCTAA
Organism: Maratus michaelseni; assembly: GCA_963931845.1. Lineage (NCBI taxonomy): Eukaryota > Metazoa > Arthropoda > Arachnida > Araneae > Salticidae > Maratus > Maratus michaelseni. The sequence goes on along the minus strand of OZ007596.1, from coordinate 321,410,079 downwards.
ATATAAACTTGCTTAAATGATTACATTACATACATTGACATTAAACAAAGAAAACAAAACAAAGAAAATAATTTCAATTAACAGTTCTCAGTTCCAAAGAAAGTCTAAGTTTTTCAATGAGAACTCTAGCAAGACTTTTAGTCATAATGTCAGCAGCCTGATTTTGGCTGTCAATATGTTCAATATTCATTACCTTTTCGTGAAACTTTTCAAGAAAGAAATGATGTCTCACTTCGATATGTTTTGAACGTTTGTGAAGTTCAGGATTTTTCACTAGCATTATCCACAAACAGGTTTGGAATATCTTTGATCACAGAAATTTCACAAAACAGGCGCGCCAACCAAATAATTTCTTTTGTGGCTTCACTGGCTGCCACATACTCTGCTTCTGTTGTTTAAAGCTTTTCTGTTTTTGGCTAGCCCTTGTAATAGCACCACCAGAATATAAACACAAGATTCCAGTTCTTGATTTTCTAATAATTGCATCACCAGCAAAATCCGCATCACTGAAAATTTTAAGCTCACCAACAAGATAATTTGCTTTATAAAGCAACCCATGGTCAGAAGTTCCTTTTAGATATTTAAAGATTCTTTTGACTGCTTGCCAATGGCACACCAAGGGTGAATCCAAATTTTCAGACACAACAGAGACTGCATAGGCAATATCAGGACGCGTGGCTGTAGACAGATACATCAAACTACCCACAGCTTCCCGATAGGGAACTTTCGCATCAAGAGTTTGATCACTTATTTCGTACTTTTCAGATGGAGTTGCAACAGCATTAGCATCACTCATTCCAAATTTTTCAAGAATTTTCTTGACATAATTACTTTGAGTTATGAAGACTGAGCCATCACTTAACTTGGTAATTTGCATTCCCAGAAAACAATCTAAGGAGCCAACTGTAATTTTAAATTCAGCTTTTAGCTTTTCCACAAATTCGAATATGTCACTTTTATCAGAACCCGCTATCAAGCCATCATCAACATAAATGGCTACAATGAGCTTCTTTTCCTTATCTTTGCAGAAGAATAACACATGGATCAGCTTGGCTACAATTTAACCCTTGATTTTGAATAAAGGTTACAAAGCGTTTGTTCCAGCACCTAGGTGCTTGTTTCAAACCATATAAGCTTCTATCAAGTTTGCATACACGACCTGATCCATCATCATAGCCCTCTGGCTGTTTCATAAAAATTTTCGCATGAAGTTCTCCATACAAAAAGGCTGTTTTTACGTCAAACTGCAAAAGATGAAGATTTTCTGATGCTGCGACACTCAGTACTGTTCTAACGGTATCAAACCTAGCCACAGGACTGAAGGTTTCATCATAGTCTATACCATGTTTCTGACTATAACCTTTTGCCACCAATCTTGCTTTATATCTGTCAATGCTGCCGTCAGCTTTTGTCTTCACTCTTAGCACTCAGCGATTTGATATTAGCTTTTCTCCAGAAGGTAAATCCACAAGACTCCAGACTTAATTTTCTGCTAAAGAAGCCATTTCTTCATCCATAGCAATTTTCCAATTTGTAGAATGCTCAGATTCCATGGCTGATGCATACGAGTCTGGTATATCAAAATGTGCTAGTAGTAAATAATCATCAAGATAGGCAGGTTTATTTATTTGACGCTTGCTATGTCTCAAGGATTGTGTTTCTTCTTTATCTGGAGAGGTAGATTCCTTTTCATTTGAAAACTGTGCTTCCTCTGAAACAGTATTTTTACAAACATAAATTTCAGAGTAATTTTCTTGACACTGAACAGTCAATTGTACTTTCTTTTCAAACACAGCTTCATTTTCAAACTTGACATCTCGACTGAGTATGATTTTATTTTCCCTTGGAAGCCAAATACGGTATCCATCTCTATCACAGTAGCCAACAAATGAACCTTTAACACTCTTTTTATCCCACTTGCGTCTTTTTTGCTTTGGAACATGAACATAACAAATTGTGCCGAATACTCGAAGATGGTCAATTTTTGTTTCCTTTTTGAACCAGATTTCAGCAGGTGTCTTACCTTTAATAGCCGACGGACCAGTTAAATTTAACACATAGGCTGCAGTGTTTACGGCTTCTGCCCAGAGTTTAATAGGCAGGTCTCTTGCATGATCCAGTACTCTCAACTAAAATCCTGTTTTCCCTTTCCGCACATCCATTCTGCTGTGGTGTGTAAGGCATTGAACCTCTAATTTTAATACCTTTACTGTGGAGTATTTCATGCACAGAAGAATTATCGAATTCTTTCCCACCATCACTTAAAAATTCCTTAATGGTGTGACCAGCTACATTAACTTCATTCAAAAAGATTTTCAAACAATTAACCACTTCACTTTTATTGCTGATAAAGAAAATTCTTATGAATTTTGAAAAATCATCTTTAAAGGATAAAAAATACCTTGATCCACCGATAGATTTTTCTTCCAGAGGGCCGCATAAGTCAGCATGTATCCACTCTCCAGGCACTATAGGTCTATTAGATCTAGTACCAAAGCTTCTACGATGCTGCTTTCCATATAAACAACAATCACAGAATTCTTCTTTTACTTCTGTTTTCATTCCATATTTACGAAGAACTTCACTTACATGCTTCTTATTTTGATGGCAAAGTCTTTCATGCCATATTTGTATGTTTCCTCTTGTGTGGCAATATGTACTTCAGGAGTTTTAACAGGTTTTCTTATCTTCATCTGCAAGGCATATAATCCATTAGGTGTTCTTACGCCTTTCAACCTTGGCACATCATCCTTCAAGAAAATGCATCCCTGTTTTCCAGCTTTGAAGCTAAAACCCTTGTCGATTGTTTTACCAATAGAAAAAAGATTTATATCAATCTCTGGGACATACCATACTTCTTTGAGGTGATTTTTATCCCATTTTCTGTTTATAAACATTTCCACATTAACAGTTCCTTGACCATAAGCTAATATGGATTCACTATTACCTATTCTTATTTGTCTTGGAACAAGAAAGGTTTCTAGGCACATGAAGGCATCACCATCTGGCTTTTTGTGACTACTGTTACCTCTCTTCGGACAATTCTTTGAAATGTGCCCAGGAAAATGACATTTGAAGCATTTTCTTACCTTTTCAAATTTGATTTTGTCAAATTTCTTTTTATTGTTTTGTCCAGCAACAAGTGCAATGTATATAACGCAATGACAAGCGTGATAAGCCCATAACTTGTTCGATTAATTTATACTTATATATAAAAACCACTTAACTGTCGTATCCAGAGATTATTTAATTGCATAAAGATTTTACAACAGACCGACACTCACACACTCGTTACGTGTGCACATCCGAAGTGTCAACAACAAGAAGATTAGTTGTATCACAACTGCTGCTGCAAGTACATTTTTGCATTTTAACAATACGCTCTCAACTATAGACAATAGTTAAAACGTAAAAATGTCCCTATCCTTTAAGAATGGAAACATTTATAGTGAAAATTTTCCCACGCTTTCAACAATGAAGAAATCTTAAAATAAGAAACTTTTCCCGCAACAATGAAAGATTCGACTTTAAGTCTTCCTTTTTAAATTGTTGATATGAAGAATTTATTTATATTTATATTAGAAGTTATGTACAATGACTAATTTCCCGCGCTTCCACCATTAAAAGAAATTCCATTTACAAATATTGATGCCGTTTCAACAATGGACAATATTTAAAATGTGAAAATGTCCCTATCCTTTAACAATGAAAAAATGTATAGTGACAAATTTTCCCACGATTTCAACAATGAAGAAATCTTAAAATAAGAAAGATTTATCGCAACAATGAAAAATAGAAGTTTAAGTCTTTCTTTTTCAATTGTTATTATGACAAATTTATTTATAATTATATTAAAAGTTATCTATAATGAAAACTTTCCAGCACTTCCAACAATGAAAAAAATTCCATAGACAAATATTGATACGAACTCAACTATAGACAATAGTTAAAACGTAAAAATGTTCCTATCCTTTAACAATGGAAAAATCTATAGTGAAAAATTTTAACACGCTTTCAACAATGAAGAAATCTTAAAAAAGAAAGATTTCCCACAACAATGAAAAATTAAACTTAAAGTTTTCCTTTTTCAATTGCCATTATGACAAATTTATTTATAATTATATTAAAAGTTATCTATAATGAAAATTTCCAGCACTTCCAACAATGGGAAAAAATCCATTGACAAATATTGATACGCTCTCAACTATAGACAATAGTTAAAAAGTAAAAATGTCCCTATCCTTTAACAATTGAAAATTTTATAGTGAAAAATTTTCCTATGCTTTCAACAATGAAGAAATTTTAAAATAAGAAACTTTTCCCGCAACTATGAAAAATTCGACTTTAAGTCATCCTTTTTCAATAGTTATTATGAAAAATTTATTTATAATTATATTAGAAGCTATCTATACTCACTACTTTTCCGCGTTTCAAACGATGAAAAATATTCCATTTACAGATACTGATACCGTTTCAACAATGCACAATATTTAAAATAAGAAAATGTCCCTATTCTTTAACAGTGGAAAAATTTTTAGTGACAAATTTTCCCACTCTGTCAACAATGAAGAAACCTTAAAATATGATATTTATCCCACAACTATGAAAAATTCGACTTTAAGTCATAAGAAACTTGTCCCGCAACAATGAAAAATTATACTTCAAGTCTTCCTTTTTCAATTGCTATTTTGACAAATTTTTTTATCATTACATTAGAATTTAACTAAAATAGCAACTCTCCCGCACACCCAACGATGGAAAAATGTCCATTGAAAAATATTGATACGCTTTCAACCATCTACCATAATTAAAATAGAAAATGTCCCTAGCCTTTAACAAAGGAAAAATTTATAGTGACATATTTCCCACGCTTTCAACAATGAAGAAATCTTAAAATAAGAAATTTTTATCGCAACAATGAAAAATAGAAGTTTCTGTCTTTCTTTTTCAATTGTTATTACGACAAATTTATTTATAATTATATTAAAAGTTATCTATAATGACAACTTTCCAGCACTTGAAACAATGGAAAAAATTCCATTGACAAATATTGATACCGTTTCAACAATGGACAATATTTAAAATGTGAAAATGTCCCTATCTTTTAAAAATGGAAAAATTTATAGTGACAAATTTTCCCACGCTTTCAACAATGAAGAAATCTTAAAATAAGTCATCCTTTAAGTCATCCTTTCTCAATTGTTGATATGAAATTTTACTTATATTTATATTAGAAGTTATCTATTATGACTACTTTCCCTAACTTCCAACAATGAAAGAAATTCCATAGCAATCTACAATATTTAGAACGTGAAAATGTCCCTAGGCTTTAACAATAGAAAAATTTATAGTGACAAATTTTCCCACGCTTTCAACAATGAAGAAATCGTAATATAAGAAATATTTTTATCGCAAAGATGAAAAATAGAAGTTTAAGTCTTTCTTTTTCAATTGTTATCATGACAAATTTATTTATAATTATATTAGAAGTTATCTATAATCGCTACTTATCCACGCTTCCAACAATGAAAAAAATTCCATTTACAGATATTCATACTGTTTCATTGACAAATATTGATACGCTCTCAACTATAGACAATAGTTAAAACGTAAAAATTTTCCTATCCTTTAAGAATGGAAAAATTTATAGTAAAAATTTTCCTACGCTGTCAACAATGAAGAAATCTTAAAATAAGAAACTTGTCCCGCAACAATGAAAAATTATACTTCAAGTCTTCCTTTTTCAATTGCTATTTTGACAAATTTTTTTATCATTACATTAGAATTTAACTAAAATAGCAACTCTCCCGCACACCCAACGATGGAAAAATGTCCATTGAAAAATATTGATACGCTTTCAACCATCTACCATAATTAAAATAGAAAATGTCCCTAGCCTTTAACAAAGGAAAAATTTATAGTGACATATTTCCCACGCTTTCAACAATGAAGAAATCTTAAAATAAGAAATTTTTATCGCAACAATGAAAAATAGAAGTTTCTGTCTTTCTTTTTCAATTGTTATTACGACAAATTTATTTATAATTATATTAAAAGTTATCTATAATGACAACTTTCCAGCACTTGAAACAATGGAAAAAATTCCATTGACAAATATTGATACCGTTTCAACAATGGACAATATTTAAAATGTGAAAATGTCCCTATCTTTTAAAAATGGAAAAATTTATAGTGACAAATTTTCCCACGCTTTCAACAATGAAGAAATCTTAAAATAAGTCATCCTTTAAGTCATCCTTTCTCAATTGTTGATATGAAATTTTACTTATATTTATATTAGAAGTTATCTATTATGACTACTTTCCCTAACTTCCAACAATGAAAGAAATTCCATTTAAAAATATTGATACCATTTCAACAATGGACAATATTTAAAATGTGAAAATGTCCCTATCCTTTAACAATGGAAAAATATATAGTGACAAATTTTCCCACTCTTTCAACAATGAAGAAATCTTAAAATAAGAAATTTTTTTATCGCAAAGATGAAAAATAGAAGTTTAAGTCTTTCTTTTTCAATTGTTATTATGACAAATTTATTTATAATTATATTAGAAGTTATCTATAATCACTACTTATCCACGCTTCCAACAATGAAAAAAATTCCATTTACAGATATTCATACTGTTTCAACTATGGACATTATTTAAAATGTGAAAATGTCCCTATCCTTTAGCATAGGAAAAATTTATAGTGACAAATTTTTCGACGCTGTCAACAATGAAGAAACATTAAAATATGATATTTATCCCACAACAATGAAAAATTCTACTTTAAGTCATCCTTTTTCAATTGTTATTATGAAAAATGTATTTATAATAATATTAGAAGTTATCTATAATGACAAATTTCCCACGCTTCCAACAATGGAAAAAATTCCATTGACAAATATTGATACGCTTTCAACAATGGAAAATATTTAAAATGTGTAAATGTCCCTATCTTTTAACAATGGAAAAATTTATAGTGACAAATTTTCCCACTCTTTCAAAAATGAAGAAATCTTAAAACAATAAAGATTTCCCGCAACAATGAACAATTAGACTTTAAGTTTTCCTTTTTCAATTGCTATTGTGACAAATTTATTTATAATTATATTAGAATTTAACTAAAATGGCAACTTTCCCGCACTCCCAACAATGGAAAAATTTCCTTTGACAAATATTGATACGCTTTCAACAATCTACAATATTTAGAACGTGAAAATGTCCCTAGCTTTTAACAATGGAAAAAGTTTATAGTGACAAATTTTCTCACTCTGTCAACAATGAAGAAACCTTAAAATATGATATTTATCCCACAACATTGAAAATTCCGACTTTAAGTCATCCTTTTTCATTTGTTATTATGAAAAATGTATTTATAATCATATTAGAAGTTATCTGTAATGACAACTTTTCCGCACTTCCAACAATGGAAAAAGTTCCATTGACAAATATTGATACGCTTTCAACAATGGACAATATTTAAAACGTGAACCTAGCCTTTAACAATAGAAAAAGTTATAGTGACAAATTTTCCGACGCTTTTAACAATGAAGAATTCTTAAAATAAGAAATTTTTATCGCAACAACGAAAAATCAGACTTTATTCTTCCTTTTTCATTTGTTATTATGACAAATTTATTTAAAATTATATTAAAAGTTATCTATAATGAAAACTTTAGAGCACCGATTCAAGTTAACAATTCCATTGACAAATATTGATAGACAATAGTTAAAACGTAAAAATTTTCCTATCCTTTAAGAATGGAAAAATTTATAGTAAAAATTTTCCTACGCTGTCAACAATGAAGAAATCTTAAAATAAGAAACTTGTCCCGCAACAATGAAAAATTATACTTCAAGTCTTCCTTTTTCAATTGCTATTTTGACAAATTTTTTTATCATTACATTAGAATTTAACTAAAATAGCAACTCTCCCGCACACCCAACGATGGAAAAATGTCCATTGAAAAATATTGATACGCTTTCAACCATCAACCATAATTAAAATAGAAAATGTCCCTAGCCTTTAACAAAGGAAAAATTTATACTGACATATTTCCCACGCTTTCAACAATGAAAAAATCTTAAAATAAGAAATTTTTATCGCAACAATGAAAAATTGAAGTTTATTCTTTCTTTTTCCATTGTTATTATGACAAATTTATTTATAATTATATTAGAAGCTATCTATAATCAATACTTATCCACGCTTCCAACAGTGAAAAAAATTCCATTTACAAATATTGATACTATTTCAACAATGGACCATATTTAAAATGTGAAAATGTCCCTATCCTTTAACATAGGAAAAATTTATAGTGACAAATTTCCCACGCTTTTAACAATGAAGAAATCTTAAAATAAGAAATTTTTATCGCGACAATGAAAAATCAGACTTTAGTGTTCCTTTTTCAATTGTTATTACGACAAATTTATTTATAATTATATTAAAAGTTATCTATAATGACAACTTTCCAGCACTTCAAACAATGGAAAAAATTCCATTGACAAATATTGATACCGTTTCGACAATGGACAATATTTAAAATGTGAAAATGTCCCTATCTTTTAACAATGGAAAAATTTATAGTGACAAATTTTCCCACGCTTTCAACAATGAAGAAATCTTAAAATAAGTCATCCTTTAAGTCATCCTTTTTCAATTGTTGATATGAAAAATTTATTTATATTTATATTAGAAGTTATCTATTATGACTACTTTCCCTAGCTTCCAACAATGAAAGAAATTCCATTTACAAATATTGATACCATTTCAACAATGGACAATATTTAAAATGTGAAAATGTCCCTATCCTTTAACAATGGAAAAATTTATAGTGACAAATTTTCCCACTCTTTCAACAATGAAGAAATCTTAAAATAAGAAATTTTTAATGCAACAATGAAAAAGTAGACTTTAATCTTCCTTTTTCAATTGTTATTATGACAAATTTATTTAAAATTATATTAGAATTTAACTATAATGGCAACTTTCCCGCACTCCCAACAATGGAAAAATTTCCATTGACAAATATTGATACTCTTACAACAATCTACAATGTTTTGAACGTGAAAATGTTCCTAGCCTTTAACGATGGAAAAATTTATAGTGACAAATTTTCCCACGCTTTCAATAAAGAAGAAATCTTAAAATAAGAAATTTTTCAAGCAACAATGAAAAATTCGTCTTTAAGTCTTCCTTCTTCAATTGCTATTATAACAAATTTATTTATAATTATATTAGAATTTAACTATAATGGCAACTTTCCCACACTTCCAACAGTGGAAAAAATTCCATTGGCAAACATTGATACGCTTTCAACAATCTACAATATTAAAACCGTGAAAATATCCCTAACCTTTAACAATGGAAAAATTTATAGTGAAAAATTTTCCCACGCTTTCAACAATGAAGAAATTTAAAAATAAGAAACTTTTCCCGCAACAATGAAAAATTAGACTTCAGGTCTTCCTTTTTCAATTGCTATTTTGACAAATTTATTATCACTATATTAGAATTTAACTATAATGGCAACTCTCCCGCACACCCAACGATGGAAAAATGTCCATTGAAAAATATTGATACGCTTTCAACCATCTACCATAATTAAAATGGAAAATGTCCCTAGCCTTTAACAAAGGAAAATTTATAGTGACAAATTTCCCACGCTTTCAACAATGAAGAAATCTTAAAGTAAGAAATTTTTATCGCAACAATGAAAAATAGAAGTTTGTCTTTCTTTTTCAATTGTTATGACAAATTTATTTATAATTATATTAAAAGTTATCTATAGTGACAAATTTCTAGCACTTCAAACAATGGAAAAAATTCCATTGACAAATATTTATATGCTCTCAACAATAGACAACTGTTAACACGTAAAAATGTCCCTATCCTTTAACAATGGAAAAATTTATAGTGACAAATTTTCCCATTCTGTCAACAATGAAGAAACCTTAAAATATGTTATTTTCCCCACAACAATGAAAAATTCGACTTTAAGTCATCTTTTTTCAGTCGTTATTATGAAAAATTTATTTATAATCATATTAGAAGTTATCTATCATGACAAATTTCCCACGCTTCCAACAATGGAAAAAATTCCATTGACAAATATTGATACGCTTTCAACAATGGACAATATTTAAAACGTGTAAATGTCCCTATCTTTTAACAATGAACAAATTTATAGTGACAAATTTTCGCACGCTTTCTACAATGAAGAAATCTTAAAATAAGAAAGATTTCCGGCAAGAATGAAAAATTAGACTTTAAGCCTTCCTTTTTCAATTGCTATTATGACAAATTTATCGTTGTTGTTGTTGTTGGCGTGTCAGAGAAAGTGCCAAAGCACTTCTCTGAAAGCAGAGGTGCCAGAGCCTTAAGCGAGGTTGGACTTCTAGAGCTGGTCTCCTAATTTTGAACCAATTCCAGATGAGAGACCTGCATCTGGATTGGCACCCCCAGAGGTAACACTTGAACTTGGAGGACTTTGGAGCCACGAACAGATTTAACGTGCACCAGCTCCCATTAACGTACACGGTCCAACAGCAGAGACAGACCAGAGAGGATAGACGATGCACTCTCTCAAGCACTGACCGTTGTCGATGCTGCTTGGCATTCGGCGATCTTACGAGAGCCGAGCTTTACCGTCTGCGCCACTGCGGGAAAAATTTATTTATAATTATATTAGAATTTAACTATAATAACAATTTTCCCGCACTGCCAATAATGGAAAAATCTCCATTGACAAATATTGATACGGTTTCAACAATCTACAATATTTAGAACGTGAAAATGTCCCTAGCCTTTAACAGTGGAAAAATTTATAATGACAAATTTTCCGACGCTTTCAACAATGAAGAAATATTAAAATAAGAAATTATAATCAAAAATGAAAAATCGAAGTTTTAGTCTCTCTTTTCAATTGTTATTATCACAAATTTATCTATAATTATATTAAAAGTTATGTATAGTGACAACTTTCTCGCACTTCCAACAATGGAAAAAATTCCATTTACAAATATTGATACGCTCTAAACAATTATCAATAGTTAAAACGTAAAAATGTCCCTATCCTTTAACAATGGAAAAATTTTCCCACGCTTTCAACAATGAAGAAATTTTAAAATAAGAAACTTTTCCCGCAACAATGAAAAATTAGACTTCAAGTCTTCCCTTTTCAATTGCTATTTTGACAAATTTTTTTATCATTACATTAGAATTTAACTATAATGGCAACTCTACCGCACACCCAACGATGGAAAAATGTCCATTGAAAAATATTGATACGCTTTCAACCATCTACCATAATTAAAATGGAAATTGTCCCTAGCCTTTAACAAAGGAAAAATTTATAGTGACAAATTTCCCACGCTTTCAACAATGAAGAAATCTTAAAATAAGAAATTTTTATCTCAACAATGAAAAATAGAAGTTTATGTCTTTCTTTTTCAATTGTTATTATGACAAATTTATATATATAACTAGCTATTACCCGTGACTTTGTTCACGCAACATTAAAAGAAGAATAAATACTTTAATTAAGCAAAATATTTCACACCCGATAATTATAAACGTTAATAATTAACAATTTATCACATTTCTTAGGAGAAAATATGGTATTTTTTGTTATAGGGACCTTGACATAACTCAGTCTTAAAAAAGTGAAATTTTGTGCCAAATAATCGCGAAAATTAAATTGTAACCAATGCAAAAAGGAGGCCAAATAAAATCGTGGAAATAGACGAATTGTTTAAAAACAAATGTCAATTTTATCTGATAAACAATTTTACTTTTAACGCCTTTGTGAAACGTTTTAACAGCCATCCTTCAAAAAAACATTAATTGGAAATAGGGCAATTTTTGTTCTCCAGAATAAATTGATTCATGAAGTTTGAATATGTGAAAATATGTTTTTATTTTTCGGATAATTTACTGAAATCAAGATTTTGTTTTCACCATTTATTCAAAATGAAAATTAATTCTGTTTTTCCGTTTTAATGAGAAACTGGTGTAAAAAATATACTGATCTGTTTTATTTCTCCTTTTTATACACAAATATGGAGTAATTTACTTTCAGTTTTTAGAAAAACTTCGTTAAAATTAAAAAAAAAATCTGGGCATCTAATTTAATTTTTTAAATTCTGAGAGTTTGTGTAACATCCTCGGATCAATGATAACCGATATTAAGTAAATCGCGTTGCGTTCGATAGTCTAGGAATAGTTTCGAAATACAAACACATGGTCAGATTTTAATATAATAGATTCATATGATGTGATTTTTAGCAGAAAACTCTCATCTGTATGTAACGATACTCATGCTTAATAATCAGTATAGATAAAAAAATTAATAAATATGGCGTAAATCTCATCTACTTTCTATACTTACTGATCCTTGTATTATTAATGTAAGGAGTTGATTCACACTCATTTTAAAACTTAAAAGAAAATTCCCGTTTTATTTCAAATATGACGTTTCTTTTTTCGCAGAGAAATTCGCTTTTAATGAAATAATTCTTGTTAATTTTCTTTTCCGGGCAATTAATTTCAATACTGGCATAGGGGAAATTATGTTACTTTAACAAAATAATATTAAATTTTTAGGTTTTATCAACAAAAATGGAACTGTTAACATTCGTCATTTTTTTAGTTAATCGAGTTATTTCTTTTAGTTTTAAGAATGAAAAAAACTATTTCTCGCATTCCATGTCAACATTTTCCACATGGATAATTTTGCGGAGAATATTATTGACATTTGCTAGCCATTTTCTATTGAAACTTCTTTTTACTTTAAAAAAAATTAAATTAAAAAATACGGCATAGTTATATTAGCCGTGCGCAGACGGTAAAACTCAAAGTATTGTTACCATACAAAAGAAAAAGAAAAGTGAAGAAAAAACCCAAGATCGTTTTATTTCACCAATCAAAGCATATCCGCTTTATTTTAGATGTATCACGTCATATTCGCCTGTTTCCCATGGTTACGCATATTAAAACCTTATATTATTATCAAAAACTAAAAAAAGTACATTTTATTTCTAATAATAATATTGATTCTTATTTTTAATTCTTTAATTTTTTATTTCATTTTCATTTTTCACGTGAAATTTTTTCAATTGTAACCAAATTGTTGATTAAAAATTATTATTCCGGGTTTTGAATTAGTTTTGGCAACGATAAATTATTAGCAACGGTAAAGTAAATTTAACCATTTTAAAATATTATACGAAAAAATGTCCATTTATTCTCTATGAAAATAACGAAATTTTGAAATATTAAGAAAAATATTTGAATAAAATAAACGAAAACCAGTCTATGTTCATTTGAGGGTTATAATTAACCTATATGCAAAGATACAGGATCATTAAATGCTCCATTTTGACGCTGACTTCAGCCTAACATTTGCACACAATGAGATTTATAATATTATTAGCATTATATTAAAAGTTATCTATAATGACAACTTTCCAGCACTTGAAACAATGGAAAAAATTCCATTGACAAATATTGATACCGTTTCAACAATGGACAATATTTAAAATGTGAAAATGTCCCTATCCTTTAACAATGGAAAAATGTATATTGACAAATTTTCCCACGATTTCAACAATGAAGAAATCTTAAAATAAGAAATTTTTATCGCAACAATGAAAAATAGAAGTTTATGTCTTACTTTTTCAATTGTTATTATGACAAATTTTTTTATAATTATATTAGAATTTAACTATAATAGAAATTTTCCCGCACTCGCAACAATGGAAAAATTTCCATTGACAAATATTAATACGCTTTCAACAATCTACAATATTTAGAACATGAAAATGTCCCTAGCCTTTAACAATGGAGAAATTTATAGTGACAAATCTTCCCACGCTTCCAACAATGAAGAAATATTAAAATACGATATTTATCCCACAAGAATGAAAAATCCGACTTTAAGTCATATTTTTTCAATTGTTATTATAAAAAATGTATTTATAATCATATTAGAAGTTATCTATAATGACAACTTTCCCGCGCTTCCAACAATGGAAAAAGTTCCATTGACAAATACTGATACGCTTTCAACAATGGACAATACTTAAAACATGTAAATGTCCCTATCTTTTAACAATGGAATAATTTATAGTCACAAATTTTCTCACGCTTTCAACAATGAAGAAATCTTAAATTAAGAAAGATTTCCCGCAACAATGAAAAATTGACTTTAAGTTATCCTTTTTCAATTGCTATTATGACAAATTTATTTATAATTATATTAGAATTTAACTATAATTGAAATTTTCCCGCACTCCCAACAATGGAAAAATTTCCATTGACAAATATTGATACGCTTTCAACAATCTACAATATTTAGAATGTGAAAATGTCCCTAGCCTTTAACAATGGAGAAATTTATAGTGACAAATTTTCCCACGCTTCCAACAATGAAGAAATCTTAAAATAAGAAACTGTTCCCGCAACAATGAAAAATTAGACTTCAAGTCTTCCTTTTTCAATTGCTATTTTGACAAATTTATTTATATTTATATTAGAATTTAACTATAATGGCAACTTTCCAGCACACCCAAAAATAGAAAAATTTCCATTGAAAAATATTCATACGCTTTCAACCATCTACAATAATTAAAATGGAAAATGTCCCTAGCCTTTAACAAAGAAAAAATTTATAGTGACAAATTTTCCCATGCTTTCAACAATGAAGAAATCTTAAAATCAGAAATTTTTATCGCAAAAATGAAAAATAGAAGTTTATGTCTTTCTTTTTCAATTGTTATTATGACAAAATTTTTTATAATTATATTAAAAGTTATCTATAATGACAACTTTCCAGCACTTCAAACAATGGAAAAAATTCCATTGAAAAATATTGATATGCTCTCAACAATAGACAATAGTTAACGCGTAAAAATGTCCTTATCCTTTAACAATGGAAAAATTTATAGTGACATATCTTCCCACTCTGTCAACAATGAAGAAACCTTAAAATATGATATTTATCCCACAACAATGAAAAATTCGACTTTAAGTCATCTTTTTTCAATAGTTATTATGAAAAATGTATTTATAATCATATTAGAAGTTATCTATCATGACAAATTTCCCACGCTTCCAACAATGGAAAAATTCCATTGACAAATATTAATACGCTTTCAACAATGGACATTTTTTAAAACGTGTAAATGTCCCTATCTTTTAACAATGAAAAAAATTATAATGACAAATTTTCCCACGATTTCAACAATGAAGAAATCTTAAAATAAGAAAGATTTCCCGCAACAATGAAAAATTAGACTTTAAGCCTTCCTTTTTCAATTGCTATTATGACAAATATATTTATAATTATATTAGAATTTAACTATAATAGCAATTTTCCTGACTCCCAATAATGGAAAAAATTCCATTGACAAATATAGATACGCTTTCAACAATCTACAATATTTAGAACGTGAAAATGTCCCTAGTCTTTAACAGTGGAAAAATTTATAGTGACAAATTTTCCCACGCTTTCAACAATGAAGAAATATTAAAATAAGAAATTATAATCAAAAATGAAAAATCGAAGTTTTAGTCTTTCTTTTCAATTGTTATTATCACAAATTTATCTATAATTATATTAAAAGTTATGTATAGTGACAACTTTCGCGCACTTCCAACAATGGAAAAAATTCCATTTACAAATATTGATACGCTCTAAACAATTATCAATAGTTAAAACGTAAAAATGTCCCTATCCTTTAACAATGGAAAAATTTTCCCACGCTTTCAACAATGAAGAAATTTTAAAATAAGAAACTTTTCCCGCAACAATGAAAAATTAGACTTCAAATCTTCCCTTTTCAATTGCTATTTTGACAAATTTTTTTATCATTACATTAGAATTTAACTATAATGGCAACTCTCCCGCACACCCAACGATGGAAAAATGTCCATTGAAAAATATTGATACGCTTTCAACCATCTACCATAATTAAAATGGAAAATGTCCCTAGCCTTTAACAAAGGAAAAATTTATAGTGACAAATTTCCCACGCTTTCAACAATGAAGAAATCTTAAAATAAGAAATTTTTATCTCAACAATGAAAAATAGAAGTTTATGTCTTTCTTTTTCAATTGTTATTATGACAAATTTATTTATATAACTAGCTGTTACCCGTGACTTTGTTCACGCAACATTAAAAGAAGAATAAATACATTAATTAAGCAAAATATTTCACACCCGATAATTATAAACGTTAATAATTAACAATTTATCACATTTCTTAGGAGAAAATATGGTATTTTTTGTTATAGGGACCTTGACATAACTCAGTCTTAAAAAAGTGAAATTTTGTGCCAAATAATCGCGAAAATTAAATTGTAACCAATGCAAAAAGGAGGCCAAATAAAATCGTGGAAATAGACGAATTGGGTAAAAACAAATGTCAATTTTACCTGATAAACAATTTTACTTTTAACGCCTTTGTGAAACGTTTTAACAGCCATCCTTCAAAAAAACATTAATTGGAAATAGGGCAATTTTTGTTCTCCAGAATAAATTGATTCATGAAGTTTGAATATGTGAAAATATGTTTTTATTTTTCGGATAATTTACTGAAATCAAGATTTTGTTTTCACCATTTATTCAAAATGAAAATTAATTCTGTTTTTCCGTTTTAATGAGAAACTGGTGTAAAAAATATACTGATCTGTTTTATTTCTCCTTTTTATACACAAATATGGAGTAATTTACTTTCAGTTTTTAGAAAAACTTCGTTAAAATTAAAAAAAAAATCTGGGCATCTAATTTAATTTTTTAAATTCTGAGAGTTTGTGTAACATCCTCGGATCAATGATAACCGATATTAAGTAAATCGCGTTGCGTTCGATAGTCTAGGAATAGTTTCGAAATACAAACACATGGTCAGATTTTAATATAATAGATTCATATGATGTGAATTTTAGCAGAAAACTCTCATCTGTATGTAACGATACTCATGCTTAATAATCAGTATAGATAAAAAAATTAATAAATATGGCGTAAATCTCATCTACTTTCTATACTTACTGATCCTTGTATTATTAATGTAAGGAGTTGATTCACACTCATTTTAAAACTTAAAAGAAAATTCCCGTTTTATTACAAATATGACGTTTCTTTTTTCCCAGAGAAATTCCCTTTTAATGAAATAATTCTTGTTAATTTTCTTTTCCGGGCAATTAATTTCAATACTGGCATAGGGGAAATTATGTTACTTTAACAAAATAATATTAAATTTTTAGGTTTTATCAACAAAAATGGAACTGTTAACATTCGTCATTTTTTTTAGTTAATCGAGTTATTTCTTTTAGTTTTAAGAATGAAAAAAACTATTTCTCGCATTCCATGTCAACATTTTCGACATGGATAATTTTGCGGAGAATATTATTGACATTTGCTAGCCATTTTCTATTGAAACTTCTTTTTACTTTAAAAAAAATTAAATTAAAAAATACGGCATAGTTATATTAGCCGTGCGCAGACGGTAAAACTCAAAGTATTGTTACCATACAAAAGAAAAAGAAAAGTGAAGAAAAAACCCAAGATCGTTCTATTTCACCAATCAAAGCATATCCGCTTTATTTTAGATGTATCACGTCATATTCGCCTGTTTCCCATGGTTACGCATATTAAAACCTTATATTATTATCAAAAACTAAAAAAAGTACATTTTATTTCTAATAGTAATATTGATTCTTATTTTTAATTCTTTAATTTTTTATTTCATTTTCATTTTTCACGTGAAATTTTTTCAATTGTAACCAAATTGTTGATTACAAATTATTATTCCGGGTTTTGAATTAGTTTGGCAACGATAAATTATTAGCAACGGTAAAGTAAATTTAACCATTTTAAAATATTATACGAAAAAATGTCCATTTATTCTCTATGAAAATAACGCAATTTTGAAATATTAAGAAAAATATTTGAATAAAATAAACGAAAACCAGTCTATGTTCATTTGAGGGTTATAATTAACCTATATGCAAAGATACAGGATCATTAAATGCTCCATTTTGACGCTGACTTCAGCCTAAAATTTGCACACAATGAGATTTATAATATTATTAGGATTATATTAAAAGTTATCTATAATGACAACTTTCCAGCACTTGAAACAATGGAAAAAATTCCATTGACAAATATTGATACCGTTTCAACAATGGACAATATTTAAAATGTGAAAATGTCCCTATCCTTTAACAATGGAAAAATGTATAGTGACAAATTTTCCCACGATTTCAACAATGAAGAAATCTTAAAATAAGAAAATTTATCGCAACAATGAAAAATAGAAGTTTATGTTTTACTTTTTCAATTGTTATTATGACAAATTTTTTTATAATTATATTAGAATTTAACTATAATAGAAATTTTCCCGCACTCGCAACAATGGAAAAATTTCCATTGACAAATATTAATACGCTTTTAACAATCTACAATATTTAGAACATGAAAATGTCCCTAGCCTTTAACAATGGAGAAATTTATAGTGACAAATCTTCCCACGCTTCCAACAATGAAGAAATATTAAAATACGATATTTATCCCACAACAATGAAAAATCCGACTTTAAGTCATATTTTTTCAATTGTTATTATAAAAACTGTATTTATAATCATATTAGAAGTTATCTATAATGACAACTTTCCCGCGCTTCCAACAATGGAAAAAGTTCCATTGACAAATACTGATACGCTTTCAACAATGGACAATACTTAAAACATGTAAATGTCCCTATCTTTTAACAATGGAATAATTTATAGTCACAAATTTTCTCACGCTTTCAACAATGAAGAAATCTTAAATTAAGAAAGATTTCCCGCAACAATGAAAAATTGACTTTAAGTTATCCTTTTTCAATTGCTATTATGACAAATTTATTTATAATTATATTAGAATTTAACTATAATTGAAATTTTCCCGCACTCCCAACAATGGAAAAATTTCCATTGACAAATATTGATACGCTTTCAACAATCTACAATATTTAGAATGTGAAAATTTCCCTAGCCTTTAACAATGGAGAAATTTATAGTGACAAATTTTCCCACGCTTCCAACAATGAAGAAATCTTAAAATAAGAAACTTTTCCCGCAACAATGAAAAATTGGACTTCAAGTCTACCTTTTTCAATTGCTATTTTGACAAATTTATTTATATTTATATTAGAATTTAACTATAATGACAACTTTCCAGCACACCCAAAAATAGAAAAATTTCCATTGAAAAATATTGATACGCTTTCAACCATCTACAATAATTAAAATGGAAAATGTCCCTAGCCTTTAACAAAGAAAAAATTTATAGTGACAAATTTTCCCATGCTTTCAACAATGAAGAAATCTTAAAATAAGAAATTTTTATCGCAAAAATGAAAAATAGAAGTTTATGTCTTTCTTTTTCAATTGTTATTATGACAAATTTTTTTATAATTATATTAAAAGTTATCTATAATGACAACTTTCCAGCACTTCAAACAATGGAAAAAATTCCATTGAAAAATATTGATATGCTCTCAACAATAGACAATAGTTAACGCGTAAAAATGTCCTTATCCTTTAACAATGGAAAAATTTATAGTGACATATTTTCCCACTCTGTCAACAATGAAGAAACCTTAAAATATGATATTTATCCCACAACAATGAAAAATTCGACTTTAAGTCATCTTTTTTCAATAGTTATTATGAAAAATGTATTTATAATCATATTAGAAGTTATCTATCATGACAAATTTCCCACGCTTCCAACAATGGAAAAATTCCATTGACAAATATTAATACGCTTTCAACAATGGACATTTTTTAAAACGTGTAAATGTCCCTATCTTTTAACAATGAAAAAATTTATAGTGACAAATTTTCCCACGATTTCAACAATGAAGAAATCTTAAAATAAGAAAGATTTCCCGCAACAATGAAAAATTAGACTTTAAGCCTTCCTTTTTCAATTGCTATTATGACAAATATATTTATAATTATATTAGAATTTAACTATAATAGCAATTTTCCTGACTCCCAATAATGGAAAAAATTCCATTGACAAATATAGATACGCTTTCAACAATCTACAATATTTAGAACGTGAAAATGTCCCTAGCCTTTAACAGTGGAAAAATTTATAGTGACAAATTTTCCCACGCTTTCAACAATGAAGAAATATTAAAATAAGAAATTATAATCAAAAATGAAAAATCGAAGTTTTAGTCTTTCTTTTCAATTGTTATTATCACAAATTTATCTATAATTATATTAAAAGTTATGTATAGTGACAACTTTCGCGCACTTCCAACAATGGAAAAAATTCCATTTACAAATATTGATACGCTCTAAACAATTATCAATAGTTAAAACGTAAAAATGTCCCTATCCTTTAACAATGGAAAAATTTTCCCACGCTTTCAACAATGAAGAAATTTTAAAATAAGAAACTTTTCCCGCAACAATGAAAAATTAGACTTCAAATCTTCCCTTTTCAATTGCTATTTTGACAAATTTTTTTATCATTACATTAGAATTTAACTATAATGGCAACTCTCCCGCACACCCAACGATGGAAAAATGTCCATTGAAAAATATTGATACGCTTTCAACCATCTACCATAATTAAAATGGAAAATGTCCCTAGCCTTTAACAAAGGAAAAATTTATAGTGACAAATTTCCCACGCTTTCAACAATGAAGAAATCTTAAAATAAGAAATTTTTATCTCAACAATGAAAAATAGAAGTTTATGTCTTTCTTTTTCAATTGTTATTATGACAAATTTATTTATATAACTAGCTGTTACCCGTGACTTTGTTCACGCAACATTAAAAGAAGAATAAATACATTAATTAAGCAAAATATTTCACACCCGATAATTATAAACGTTAATAATTAACAATTTATCACATTTCTTAGGAGAAAATATGGTATTTTTTGTTATAGGGACCTTGACATAACTCAGTCTTAAAAAAGTGAAATTTTGTGCCAAATAATCGCGAAAATTAAATTGTAACCAATGCAAAAAGGAGGCCAAATAAAATCGTGGAAATAGACGAATTGGGTAAAAACAAATGTCAATTTTACCTGATAAACAATTTTACTTTTAACGCCTTTGTGAAACGTTTTAACAGCCATCCTTCAAAAAAACATTAATTGGAAATAGGGCAATTTTTGTTCTCCAGAATAAATTGATTCATGAAGTTTGAATATGTGAAAATATGTTTTTATTTTTCGGATAATTTACTGAAATCAAGATTTTGTTTTCACCATTTATTCAAAATGAAAATTAATTCTGTTTTTCCGTTTTAATGAGAAACTGGTGTAAAAAATATACTGATCTGTTTTATTTCTCCTTTTTATACACAAATATGGAGTAATTTACTTTCAGTTTTTAGAAAAACTTCGTTAAAATTAAAAAAAAAATCTGGGCATCTAATTTAATTTTTTAAATTCTGAGAGTTTGTGTAACATCCTCGGATCAATGATAACCGATATTAAGTAAATCGCGTTGCGTTCGATAGTCTAGGAATAGTTTCGAAATACAAACACATGGTCAGATTTTAATATAATAGATTCATATGATGTGAATTTTAGCAGAAAACTCTCATCTGTATGTAACGATACTCATGCTTAATAATCAGTATAGATAAAAAAATTAATAAATATGGCGTAAATCTCATCTACTTTCTATACTTACTGATCCTTGTATTATTAATGTAAGGAGTTGATTCACACTCATTTTAAAACTTAAAAGAAAATTCCCGTTTTATTACAAATATGACGTTTCTTTTTTCCCAGAGAAATTCCCTTTTAATGAAATAATTCTTGTTAATTTTCTTTTCCGGGCAATTAATTTCAATACTGGCATAGGGGAAATTATGTTACTTTAACAAAATAATATTAAATTTTTAGGTTTTATCAACAAAAATGGAACTGTTAACATTCGTCATTTTTTTTAGTTAATCGAGTTATTTCTTTTAGTTTTAAGAATGAAAAAAACTATTTCTCGCATTCCATGTCAACATTTTCGACATGGATAATTTTGCGGAGAATATTATTGACATTTGCTAGCCATTTTCTATTGAAACTTCTTTTTACTTTAAAAAAAATTAAATTAAAAAATACGGCATAGTTATATTAGCCGTGCGCAGACGGTAAAACTCAAAGTATTGTTACCATACAAAAGAAAAAGAAAAGTGAAGAAAAAACCCAAGATCGTTCTATTTCACCAATCAAAGCATATCCGCTTTATTTTAGATGTATCACGTCATATTCGCCTGTTTCCCATGGTTACGCATATTAAAACCTTATATTATTATCAAAAACTAAAAAAAGTACATTTTATTTCTAATAATAATATTGATTCTTATTTTTAATTCTTTAATTTTTTATTTCATTTTCATTTTTCACGTGAAATTTTTTCAATTGTAACCAAATTGTTGATTACAAATTATTATTCCGGGTTTTGAATTAGTTTTGGCAACGATAAATTATTAGCAACGGTAAAGTAAATTTAACCATTTTAAAATATTATACGAAAAAATGTCCATTTATTCTCTATGAAAATAACGAAATTTTGAAATATTAAGAAAAATATTTGAATAAAATAAACGAAAACCAGTCTATGTTCATTTGAGGGTTATAATTAACCTATATGCAAAGATACAGGATCATTAAATGCTCCATTTTGACGCTGACTTCAGCCTAAAATTTGCACACAATGAGATTTATAATATTATTAGGATTATATTAAAAGTTATCTATAATGACAACTTTCCAGCACTTGAAACAATGGAAAAAATTCCATTGACAAATATTGATACCGTTTCAACAATGGACAATATTTAAAATGTGAAAATGTCCCTATCCTTTAACAATGGAAAAATGTATAGTGACAAATTTTCCCACGATTTCAACAATGAAGAAATCTTAAAATAAGAAAATTTATCGCAACAATGAAAAATAGAAGTTTATGTTTTACTTTTTCAATTGTTATTATGACAAATTTTTTTATAATTATATTAGAATTTAACTATAATAGAAATTTTCCCGCACTCGCAACAATGGAAAAATTTCCATTGACAAATATTAATACGCTTTCAACAATCTACAATATTTAGAACATGAAAATGTCCCTAGCCTTTAACAATGGAGAAATTTATAGTGACAAATCTTCCCACGCTTCCAACAATGAAGAAATATTAAAATACGATATTTATCCCACAACAATGAAAAATCCGACTTTAAGTCATATTTTTTCAATTGTTATTATAAAAAATGTATTTATAATCATATTAGAAGTTATCTATAATGACAACTTTCCCGCGCTTCCAACAATGGAAAAAGTTCCATTGACAAATACTGATACGCTTTCAACAATGGACAATACTTAAAACATGTAAATGTCCCTATCTTTTAACAATGGAATAATTTATAGTCACAAATTTTCTCACGCTTTCAACAATGAAGAAATCTTAAATTAAGAAAGATTTCCCGCAACAATGAAAAATTGACTTTAAGTTATCCTTTTTCAATTGCTATTATGACAAATTTATTTATAATTATATTAGAATTTAACTATAATTGAAATTTTCCCGCACTCCCAACAATGGAAAAATTTCCATTGACAAATATTGATACGCTTTCAACAATCTACAATATTTAGAATGTGAAAATGTCCCTAGCCTTTAACAATGGAGAAATTTATAGTGACAAATTTTCCCACGCTTCCAACAATGAAGAAATCTTAAAATAAGAAACTTTTCCCGCAACAATGAAAAATTAGACTTCAAGTCTTCCTTTTTCAATTGCTATTTTGACAAATTTATTTATATTTATATTAGAATTTAACTATAATGGCAACTTTCCAGCACACCCAAAAATAGAAAAATTTCCATTGAAAAATATTGATACGCTTTCAACCATCTACAATAATTAAAATGGAAAATGTCCCTAGCCTTTAACAAAGAAAAAATTTATAGTGACAAATTTTTCCATGCTTTCAACAATGAAGAAATCTTAAAATAAGAAATTTTTATCGCAAAAATGAAAAATAGAAGTTTATGTCTTTCTTTTTCAATTGTTATTATGACAAATTTTTTTATAATTATATTAAAAGTTATCTATAATGACAACTTTCCAGCACTTCAAACAATGGAAAAAATTCCATTGAAAAATATTGATATGCTCTCAACAATAGACAATAGTTAACGCGTAAAAATGTCCTTATCCTTTAACAATGGAAAAATTTATAGTGACATATTTTCCCACTCTGTCAACAATGAAGAAACCTTAAAATATGATATTTATCCCGCAACAATGAAAAATTCGACTTTAAGTCATCTTTTTTCAATAGTTATTATGAAAAATGTATTTATAATCATATTAGAAGTTATCTATCATGACAAATTTCCCACGCTTCCAACAATGGAAAAATTCCATTGACAAATATTAATACGCTTTCAACAATGGACATTTTTTAAAACGTGTAAATGTCCCTATCTTTTAACAATGAAAAAATTTATAGTGACAAATTTTCCCACGATTTCAACAATGAAGAAATCTTAAAATAAGAAAGATTTCCCGCAACAATGAAAAATTAGACTTTAAGCCTTCCTTTTTCAATTGCTATTATGACAAATATATTTATAATTATATTAGAATTTAACTATAATAGCAATTTTCCTGACTCCCAATAATGGAAAAAATTCCATTGACAAATATAGATACGCTTTCAACAATCTACAATATTTAGAACGTGAAAATGTCCCTAGCCTTTAACAGTGGAAAAATTTATAGTGACAAATTTTCCCACGCTTTCAACAATGAAGAAATATTAAAATAAGAAATTATAATCAAAAATGAAAAATCGAAGTTTTAGTCTTTCTTTTCAATTGTTATTATCACAAATTTATCTATAATTATATTAAAAGTTATGTATAGTGACAACTTTCGCGCACTTCCAACAATGGAAAAAATTCCATTTACAAATATTGATACGCTCTAAACAATTATCAATAGTTAAAACGTAAAAATGTCCCTATCCTTTAACAATGGAAAAATTTTCCCACGCTTTCAACAATGAAGAAATTTTAAAATAAGAAACTTTTCCCGCAACAATGAAAAATTAGACTTCAAATCTTCCCTTTTCAATTGCTATTTTGACAAATTTTTTTATCATTACATTAGAATTTAACTATAATGGCAACTCTCCCGCACACCCAACGATGGAAAAATGTCCATTGAAAAATATTGATACGCTTTCAACCATCTACCATAATTAAAATGGAAAATGTCCCTAGCCTTTAACAAAGGAAAAATTTATAGTGACAAATTTCCCACGCTTTCAACAATGAAGAAATCTTAAAATAAGAAATTTTTATCTCAACAATGAAAAATAGAAGTTTATGTCTTTCTTTTTCAATTGTTATTATGACAAATTTATTTATATAACTAGCTGTTACCCGTGACTTTGTTCACGCAACATTAAAAGAAGAATAAATACATTAATTAAGCAAAATATTTCACACCCGATAATTATAAACGTTAATAATTAACAATTTATCACATTTCTTAGGAGAAAATATGGTATTTTTTGTTATAGGGACCTTGACATAACTCAGTCTTAAAAAAGTGAAATTTTGTGCCAAATAATCGCGAAAATTAAATTGTAACCAATGCAAAAAGGAGGCCAAATAAAATCGTGGAAATAGACGAATTGGGTAAAAACAAATGTCAATTTTACCTGATAAACAATTTTACTTTTAACGCCTTTGTGAAACGTTTTAACAGCCATCCTTCAAAAAAACATTAATTGGAAATAGGGCAATTTTTGTTCTCCAGAATAAATTGATTCATGAAGTTTGAATATGTGAAAATATGTTTTTATTTTTCGGATAATTTACTGAAATCAAGATTTTGTTTTCACCATTTATTCAAAATGAAAATTAATTCTGTTTTTCCGTTTTAATGAGAAACTGGTGTAAAAAATATACTGATCTGTTTTATTTCTCCTTTTTATACACAAATATGGAGTAATTTACTTTCAGTTTTTAGAAAAACTTCGTTAAAATTATAAAAAAAATCTGGGCATCTAATTTAATTTTTTAAATTCTGAGAGTTTGTGTAACATCCTCGGATCAATGATAACCGATATTAAGTAAATCGCGTTGCGTTCGATAGTCTAGGAATAGTTTCGAAATACAAACACATGGTCAGATTTTAATATAATAGATTCATATGATGTGAATTTTAGCAGAAAACTCTCATCTGTATGTAACGATACTCATGCTTAATAATCAGTATAGATAAAAAAATTAATAAATATGGCGTAAATCTCATCTACTTTCTATACTTACTGATCCTTGTATTATTAATGTAAGGAGTTGATTCACACTCATTTTAAAACTTAAAAGAAAATTCCCGTTTTATTACAAATATGACGTTTCTTTTTTCCCAGAGAAATTCCCTTTTAATGAAATAATTCTTGTTAATTTTCTTTTCCGGGCAATTAATTTCAATACTGGCATAGGGGAAATTATGTTACTTTAACAAAATAATATTAAATTTTTAGGTTTTATCAACAAAAATGGAACTGTTAACATTCGTCATTTTTTTTAGTTAATCGAGTTATTTCTTTTAGTTTTAAGAATGAAAAAAACTATTTCTCGCATTCCATGTCAACATTTTCGACATGGATAATTTTGCGGAGAATATTATTGACATTTGCTAGCCATTTTCTATTGAAACTTCTTTTTACTTTAAAAAAAATTAAATTAAAAAATACGGCATAGTTATATTAGCCGTGCGCAGACGGTAAAACTCAAAGTATTGTTACCATACAAAAGAAAAAGAAAAGTGAAGAAAAAACCCAAGATCGTTCTTTTTCACCAATCAAAGCATATCCGCTTTATTTTAGATGTATCACGTCATATTCGCCTGTTTCCCATGGTTACGCATATTAAAACCTTATATTATTATCAAAAACTAAAAAAAGTACATTTTATTTCTAATAATAATATTGATTCTTATTTTTAATTCTTTAATTTTTTATTTCATTTTCATTTTTCACGTGAAATTTTTTCAATTGTAACCAAATTGTTGATTACAAATTATTATTCCGGGTTTTGAATTAGTTTTGGCAACGATAAATTATTAGCAACGGTAAAGTAAATTTAACCATTTTAAAATATTATACGAAAAAATGTCCATTTATTCTCTATGAAAATAACGAAATTTTGAAATATTAAGAAAAATATTTGAATAAAATAAACGAAAACCAGTCTATGTTCATTTGAGGGTTATAAATAACCTATATGCAAAGATACAGGATCATTAAATGCTCCATTTTGACGCTGACTTCAACCTAAAATTTGCACACAATGAGATTTATAATATTATTAGGATTATATTAAAAGTTATCTATAATGACAACTTTCCAGCACTTGAAACAATGGAAAAAATTCCATTGACAAATATTGATACCGTTTCAACAATGGACAATATTTAAAATGTGAAAATGTCCCTATCCTTTAACAATGGAAAAATGTATAGTGACAAATTTTCCCACGATTTCAACAATGAAGAAATCTTAAAATAAGAAAATTTATCGCAACAATGAAAAATAGAAGTTTATGTTTTACTTTTTCAATTGTTATTATGACAAATTTTTTTATAATTATATTAGAATTTAACTATAATAGAAATTTTCCCGCACTCGCAACAATGGAAAAATTTCCATTGACAAATATTAATACGCTTTCAACAATCTACAATATTTAGAACATGAAAATGTCCCTAGCCTTTAACAATGGAGAAATTTATAGTGACAAATCTTCCCACGCTTCCAACAATGAAGAAATATTAAAATACGATATTTATCCCACAACAATGAAAAATCCGACTTTAAGTCATATTTTTTCAATTGTTATTATAAAAAATGTATTTATAATCATATTAGAAGTTATCTATAATGACAACTTTCCCGCGCTTCCAACAATGGAAAAAGTTCCATTGACAAATACTGATACGCTTTCAACAATGGACAATACTTAAAACATGTAAATGTCCCTATCTTTTAACAATGGAATAATTTATAGTCACAAATTTTCTCACGCTTTCAACAATGAAGAAATCTTAAATTAAGAAAGATTTCCCGCAACAATGAAAAATTGACTTTAAGTTATCCTTTTTCAATTGCTATTATGACAAATTAATTTATAATTATATTAGAATTTAACTATAATTGAAATTTTCCCGCACTCCCAACAATGGAAAAATTTCCATTGACAAATATTGATACGCTTTCAACAATCTACAATATTTAGAATGTGAAAATGTCCCTAGCCTTTAACAATGGAGAAATTTATAGTGACAAATTTTCCCACGCTTCCAACAATGAAGAAATCTTAAAATAAGAAACTTTTCCCGCAACAATGAAAAATTAGACTTCAAGTCTTCCTTTTTCAATTGCTATTTTGACAAATTTATTTATATTTATATTAGAATTTAACTATAATGGCAACTTTCCAGCACACCCAAAAATAGAAAAATTTCCATTGAAAAATATTGATACGCTTTCAACCATCTACAATAATTAAAATGGAAAATGTCCCTAGCCTTTAACAAAGAAAAAATTTATAGTGACAAATTTTCCCATGCTTTCAACAATGAAGAAATCTTAAAATAAGAAATTTTTATCGCAAAAATGAAAAATAGAAGTTTATGTCTTTCTTTTTCAATTGTTATTATGACAAATTTTTTTATAATTATATTAAAAGTTATCTATAATGACAACTTTCCAGCACTTCAAACAATGGAAAAAATTCCATTGAAAAATATTGATATGCTCTCAACAATAGACAATAGTTAACGCGTAAAAATGTCCTTATCTTTTAACAATGGAAAAATTTATAGTGACATATTTTCCCACTCTGTCAACAATGAAGAAACCTTAAAATATGATATTTATCCCACAACAATGAAAAATTCGACTTTAAGTCATCTTTTTTCAATAGTTATTATGAAAAATGTATTTATAATCATATTAGAAGTTATCTATCATGACAAATTTCCCACGCTTCCAACAATGGAAAAATTCCATTGACAAATATTAATACGCTTTAAACAATGGACAATATTTAAAACGTGTAAATGTCCCTATCTTTTAACAATGAAAAAATTTATAGTGACAAATTTTCCCACGATTTCAACAATGAAGAAATCTTAAAATAAGAAAGATTTCCCGCAACAATGAAAAATTAGACTTTAAGCCTTCCTCTTTCAATTGCTATTAAGACAAATATATTTATAATTATATTAGAATTTAACTATAATAGCAATTTTCCTGACTCCCAATAATGGAAAAAATTCCATTGACAAATATAGATACGCTTTCAACAATCTACAATATTTAGAACGTGAAAATGTCCCTAGCCTTTAACAGTGGAAAAATTTATAGTGACAAATTTTCCCACGCTTTCAACAATGAAGAAATATTAAAATAAGAAATTATAATCAAAAATGAAAAATCGAAGTTTTAGTCTTTCTTTTCAATTGTTATTATCACAAATTTATCTATAATTATATTAAAAGTTATGTATAGTGACAACTTTCTCGCACTTCCAACAATGGAAAAAATTCCATTTACAAATATTGATACGCTCTAAACAATTATCAATAGTTAAAACGTAAAAATGTCCCTATCCTTTAACAATGGAAAAATTTTCCCACGCTTTCAACAATGAAGAAATTTTAAAATAAGAAACTTTTCCCACAACAATGAAAAATTAGACTTCAAGTCTTCCCTTTTCAATTGCTATTTTCACAAATTTTTTTATCATTACATTAGAATTTAACTATAATGGCAACTCTCCCGCACACCCAACGATGGAAAAATGTCCATTGAAAAATATTGATACGCTTTCAACCATCTACCATAATTAAAATGGAAAATGTCCCTAGCCTTTAACAAAGGAAAAATTTATAGTGACAAATTTCCCACGATTTCAACAATGAAGAAATCTTAAAATAAGTCATCCTTTAAGTCATCCTTTTTCAATTGTTGATATGAAAAATTTATTTATATTTATATTAGAAGTTATCTATTATGACTACTTTCCCTAGCTTCCAACAATGAAAGAAATTCCATTTACAAATATTGATACCATTTCAACAATGGACAATATTTAAAATGTGAAAATGTCCCTATCCTTTAACAATGGAAAAATTTATAGTGACAAATTTTCCCACTCTTTCAACAATGAAGAAATCTTAAAATAAGAAATTTTTAATGCAACAATGAAAAAGTAGACTTTAATCTTCCTTTTTCAATTGTTATTATGACAAATTTATTTAAAATTATATTAGAATTTAACTATAATGGCAACTTTCCCGCACTCCCAACAATGGAAAATTTTCCATTGACGAATATTGATACTCTTACAACAATCTACAATGTTTTGAACTTGAAAATGTTCCTAGCCTTTAACGATGGAAAAATTTATAGTGACAAATTTTCCCACGCTGTCAATAAAGAAGAAATCTTAAAATAAGAAATTTTTCAAGCAACAATGAAAAATTCGTCTTTAAGTCTTCCTTCTTCAATTGCTATTATAACAAATTTATTTATAATTATATTAGAATTTAACTATAATGGCAACTTTCCCACACTTCCAACAGTGGAAAAAATTCCATTGGCAAACATTGATACGCTTTCAACAATCTACAATATTAAAACCGTGAAAATATCCCCAACCTTTAACAATGGAAAAATTTACTGAAATCAAGATTTTGTTTTCACCATTTATTCAAAATGAAAATTAATACTGTTTTTCCGTTTTAATGAGAAACTGGTGTAAAAAATATACTGATCTGTTTTATTTCTCCTTTTTATACACAAATATGGAGTAATTTACTTTCAGTTTTTGGAAAAACTTCGTTAAAATTAAAAAAAAAAATCTGGGCATCTAATTTAATTTTTTAAATTCTGAGAGTTTGTGTAACATCCTCGGATCAATGATAACCGATATTAAGTAAATCGCGTTGCGTTAGATAGTCTAGGAATAGTTTCGAAATACAAACACATGGTCAGATTTTAATATAATAGATTCATATGATGTGAATTTTAGCAGAAAACTCTCATCTGTATGTAACGATACTCATGCTTAATAATCAGTATAGATAAAAAAATTAATAAATATGGCGTAAAACTCATCTACTTTCTATACTTACTGATCCTTGTATTATTAATGTAAGGAGTTGATTCACACTCATTTTAAAACTTAAAAGAAAATTCCCGTTTTATTACAAATATGACGTTTCTTTTTTCCCAGAGAAATTCCCTTTTAATGAAATAATTCTTGTTAATTTTCTTTTCCGGGCAATTAATTTCAATACTGGCATAGGGGAAATTATGTTACTTTAACAAAATAATATTAAATTTTTAGGTTTTATCAACAAAAATGGAACTGTTAACATTCGTCATTTTTTTTAGTTAATCGAGTTATTTCTTTTAGTTTTAAGAATGAAAAAAACTATTTCTCGCATTCCATGTCAACATTTTCGACATGGATAATTTTGCGGAGAATATTATTGACATTTGCTAGCCATTTTCTATTGAAACTTCTTTTTACTTTAAAAAAAATTAAATTAAAAAATACGGCATAGTTATATTAGCCGTGCGCAGACGGTAAAACTCAAAGTATTGTTACCATACAAAAGAAAAAGAAAAGTGAAGAAAAAACCCAAGATCGTTTTATTTCACCAATCAAAGCATATCCGCTTTATTTTAGATGTATCACGTCATATTCGCCTGTTTCCCATGGTTACGCATATTAAAACCTTATATTATTATCAAAAACTAAAAAAAGTACATTTTATTTCTAATAATAATATTGATTCTTATTTTTAATTCTTTAATTTTTTATTTCATTTTCATTTTTCACGTGAAATTTTTTCAATTGTAACCAAATTGTTGATTAAAAATTATTATTCCGGGTTTTGAATTAGTTTTGGCAACGATAAATTATTAGCAACGGTAAAGTAAATTTAACCATTTTAAAATATTATACAAAAAAATGTCCATTTATTCTCTATGAAAATAACGAAATTTTGAAATATTAAGAAAAATATTTGAATAAAATAAACGAAAACCAGTCTATGTTCATTTGAGGGTTATAATTAACCTATATGCAAAGATACAGGATCATTAAATGCTCCATTTTGACGCTGACTTCAGCCTAACATTTGCACACAATGAGATTTATAATATTATTAGGATTTATTAAAAGTTATCTATAATGACAACTTTCCAGCACTTGAAACAATGGAAAAAATTCCATTGACAAATATTGATACCGTTTCAACAATGGACAATATTTAAATGTGAAAATGTCCCTATCCTTTAACAATGGTTTTAGTCTTCCTTTTCAATTGCTATTATCACAAATTTATCTATAATTATATTAAAAAATATGTATAGTGACAACTTTCCTGCGCTTCCAACAATGGAAAAAAATCCATTTACAAATATTAATACTCTCTAAACAATAGTCAATAGTTAAAACGTAAAAATGTCCCTATCCTTTAACAATGGAAAAATTTATAGTGAAAAATTTTCCCACGCTTTCAACAATGAAGAAATTTTAAAACAAGAAACTTTTTCCGCAACAATGAAAAATTAGACTTCAAGTCTTCCTTTTTCAATTGCTATTTTGACAAATTTTTTTATCATTACATTAGAATTTAACTATAATGGCAACTCTCCCGCACACCCAACGATGGAGAAATTTGCATTGAAAAATATTGATACGCTTTCAACCATCTACCATAATTAAAATGGAAAATGTCCCTAGCCTTTAACAAAGGAAAAATTTATAGTGACAAATTTCCCACGCTTTCAACAATGAAGAAATCTTAAAATAAGAAATTTTTACCGCAACAATGAAAAATAGTTTTGAATTAGCATTGAAAAGTGTCTTTCTTTTTCAATTGTTATTATGACAAATTTATTTATAATTATATTAAAAGTTATCTATAATGACAACTTTCCAGCACTTCAAACAATGGAAAAAATTCCATTGACAAATATTAATATGCGCTCAAAGATAGGCAATAGTTAACACGTAAAAATGTCCCTATCCTTTAACAATGCAAAAATTTATAGTGAAAAATTTTCCCACGCTTTCAACAATGAAGAAATTTTAAAATAAGAAACTTTTCCCGCAACAATGAAAAATTAGACTTCAAGTCTTCCTTTTTCAATTGCTATTTTGACAAATTTTTTTATCATTACATTAGAATTTAACTATAATGGCAACTCTCCCGCACACCCAACGATGGAAAAATGTGCATTGAAAAATATTGATACGCTTTCAACCATCTACCATAATTAAAATGGAAAATGTCCCTAGCCTTTAACAAAGGAAAAATTTATAGTGACAAATTTCCCACGCTTTCAACAATGAAGAAATCTTAAAATAAGAAATTTTTATCGCAACAATGAAAAATAGCTTTGAATTAGCATTGAAGAGTGTCTTTCTTTTTCAATTGTTATTATGACAAATTTATTTATAATTATGTTAAAAGTTACCTATAATGACAACTTTCCAGCACTTCACACAATGGAAAAAATTCCATTGACAAATATTGATACCGTTTCAACAATGGA
This sequence comes from Maratus michaelseni, assembly GCA_963931845.1. Classification (NCBI taxonomy): domain Eukaryota; kingdom Metazoa; phylum Arthropoda; class Arachnida; order Araneae; family Salticidae; genus Maratus; species Maratus michaelseni. Next base: position 321,376,390 of record OZ007596.1, on the reverse strand, counting down.
CAATATTTAAAATGTGAAAATGTCCCTATCTTTAACAATGGAAAAATGTATAGTGACAAATTTTCCCACGATTTACACAATCAAGAAATATTAAAATAAGAAATTTTTATCGCAACAATGAAAAATAGAAGTTTATGTCTTACTTTTTCAATTGTTATTATGACGAATTTTTTTATAATTATATAAAAGTTATCTATAATGACAACTTTCCAGCACTTCAAACAATGGAAAAAATTCCATTGACAAATATTGATATGCTCCGAACAATAGACAATAGTTAACACATAAAAATGTCCTTATCCTTTAACAATGGAAAAATTTATAGTGACAAATTTTCCCACTCTGTCAACAATGAAGAAACCTTAAAATATGATATTTATCCCACAACAATGAAAAATTATACTTTAAGTCATCTTTTTTCAATAGTTATTATGAAAAATGTATTTATAATCATATTAGAAGTTATCTATCATGACAAATTTCCACGCTTCCAACAATGGACAATATTTAAAACGTGTAAATGTCCTTATCTTTTAACAATGAAAAAATTTATAGTGACAAATTTTCCAATGCTTTCAACAATAAAGAATTCTTAAAATAAGAAAGATTTCCCGCAACAATGAAAAATTAGACTTTAAGTTTTCTTTTTTCAACTGCTATTGTGACAAATGTATTTATAATTATATTAGAATTTAACTATAATAGCAATTTTCTCTCACTCCCAACAATGGAAACATTTCCATTCACAAATATTGATACGCTTTCAACAATCTACAATATTTCGAACGTGAAAATGTCCCCAGCCTTTAACAATAGAAAAATTTATAGTGACAAATTTTCCCACCCTTTCAACAATGAAGAAATCTTAAAATAAGAAATTTTTATCGCAACAATGAAAAATAGAAGTTTAAGTCTTTCTTTTTCAATTGTTATTATGACAAGTTTATTTATAATTATATTAGAATTTAACTAAAATGGCAACTTTCCCGCACTCCCAACAATGGAAAAATTTCCATTCACAAATATTCATACGCTTTTAGCAATCTACAATATTTAGAACGTGAAAATGTCCCTAGCCTTTAACAATAGAAAAATTTATAGTGACAAATTTTCCCACGCTTTCAACAATGAAGAAATCTTAATATAAGAAATATTTTTATCGCAAAGATGAAAAATAGAAGTTTAAGTCTTTCTTTTTCAATTGTTATTATGACAAATTTATTTATAATTATATTAGAAGTTATCTATGATAACTACTTATCCACGCTTCCAACAATGAAAAAAATTCCATTTACAGATATTGATACTGTTTCAACAATGGACATTATTTAAAATGTGAAAATGTCCCTATCCTTTAACATAGGAAAAATTTATAGTGACAAATTTTTCGACGCTGTCAACAATGAAGAAACATTAAAATATGATATTTATCCCACAACAATGAAAAATTCTACTTTAAGTCATCCTTTTTCAATTGTTATTATGAAAAATGTATTTATAATAATATTAGAAGTTATCTATAATGACGAGTATGATAAGTAATGATAAGAAAGATTTTCCGCAACAATGAAAAATTGACTTTAAGTTTTCCTTTTTCAATTGCTATTATGACAAATTTATTTATAATTATATTAGAATTTAACTATAATAGAAATTTTCCCGCACTCCCAACAATGGAAAAATTTCCATTGACAAATATTGATACGCTTTCAACAATCTACAATATTTAGAATGTGAAAATGTCCCTAGCCTTTAACAATGGAGAAATTTATAGTGACAAATTTTCCCACGCTTTCAACAATGAAGAAATTTTAAAATAAGAAACTTTTCCCGCAACAATGAAAAATTAGACTTCAAGTCTTCCTTTTTCAATTGCTATTTTGACAAATTTTTTTATCATTACATTAGTATTTAACTATAATGGCAACTCTCCCGCACACCCAACGATGGAAAAATGTGCATTGAAAAATATTGATACGCTTTCAACCATCTACCATAATTAAAATAGAAAATGTCCCTAGCCTTTAACAAAGGAAAAATTTATAGTGACATATTTCCCCCGCTTTCAACAATGAAGAAATCTTAAAATAAGAAATTTTTATCGCAACAATGAAAAATAGAAGTTTCTGTCTTTCTTTTTCAATTGTTATTACGACAAATTTATTTATAATTATATTAAAAGTTATCTATAATGGCAACTTTCCAGCACTTCAAACAATGGAAAAAATTCCATTGACAAATATTGATACCGTTTCGACAATGGACAATATTTAAAATGTGAAAATGTCCCTATCTTTTAAAAATGGAAAAATTTATAGTGACAAATTTTCCCACGCTTTCAACAATGAAGAAATCTTAAAATAAGTCATCCTTTTTCAATTGTTGATATGAAAAATTTATTTATATTTATATTAGAAGTTATCTATTATGACTACTTTCCCTAGCTTCCAACAATGAAAGAAAGTCCATTTACAAATATTGAAACCATTTCAACAATGGACAATATTTAAAATGTGAAAATGTCCCTATCCTTTAACAATGGTAAAATTTATAGTGAGAAATTTTTCCCACTCTTTCAACAATGAAGAAATCTTAAAATAAGAAATTTTTCAAGCAACAATGAAAAATTCGTCTTTAAGTCTGCCTTCTTCAATTGCTATTATAACAAATTTATTTATAATTATATTAGAATTTAACTATAGTGGCAATTTTCCCACACTTCCAACAGTGGAAAAAATTCCATTGGCAAACATTGATACGCTTTCAACAATCTACAATATTAAAACCGTGAAAATATCCCTAACCTTTAACAATGGAAAAATTTATAGTGAAAAATTTTCCCACGCTTTCAACAATGAAGAAATTTTAAAATAAGAAACTTTTCCCGCAACAATGAAAAATTAGACTTCAGGTCTTCCTTTTTCAATTGCTATTTTGACAAATTTATTATTACTATATTAGAATTTAACTAAAATGGCAAGTCTCCCGCACACCCAACGATGGAAAAATGTCCATTGAAAAATATTGATACGCTTTCAACCATCTACCATAATTAAAATGGAAACTGTCCCTAGCCTTTAACAAAGGAAAATTTATAGTGACAAATTTCCCACGCTTCCAACAATGAAGAAATCTTAAATTAAGAAAGATTTTCCGCAACAATGAAAAATTGACTTTAAGTTTTCCTTTTTCAATTGCTATTATGACAAATTTATTTATAATTATATTAGAATTTAACTATAATAGAAATTTTCCCGCACTCCCAACAATGGAAAAATTTCCATTGACAAATATTGATACGCTTTCAACAATCTACAATATTTAGAATGTGAAAATGTCCCTAGCCTTTAACAATGGAGAAATTTATAGTGACAAATTTTCCCACGCTTTCAACAATGAAGAAATTTTAAAATAAGAAACTTTTCCCGCAACAATGAAAAATTAGACTTCAAGTCTTCCTTTTTCAATTGCTATTTTGACAAATTTTTTTATCATTACATTAGAATTTAACTATAATGGCAACTCTCCCGCACAACCAACGATGGAAAAATGTGCATTGAAAAATATTGATACGCTTTCAACCATCTACCATAATTAAAATGGAAAATGTCCCTAGCCTTTAACAAAGGAAAAATTTATAGTGACAAATTTCCCACGCTTTCAACAATGAATAAATCTTAAAATAAAAATTTTTTATCGCAACAATGAAAAATACTTTTGAATTAGCATTGAAAATTGTCTTTCTTTTTCAATTGTTATTATGACAAATTTATTTATAATTATGTTAAAAGTTACCTATAATGACAACTTTCCAGCACTTCACACAATGGAAAAAATTCCATTGACAAATATTGATACCGTTTCAACAATGGACAATATTTAAAATGTGAAAATGTCCCTATCTTTAACAATGGAAAAATGTATAGTTACAAAATTTCCCACGATTTACACAATCAAGAAATCTTAAAATAAGAAATTTTTATCGCAACAATGAAAAATAGAAGTTTATGTCTTACTTTTTCAATTGTTATTATGACGAATTTTTTTATAATTATATTAAAAGTTATCTAAAATGACAACTTTCCAGCACTTCAAACAATGGAAAAAATTCCATTGACAAATATTGATATGCTCTCAACAATAGACAATAGATAACACATAAAAATGTCCTTATCCTTTAACAATGGAAAAATTTATAGTGACAAATTTTCCCACACTGTCAACAATGAAGAAACCTTAAAATATGATATTTATCCCACAACAATGAAAAATTATACTTTAAGTCATCTTTTTTCAATAGTTATTATGAAAAATGTATTTATAATCATATTAGAAGTTATCTATCATGACAAATTTCCACGTTTCCAACAATGGAGAAAATTCCATTGACAAATAATAATACGCTTTCAAGAATGGACAATATTTAAAACTTGTAATTGTCCCTATCTTTTAACAATGAAAAAATTTATAGTGAATAATTTTCCCACGCTTTCAACAATGAAGAAATTTTAAAATAAGAAAGATTTCACGTAACAATGAAAAATTAGACTTTAAGCCTTCCTTTTTCAATTGCTATTATGACAAATATATTTATAATTATATTAGAATATAACTATAATGGCAACTTTCCATAACTCCCAACAATGGAAAAATTTCCATTGACAAATACAGATACGCTTTCAACAATGTACAATATTTAGAACGTGAAAATGTCCCTAGCTTTTAACAGTGGAGAAATTTATAGTGACAAATTTTCCCACGCTTTCAACAATGAAGAAATATTAAAATAAGAAATTATATCAACAATGAAAAATCGAAGTTTTAGTCTTTCTTTTCAATTGTTATTATCACAAATTTATCTATAATTATATTAAAAGTTATGTATAGTGACAACTTTCCCGCACTTCCAACAATGGAAATAATTCCATTTACAAATATTGATACGCTCTAAACAATAGCCAATAGTTAAAACGTAAAAATGTCCCTATCCTTTAACAATGGAAAAATTTATAGTGAATAATTTTCCCATGCTTTCAACAATGAAGAAATTTTAAAATAAGAAACTTTTCCCGCAACAATGAAAAATTAGACTTCAAGTCTTCCTTTTTCAATTGCTATTTTGACAAATTTATTTATATTTATATTAGAATTTAACTATAATGGCAACTTTCCAGCACACCCAAAAATGGAAAATTTTCCATTGAAAAATATTGATACGCTTTCAACCATCTACAATAATTAAAATGGAAAATGTCCCTAGCCTTTAACAAAGAAAAAATTTATAGTGACATATGTTCCCACGCTTTCAACAATGAAGAAATCTTAAAATAAGAAATTTTTATCGCAACAATGAAAAAGAGAAGTTTATGTCTTACTTTTTCAATTGTTATTATGATGAATTTTTTTATAATTATATTAAAAGTTATATATAATGACAACTTTCCCGCACTTCAAACAATGGAAAAAATTCCATTGACAAATATTGATATGCTCTCAACAATAGACAATAGATAACACATAAAAATGTCCTTATCCTTTAACAATGGAAAAATTTATAGTGACAAATTTTCCCACACTGTCAACAATGAAGAAACCTTAAAATATGATATTTATCCCACAACAATGAAAAATTATACTTTAAGTCATCTTTTTTCAATAGTTATTATGAAAAATGTATTTATAATCATATTAGAAGTTATCTATCATGACAAATTTCCACGCTTCCAACAATTTAAAAAATTCCATTGACAAATATTAATACGCTTTCAACAATGGACAATATTTAAAACGTGTAAATGTCCCTATCTTTTAACAATGAAAAAATTTATAGTGACAAATTTTCCCACGCTTTCAACAATGAAGAAATCTTAAAATAAGAATGATTTCCCACAACAATGAATAATTAGACTTCAAGTCTTCCTTTTTCAATTGCTATTATGACAAATTTATTTATAATTATATTAGAATATAACTATAATAGCAATTTTCCCGCACTCCCAACAATGGAAAAATTTCCATTGACAAATATTGATACGCTTTCAAAAATCTACGATATTTAGAACATGAAAGTGTCCCTAGCCTTTAACAATGGAGAAATTTATAGTGAAAAATTTTCCTACGCTTTCAACAATGAAGAAATTTTAAAATAAGAAACTTTTCCCGCAACAATGAAAAATTAAACTTCAAGTCTTCCTTTTTCAATTGCTATTTTGACAAATTTTTTTATCATTACATTAGAATTTAACTATAATGGCAACTCTCCCGCACACCCAACGATGGAAAAATGTGCATTGAAAAATATTGATACGCTTTCAACCATCTACCATAATTAAAATGGAAAATGTCCCTAGCCTTTAACAAAGGAAAAATTTATAGTGACAAATTTCCCACGCTTTCAACAATGAAGAATTCTTAAAATAAGAAATTTTTATCGCAACAATGAAAAATAGTTTTGAATTAGCATTGAAAAGTGTCTTTCTTTTTCAATTGTTATTATGACAAATTTATTTATAATTATGTTAAAAGTTACCTATAATGACAACTTTCCAGAACTTCACACAATGGAAAAAAATCCATTGACAAATATTGATACCGTTTCAACAATGGACAATATTTAAAATGTGAAAATGTCCCTATCTTTAACAATGGAAAAATGTATAGTGACAAATTTTCCCACGATTTACACAATCAAGAAATCTTATAATAAGAAATTTTTATCGCAACAATGAAAAATGGAAGTTTATGTCTTACTTTTTCAATTGTTATTATGACGAATTTTTTTATAATTATATTAAAAGTTATCTAAAATGACAACTTTCCAGCACTTCAAACAATGGAAAAAATTCCATTGACAAATATTGATATGCTCTCAACAATAGACAATAGATAACACATAAAAATGTCCTTATCCTTTAACAATGGAAAAATTTATAGTGACAAATTTTCCCACACTGTCAACAATGAAGAAACCTTAAAATATGATATTTATCCCACAACAATGAAAAATTATACTTTAAGTCATCTTTTTTCAATAGTTATTATGAAAAATGTATTTATAATCATATTAGAAGTTATCTATCATGACAAATTTCCACGTTTCCAACAATGGAGAAAATTCCATTGACAAATAATAATACGCTTTCAAGAATGGACAATATTTAAAACTTGTAATTGTCCCTATCTTTTAACAATGAAAAAATTTATAGTGAATAATTTTCCCACGCTTTCAACAATGAAGAAATTTTAAAATAAGAAAGATTTCACGTAACAATGAAAAATTAGACTTTAAGCCTTCCTTTTTCAATTGCTATTATGACAAATATATTTATAATTATATTAGAATATAACTATAATGGCAACTTTCCATAACTCCCAACAATGGAAAAATTTCCATTGACAAATACAGATACGCTTTCAACAATGTACAATATTTAGAACGTGAAAATGTCCCTAGCTTTTAACAGTGGAGAAATTTATAGTGACAAATTTTCCCACGCTTTCAACAATGAAGAAATATTAAAATAAGAAATTATATCAACAATGAAAAATCGAAGTTTTAGTCTTTCTTTTCAATTGTTATTATCACAAATTTATCTATAATTATATTAAAAGTTATGTATAGTGACAACTTTCCCGCACTTCCAACAATGGAAATAATTCCATTTACAAATATTGATACGCTCTAAACAATAGCCAATAGTTAAAACGTAAAAATGTCCCTATCCTTTAACAATGGAAAAATTTATAGTGAAAAATTTTCCCATGCTTTCAACAATGAAGAAATTTTAAAATAAGAAACTTTTCCCGCAACAATGAAAAATTAGACTTCAAGTCTTCCTTTTTCAATTGCTATTTTGACAAATTTATTTATATTTATATTAGAATTTAACTATAATGGCAACTTTCCAGCACACCCAAAAATGGAAAATTTTCCATTGAAAAATATTGATACGCTTTCAACCATCTACAATAATTAAAATGGAAAATGTCCCTAGCCTTTAACAAAGAAAAAATTTATAGTGACATATGTTCCCACGCTTTCAACAATGAAGAAATCTTAAAATAAGAAATTTTTATCGCAACAATGAAAAAGAGAAGTTTATGTCTTACTTTTTCAATTGTTATTATGATGAATTTTTTTATAATTATATTAAAAGTTATATATAATGACAACTTTCCCGCACTTCAAACAATGGAAAAAATTCCATTGACAAATATTGATATGCTCTCAACAATAGACAATAGATAACACATAAAAATGTCCTTATCCTTTAACAATGGAAAAATTTATAGTGACAAATTTTCCCACACTGTCAACAATGAAGAAACCTTAAAATATGATATTTATCCCACAACAATGAAAAATTATACTTTAAGTCATCTTTTTTCAATAGTTATTATGAAAAATGTATTTATAATCATATTAGAAGTTATCTATCATGACAAATTTCCACGCTTCCAACAATTTAAAAAATTCCATTGACAAATATTAATACGCTTTCAACAATGGACAATATTTAAAACGTGTAAATGTCCCTATCTTTTAACAATGAAAAAATTTATAGTGACAAATTTTCCCACGCTTTCAACAATGAAGAAATCTTAAAATAAGAATGATTTCCCACAACAATGAATAATTAGACTTCAAGTCTTCCTTTTTCAATTGCTATTATAACAAATTTATTTATAATTATATTAGAATATAACTATAATAGCAATTTTCCCGCACTCCCAACAATGGAAAAATTTCCATTGACAAATATTGATACGCTTTCAAAAATCTACGATATTTAGAACATGAAAGTGTCCCTAGCCTTTAACAATGGAGAAATTTATAGTGAAAAATTTTCCTACGCTTTCAACAATGAAGAAATTTTAAAATAAGAAACTTTTCCCGCAACAATGAAAAATTAAACTTCAAGTCTTCCTTTTTCAATTGCTATTTTGACAAATTTTTTTATCATTACATTAGAATTTAACTATAATGGCAACTCTCCCGCACACCCAACGATGGAAAAATGTGCATTGAAAAATATTGATACGCTTTCAACCATCTACCATAATTAAAATGGAAAATGTCCCTAGCCTTTAACAAAGGAAAAATTTATAGTGACAAATTTCCCACGCTTTCAACAATGAAGAATTCTTAAAATAAGAAATTTTTATCGCAACAATGAAAAATAGTTTTGAATTAGCATTGAAAAGTGTCTTTCTTTTTCAATTGTTATTATGACAAATTTATTTATAATTATGTTAAAAGTTACCTATAATGACAACTTTCCAGAACTTCACACAATGGAAAAAAATCCATTGACAAATATTGATACCGTTTCAACAATGGACAATATTTAAAATGTGAAAATGTCCCTATCTTTAACAATGGAAAAATGTATAGTGACAAATTTTCCCACGATTTACACAATCAAGAAATCTTATAATAAGAAATTTTTATCGCAACAATGAAAAATGGAAGTTTATGTCTTACTTTTTCAATTGTTATTATGACGAATTTTTTTATAATTATATTAAAAGTTATCTATAATGACAACTTTCCAGCACTTCAAACAATGGAAAAAATTCCATTGACAAATATTGATATGCTCTGAACAATAGACAATAGTTAACACATAAAAATGTCCTTATCCTTTAACAATGGAAAAATTTATAGTGACAAATTTTCCCACTCTGTCAACAATGAAGAAACCTTAAAATATGATATTTATCCCACAACAATGAAAAATTCGACTTTAAGTCATCTTTTTTCAATAGTTATTATGAAAAATGTATTTATAATCATATTAGAAGTTATATATCATGAAATATTTCCACGCTTCCAACAATGGAAAAAATTCCATTGACAAATATTGATACGCTTTCAACAATGGACAATATTTAAAACGTGTAAATGTCCCTATCTTTTAACAATGAAAAAATTTATAGTGACAAATTTTCCCACGCTTTCAACAATGAAGAAATTTTAAAATAAGAAAGATTTCCCCCAACAATGAAAAATTAGACTTTAAGCCTTCCTTTTTCAATTGCTAGTATGACAAATATATTTATAATTATATTAGAATTTAACTATAATGGCAACTTTCCCGCACTCCCAACAATGGAAAAATTTCCATTGACAAATATAGATACGCTTTCAACAATCTACAATTTTTAGAACGTGAAAATGTCCCTAGCTTTTAACAGTGGAAAAATTTATAGTGACAAATTTCCCACGCTTTCAACAATGAAGAAATCTTAAAGTAAGAAATTTTTATCGCAACAATGAAAAATAGAAGTTTGTCTTTCTTTTTCAATTGTTATTATGACAAATTTATTTATAATTATATTAAAAGTTATCTATAGTGACAAATTTCTAGCACTTCAAACAATGGAAAAAATTCCATTGACAAATATTTATATGCTCTGAACAATAGACAATATTTAACACGTAAAAATGTCCCTATCCTTTAACAATGGAAAAATTTATAGTGACAAATTTTCCCATTCTGTCAACAATGAAGAAACCTTAAAATATGATATTTTCCCCACAACAATGAAAAATTCGACTTTAAGTCATCTTTTTTCAGTCGTTATTATGAAAAATTTATTTATAATCATATTAGAAGTTATCTATCATGACAAATTTCCCACGCTTCCAACAATGGAAAAAATTCCATTGACAAATATTGATACGCTTTCAACAATGGACAATATTTAAAACGTTTAAATGTCCCTATATTTTAACAATGAACAAATTTATAGTGACAAATTTTCGCACGCTTTCTACAATGAAGAAATTTTAAAATAAGAAAGATTTCCTGCAACAATGAAAAATTAGACTTTAAGCCTTCCTTTTTCAATTGCTATTATGACAATTTTATCGTTGTTGTTGTTGTTGGCGTGTCAGAGAAAGTGCCAAAGCACTTCTCTGAAAGCAGAGGTGCCAGAGCCGTAAGCGAGGTTGGACTTCTAGAGCTGGTCTCGTAATTTTGAACCAATTCCAGATGAGAGACCTGCATCTGGATTGGCACCCCCAGAGGTAACGCTTGAACTTGGAGGACTTTGGAGCCACGAACAGATTTAACGTTCACCAGCTCCCATTAACGTACACGGTCCAACAGCAGAGACAGACCAGAGAGGATAGACTATGCACTCTCTCAAGCTATGACCGTTGTCGATGCTGCTTGGCATTCGGCGATCTTACGAGAGCCGGGCTTTACCGTCTGCGCCACTGCGGGACAAATTTATTTATAATTATATTAGAATTTAACTATAATAACAATTTTCCCGCATGGCCAATAATGGAAAAATCTCCATTGACAAATATTGATACGGTTTCAACAATCTACAATATTTAAAACGTGAAAATGTCTTTAGCTTTTAACAATGGAAACATTTATAATGACAAATTTTCCGACGCTTTTAACAATGAAGAAATCTTAAAATAAGAAATTTTTATCGCGACAATGAAAAATCAGACTTTAGTGTTCCCTTTTCAATTGTTATTATGACAAATTTATTTAAAATTATATTAAAAGTTATCTATAATGAAAACTTTCCAGCACTTCAAACAATGGAAAAAATTCCATTGACAAATATAGATACGCTTTCAACAATCTACAATATTTAGAACGTGAAAATGTCCCTAGTCTTTTACAATGGAGAAATTTATAGTGACAAATTTTCCCACGCTTCCAACAATGAAGAAATCTTAAATTAAGAAAGATTTTCCGCAACAATGAAAAATTGACTTTAAGTTTTCCTTTTTCAATTGCTATTATGACAAATTTATTTATAATTATATTAGAATTTAACTATAATAGAAATTTTTCCGCACTCCCAACAATGGAAAAATTTCCATTGACAAATATTGATACGCTTTCAACAATCTACAATATTTAGAATGTGAAAATGTCCCTAGCCTTTAACAATGGAGAAATTTATAGTGACAAATTTTCCCACGCTTTCAACAATGAAGAAATTTTAAAATAAGAAACTTTTCCCGCAACAATGAAAAATTAGACTTCAAGTCTTCCTTTTTCAATTGCTATTTTGACAAATTTTTTTATCATTACATTAGAATTTAACTATAATGGCAACTCTCCCGCACACCCAACGATGGAAAAATGTGCATTGAAAAATATTGATACGCTTTCAACCATCTACCATAATTAAAATGGAAAATGTCCCTAGCCTTTAACAAAGGAAAAATTTATAGTGACAAATTTCCCACGCTTTCAACAATGAATAAATCTTAAAATAAAAATTTTTTATCGCAACAATGAAAAATACTTTTGAATTAGCATTGAAAATTGTCTTTCTTTTTCAATTGTTATTATGACAAATTTATTTATAATTATGTTAAAAGTTACCTATAATGACAACTTTCCAGCACTTCACACAATGGAAAAAATTCCATTGACAAATATTGATACCGTTTCAACAATGGACAATATTTAAAATGTGAAAATGTCCCTATCTTTAACAATGGAAAAATGTATAGTTACAAAATTTCCCACGATTTACACAATCAAGAAATCTTAAAATAAGAAATTTTTATCGCAACAATGAAAAATAGAAGTTTATGTCTTACTTTTTCAATTGTTATTATGACGAATTTTTTTATAATTATATTAAAAGTTATCTAAAATGACAACTTTCCAGCACTTCAAACAATGGAAAAAATTCCATTGACAAATATTGATATGCTCTCAACAATAGACAATAGATAACACATAAAAATGTCCTTATCCTTTAACAATGGAAAAATTTATAGTGACAAATTTTCCCACACTGTCAACAATGAAGAAACCTTAAAATATGATATTTATCCCACAACAATGAAAAATTATACTTTAAGTCATCTTTTTTCAATAGTTATTATGAAAAATGTATTTATAATCATATTAGAAGTTATCTATCATGACAAATTTCCACGTTTCCAACAATGGAGAAAATTCCATTGACAAATAATAATACGCTTTCAAGAATGGACAATATTTAAAACTTGTAATTGTCCCTATCTTTTAACAATGAAAAAATTTATAGTGAATAATTTTCCCACGCTTTCAACAATGAAGAAATTTTAAAATAAGAAAGATTTCACGTAACAATGAAAAATTAGACTTTAAGCCTTCCTTTTTCAATTGCTATTATGACAAATATATTTATAATTATATTAGAATATAACTATAATTGCAACTTTCCATAACTCCCAACAATGGAAAAATTTCCATTGACAAATACAGATACGCTTTCAACAATGTACAATATTTAGAACGTGAAAATGTCCCTAGCTTTTAACAGTGGAGAAATTTATAGTGACAAATTTTCCCACGCTTTCAACAATGAAGAAATATTAAAATAAGAAATTATATCAACAATGAAAAATCGAAGTTTTAGTCTTTCTTTTCAATTGTTATTATCACAAATTTATCTATAATTATATTAAAAGTTATGTATAGTGACAACTTTCCCGCACTTCCAACAATGGAAATAATTCCATTTACAAATATTGATACGCTCTAAACAATAGCCAATAGTTAAAACGTAAAAATGTCCCTATCCTTTAACAATGGAAAAATTTATAGTGAAAAATTTTCCCATGCTTTCAACAATGAAGAAATTTTAAAATAAGAAACTTTTCCCGCAACAATGAAAAATTAGACTTCAAGTCTTCCTTTTTCAATTGCTATTTTGACAAATTTATTTATATTTATATTAGAATTTAACTATAATGGCAACTTTCCAGCACACCCAAAAATGGAAAATTTTCCATTGAAAAATATTGATACGCTTTCAACCATCTACAATAATTAAAATGGAAAATGTCCCTAGCCTTTAACAAAGAAAAAATTTATAGTGACATATGTTCCCACGCTTTCAACAATGAAGAAATCTTAAAATAAGAAATTTTTATCGCAACAATGAAAAAGAGAAGTTTATGTCTTACTTTTTCAATTGTTATTATGATGAATTTTTTTATAATTATATTAAAAGTTATATATAATGACAACTTTCCCGCACTTCAAACAATGGAAAAAATTCCATTGACAAATATTGATATGCTCTCAACAATAGACAATAGATAACACATAAAAATGTCCTTATCCTTTAACAATGGAAAAATTTATAGTGACAAATTTTCCCACACTGTCAACAATGAAGAAACCTTAAAATATGATATTTATCCCACAACAATGAAAAATTATACTTTAAGTCATCTTTTTTCAATAGTTATTATGAAAAATGTATTTATAATCATATTAGAAGTTATCTATCATGACAAATTTCCACGCTTCCAACAATTTAAAAAATTCCATTGACAAATATTAATACGCTTTCAACAATGGACAATATTTAAAACGTGTAAATGTCCCTATCTTTTAACAATGAAAAAATTTATAGTGACAAATTTTCCCACGCTTTCAACAATGAAGAAATCTTAAAATAAGAATGATTTCCCACAACAATGAATAATTAGACTTCAAGTCTTCCTTTTTCAATTGCTATTATGACAAATTTATTTATAATTATATTAGAATATAACTATAATAGCAATTTTCCCGCACTCCCAACAATGGAAAAATTTCCATTGACAAATATTGATACGCTTTCAAAAATCTACGATATTTAGAACATGAAAGTGTCCCTAGCCTTTAACAATGGAGAAATTTATAGTGAAAAATTTTCCTACGCTTTCAACAATGAAGAAATTTTAAAATAAGAAACTTTTCCCGCAACAATGAAAAATTAAACTTCAAGTCTTCCTTTTTCAATTGCTATTTTGACAAATTTTTTTATCATTACATTAGAATTTAACTATAATGGCAACTCTCCCGCACACCCAACGATGGAAAAATGTGCATTGAAAAATATTGATACGCTTTCAACCATCTACCATAATTAAAATGGAAAATGTCCCTAGCCTTTAACAAAGGAAAAATTTATAGTGACAAATTTCCCACGCTTTCAACAATGAATAAATCTTAAAATAAAAATTTTTTATCGCAACAATGAAAAATACTTTTGAATTAGCATTGAAAATTGTCTTTCTTTTTCAATTGTTATTATGACAAATTTATTTATAATTATGTTAAAAGTTACCTATAATGACAACTTTCCAGCACTTCACACAATGGAAAAAATTCCATTGACAAATATTGATACCGTTTCAACAATGGACAATATTTAAAATGTGAAAATGTCCCTATCTTTAACAATGGAAAAATGTATAGTTACAAAATTTCCCACGATTTACACAATCAAGAAATCTTAAAATAAGAAATTTTTATCGCAACAATGAAAAATAGAAGTTTATGTCTTACTTTTTCAATTGTTATTATGACGAATTTTTTTATAATTATATTAAAAGTTATCTAAAATGACAACTTTCCAGCACTTCAAACAATGGAAAAAATTCCATTGACAAATATTGATATGCTCTCAACAATAGACAATAGATAACACATAAAAATGTCCTTATCCTTTAACAATGGAAAAATTTATAGTGACAAATTTTCCCACACTGTCAACAATGAAGAAACCTTAAAATATGATATTTATCCCACAACAATGAAAAATTTTTTTCAATAGTTATTATGAAAAATGTATTTATAATCATATTAGAAGTTATCTATCATGACAAATTTCCACGTTTCCAACAATGGAGAAAATTCCATTGACAAATAGTAATACGCTTTCAAGAATGGACAATATTTAAAACTTGTAATTGTCCCTATCTTTTAACAATGAAAAAATTTATAGTGAATAATTTTCCCACGCTTTCAACAATGAAGAAATTTTAAAATAAGAAAGATTTCACGTAACAATGAAAAATTAGACTTTAAGCCTTCCTTTTTCAATTGCTATTATGACAAATATATTTATAATTATATTAGAATATAACTATAATTGCAACTTTCCATAACTCCCAACAATGGAAAAATTTCCATTGACAAATACAGATACGCTTTCAACAATGTACAATATTTAGAACGTGAAAATGTCCCTAGCTTTTAACAGAGGAGAAATTTATAGTGACAAATTTTCCCACGCTTTCAACAATGAAGAAATATTAAAATAAGAAATTATATCAACAATGAAAAATCGAAGTTTTAGTCTTTCTTTTCAATTGTTATTATCACAAATTTATCTATAATTATATTAAAAGTTATGTATAGTGACAACTTTCCCGCACTTCCAACAATGGAAATAATTCCATTTACAAATATTGATACGCTCTAAACAATAGCCAATAGTTAAAACGTAAAAATGTCCCTATCCTTTAACAATGGAAAAATTTATAGTGAAAAATTTTCCCATGCTTTCAACAATGAAGAAATTTTAAAATAAGAAACTTTTCCCGCAACAATGAAAAATTAGACTTCAAGTCTTCCTTTTTCAATTGCTATTTTGACAAATTTATTTATATTTATATTAGAATTTAACTATAATGGCAACTTTCCAGCACACCCAAAAATGGAAAATTTTCCATTGAAAAATATTGATACGCTTTCAACCATCTACAATAATTAAAATGGAAAATGTCCCTAGCCTTTAACAAAGAAAAAATTTATAGTGACATATGTTCCCACGCTTTCAACAATGAAGAAATCTTAAAATAAGAAATTTTTATCGCAACAATGAAAAAGAGAAGTTTATGTCTTACTTTTTCAATTGTTATTATGATGAATTTTTTTATAATTATATTAAAAGTTATATATAATGACAACTTTCCCGCACTTCAAACAATGGAAAAAATTCCATTGACAAATATTGATATGCTCTCAACAATAGACAATAGATAACACATAAAAATGTCCTTATCCTTTAACAATGGAAAAATTTATAGTGACAAATTTTCCCACACTGTCAACAATGAAGAAACCTTAAAATATGATATTTATCCCACAACAATGAAAAATTATACTTTAAGTCATCTTTTTTCAATAGTTATTATGAAAAATGTATTTATAATCATATTAGAAGTTATCTATCATGACAAATTTCCACGCTTCCAACAATTTAAAAAATTCCATTGACAAATATTAATA
This sequence comes from Maratus michaelseni, assembly GCA_963931845.1. Taxonomy (NCBI): domain Eukaryota; kingdom Metazoa; phylum Arthropoda; class Arachnida; order Araneae; family Salticidae; genus Maratus; species Maratus michaelseni. The sequence continues at coordinate 321,359,342 of OZ007596.1, read as the reverse complement.
CGCTTTCAACAATGGACAATATTTAAAACGTGTAAATGTCCCTATCTTTTAACAATGAAAAAATTTATAGTGACAAATTTTCCCACGCTTTCAACAATGAAGAAATCTTAAAATAAGAATGATTTCCCACAACAATGAATAATTAGACTTCAAGTCTTCCTTTTTCAATTGCTATTATGACACATTTATTTATAATTATATTAGAATATAACTATAATAGCAATTTTCCCGCACTCCCAACAATGGAAAAATTTCCATTGACAAATATTGATACGCTTTCAAAAATCTACGATATTTAGAACATGAAAGTGTCCCTAGCCTTTAACAATGGAGAAATTTATAGTGAAAAATTTTCCTACGCTTTCAACAATGAAGAAATTTTAAAATAAGAAACTTTTCCCGCAACAATGAAAAATTAAACTTCAAGTCTTCCTTTTTCAATTGCTATTTTGACAAATTTTTTTATCATTACATTAGAATTTAACTATAATGGCAACTCTCCCGCACACCCAACGATGGAAAAATGTGCATTGAAAAATATTGATACGCTTTCAACCATCTACCATAATTAAAATGGAAAATGTCCCTAGCCTTTAACAAAGGAAAAATTTATAGTGACAAATTTCCCACGCTTTCAACAATGAAGAATTCTTAAAATAAGAAATTTTTATCGCAACAATGAAAAATAGTTTTGAATTAGCATTGAAAAGTGTCTTTCTTTTTCAATTGTTATTATGACAAATTTATTTATAATTATGTTAAAAGTTACCTATAATGACAACTTTCCAGAACTTCACACAATGGAAAAAAATCCATTGACAAATATTGATACCGTTTCAACAATGGACAATATTTAAAATGTGAAAATGTCCCTATCTTTAACAATGGAAAAATGTATAGTGACAAATTTTCCCACGATTTACACAATCAAGAAATCTTATAATAAGAAATTTTTATCGCAACAATGAAAAATGGAAGTTTATGTCTTACTTTTTCAATTGTTATTATGACGAATTTTTTTATAATTATATTAAAAGTTATCTATAATGACAACTTTCCAGCACTTCAAACAATGGAAAAAATTCCATTGACAAATATTGATATGCTCTGAACAATAGACAATAGTTAACACATAAAAATGTCCTTATCCTTTAACAATGGAAAAATTTATAGTGACAAATTTTCCCATTCTGTCAACAATGAAGAAACCTTAAAATATGATATTTTCCCCACAACAATGAAAAATTCGACTTTAAGTCATCTTTTTTCAGTCGTTATTATGAAAAATTTATTTATAATCATATTAGAAGTTATCTATCATGACAAATTTCCCACGCTTCCAACAATGGAAAAAATTCCATTGACAAATATTGATACGCTTTCAACAATGGACAATATTTAAAACGTTTAAATGTCCCTATATTTTAACAATGAACAAATTTATAGTGACAAATTTTCGCACGCTTTCTACAATGAAGAAATTTTAAAATAAGAAAGATTTCCTGCAACAATGAAAAATTAGACTTTAAGCCTTCCTTTTTCAATTGCTATTATGACAAATTTATCGTTGTTGTTGTTGTTGGCGTGTCAGAGAAAGTGCCAAAGCACTTCTCTGAAAGCAGAGGTGCCAGAGCCGTAAGCGAGGTTGGACTTCTAGAGCTGGTCTCGTAATTTTGAACCAATTCCAGATGAGAGACCTGCATCTGGATTGGCACCCCCAGAGGTAACGCTTGAACTTGGAGGACTTTGGAGCCACGAACAGATTTAACGTTCACCAGCTCCCATTAACGTACACGGTCCAACAGCAGAGACAGACCAGAGAGGATAGACTATGCACTCTCTCAAGCTATGACCGTTGTCGATGCTGCTTGGCATTCGGCGATCTTACGAGAGCCGGGCTTTACCGTCTGCGCCACTGCGGGACAAATTTATTTATAATTATATTAAAATTTAACTATAATAACAATTTTCCCGCATGGCCAATAATGGAAAAATCTCCATTGACAAATATTGATACGGTTTCAACAATCTACAATATTTAAAACGTGAAAATGTCTTTAGCATTTAACAATGGAAACATTTATAATGACAAATTTTCCGACGCTTTTAACAATGAAGAAATCTTAAAATAAGAAATTTTTATCGCGACAATGAAAAATCAGACTTTAGTGTTCCTTTTTCAATTGCTATTATGACAAATTTATTTATAATTATATTAGAATTTAACTATAATAGAAATTTTCCCGCACTCCCAGCAATGGAAAAATTTCCATTGACAAATATTGATACGCTTTCAACAATCTACAATATTTAGAATGTGAAAATGTCCCTAGCCTTTAACAATGGAGAAATTTATAGTGACAAATTTTCCCACGCTTTCAACAATGAAGAAATTTTAAAATAAGAAACTTTTCCCGCAACAATGAAAAATTAGACTTCAAGTCTTCCTTTTTCAATTGCTATTTTGACAAATTTTTTTATCATTACATTAGAATTTAACTATAATGGCAACTCTCCCGCACACCCAACGATGGAAAAATGTGCATTGAAAAATATTGATACGCTTTCAACCGTCTACCATAATTAAAATGGAAAATGTCCCTAGCCTTTAACAAAGGAAAAATTTATAGTGACAAATTTCCCACGCTTTCAACAATGAAGAAATCTTAAAATAAGAAATTTTTATCGCAACAATGAAAAATAGTTTTGAATTAGCATTGAAAATTGTCTTTCTTTTTCAATTGTTATTATGACAAATTTATTTATAATTATGTTAAAAGTTACCTATAATGACAACTTTCCAGCACTTCACACAATGGAAAAAATTCCATTGACAAATATTGATACCGTTTCAACAATGGACAATATTTAAAATGTGAAAATGTCCCTATCTTTAACAATGGAAAAATGTATAGTTACAAAATTTCCCACGATTTACACAATCAAGAAATCTTAAAATAAGAAATTTTTATCGCAACAATGAAAAATAGAAGTTTATGTCTTACTTTTTCAATTGTTATTATGACGAATTTTTTTATAATTATATAAAAAGTTATCTATAATGACAACTTTCCAGCACTTCAAACAATGGAAAAAATTCCATTGACAAATATTGATATGCTCTCAACAATAGACAATAGATAACACATAAAAATGTCCTTATCCTTTAACAATGGAAAAATTTATAGTGACAAATTTTCCCACACTGTCAACAATGAAGAAACCTTAAAATATGATATTTATCCCACAACAATGAAAAATTATACTTTAAGTCATCTTTTTTCAATAGTTATTATGAAAAATATATTTATAATTATATTAGAATTTAACTATAATGGCAACTTTCCCGCACTCCCAACAATGGAAAAATTTCCATTGACAAATATAGATACGCTTTCAACAATCTACAATTTTTAGAACGTGAAAATGTCCCTAGCTTTTAACAGTGGAAAAATTTATAGTGACAAATTTTCCCACGCTTTCAACAATGAAGATATATTAAAATAAGTAATTATAATCAACAATGAAAAATCGAAATTTTAGTCTTTCTTTTCAATTGTTATTATCACAAATTTATCTATAATTATATTAAAAGTTATGTATAGTGACAACTTTCCCGCACTTCCAACAATGGAAATAATTCCATTTACAAATATTGATACGCTCTAAACAATAGTCAATAGTTAAAACGTAAAAATGTCCCTATCCTTTAACAATGGAAAAATTTATAGTGACAAATTTTCCCACACTGTCAACAATGAAGAAACCTTAAAATATGATATTTATCCCACAACAATGAAAAATTATACTTTAAGTCATCTTTTTTCAATAGTTATTATGAAAAATGTATTTATAATCATATTAGAAGTTATCTATCATGACAAATTTCCACGCTTCCAACAATGGAAAAAATTCCATTGACAAATATTAATACGCTTTCAACAATGGACAATATTTAAAACGTGTAAATGTCCCTATCTTTTAACAATGAAAAAATTTATAGTGACAAATTTTCCCACGCTTTCAACAATGAAGAAATCTTAAAATAAGAATGATTTCCCACAACAATGAAAAATTAGACTTCAAGTCTTCCTTTTTCAATTGCTATTATGACAAATTTATTTATAATTATATTAGAATTTAACTATAATAGCAATTTTTCCGCACTCCCAACAATGGAAAAATTTCCATTGACAAATATTGATACGCTTTCAAAAATCTACGATATTTAGAACATGAAAGTGTCCCTAGCCTTTAACAATGGAGAAATTTATAGTGAAAAATTTTCCCACGCTTTCAACAATGAAGAAATTTTAAAATAAGAAACTTTTCCCGCAACAATGAAAAATTAGACTTCAAGTCTTCCTTTTTCAATTGCTATTTTGACAAATTTTTTTATCATTACATTAGAATTTAACTATAATGGCAACTCTCCCGCACACCCAACGATGGAAAAATGTGCATTGAAAAATATTGATACGCTTTCAACCATCTACCATAATTAAAATGGATAATGTCCCTAGCCTTTAACAAAGGAAAAATTTATAGTGACAAATTTCCCACGCTTTCAACAATGAAGAAATCTTAAAATAAGAAAATTTTATCGCAACAATGAAAAATAGTTTTGAATTAGCATTGAAAAGTGTCTTTCTTTTTCAATTGTTATTATGACAAATTTATTTATAATTATGTTAAAAGTTACCTATAATGACAACTTTCCAGAACTTCACACAATGGAAAAAAATCCATTGACAAATATTGATACCGTTTCAACAATGGACAATATTTAAAATGTGAAAATGTCCCTATCTTTAACAATGGAAAAATGTATAGTGACAAATTTTCCCACGAATTACACAATCAAGAAATCTTAAAATAAGAAATTTTTATCGCAACAATGAAAAATAGAAGTTTATTTCTTACTTTTTCAATTGTTATTATGTCGAATTGTTTTATAATTATATTAAAAGTTATGTATAATGACAACTTTCCAGCACTTCAAACAATGGAAAAAATTCCATTGACAAATATTGATATGCTCTGAACAATAGACAATAGTTAACACATAAAAATGTCCTTATCCTTTAACAATGGAAAAATTTATAGTGACAAATTTTCCCACTCTGTCAACAATGAAGAAACCTTAAAATATGATATTTATCCCACAACAATGAAAAATTCGACTTTAAGTCATCTTTTTTCAATAGTTATTATGAAAAATGTATTTATAATCATATTAGAAGTTATCTATCATGACAAATTTCCACGCTTCCAACAATGGAAAAAATTCCATTGACAAATATTAATACCCTTTCAACAATGGACAATATTTAAAACGTGTAAATGTCCCTATCTTTTAACAATGAAAAAATTTATAGTGACAAATTTTCCCACGCTTTCAACAATGAAGAAATTTTAAAATAAGAAAGATTTCCCGCAACAATGAAAAATTAGACTTTAAGCCTTCCTTTTTCAATTGCTATTATGACAAATATATTTATAATTATATTAGAATTTAACTATAATGGCAACTTTCCCGCACACCCAACAATGGAAAAATTTCCATTGACAAATATAGATACGCTTTCAACAATCTACAATTTTTAGAACGTGAAAATGTCCCTAGCTTTTAACAGTGGAAAAATTTATAGTGTCAAATTTTCCCACGCTTTCAACAATGAAGAAATATTAAAATAAGTAATTATAATCAACAATGAAAAATCGAAGTTTTAGTCTTCATTTCAATTGTTATTATCACAAATTTATCTATAATTATATTAAAAGTTATGTATAGTGACAACTTTCCCGCACTTCAAACAATGGAAAAAATTCCATTGAAAAATATAGATACACTTTCAACAATCTACAATATTTAGAACGTGAAAATGTCCCTAGCCTTTAACAATGGAAAAATTTATAGTGAAAATTTTTCCCATGCTTTCAACAATGAAGAAATTTTAAAATAAGAAACTTTTCCCGCAACAATGAAAAATTAGACTTCAAGTCTTCCTGTTTCAATTGCTATTTTCACAAATTTTTTTATCATTACATTAGAATTTAACTATAATGGCAACTCTCCCGCACACCCAACGATGGAAAAATGTGCATTGAAAAATATTGATACGCTTTCAACCATCTACAATAATTAAAATGGAAAATGTCCCTAGCCTTTAACAAAGGAAAAATTTATAGTGACAAATTTTCCCACGCTTTCAACAATGAAGAAATCTTAAAATAAGAAATTTTTATCGCAACAATGAAAAATAGTTTTGAATTAGCATTGAAAAGTGTCTTTCTTTTTCAATTGTTATTATGACAAATTTATTTATAATTATGTTAAAAGTTACCTATAATGACAACTTTCCAGAACTTCACACAATGGAAAAAAATCCATTGACAAATATTGATACCGTTTCAACAATGGACAATATTTAAAATGTGAAAATGTCCCTATCTTTAACAATGGAAAAATGTATAGTGACAAATTTTCCCATTCTGTCAACAATGAAGAAACCTTAAAATATGATATTTTCCCCACAACAATGAAAAATTCGTCTTTAAGTCATCTTTTTTCAGTCGTTATTATGAAAAATTTATTTATAATCATATTAGAAGTTATCTATCATGACAAATTTCCCACGCTTCCAACAATGGAAAAAATTCCATTGACAAATATTGATACGCTTTCAACAATGGACAATATTTAAAACGTGTAAATGTCCCTATATTTTAACAATGAACAAATGTATAGTGACAAATTTTCGCACGCTTTCTACAATGAAGAAATTTTAAAATAAGAAAGATTTCCTGCAACAATGAAAAATTAGACTTTAAGCCTTCCTTTTTCAATTGCTATTATGACAAATTTATCGTTGTTGTTGTTGTTGGCGTGTCAGAGAAAGTGCCAAAGCACTTCTCTGAAAGCAGAGGTGCCAGAGCCGTAAGCGAGGTTGGACTTCTAGAGCTGGTCTCGTAATTTTGAACCAATTCCAGATGAGAGACCTGCATCTGGATTGGCACCCCCAGAGGTAACGCTTGAACTTGGAGGGCTTTGGAGCCACGAACAGATTTAACGTGCACCAGCTCCCATTAACGTACACGGTCCAACAGCAGAGACAGACCAGAGAGGATAGACGATGCACTCTCTCAAGCTATGACCGTTGTCGATGCTGCTTGGCATTCGGCGATCTTACGAGAGCCGAGCTTTACCGTCTGCGCCACTGCGGGACAAATTTATTTATAATTATATTAGAATTTAACTATAATAACAATTTTCCCGCACTGCCAATAATGGAAAAATCTCCATTGACAAATATTGATACGGTTTCAACAATCTATAATATTTAAAACGTGAAAATATCTTTAGCATTTAACAATGGAAACATTTATAATGACAAATTTTCCGACGCTTTTAACAATGAAGAAATCTTAAAATAAGAAATTTTTATCGCGACAATGAAAAATCAGACTTTAGTGTTCCTTTTTCAATTGTTATTATGACAAATTTATTTAAAATTATATTAAAAGTTATCTATAATGAAAACTTTCCAGCACTTCAAACAATGGAAAAAATTCCATTGACAAATATAGATACACTTTCAACAATCTACAATATTTAGAACGTGAAAATGTCCCTAGCCTTTAACAATGGAGAAATTTATAGTGACAAATTTTCCCACGCTTCCAACAATGAAGAAATCTTAAATTAAGAACGTTTTTCCGCAACAATGAAAAATTGACTTTAAGTTTTCCTTAAGTTTTCCTTGCTATTATGACAAATTTATTTATAATTATATTAGAATTTAACTATAATAGAAATTTTCCCGCACTCCCAACAATGGAAAAATTTCCATTGACAAATATTGATACGCTTTCAACAATCTACAATATTTAGAATGTGAAAATGTCCCTAGCCTTAAACAATGGAGAAATTTATAGTGACAAATTTTCCCACGCTTTCAACAATGAAGAAATTTTAAAATAAGAAACTTTTCCCGCAACAATGAAAAATTAGACTTCAAGTTAAATTGTAATGAAAAATTAGACTTCCTTTTTCAATTGCTATTTTGACAAATTTTTTTATCATTACATTAGAATTTAACTATAATGGCAACTCTCCCGCACACCCAACCATGGAAAAATGTGCATTGAAAAATATTGTTACGCTTTCAACCATCTACCATAATTAAAATGGAAAATGTCCCTAGCCTTTAACAAAGGAAAAATTTATAGTGACAAATTTCCCACGCTTTCAACAATGAAGAATCTTAAAATAAGAAATTTTTATCGCAACAATGAAAAATAGTTTTGAATTAGCATTGAAAATTGTCTTTCTTTTTCAATTGTTATTATGACAAATTTATTTATAATTATGTTAAAAGTTACCTATAATGACAACTTTCCAGCACTTCACACAATGGAAAAAATTCCATTGACAAATATTGATACCGTTTCAACAATGGACAATATTTAAAATGTGAAAATGTCCCTATCTTTAACAATGGAAAAATGTATAGTTACAAAATTTCCCACGATTTACACAATCAAGAAATCTTAAAATAAGAAATTTTTATCGCAACAATGAAAAATAGAAGTTTATGTCTTACTTTTTCAATTGTTATTATGACGAATTTTTTTATAATTATATTAAAAGTTATGTATAATGACAACTTTCCAGCACTTCAAACAATGGAAAAAATTCCATTGACAAATATTGATATGCTCTGAACAATAGACAATAGTTAACACATAAAAATGTCCTTATCCTTTAACAATGGAAAAATTTATAGTGACAAATTTTCCCACTCTGTCAACAATGAAGAAACCTTAAAATATGATATTTATCCCACAACAATGAAAAATTCGACTTTAAGTCATCTTTTTTCAATAGTTATTATGAAAAATGTATTTATAATCATATTAGAAGTTATCTATCATGACAAATTTCCACGCTTCCAACAATGGAAAAAATTCCATTGACAAATATTAATACCCTTTCAACAATGGACAATATTTAAAACGTGTAAATGTCCCTATCTTTTAACAATGAAAAAATTTATAGTGACAAATTTTCCCACGCTTTCAACAATGAAGAAATTTTAAAATAAGAAAGATTTCCCGCAACAATGAAAAATTAGACTTTAAGCCTTCCTTTTTCAATTGCTATTATGACAAATATATTTATAATTATATTAGAATTTAACTATAATGGCAACTTTCCCGCACACCCAACAATGGAAAAATTTCCATTGACAAATATAGATACGCTTTCAACAATCTACAATTTTTAGAACGTGAAAATGTCCCTAGCTTTTAACAGTGGAAAAATTTATAGTGTCAAATTTTCCCACGCTTTCAACAATGAAGAAATATTAAAATAAGTAATTATAATCAACAATGAAAAATCGAAGTTTTAGTCTTCATTTCAATTGTTATTATCACAAATTTATCTATAATTATATTAAAAGTTATGTATAGTGACAACTTTCCCGCACTTCAAACAATGGAAAAAATTCCATTGAAAAATATAGATACACTTTCAACAATCTACAATATTTAGAACGTGAAAATGTCCCTAGCCTTTAACAATGGAAAAATTTATAGTGAAAATTTTTCCCATGCTTTCAACAATGAAGAAATTTTAAAATAAGAAACTTTTCCCGCAACAATGAAAAATTAGACTTCAAGTCTTCCTGTTTCAATTGCTATTTTCACAAATTTTTTTATCATTACATTAGAATTTAACTATAATGGCAACTCTCCCGCACACCCAACGATGGAAAAATGTGCATTGAAAAATATTGATACGCTTTCAACCATCTACAATAATTAAAATGGAAAATGTCCCTAGCCTTTAACAAAGGAAAAATTTATAGTGACAAATTTTCCCACGCTTTCAACAATGAAGAAATCTTAAAATAAGAAATTTTTATCGCAACAATGAAAAATAGTTTTGAATTAGCATTGAAAAGTGTCTTTCTTTTTCAATTGTTATTATGACAAATTTATTTATAATTATGTTAAAAGTTACCTATAATGACAACTTTCCAGAACTTCACACAATGGAAAAAAATCCATTGACAAATATTGATACCGTTTCAACAATGGACAATATTTAAAATGTGAAAATGTCCCTATCTTTAACAATGGAAAAATGTATAGTGACAAATTTTCCCATTCTGTCAACAATGAAGAAACCTTAAAATATGATATTTTCCCCACAACAATGAAAAATTCGTCTTTAAGTCATCTTTTTTCAGTCGTTATTATGAAAAATTTATTTATAATCATATTAGAAGTTATCTATCATGACAAATTTCCCACGCTTCCAACAATGGAAAAAATTCCATTGACAAATATTGATACGCTTTCAACAATGGACAATATTTAAAACGTGTAAATGTCCCTATATTTTAACAATGAACAAATGTATAGTGACAAATTTTCGCACGCTTTCTACAATGAAGAAATTTTAAAATAAGAAAGATTTCCTGCAACAATGAAAAATTAGACTTTAAGCCTTCCTTTTTCAATTGCTATTATGACAAATTTATCGTTGTTGTTGTTGTTGGCGTGTCAGAGAAAGTGCCAAAGCACTTCTCTGAAAGCAGAGGTGCCAGAGCCGTAAGCGAGGTTGGACTTCTAGAGCTGGTCTCGTAATTTTGAACCAATTCCAGATGAGAGACCTGCATCTGGATTGGCACCCCCAGAGGTAACGCTTGAACTTGGAGGGCTTTGGAGCCACGAACAGATTTAACGTGCACCAGCTCCCATTAACGTACACGGTCCAACAGCAGAGACAGACCAGAGAGGATAGACGATGCACTCTCTCAAGCTATGACCGTTGTCGATGCTGCTTGGCATTCGGCGATCTTACGAGAGCCGAGCTTTACCGTCTGCGCCACTGCGGGACAAATTTATTTATAATTATATTAGAATTTAACTATAATAACAATTTTCCCGCACTGCCAATAATGGAAAAATCTCCATTGACAAATATTGATACGGTTTCAACAATCTATAATATTTAAAACGTGAAAATATCTTTAGCATTTAACAATGGAAACATTTATAATGACAAATTTTCCGACGCTTTTAACAATGAAGAAATCTTAAAATAAGAAATTTTTATCGCGACAATGAAAAATCAGACTTTAGTGTTCCTTTTTCAATTGTTATTATGACAAATTTATTTAAAATTATATTAAAAGTTATCTATAATGAAAACTTTCCAGCACTTCAAACAATGGAAAAAATTCCATTGACAAATATAGATACACTTTCAACAATCTACAATATTTAGAACGTGAAAATGTCCCTAGCCTTTAACAATGGAGAAATTTATAGTGACAAATTTTCCCACGCTTCCAACAATGAAGAAATCTTAAATTAAGAACGTTTTTCCGCAACAATGAAAAATTGACTTTAAGTTTTCCTTAAGTTTTCCTTGCTATTATGACAAATTTATTTATAATTATATTAGAATTTAACTATAATAGAAATTTTCCCGCACTCCCAACAATGGAAAAATTTCCATTGACAAATATTGATACGCTTTCAACAATCTACAATATTTAGAATGTGAAAATGTCCCTAGCCTTAAACAATGGAGAAATTTATAGTGACAAATTTTCCCACGCTTTCAACAATGAAGAAATTTTAAAATAAGAAACTTTTCCCGCAACAATGAAAAATTAGACTTCAAGTTAAATTGTAATGAAAAATTAGACTTCCTTTTTCAATTGCTATTTTGACAAATTTTTTTATCATTACATTAGAATTTAACTATAATGGCAACTCTCCCGCACACCCAACCATGGAAAAATGTGCATTGAAAAATATTGTTACGCTTTCAACCATCTACCATAATTAAAATGGAAAATGTCCCTAGCCTTTAACAAAGGAAAAATTTATAGTGACAAATTTCCCACGCTTTCAACAATGAAGAATCTTAAAATAAGAAATTTTTATCGCAACAATGAAAAATAGTTTTGAATTAACATTGAAAATTGTCTTTCTTTTTCAATTGTTATTATGACAAATTTATTTATAATTATGTTAAAAGTTACCTATAATGACAACTTTCCAGCACTTCACACAATGGAAAAAATTCCATTGACAAATATTGATACCGTTTCAACAATGGACAATATTTAAAATGTGAAAATGTCCCTATCTTTAACAATGGAAAAATGTATAGTTACAAAATTTCCCACGATTTACACAATCAAGAAATCTTAAAATAAGAAATTTTTATCGCAACAATGAAAAATAGAAGTTTATGTCTTACTTTTTCAATTGTTATTATGACGAATTTTTTTATAATTATATTAAAAGTTATGTATAATGACAACTTTCCAGCACTTCAAACAATGGAAAAAATTCCATTGACAAATATTGATATGCTCTGAACAATAGACAATAGTTAACACATAAAAATGTCCTTATCCTTTAACAATGGAAAAATTTATAGTGACAAATTTTCCCACTCTGTCAACAATGAAGAAACCTTAAAATATGATATTTATCCCACAACAATGAAAAATTCGACTTTAAGTCATCTTTTTTCAATAGTTATTATGAAAAATGTATTTATAATCATATTAGAAGTTATCTATCATGACAAATTTCCACGCTTCCAACAATGGAAAAAATTCCATTGACAAATATTAATACCCTTTCAACAATGGACAATATTTAAAACGTGTAAATGTCCCTATCTTTTAACAATGAAAAAATTTATAGTGACAAATTTTCCCACGCTTTCAACAATGAAGAAATTTTAAAATAAGAAAGATTTCCCGCAACAATGAAAAATTAGACTTTAAGCCTTCCTTTTTCAATTGCTATTATGACAAATATATTTATAATTATATTAGAATTTAACTATAATTGCAACTTTCCCGCACTCCCAACAATGGAAAAATTTCCATTGACAAATATAGATACGCTTTCAACAATCTACAATTTTTAGAACGTGAAAATGTCCCTAGCTTTTAACAGTGGAAAAATTTATAGTGACAAATTTTCCACGCTTTCAACAATGAAGAAATCTTAAAGTAAGAAATTTTTATCGCAACAATGAAAAATAGAAGTTTGTCTTTCTTTTTCAATTGTTATTATGACAAATTTATTTATAATTATATTAAAAGTTATATATAGTGAAAAATTTCTAGCACTTCAAACAATGGAAAAAATTCCATTGACAAATATTTATATGCTCTCAACAATAGACAATATTTATCACGTAAAAATGTCCCTATCTTTTAACAATGGAAAAATTTATAGTGACAAATTTTCCCATTCTGTCAACAATGAAGAAACCTTAAAATATGATATTTTCCCCACAACAATGAAAAATTCGACTTTAAGTCATCTTTTTTCAGTCGTTATTATGAAAAATTTATTTATAATCATATTAGAAGTTATCTATCATGACAAATTTCCCACGCTTCCAACAATGGAAAAAATTCCATTGACAAATATTGATACGCTTTCAACAATGGACAATATTTAAAACGTGTAAATGTCCCTATATTTTAACAATGAACAAATTTATAGTGACAAATTTTCGCACGCTTTCTACAATGAAGAAATTTTAAAATAAGAAAGATTTCCTGCAACAATGAAAAATTAGACTTTAAGCCTTCCTTTTTCAATTGCTATTATGACAAATTTATCGTTGTTGTTGTTGTTGGCGTGTCAGAGAAAGTGCCAAAGCACTTCTCTGAAAGCAGAGGTGCCAGAGCCGTAAGCGAGGTTGGACTTCTAGAGCTGGTCTCGTAATTTTGAACCAATTCCAGATGAGAGACCTGCATCTGGATTGGCACCCCCAGAGGTAACGCTTGAACTTGGAGGGCTTTGGAGCCACGAACAGATTTAACGTGCACCAGCTCCCATTAACGTACATGGTCCAACAGCAGAGACAGACCAGAGAGGATAGACGATGCACTCTCTCAAGCTATGACCGTTGTCGATGCTGCTTGGCATTCGGCGATCTTACGAGAGCCGAGCTTTACCGTCTGCGCCACTGCGGGACAAATTTATTTATAATTATATTAGAATTTAACTATAATAACAATTTTCCCGCACTGCCAATAATGGAAAAATCTCCATTGACAAATATTGATACGGTTTCAACAATCTACAATATTTAAAACGTGAAAATATCTTTAGCATTTAACAATGGAAACATTTATAATGGCAAATTTTCCGACGCTTTTAACAATGAAGAAATCTTAAAATAAGAAATTTTTATCGCGACAATGAAAAATCAGACTTTAGTGTTCCTTTTTCAATTGTTATTATGACAAATTTATTTAAAATTATATTAAAAGTTATCTATAATGAAAACTTTCCAGCACTTCAAACAATGGAAAAAATTCCATTGACAAATATAGATACACTTTCAACAATCTACAATATTTAGAACGTGAAAATGTCCCTAGCCTTTAACAATGGAGAAATTTATAGTGACAAATTTTCCCACGCTTCCAACAATGAAGAAATCTTAAATTAAGAACGTTTTTCCGCAACAATGAAAAATTAGACTTCAAGTCTTCCTTTTCCAATTGCTATTATGACAAATTTATTTATAATTATATTAGAATTTAACTATAATAACAATTTTCCCGCACTCCCAACAATGGAAAAATTTCCATTGACAAATATTGATACGCTTTCAAAAATCTACGATATTTAGAACATGAAAGTGTCCCTAGCCTTTAACAATGGAGAAATTTATAGTGAAAAATTTTCCCACGCTTTCAACAATGAAGAAATCTTAAAATAAGAAATTTTTATCGCAACAATGAAAAATAGTTTTGAATTAGCATTGAAAAGTGTCTTTCTTTTTCAATTGTTATTATGACAAATTTATTTATAATTATGTTAAAAGTTACCTATAATGACAACTTTCCAGAACTTCACACAATGGAAAAAAATCCATTGACAAATATTGATACAGTTTCAACAATGGACAATATTTAAAATGTGAAAATGTCCCTATCTTTAACAATGGAAAAATGTATAGTGACAAATTTTCCCACGATTTACACAATCAAGAAATCTTAAAATAGGAAATTTTTATCGCAACAATGAAAAATAGAAGTTTATGTCTTACTTTTTCAATTGTTATTATGACGAATTTTTTTATAATTATATTAAAAGTTATCTATAATGACAACTTTCCAGCACTTCAAACAATGGAAAAAATTCCATTGACAAATATTGATATGCTCTCAACAATACACAATAGATAACACATAAAAATGTCCTTATCCTTTAAAAATGGAAAAATTTATAGTGACAAATTTTCCCACACTGTCAACAATGAAGAAACCTTAAAATATGATATTTATCCCACAACAATGAAAAATTATACTTTAAGTCATCTTTTTTCAATAGTTAATATGAAAAATGTATTTATAATCATATTAGAAGTTATCTATCATGACAAATTTCCACGCTTCCAACAATGGAGAAAATTCCATTGACAAATAATAATACGCTTTCAACAATGGACAATATTTAAAACGTGTAAATGTCCCTATCTTTTAACAATGAAAAAATTTATAGTGAATAATTTTCCCACGCTTTCAACAATGAAGAAATTTTAAAATAAGAAAGATTTCACGCAACAATGAAAAATTAGACTTTAAGCCTTCCTTTTTCAATTGCTATTATGACAAATATATTTATAATTATATTAGAATATAACTATAATGGCAACTTTCCAGCACTCCCAACAATGGAAAAATTTCCATTGACAAATATAGATACGCTTTCAACAATCTACAATATTTAGAACGTGAAAATGTCCCTAGCTTTTAACAATGGAGAAATTTATAGTGACAAATTTTCCCACACTTTCTACAATGAAGAAATATTAAAATAAGAAATTATAATCAACAACGAAAAATCGAAGTTTTAGTCTTTCTTTTCAATTGTTATTATCACAAATTTATCTATAATTATATTAAAAGTTATGTATAGTGACAACTTTCCCGCACTTCCAGCAATGGAAATAATTCCATTTACAAATATTGATATGCTCTGAACAATAGACAATAGTTAACACATAAAAATGTCCTTATCCTTTAACAATGGAAAAATTTATAGTGACAAATTTTCCCACTCTGTCAACAATGAAGAAACCTTAAAATATGATATTTATCCCACAACAATGAAAAATTCGACTTTAAGTCATCTTTTTTCAATAGTTATTATGAAAAATGTATTTATAATCATATTAGAAGTTATCTATCATGACAAATTTCCACGCTTCCAACAATGGAAAAAATTCCATTGACAAATATTAATACCCTTTCAACAATGGACAATATTTAAAACGTGTAAATGTCCCTATCTTTTAACAATGAAAAAATTTATAGTGACAAATTTTCCCACGCTTTCAACAATGAAGAAATTTTAAAATAAGAAAGATTTCCCGCAACAATGAAAAATTAGACTTTAAGCCTTCCTTTTTCAATTGCTATTATGACAAATATATTTATAATTATATTAGAATTTAACTATAATGGCAACTTTCCCGCACTCCCAACAATGGAAAAATTTCCATTGACAAATATAGATACGCTTTCAACAATCTACAATTTTTAGAACGTGAAAATGTCCCTAGCTTTTAACAGTGGAAAAATTTATAGTGACAAATTTTCCACGCTTTCAACAATGAAGAAATCTTAAAGTAAGAAATTTTTATCGCAACAATGAAAAATAGAAGTTTGTCTTTCTTTTTCAATTGTTATTATGACAAATTTATTTATAATTATATTAAAAGTTATATATAGTGAAAAATTTCTAGCACTTCAAACAATGGAAAAAATTCCATTGACAAATATTTATATGCTCTCAACAATAGACAATATTTATCACGTAAAAATGTCCCTATCTTTTAACAATGGAAAAATTTATAGTGACAAATTTTCCCATTCTGTCAACAATGAAGAAACCTTAAAATATGATATTTTCCCCACAACAATGAAAAATTCGACTTTAAGTCATCTTTTTTCAGTCGTTATTATGAAAAATTTATTTATAATCATATTAGAAGTTATCTATCATGACAAATTTCCCACGCTTCCAACAATGGAAAAAATTCCATTGACAAATATTGATACGCTTTCAACAATGGACAATATTTAAAACGTGTAAATGTCCCTATATTTTAACAATGAACAAATTTATAGTGACAAATTTTCGCACGCTTTCTACAATGAAGAAATTTTAAAATAAGAAAGATTTCCTGCAACAATGAAAAATTAGACTTTAAGCCTTCCTTTTTCAATTGCTATTATGACAAATTTATCGTTGTTGTTGTTGTTGGCGTGTCAGAGAAAGTGCCAAAGCACTTCTCTGAAAGCAGAGGTGCCAGAGCCGTAAGCGAGGTTGGACTTCTAGAGCTGGTCTCGTAATTTTGAACCAATTCCAGATGAGAGACCTGCATCTGGATTGGCACCCCCAGAGGTAACGCTTGAACTTGGAGGGCTTTGGAGCCACGAACAGATTTAACGTGCACCAGCTCCCATTAACGTACATGGTCCAACAGCAGAGACAGACCAGAGAGGATAGACGATGCACTCTCTCAAGCTATGACCGTTGTCGATGCTGCTTGGCATTCGGCGATCTTACGAGAGCCGAGCTTTACCGTCTGCGCCACTGCGGGACAAATTTATTTATAATTATATTAGAATTTAACTATAATAACAATTTTCCCGCACTGCCAATAATGGAAAAATCTCCATTGACAAATATTGATACGGTTTCAACAATCTACAATATTTAAAACGTGAAAATATCTTTAGCATTTAACAATGGAAACATTTATAATGGCAAATTTTCCGACGCTTTTAACAATGAAGAAATCTTAAAATAAGAAATTTTTATCGCGACAATGAAAAATCAGACTTTAGTGTTCCTTTTTCAATTGTTATTATGACAAATTTATTTAAAATTATATTAAAAGTTATCTATAATGAAAACTTTCCAGCACTTCAAACAATGGAAAAAATTCCATTGACAAATATAGATACACTTTCAACAATCTACAATATTTAGAACGTGAAAATGTCCCTAGCCTTTAACAATGGAGAAATTTATAGTGACAAATTTTCCCACGCTTCCAACAATGAAGAAATCTTAAATAAAGAACGTTTTTCCGCAACAATGAAAAATTAGACTTCAAGTCTTCCTTTTCTAATTGCTATTATGACAAATTTATTTATAATTATATTAGAATTTAACTATAATAACAATTTTCCCGCACTCCCAACAATGGAAAAATTTCCATTGACAAATATTGATACGCTTTCAAAAATCTACGATATTTAGAACATGAAAGTGTCCCTAGCCTTTAACAATGGAGAAATTTATAGTGAAAAATTTTCCCACGCTTTCAACAATGAAGAAATCTTAAAATAAGAAATTTTTATCGCAACAATGAAAAATAGTTTTGAATTAGCATTGAAAAGTGTCTTTCTTTTTCAATTGTTATTATGACAAATTTATTTATAATTATGTTAAAAGTTACCTATAATGACAACTTTCCAGAACTTCACACAATGGAAAAAAATCCATTGACAAATATTGATACAGTTTCAACAATGGACAATATTTAAAATGTGAAAATGTCCCTATCTTTAACAATGGAAAAATGTATAGTGACAAATTTTCCCACGATTTACACAATCAAGAAATCTTAAAATAGGAAATTTTTATCGCAACAATGAAAAATAGAAGTTTATGTCTTACTTTTTCAATTGTTATTATGACGAATTTTTTTATAATTATATTAAAAGTTATCTATAATGACAACTTTCCAGCACTTCAAACAATGGAAAAAATTCCATTGACAAATATTGATATGCTCTCAACAATAGACAATAGATAACACATAAAAATGTCCTTATCCTTTAAAAATGGAAAAATTTATAGTGACAAATTTTCCCACACTGTCAACAATGAAGAAACCTTAAAATATGATATTTATCCCACAACAATGAAAAATTATACTTTAAGTCATCTTTTTTCAATAGTTAATATGAAAAATGTATTTATAATCATATTAGAAGTTATCTATCATGACAAATTTCCACGCTTCCAACAATGGAGAAAATTCCATTGACAAATAATAATACGCTTTCAACAATGGACAATATTTAAAACGTGTAAATGTCCCTATCTTTTAACAATGAAAAAATTTATAGTGAATAATTTTCCCACGCTTTCAACAATGAAGAAATTTTAAAATAAGAAAGATTTCACGCAACAATGAAAAATTAGACTTTAAGCCTTCCTTTTTCAATTGCTATTATGACAAATATATTTATAATTATATTAGAATATAACTATAATGGCAACTTTCCAGCACTCCCAACAATGGAAAAATTTCCATTGACAAATATAGATACGCTTTCAACAATCTACAATATTTAGAACGTGAAAATGTCCCTAGCTTTTAACAATGGAGAAATTTATAGTGACAAATTTTCCCACACTTTCTACAATGAAGAAATATTAAAATAAGAAATTATAATCAACAACGAAAAATCGAAGTTTTAGTCTTTCTTTTCAATTGTTATTATCACAAATTTATCTATAATTATATTAAAAGTTATGTATAGTGACAACTTTCCCGCACTTCCAGCAATGGAAATAATTCCATTTACAAATATTGATACGCTCTAAACAATAGCCAATAGTTAAAACGTAAAAATGTCCCTATCCTTTAACAATGGAAAAATTTATATTGAAAAATTTTCCCATGCTTTCAACAATGAAGAAATTTTAAAATAAGAAACTTTTCCCGCAACAATGAAAAATTAGACTTCAAGTCTTCCTTTTTCAATTGCTATTTTGACAAATTTATTTATATTTATATTAGAATTTAACTATAATGGCAACTTTCCAGCACACCCAAAAATGGAAAAATTTCCATTGAAAAATATTGATACGCTTTCAACCATCTACAATAATTAAAATGGAAAATGTCCCTAGCCTTTAACAAAGAAAAAATTTATAGTGACAAATTTTCCCACGCTTTCAACAATGAAGAAATCTTAAAATAAGAAATTTTTATCGCAACAATGAAAAATAGAAGTTTATGTCTTACTTTTTCAATTGTTATTATGATGAATTTTTTTATAATTATATTAAAAGTTATCTATAATGACAACTTTCCAGCACTTCAAACAATGGAAAAAATTCCATTGACAAATATTGATATGCTCTCAACAATAGACAATAGATAACACATAAAAATGTCCTTATCCTTTAACAATGGAAAAATTTATAGTGACAAATTTTCCCACACTGTCAACAATGAAGAAACCTTAAAATATGATATTTATCCCACAACAATGAAAAATTATACTTTAAGTCATCTTTTTTCAATAGTTATTATGAAAAATGTATTTATAATCATATTAGAAGTTATCTATCATGACAAATTTCCACGCTTCCAACAATGGAAAAAATTCCATTGACAAATATTAATACGCTTTCAACAATGGACAATATTTAAAACGTGTAAATGTCCCTATCTTTTAACAATGAAAAAATTTATAGTGACAAATTTTCCCACGCTTTCACCAATGAAGAAATCTTAAAATAAGAATGATTTCCCACAACAATGAAAAATTAGACTTCAAGTCTTCCTTTTTCAATTGCTATTATGACAAATTTATTTATAATTATATTAGAATTTAACTATAATAGCAATTTTCCCGCACTCCCAACAATGGAAAAATTTCCATTGACAAATATTGATACGCTTTCAAAAATCTACGATATTTAGAACATGAAAGTGTCCCTAGCCTTTAACAATGGAGAAATTTATAGTGAAAAATTTTCCCACGCTTTCAACAATGAAGAAATTTTAAAATAAGAAACTTTTCCCGCAACAATGAAAAATTAGACTTCAAGTCTTCCTTTTTCAATTGCTATTTTGACAAATTTTTTTATCATTACATTAGAATTTAACTATAATGGCAACTCTCCCGCACACCCAACGATGGAAAAATGTGCATTGAAAAATATTGATACGCTTTCAACCATCTACCATAATTAAAATGGAAAATGTCCCTAGCCCTTAACAAAGGAAAAATTTATAGTGACAAATTTCCCACGCTTTCAACAATGAAGAAATCTTAAAATAAGAAATTTTTATCGCAACAATGAAAAATAGTTTTGAATTAGCATTGAAAAGTGTCTTTCTTTTTCAATTGTTATTATGACAAATTTATTTATAATTATGTTAAAAGTTACCTATAATGACAACTTTCCAGAACTTCACACAATGGAAAAAAATCCATTGACAAATATTGATACCGTTTCAACAATGGACAATATTTAAAATGTGAAAATGTCCCTATCTTTAACAATGGAAAAATGTATAGTGACAAATTTTCCCACGATTTACACAATCAAGAAATCTTAAAATAGGAAATTTTTATCGCAACAATGAAAAATAGAAGTTTATGTCTTACTTTTTCAATTGTTATTATGACGAATTTTTTTATAATTATATTAAAAGTTATCTATAATGACAACTTTCCAGCACTTCAAACAATGGAAAAAATTCCATTGACAAATATTGATATGCTCTCAACAATAGACAATAGATAACACATAAAAATGTCCTTATCCTTTAAAAATGGAAAAATTTATAGTGACAAATTTTCCCACACTGTCAACAATGAAGAAACCTTAAAATATGATATTTATCCCACAACAATGAAAAATTATACTTTAAGTCATCTTTTTTCAATAGTTAATATGAAAAATGTACTTATAATCATATTAGAAGTTATCTATCATGACAAATTTCCACGCTTCCAACAATGGAAAAAATTCCATTGACAAATATTAATACGCTTTCAACAATGGACAATATTTAAAACGTGTAAATGTCCCTATCTTTTAACAATGAAAAAATTTATAGTGAATAATTTTCCCACGCTTTCAACAATGAAGAAATTTTAAAATAAGAAAGATTTCCCGCAACAATGAAAAATTAGACTTTAAGCCTTCCTTTTTCAATTGCTATTATGACAAATATATTTATAATTATATTAGAATTTAACTATAATGGCAACTTTCCCGCACTCCCAACAATGGAAAAATTTCCATTGACAAATATAGATACGCTTTCAACAATCTACAATATTTAGAACGTGAAAATGTCCCTAGCTTTTAACAATGGAGAAATTTATAGTGACAAATTTTCCCACACTTTCAACAATGAAGAAATATTAAAATAAGAAATTATAATCAACAATGAAAAATCGAAGTTTTAGTCTTTCTTTTCAATTGTTATTATCACAAATTTATCTATAATTATATTAAAAGTTATGTATAGTGACAACTTTCCCGCACTTCCAGCAATGGAAATAATTCCATTTACAAATATTGATACGCTCTAAACAATAGCCAATAGTTAAAACGTAAAAATGTCCCTATCCTTTAACAATGGAAAAATTTATAGTGAACAATTTTCCCATGCTTTCAACAATGAAGAAATTTTAAAATAAGAAACTTTTCCCGCAACAATGAAAAATTAGACTTCAAGTCTTCCTTTTTCAATTGCTATTTTGACAAATTTATTTATATTTATATTAGAATTTAACTATAATGGCAACTTTCCAGCACACCCAAAAATGGAAAAATTTCCATTGAAAAATATTGATACGCTTTCAACCATCTACAATAATTAAAATGGAAAATGTCCCTAGCCTTTAACAAAGAAAAAATTTATAGTGACATATTTTCCCACGCTTTCAACAATGAAGAAATCTTAAAATAAGAAATTTTTATCGCAACAATGAAAAATAGAAGTTTATGTCTTACTTTTTCAATTGTTATTATGATGAATTTGTTTATAATTATATTAAAAGTTATCTATAATGACAACTTTCCAGCACTTCAAACAATGGAAAAAATTCCATTGACAAATATTGATATGCTCTCAACAATAGACAATAGATAACACATAAAAATGACCTTATCCTTAAACAATGGAA
This sequence comes from Maratus michaelseni, assembly GCA_963931845.1. Taxonomy (NCBI): domain Eukaryota; kingdom Metazoa; phylum Arthropoda; class Arachnida; order Araneae; family Salticidae; genus Maratus; species Maratus michaelseni. Next base: position 321,336,306 of record OZ007596.1, on the reverse strand, counting down.
AAATTTATAGTGACAAATTTTCCCACACTGTCAACAATGAAGAAACCTTAAAATATGATATTTATCCCACAACAATGAAAAATTATACTTTAAGTCATCTTTTATCAATAGTTATTATGAAAAATGTATTTATAATCATATTAGAAGTTATCTATCATGACAAATTTCCACGCTTCCAACAATGGAAAAAATTCCATTGACAAATATTAATACGCTTTCAACAATGGACAATATTTAAAACGTGTAAATGTCCCTATCTTTTAACAACGAAAAAATTTATAGTGACAAATTTTCCCACGCTTTCAACAATGAAGAAATCTTAAAATAAGAAACTTTTCCCGCAACAATGAAAAATTAGACTTCAAGTTTTCCTTTTTCAATTGCTATTTTGACAAATTCTTTTATCATTACATTAGAATTTAACTATAATGGCAACTCTCCTGCACACCCAACGATGGAAAAATGTCCATTGAAAAATATTGATACGCTTTCAACCATCTACCATAATTAAAATGAAAAATGTCCCTAGCCTTTAACAAAGGAAAAATTTATAGTGACAAATTTCCCACGCTTTCAACAATGAAGAAATCTTAAAATAAGAAATTTTTATCGCAACAATGAAAAATAGTTTTGAATTAGCATTGCAAAATGTCTTTCTTTTTCAATTGTTATTATGACAAATTTATTTATAATTATGTTAAAAGTTACCTATAATGACAAATTTCTAGCACTTCACACAATGGAAAAAATTCCATTAACAAATATTGATACCGTTTCAACAATGGACAATATTTAAAATGTGAAAATGTCCCTATCTTTAAGAATGGAAAAATGTATAGTGACAAATTTTCCCACGATTTACACAATCAAGAAATCTTAAAATAAGAAATTTTTATCGCAACAATGAAAAATAGAAGTTTATGTCTTAGTTTTTCAATTGTTATTATGAAATTTTTTTTATAATTATATTAAAATAATCTATAATGACAACTTTCCAGCACTTCAAACAATGGAAAAAATTCCATTGACAAATATTGATATGCTCATACGCTTTCAACAATCTACCATAATTAAAATGGAAAATGTCCCTAGCCTTTAACAAAGGAAAAATTTATAGTGACAAATTTCCCACGCTTTCAACAATGAAGAAATCTTAAAATAAGAAATTATAATCAACAATGAAAAATCGAAGTTTTAGTCTTCCTTTTCAATTGTTATTATCACAAATTTATCTATAATTATATTAAAAGTTATGTATAGTGACAACTTTCCCGCACTTCCAACAATGGAAATAATTCCATTTACAAATATTGATACGCTCTAAACAATAGTCAATAGTTAAAACGTAAAAATGTCCCTATCCTTCAACAATGGAAAAATTTATAGTGAAAAATTTTCCCATGCTTTCAACAATGAAGAAATTTTAAAATAAAAAACTTTTCCCGCAACAATGAAAAATTAGACTTCAAGTCTTCCTTTTTCAATTGCTATTTTGACAAATTTTTTTATCATTACATTAGAATTTAACTATAATGGCAACTCTCCCGCACACCCAACGATAGAAAAAAGTCCATTGAAAAATATTGATACGCTTTCAACCATCTACCATAATTAAAATGGAAAATGTCCCTAGCCTTTAACAAAGGAAAAATTTATAGTGACAAATTTCCCACGCTTTCAACAATGAATAAATCTTAAAATAAGAAATTTTTATCGCAACAATGAAAAATAGTTTTGAATTAGCATTGAAAAATGTCTTTCTTTATCAATTGTTATTATGACAAATTTATTTATAATTATGTTAAAAGTTATCTATAATGACAACTTTCCAGCACTTCAAACAATGGAAAAAATTGCATTGACAAATATTGATACCGTTTCAACAATGGACAATATTTAAAATTTGAAAATGTCCCTATCCTTTAACAATGGAAAAATGTATAGTGACAAATTTTCCCACGATTTCAACAATCACGAAATCTTAAAATAAGAAATTTTTATCGCAACAATGAAAAATAGAAGTTTAAGTCTTTCTTTTTCAATTGTTATTATGACGAATTTATTTATAATTATATTAGAAGTTTTCTATAATGGCAACTTTCCTGCGCTTCCAAGAATGGAAAAAGTTCTATTGACAAATATTGATACGCTTTCAACAATGGACAATATTTAAAACGTGTAAATGTCCCTATCGTTTAACATTGGAATAATTTATAGTGACAAATATTCCCACGCTTTCAACAATGAAGAAATCTTAAAATAAGAATGATTTCCCACAACAATGAAAAATTAGACTTCAAGTCTTCCTTTTTCAATTGCTATTATGACAAATTTATTTATACTTTTTTTGGAATTTAACTATAATAGCAATTTTCCCGCACTCCCAACAATGGAAAAATTTCCATTGACAATTATTGATACGCTTTCAAAAATCTACAATATTTAGAACATGAAAGTGTCCCTAGCCTTTGACAATGGAGAAATTTATAGTGACAAATTTTCCCACGCTTCCAACAATGAAGAAATCTTAAAATAAGAAAATTTTCCCACAACAATGAAAAATTAGACTTTAAGTCTTCCTTTTTCATTTGCTATTTTGACAAATTTATTTATAATTATATTAGAATTTAACTATAATGGCAACTTTCCCGCACACCCAACAATGGAAAAATTTCCATTGAAAAATATTGATACGCTTTCAAACATCTACAATAATTAAAATGGAAAATGTCCCTAGCCTTTAACAAAGAAAAAATTTATAGTGACAAATTTTCCCACGCTTTCAACAATGAAGAAATCTTTAAATAAGAAATTTTTATCGCAACAATGAAAAATAGAAGTTTATGTCTTACTTTTTCAATTGTTATTATGACAAATTTATTTATAATTATATTAAAAGTTATCTATAATGACAACTTTCCAGCACTTCAAACAATGGAAAAAATTCCATTGACAAATATTGATATGCGCTCAAAAATAGGCAATAGTTAACACGTAAAAATGTCCCTATCCTTTAACAATGGAAAAATTTATAGTGAAAAATTTTTCCCACGCTTTCAACAATGAAGAAATTTTAAAATAAGAAACTTTTCCCGCAACAATGAAAAATTAGACTTCAAGTCATCTTTTTTCAATAGTTAATATGAAAAATGTATTTATAATCATATTAGAAGTTATCTATCATGACAAATTTCCACACTTCCAACAATGGAAAAAATTCCATTGACAAATATTAATACGCTTTCAACAATGGACAATATTTAAAACGTGTAAATGTCCCTATCTTTTAACAATGAAAAAATTTATAGTGAATAATTTTCCCACGTTTTCAACAATGAAGAAATTTTAAAATAAGAAAGATTTCCCGCAACAATGAAAAATTAGACTTTAAGCCTTCCTTTTTCAATTGCTATTATGACAAATATATTTATAAATATATTAGAATTTAACTATAATGGCAACTTTCCCGCACTCCCAACAATGGAAAAATTTCCATTGACAAATATAGATACGCTTTCAACAATCTACAATTTTTAGAACGTGAAAATATCCCTAGCTTTTAACAGTGGAAAAATTTATAGTGAAAAATTTTCCCATGCTTTCAACAATGAAGAAATTTTAAAATAAGAAACTTTTCCCGCAACAATGAAAAATTAGACTTCAAGTCTTCCTGTTTCAATTGCTATTTTGACAAATTTATTTATATTTATATTAGAATTTAACTATAATGGCAACTTTCCAGCACACCCAAAAATGGAAAAATTTCCATTGAAAAATATTGATACGCTTTCAACCATCTACAATAATTAAAATGGAAAATGTCCCTATCCTTTAACAAAGAAAAAATTTATAGTGACAAATTTTCCCACGCTTTCAACAATGAAGAAATCTTAAAATAAGAAATTTTTATCGCAACAATGAAAAATAGAAGTTTATGTCTTACTTTTTCAATTGTTATTATGACGAATTTTTTTATAATTATATTAAAAGTTATCTATAATGACAACTTTCCAGCACTTCAAACAATGGAAAAAATTCCATTGACAAATATTGATATGCTCTCAACAATAGACAATAGATAACACATAAAAATGTCCTTATCCTTTAAAAATGGAAAAATTTATAGTGACAAATTTTCCCACACTGTCAACAATGAAGAAACCTTAAAATATGATATTTATCCCACAACAATGAAAAATTATACTTTAAGTCATCTTTTTTCAATAGTTAATATGAAAAATGTATTTATAATCATATTAGAAGTTATCTATCATGACAAATTTCCACGCTTCCAACAATGGAGAAAATTCCATTGACAAATAATAATACGCTTTCAACAATGGACAATATTTAAAACGTGTAAATGTCCCTATCTTTTAACAATGAAAAAATTTATAGTGAATAATTTTCCCACGCTTTCAACAATGAAGAAATTTTAAAATAAGAAAGATTTCACGCAACAATGAAAAATTAGACTTTAAGCCTTCCTTTTTCAATTGCTATTATGACAAATATATTTATAATTATATTAGAATATAACTATAATGGCAACTTTCCAGCACTCCCAACAATGGAAAAATTTCCATTGACAAATATAGATACGCTTTCAACAATCTACAATATTTAGAACGTGAAAATGTCCCTAGCTTTTAACAATGGAGAAATTTATAGTGACAAATTTTCCCACACTTTCTACAATGAAGAAATATTAAAATAAGAAATTATAATCAACAACGAAAAATCGAAGTTTTAGTCTTTCTTTTCAATTGTTATTATCACAAATTTATCTATAATTATATTAAAAGTTATGTATAGTGACAACTTTCCCGCACTTCCAGCAATGGAAATAATTCCATTTACAAATATTGATACGCTCTAAACAATAGCCAATAGTTAAAACGTAAAAATGTCCCTATCCTTTAACAATGGAAAAATTTATATTGAAAAATTTTCCCATGCTTTCAACAATGAAGAAATTTTAAAATAAGAAACTTTTCCCGCAACAATGAAAAATTAGACTTCAAGTCTTCCTTTTTCAATTGCTATTTTGACAAATTTATTTATATTTATATTAGAATTTAACTATAATGGCAACTTTCCAGCACACCCAAAAATGGAAAAATTTCCATTGAAAAATATTGATACGCTTTCAACCATCTACAATAATTAAAATGGAAAATGTCCCTAGCCTTTAACAAAGAAAAAATTTATAGTGACAAATTTTCCCACGCTTTCAACAATGAAGAAATCTTAAAATAAGAAATTTTTATCGCAACAATGAAAAATAGAAGTTTATGTCTTACTTTTTCAATTGTTATTATGATGAATTTTTTTATAATTATATTAAAAGTTATCTATAATGACAACTTTCCAGCACTTCAAACAATGGAAAAAATTCCATTGACAAATATTGATATGCTCTCAACAATAGACAATAGATAACACATAAAAATGTCCTTATCCTTTAACAATGGAAAAATTTATAGTGACAAATTTTCCCACACTGTCAACAATGAAGAAACCTTAAAATATGATATTTATCCCACAACAATGAAAAATTATACTTTAAGTCATCTTTTTTCAATAGTTATTATGAAAAATGTATTTATAATCATATTAGAAGTTATCTATCATGACAAATTTCCACGCTTCCAACAATGGAAAAAATTCCATTGACAAATATTAATACGCTTTCAACAATGGACAATATTTAAAACGTGTAAATGTCCCTATCTTTTAACAATGAAAAAATTTATAGTGACAAATTTTCCCACGCTTTCACCAATGAAGAAATCTTAAAATAAGAATGATTTCCCACAACAATGAAAAATTAGACTTCAAGTCTTCCTTTTTCAATTGCTATTATGACAAATTTATTTATAATTATATTAGAATTTAACTATAATAGCAATTTTCCCGCACTCCCAACAATGGAAAAATTTCCATTGACAAATATTGATACGCTTTCAAAAATCTACGATATTTAGAACATGAAAGTGTCCCTAGCCTTTAACAATGGAGAAATTTATAGTGAAAAATTTTCCCACGCTTTCAACAATGAAGAAATTTTAAAATAAGAAACTTTTCCCGCAACAATGAAAAATTAGACTTCAAGTCTTCCTTTTTCAATTGCTATTTTGACAAATTTTTTTATCATTACATTAGAATTTAACTATAATGGCAACTCTCCCGCACACCCAACGATGGAAAAATGTGCATTGAAAAATATTGATACGCTTTCAACCATCTACCATAATTAAAATGGAAAATGTCCCTAGCCCTTAACAAAGGAAAAATTTATAGTGACAAATTTCCCACGCTTTCAACAATGAAGAAATCTTAAAATAAGAAATTTTTATCGCAACAATGAAAAATAGTTTTGAATTAGCATTGAAAAGTGTCTTTCTTTTTCAATTGTTATTATGACAAATTTATTTATAATTATGTTAAAAGTTACCTATAATGACAACTTTCCAGAACTTCACACAATGGAAAAAAATCCATTGACAAATATTGATACCGTTTCAACAATGGACAATATTTAAAATGTGAAAATGTCCCTATCTTTAACAATGGAAAAATGTATAGTGACAAATTTTCCCACGATTTACACAATCAAGAAATCATAAAATAGGAAATTTTTATCGCAACAATGAAAAATAGAAGTTTATGTCTTACTTTTTCAATTGTTATTATGACGAATTTTTTTATAATTATATTAAAAGTTATCTATAATGACAACTTTCCAGCACTTCAAACAATGGAAAAAATTCCATTGACAAATATTGATATGCTCTCAACAATAGACAATAGATAACACATAAAAATGTCCTTATCCTTTAAAAATGGAAAAATTTATAGTGACAAATTTTCCCACACTGTCAACAATGAAGAAACCTTAAAATATGATATTTATCCCACAACAATGAAAAATTATACTTTAAGTCATCTTTTTTCAATAGTTAATATGAAAAATGTACTTATAATCATATTAGAAGTTATCTATCATGACAAATTTCCACGCTTCCAACAATGGAAAAAATTCCATTGACAAATATTAATACGCTTTCAACAATGGACAATATTTAAAACGTGTAAATGTCCCTATCTTTTAACAATGAAAAAATTTATAGTGAATAATTTTCCCACGCTTTCAACAATGAAGAAATTTTAAAATAAGAAAGATTTCCCGCAACAATGAAAAATTAGACTTTAAGCCTTCCTTTTTCAATTGCTATTATGACAAATATATTTATAATTATATTAGAATTTAACTATAATGGCAACTTTCCCGCACTCCCAACAATGGAAAAATTTCCATTGACAAATATAGATACGCTTTCAACAATCTACAATATTTAGAACGTGAAAATGTCCCTAGCTTTTAACAATGGAGAAATTTATAGTGACAAATTTTCCCACACTTTCAACAATGAAGAAATATTAAAATAAGAAATTATAATCAACAATGAAAAATCGAAGTTTTAGTCTTTCTTTTCAATTGTTATTATCACAAATTTATCTATAATTATATTAAAAGTTATGTATAGTGACAACTTTCCCGCACTTCCAGCAATGGAAATAATTCCATTTACAAATATTGATACGCTCTAAACAATAGCCAATAGTTAAAACGTAAAAATGTCCCTATCCTTTAACAATGGAAAAATTTATAGTGAAAAATTTTCCCATGCTTTCAACAATGAAGAAATTTTAAAATAAGAAACTTTTCCCGCAACAATGAAAAATTAGACTTCAAGTCTTCCTTTTTCAATTGCTATTTTGACAAATTTATTTATATTTATATTAGAATTTAACTATAATGGCAACTTTCCAGCACACCCAAAAATGGAAAAATTTCCATTGAAAAATATTGATACGCTTTCAACCATCTACAATAATTAAAATGGAAAATGTCCCTAGCCTTTAACAAAGAAAAAATTTATAGTGACATATTTTCCCACGCTTTCAACAATGAAGAAATCTTAAAATAAGAAATTTTTATCGCAACAATGAAAAATAGAAGTTTATGTCTTACTTTTTCAATTGTTATTATGATGAATTTGTTTATAATTATATTAAAAGTTATCTATAATGACAACTTTCCAGCACTTCAAACAATGGAAAAAATTCCATTGACAAATATTGATATGCTCTCAACAATAGACAATAGATAACACATAAAAATGACCTTATCCTTTAACAATGGAAAAATTTATAGTGACAAATTTTCCCACACTGTCAACAATGAAGAAACCTTAAAATATGATATTTATCCCACAACAATGAAAAATTATACTTTAAGTCATCTTTTATCAATAGTTATTATGAAAAATGTATTTATAATCATATTAGAAGTTATCTATCATGACAAATTTCCACGCTTCCAACAATGGAAAAAATTCCATTGACAAATATTAATACGCTTTCAACAATGGACAATATTTAAAACGTGTAAATGTCCCTATCTTTTAACAACGAAAAAATTTATAGTGACAAATTTTCCCACGCTTTCAACAATGAAGAAATCTTAAAATAAGAAACTTTTCCCGCAACAATGAAAAATTAGACTTCAAGTTTTCCTTTTTCAATTGCTATTTTGACAAATTCTTTTATCATTACATTAGAATTTAACTATAATGGCAACTCTCCTGCACACCCAACGATGGAAAAATGTCCATTGAAAAATATTGATACGCTTTCAACCATCTACCATAATTAAAATGAAAAATGTCCCTAGCCTTTAACAAAGGAAAAATTTATAGTGACAAATTTCCCACGCTTTCAACAATGAAGAAATCTTAAAATAAGAAATTTTTATCGCAACAATGAAAAATAGTTTTGAATTAGCATTGCAAAATGTCTTTCTTTTTCAATTGTTATTATGACAAATTTATTTATAATTATGTTAAAAGTTACCTATAATGACAACTTTCTAGCACTTCACACAATGGAAAAAATTCCATTAACAAATATTGATACCGTTTCAACAATGGACAATATTTAAAATGTGAAAATGTCCCTATCTTTAAGAATGGAAAAATGTATAGTGACAAATTTTCCCACGATTTACACAATCAAGAAATCTTAAAATAAGAAATTTTTATCGCAACAATGAAAAATAGAAGTTTATGTCTTAGTTTTTCAATTGTTATTATGAAATTTTTTTTATAATTATATTAAAATAATCTATAATGACAACTTTCCAGCACTTCAAACAATGGAAAAAATTCCATTGACAAATATTGATATGCTCATACGCTTTCAACAATCTACCATAATTAAAATGGAAAATGTCCCTAGCCTTTAACAAAGGAAAAATTTATAGTGACAAATTTCCCACGCTTTCAACAATGAAGAAATCTTAAAATAAGAAATTATAATCAACAATGAAAAATCGAAGTTTTAGTCTTCCTTTTCAATTGTTATTATCACAAATTTATCTATAATTATATTAAAAGTTATGTATAGTGACAACTTTCCCGCACTTCCAACAATGGAAATAATTCCATTTACAAATATTGATACGCTCTAAACAATAGTCAATAGTTAAAACGTAAAAATGTCCCTATCCTTTAACAATGGAAAAATTTATAGTGAAAAATTTTCCCATGCTTTCAACAATGAAGAAATTTTAAAATAAAAAACTTTTCCCGCAACAATGAAAAATTAGACTTCAAGTCTTCCTTTTTCAATTGCTATTTTGACAAATTTTTTTATCATTACATTAGAATTTAACTATAATGGCAACTCTCCCGCACACCCAACGATAGAAAAAAGTCCATTGAAAAATATTGATACGCTTTCAACCATCTACCATAATTAAAATGGAAAATGTCCCTAGCCTTTAACAAAGGAAAAATTTATAGTGACAAATTTCCCACGCTTTCAACAATGAATAAATCTTAAAATAAGAAATTTTTATCGCAACAATGAAAAATAGTTTTGAATTAGCATTGAAAAATGTCTTTCTTTATCAATTGTTATTATGACAAATTTATTTATAATTATGTTAAAAGTTATCTATAATGACAACTTTCCAGCACTTCAAACAATGGAAAAAATTGCATTGACAAATATTGATACCGTTTCAACAATGGACAATATTTAAAATTTGAAAATGTCCCTATCCTTTAACAATGGAAAAATGTATAGTGACAAATTTTCCCACGATTTCAACAATCACGAAATCTTAAAATAAGAAATTTTTATCGCAACAATGAAAAATAGAAGTTTAAGTCTTTCTTTTTCAATTGTTATTATGACGAATTTATTTATAATTATATTAGAAGTTTTCTATAATGGCAACTTTCCTGCGCTTCCAAGAATGGAAAAAGTTCTATTGACAAATATTGATACGCTTTCAACAATGGACAATATTTAAAACGTGTAAATGTCCCTATCGTTTAACATTGGAATAATTTATAGTGACAAATATTCCCACGCTTTCAACAATGAAGAAATCTTAAAATAAGAATGATTTCCCACAACAATGAAAAATTAGACTTCAAGTCTTCCTTTTTCAATTGCTATTATGACAAATTTATTTATACTTTTTTTGGAATTTAACTATAATAGCAATTTTCCCGCACTCCCAACAATGGAAAAATTTCCATTGACAATTATTGATACGCTTTCAAAAATCTACAATATTTAGAACATGAAAGTGTCCCTAGCCTTTGACAATGGAGAAATTTATAGTGACAAATTTTCCCACGCTTCCAACAATGAAGAAATCTTAAAATAAGAAAATTTTCCCACAACAATGAAAAATTAGACTTTAAGTCTTCCTTTTTCATTTGCTATTTTGACAAATTCTTTTATCATTACATTAGAATTTAACTATAATGGCAACTCTCCTGCACACCCAACGATGGAAAAATGTCCATTGAAAAATATTGATACGCTTTCAACCATCTACCATAATTAAAATGAAAAATGTCCCTAGCCTTTAACAAAGGAAAAATTTATAGTGACAAATTTCCCACGCTTTCAACAATGAAGAAATCTTAAAATAAGAAATTTTTATCGCAACAATGAAAAATAGTTTTGAATTAGCATTGCAAAATGTCTTTCTTTTTCAATTGTTATTATGACAAATTTATTTATAATTATGTTAAAAGTTACCTATAATGACAACTTTCTAGCACTTCACACAATGGAAAAAATTCCATTAACAAATATTGATACCGTTTCAACAATGGACAATATTTAAAATGTGAAAATGTCCCTATCTTTAAGAATGGAAAAATGTATAGTGACAAATTTTCCCACGATTTACACAATCAAGAAATCTTAAAATAAGAAATTTTTATCGCAACAATGAAAAATAGAAGTTTATGTCTTAGTTTTTCAATTGTTATTATGAAATTTTTTTTATAATTATATTAAAATAATCTATAATGACAACTTTCCAGCACTTCAAACAATGGAAAAAATTCCATTGACAAATATTGATATGCTCATACGCTTTCAACAATCTACCATAATTAAAATGGAAAATGTCCCTAGCCTTTAACAAAGGAAAAATTTATAGTGACAAATTTCCCACGCTTTCAACAATGAAGAAATCTTAAAATAAGAAATTATAATCAACAATGAAAAATCGAAGTTTTAGTCTTCCTTTTCAATTGTTATTATCACAAATTTATCTATAATTATATTAAAAGTTATGTATAGTGACAACTTTCCCGCACTTCCAACAATGGAAATAATTCCATTTACAAATATTGATACGCTCTAAACAATAGTCAATAGTTAAAACGTAAAAATGTCCCTATCCTTTAACAATGGAAAAATTTATAGTGAAAAATTTTCCCATGCTTTCAACAATGAAGAAATTTTAAAATAAAAAACTTTTCCCGCAACAATGAAAAATTAGACTTCAAGTCTTCCTTTTTCAATTGCTATTTTGACAAATTTTTTTATCATTACATTAGAATTTAACTATAATGGCAACTCTCCCGCACACCCAACGATAGAAAAAAGTCCATTGAAAAATATTGATACGCTTTCAACCATCTACCATAATTAAAATGGAAAATGTCCCTAGCCTTTAACAAAGGAAAAATTTATAGTGACAAATTTCCCACGCTTTCAACAATGAATAAATCTTAAAATAAGAAATTTTTATCGCAACAATGAAAAATAGTTTTGAATTAGCATTGAAAAATGTCTTTCTTTATCAATTGTTATTATGACAAATTTATTTATAATTATGTTAAAAGTTATCTATAATGACAACTTTCCAGCACTTCAAACAATGGAAAAAATTGCATTGACAAATATTGATACCGTTTCAACAATGGACAATATTTAAAATTTGAAAATGTCCCTATCCTTTAACAATGGAAAAATGTATAGTGACAAATTTTCCCACGATTTCAACAATCACGAAATCTTAAAATAAGAAATTTTTATCGCAACAATGAAAAATAGAAGTTTAAGTCTTTCTTTTTCAATTGTTATTATGACGAATTTATTTATAATTATATTAGAAGTTTTCTATAATGGCAACTTTCCTGCGCTTCCAAGAATGGAAAAAGTTCTATTGACAAATATTGATACGCTTTCAACAATGGACAATATTTAAAACGTGTAAATGTCCCTATCGTTTAACATTGGAATAATTTATAGTGACAAATATTCCCACGCTTTCAACAATGAAGAAATCTTAAAATAAGAATGATTTCCCACAACAATGAAAAATTAGACTTCAAGTCTTCCTTTTTCAATTGCTATTATGACAAATTTATTTATACTTTTTTTGGAATTTAACTATAATAGCAATTTTCCCGCACTCCCAACAATGGAAAAATTTCCATTGACAATTATTGATACGCTTTCAAAAATCTACAATATTTAGAACATGAAAGTGTCCCTAGCCTTTGACAATGGAGAAATTTATAGTGACAAATTTTCCCACGCTTCCAACAATGAAGAAATCTTAAAATAAGAAAATTTTCCCACAACAATGAAAAATTAGACTTTAAGTCTTCCTTTTTCATTTGCTATTTTGACAAATTTATTTATAATTATATTAGAATTTAACTATAATGGCAACTTTCCCGCACACCCAACAATGGAAAAATTTCCATTGAAAAATATTGATACGCTTTCAAACATCTACAATAATTAAAATGGAAAATGTCCCTAGCCTTTAACAAAGAAAAAATTTATAGTGACAAATTTTCCCACGCTTTCAACAATGAAGAAATCTTTAAATAAGAAATTTTTATCGCAACAATGAAAAATAGAAGTTTATGTCTTACTTTTTCAATTGTTATTATGACAAATTTATTTATAATTATATTAAAAGTTATCTATAATGACAACTTTCCAGCACTTCAAACAATGGAAAAAATTCCATTGACAAATATTGATATGCGCTCAAAAATAGGCAATAGTTAACACGTAAAAATGTCCCTATCCTTTAACAATGGAAAAATTTATAGTGAAAAATTTTTCCCACGCTTTCAACAATGAAGAAATTTTAAAATAAGAAACTTTTCCCGCAACAATGAAAAATTAGACTTCAAGTCATCTTTTTTCAATAGTTAATATGAAAAATGTATTTATAATCATATTAGAAGTTATCTATCATGACAAATTTCCACACTTCCAACAATGGAAAAAATTCCATTGACAAATATTAATACGCTTTCAACAATGGACAATATTTAAAACGTGTAAATGTCCCTATCTTTTAACAATGAAAAAATTTATAGTGAATAATTTTCCCACGTTTTCAACAATGAAGAAATTTTAAAATAAGAAAGATTTCCCGCAACAATGAAAAATTAGACTTTAAGCCTTCCTTTTTCAATTGCTATTATGACAAATATATTTATAAATATATTAGAATTTAACTATAATGGCAACTTTCCCGCACTCCCAACAATGGAAAAATTTCCATTGACAAATATAGATACGCTTTCAACAATCTACAATTTTTAGAACGTGAAAATATCCCTAGCTTTTAACAGTGGAAAAATTTATAGTGAAAAATTTTCCCATGCTTTCAACAATGAAGAAATTTTAAAATAAGAAACTTTTCCCGCAACAATGAAAAATTAGACTTCAAGTCTTCCTGTTTCAATTGCTATTTTGACAAATTTATTTATATTTATATTAGAATTTAACTATAATGGCAACTTTCCAGCACACCCAAAAATGGAAAAATTTCCATTGAAAAATATTGATACGCTTTCAACCATCTACAATAATTAAAATGGAAAATGTCCCTATCCTTTAACAAAGAAAAAATTTATAGTGACAAATTTTCCCACGCTTTCAACAATGAAGAAATCTTAAAATAAGAAATTTTTATCGCAACAATGAAAAATAGAAGTTTATGTCTTACTTTTTCAATTGTTATTATGACGAATTTTTTTATAATTATATTAAAAGTTATCTATAATGACAACTTTCCAGCACTTCAAACAATGGAAAAAATTCCATTGACAAATATTGATATGCTCTCAACAATAGACAATAGATAACACATAAAAATGTCCTTATCCTTTAAAAATGGAAAAATTTATAGTGACAAATTTTCCCACACTGTCAACAATGAAGAAACCTTAAAATATGATATTTATCCCACAACAATGAAAAATTATACTTTAAGTCATCTTTTTTCAATAGTTAATATGAAAAATGTATTTATAATCATATTAGAAGTTATCTATCATGACAAATTTCCACGCTTCCAACAATGGAGAAAATTCCATTGACAAATAATAATACGCTTTCAACAATGGACAATATTTAAAACGTGTAAATGTCCCTATCTTTTAACAATGAAAAAATTTATAGTGAATAATTTTCCCACGCTTTCAACAATGAAGAAATTTTAAAATAAGAAAGATTTCACGCAACAATGAAAAATTAGACTTTAAGCCTTCCTTTTTCAATTGCTATTATGACAAATATATTTATAATTATATTAGAATATAACTATAATGGCAACTTTCCAGCACTCCCAACAATGGAAAAATTTCCATTGACAAATATAGATACGCTTTCAACAATCTACAATATTTAGAACGTGAAAATGTCCCTAGCTTTTAACAATGGAGAAATTTATAGTGACAAATTTTCCCACACTTTCTACAATGAAGAAATATTAAAATAAGAAATTATAATCAACAACGAAAAATCGAAGTTTTAGTCTTTCTTTTCAATTGTTATTATCACAAATTTATCTATAATTATATTAAAAGTTATGTATAGTGACAACTTTCCCGCACTTCCAGCAATGGAAATAATTCCATTTACAAATATTGATACGCTCTAAACAATAGCCAATAGTTAAAACGTAAAAATGTCCCTATCCTTTAACAATGGAAAAATTTATATTGAAAAATTTTCCCATGCTTTCAACAATGAAGAAATTTTAAAATAAGAAACTTTTCCCGCAACAATGAAAAATTAGACTTCAAGTCTTCCTTTTTCAATTGCTATTTTGACAAATTTATTTATATTTATATTAGAATTTAACTATAATGGCAACTTTCCAGCACACCCAAAAATGGAAAAATTTCCATTGAAAAATATTGATACGCTTTCAACCATCTACAATAATTAAAATGGAAAATGTCCCTAGCCTTTAACAAAGAAAAAATTTATAGTGACAAATTTTCCCACGCTTTCAACAATGAAGAAATCTTAAAATAAGAAATTTTTATCGCAACAATGAAAAATAGAAGTTTATGTCTTACTTTTTCAATTGTTATTATGATGAATTTTTTTATAATTATATTAAAAGTTATCTATAATGACAACTTTCCAGCACTTCAAACAATGGAAAAAATTCCATTGACAAATATTGATATGCTCTCAACAATAGACAATAGATAACACATAAAAATGTCCTTATCCTTTAACAATGGAAAAATTTATAGTGACAAATTTTCCCACACTGTCAACAATGAAGAAACCTTAAAATATGATATTTATCCCACAACAATGAAAAATTATACTTTAAGTCATCTTTTTTCAATAGTTATTATGAAAAATGTATTTATAATCATATTAGAAGTTATCTATCATGACAAATTTCCACGCTTCCAACAATGGAAAAAATTCCATTGACAAATATTAATACGCTTTCAACAATGGACAATATTTAAAACGTGTAAATGTCCCTATCTTTTAACAATGAAAAAATTTATAGTGACAAATTTTCCCACGCTTTCACCAATGAAGAAATCTTAAAATAAGAATGATTTCCCACAACAATGAAAAATTAGACTTCAAGTCTTCCTTTTTCAATTGCTATTATGACAAATTTATTTATAATTATATTAGAATTTAACTATAATAGCAATTTTCCCGCACTCCCAACAATGGAAAAATTTCCATTGACAAATATTGATACGCTTTCAAAAATCTACGATATTTAGAACATGAAAGTGTCCCTAGCCTTTAACAATGGAGAAATTTATAGTGAAAAATTTTCCCACGCTTTCAACAATGAAGAAATTTTAAAATAAGAAACTTTTCCCGCAACAATGAAAAATTAGACTTCAAGTCTTCCTTTTTCAATTGCTATTTTGACAAATTTTTTTATCATTACATTAGAATTTAACTATAATGGCAACTCTCCCGCACACCCAACGATGGAAAAATGTGCATTGAAAAATATTGATACGCTTTCAACCATCTACCATAATTAAAATGGAAAATGTCCCTAGCCCTTAACAAAGGAAAAATTTATAGTGACAAATTTCCCACGCTTTCAACAATGAAGAAATCTTAAAATAAGAAATTTTTATCGCAACAATGAAAAATAGTTTTGAATTAGCATTGAAAAGTGTCTTTCTTTTTCAATTGTTATTATGACAAATTTATTTATAATTATGTTAAAAGTTACCTATAATGACAACTTTCCAGAACTTCACACAATGGAAAAAAATCCATTGACAAATATTGATACCGTTTCAACAATGGACAATATTTAAAATGTGAAAATGTCCCTATCTTTAACAATGGAAAAATGTATAGTGACAAATTTTCCCACGATTTACACAATCAAGAAATCATAAAATAGGAAATTTTTATCGCAACAATGAAAAATAGAAGTTTATGTCTTACTTTTTCAATTGTTATTATGACGAATTTTTTTATAATTATATTAAAAGTTATCTATAATGACAACTTTCCAGCACTTCAAACAATGGAAAAAATTCCATTGACAAATATTGATATGCTCTCAACAATAGACAATAGATAACACATAAAAATGTCCTTATCCTTTAAAAATGGAAAAATTTATAGTGACAAATTTTCCCACACTGTCAACAATGAAGAAACCTTAAAATATGATATTTATCCCACAACAATGAAAAATTATACTTTAAGTCATCTTTTTTCAATAGTTAATATGAAAAATGTACTTATAATCATATTAGAAGTTATCTATCATGACAAATTTCCACGCTTCCAACAATGGAAAAAATTCCATTGACAAATATTAATACGCTTTCAACAATGGACAATATTTAAAACGTGTAAATGTCCCTATCTTTTAACAATGAAAAAATTTATAGTGAATAATTTTCCCACGCTTTCAACAATGAAGAAATTTTAAAATAAGAAAGATTTCCCGCAACAATGAAAAATTAGACTTTAAGCCTTCCTTTTTCAATTGCTATTATGACAAATATATTTATAATTATATTAGAATTTAACTATAATGGCAACTTTCCCGCACTCCCAACAATGGAAAAATTTCCATTGACAAATATAGATACGCTTTCAACAATCTACAATATTTAGAACGTGAAAATGTCCCTAGCTTTTAACAATGGAGAAATTTATAGTGACAAATTTTCCCACACTTTCAACAATGAAGAAATATTAAAATAAGAAATTATAATCAACAATGAAAAATCGAAGTTTTAGTCTTTCTTTTCAATTGTTATTATCACAAATTTATCTATAATTATATTAAAAGTTATGTATAGTGACAACTTTCCCGCACTTCCAGCAATGGAAATAATTCCATTTACAAATATTGATACGCTCTAAACAATAGCCAATAGTTAAAACGTAAAAATGTCCCTATCCTTTAACAATGGAAAAATTTATAGTGAAAAATTTTCCCATGCTTTCAACAATGAAGAAATTTTAAAATAAGAAACTTTTCCCGCAACAATGAAAAATTAGACTTCAAGTCTTCCTTTTTCAATTGCTATTTTGACAAATTTATTTATATTTATATTAGAATTTAACTATAATGGCAACTTTCCAGCACACCCAAAAATGGAAAAATTTCCATTGAAAAATATTGATACGCTTTCAACCATCTACAATAATTAAAATGGAAAATGTCCCTAGCCTTTAACAAAGAAAAAATTTATAGTGACATATTTTCCCACGCTTTCAACAATGAAGAAATCTTAAAATAAGAAATTTTTATCGCAACAATGAAAAATAGAAGTTTATGTCTTACTTTTTCAATTGTTATTATGATGAATTTGTTTATAATTATATTAAAAGTTATCTATAATGACAACTTTCCAGCACTTCAAACAATGGAAAAAATTCCATTGACAAATATTGATATGCTCTCAACAATAGACAATAGATAACACATAAAAATGACCTTATCCTTTAACAATGGAAAAATTTATAGTGACAAATTTTCCCACACTGTCAACAATGAAGAAACCTTAAAATATGATATTTATCCCACAACAATGAAAAATTATACTTTAAGTCATCTTTTATCAATAGTTATTATGAAAAATGTATTTATAATCATATTAGAAGTTATCTATCATGACAAATTTCCACGCTTCCAACAATGGAAAAAATTCCATTGACAAATATTAATACGCTTTCAACAATGGACAATATTTAAAACGTGTAAATGTCCCTATCTTTTAACAACGAAAAAATTTATAGTGACAAATTTTCCCACGCTTTCAACAATGAAGAAATCTTAAAATAAGAAACTTTTCCCGCAACAATGAAAAATTAGACTTCAAGTTTTCCTTTTTCAATTGCTATTTTGACAAATTCTTTTATCATTACATTAGAATTTAACTATAATGGCAACTCTCCTGCACACCCAACGATGGAAAAATGTCCATTGAAAAATATTGATACGCTTTCAACCATCTACCATAATTAAAATGAAAAATGTCCCTAGCCTTTAACAAAGGAAAAATTTATAGTGACAAATTTCCCACGCTTTCAACAATGAAGAAATCTTAAAATAAGAAATTTTTATCGCAACAATGAAAAATAGTTTTGAATTAGCATTGCAAAATGTCTTTCTTTTTCAATTGTTATTATGACAAATTTATTTATAATTATGTTAAAAGTTACCTATAATGACAACTTTCTAGCACTTCACACAATGGAAAAAATTCCATTAACAAATATTGATACCGTTTCAACAATGGACAATATTTAAAATGTGAAAATGTCCCTATCTTTAAGAATGGAAAAATGTATAGTGACAAATTTTCCCACGATTTACACAATCAAGAAATCTTAAAATAAGAAATTTTTATCGCAACAATGAAAAATAGAAGTTTATGTCTTAGTTTTTCAATTGTTATTATGAAATTTTTTTTATAATTATATTAAAATAATCTATAATGACAACTTTCCAGCACTTCAAACAATGGAAAAAATTCCATTGACAAATATTGATATGCTCATACGCTTTCAACAATCTACCATAATTAAAATGGAAAATGTCCCTAGCCTTTAACAAAGGAAAAATTTATAGTGACAAATTTCCCACGCTTTCAACAATGAAGAAATCTTAAAATAAGAAATTATAATCAACAATGAAAAATCGAAGTTTTAGTCTTCCTTTTCAATTGTTATTATCACAAATTTATCTATAATTATATTAAAAGTTATGTATAGTGACAACTTTCCCGCACTTCCAACAATGGAAATAATTCCATTTACAAATATTGATACGCTCTAAACAATAGTCAATAGTTAAAACGTAAAAATGTCCCTATCCTTTAACAATGGAAAAATTTATAGTGAAAAATTTTCCCATGCTTTCAACAATGAAGAAATTTTAAAATAAAAAACTTTTCCCGCAACAATGAAAAATTAGACTTCAAGTCTTCCTTTTTCAATTGCTATTTTGACAAATTTTTTTATCATTACATTAGAATTTAACTATAATGGCAACTCTCCCGCACACCCAACGATAGAAAAAAGTCCATTGAAAAATATTGATACGCTTTCAACCATCTACCATAATTAAAATGGAAAATGTCCCTAGCCTTTAACAAAGGAAAAATTTATAGTGACAAATTTCCCACGCTTTCAACAATGAATAAATCTTAAAATAAGAAATTTTTATCGCAACAATGAAAAATAGTTTTGAATTAGCATTGAAAAATGTCTTTCTTTATCAATTGTTATTATGACAAATTTATTTATAATTATGTTAAAAGTTATCTATAATGACAACTTTCCAGCACTTCAAACAATGGAAAAAATTGCATTGACAAATATTGATACCGTTTCAACAATGGACAATATTTAAAATTTGAAAATGTCCCTATCCTTTAACAATGGAAAAATGTATAGTGACAAATTTTCCCACGATTTCAACAATCACGAAATCTTAAAATAAGAAATTTTTATCGCAACAATGAAAAATAGAAGTTTAAGTCTTTCTTTTTCAATTGTTATTATGACGAATTTATTTATAATTATATTAGAAGTTTTCTATAATGGCAACTTTCCTGCGCTTCCAAGAATGGAAAAAGTTCTATTGACAAATATTGATACGCTTTCAACAATGGACAATATTTAAAACGTGTAAATGTCCCTATCGTTTAACATTGGAATAATTTATAGTGACAAATATTCCCACGCTTTCAACAATGAAGAAATCTTAAAATAAGAATGATTTCCCACAACAATGAAAAATTAGACTTCAAGTCTTCCTTTTTCAATTGCTATTATGACAAATTTATTTATACTTTTTTTGGAATTTAACTATAATAGCAATTTTCCCGCACTCCCAACAATGGAAAAATTTCCATTGACAATTATTGATACGCTTTCAAAAATCTACAATATTTAGAACATGAAAGTGTCCCTAGCCTTTGACAATGGAGAAATTTATAGTGACAAATTTTCCCACGCTTCCAACAATGAAGAAATCTTAAAATAAGAAAATTTTCCCACAACAATGAAAAATTAGACTTTAAGTCTTCCTTTTTCATTTGCTAATTTGACAAATTTATTTATAATTATATTAGAATTTAACTATAATGGCAACTTTCCCGCACACCCAACAATGGAAAAATTTCCATTGAAAAATATTGATACGCTTTCAAACATCTACAATAATTAAAATGGAAAATGTCCCTAGCCTTTAACAAAGAAAAAATTTATAGTGACAAATTTTCCCACGCTTTCAACAATGAAGAAATCTTTAAATAAGAAATTTTTATCGCAACAATGAAAAATAGAAGTTTATGTCTTACTTTTTCAATTGTTATTATGACAAATTTATTTATAATTATATTAAAAGTTATCTATAATGACAACTTTCCAGCACTTCAAACAATGGAAAAAATTCCATTGACAAATATTGATATGCGCTCAAAAATAGGCAATAGTTAACACGTAAAAATGTCCCTATCCTTTAACAATGGAAAAATTTATAGTGAAAAATTTTTCCCACGCTTTCAACAATGAAGAAATTTTAAAATAAGAAACTTTTCCCGCAACAATGAAAAATTAGACTTCAAGTCATCTTTTTTCAATAGTTAATATGAAAAATGTATTTATAATCATATTAGAAGTTATCTATCATGACAAATTTCCACACTTCCAACAATGGAAAAAATTCCATTGACAAATATTAATACGCTTTCAACAATGGACAATATTTAAAACGTGTAAATGTCCCTATCTTTTAACAATGAAAAAATTTATAGTGAATAATTTTCCCACGTTTTCAACAATGAAGAAATTTTAAAATAAGAAAGATTTCCCGCAACAATGAAAAATTAGACTTTAAGCCTTCCTTTTTCAATTGCTATTATGACAAATATATTTATAAATATATTAGAATTTAACTATAATGGCAACTTTCCCGCACTCCCAACAATGGAAAAATTTCCATTGACAAATATAGATACGCTTTCAACAATCTACAATTTTTAGAACGTGAAAATATCCCTAGCTTTTAACAGTGGAAAAATTTATAGTGAAAAATTTTCCCATGCTTTCAACAATGAAGAAATTTTAAAATAAGAAACTTTTCCCGCAACAATGAAAAATTAGACTTCAAGTCTTCCTGTTTCAATTGCTATTTTGACAAATTTATTTATATTTATATTAGAATTTAACTATAATGGCAACTTTCCAGCACACCCAAAAATGGAAAAATTTCCATTGAAAAATATTGATACGCTTTCAACCATCTACAATAATTAAAATGGAAAATGTCCCTATCCTTTAACAAAGAAAAAATTTATAGTGACAAATTTTCCCACGCTTTCAACAATGAAGAAATCTTAAAATAAGAAATTTTTATCGCAACAATGAAAAATAGAAGTTTATGTCTTACTTTTTCAATTGTTATTATGACGAATTTTTTTATAATTATATTAAAAGTTATCTATAATGACAACTTTCCAGCACTTCAAACAATGGAAAAAATTCCATTGACAAATATTGATATGCTCTCAACAATAGACAATAGATAACACATAAAAATGTCCTTATCCTTTAACAATGGAAAAATTTATAGTGACAAATTTTCCCACACTGTCAACAATGAAGAAACCTTAAAATATGATATTTATCCCACAACAATGAAAAATTATACTTTAAGTCATCTTTTTTCAATAGTTATTATGAAAAATGTATTTATAATCATATTAGAAGTTATCTATCATGACAAATTTCCACGCTTCCAACAATGGAAAAAATTCCATTGACAAATATTAATACGCTTTCAACAATGGACAATATTTAAAACGTGTAAATGTCCCTATATTTTAACAATGAAAAAATTTATAGTGACAAGTTTTCCCACGCTTTCAACAATGAAGAAATCTTAAAATAAGAATGATTTCCCACAACAATGAAAAATTAGACTTCAAGTCTTCCTTTTTCAATTGCTATTATGACAAATTTATTTATAATTATATTAGAATTTAACTATAATAGCAATTTTCCCGCACTCCCAACAATGGAAAAATTTCCATTGACAAATATTGATACGCTTTCAAAAATCTACGATATTTAGAACATGAAAGTGTCCCTAGCCTTTAACAATGGAGAAATTTATAGTGAAAAATTTTCCCAAGCTTTCAACAATGAAGAAATTTTAAAATAAGAAACTTTTCCCGCAACAATGAAAAATTAGACTTCAAGTCTTCCTTTTTCAATTGCTATTTTGACAAATTTTTTTATCATTACATTAGAATTTAACTATAATGGCAACTCTCCCGCACACCCAACGATGGAAAAATGTGCATTGAAAAATATTGATACGCTTTCAACCATCTACCATAATTAAAATGGAAAATGTCCCTAGCCTTTAACAAAGGAAAAATTTATAGTGACAAATTTCCCACGCTTTCAACAATGAAGAAATCTTAAAATAAGAAATTTTTATCGCAACAATGAAAAATAGTTTTGAATTAGCATTGAAAAGTGTCTTTCTTTTTCAATTGTTATTATGACAAATTTATTTATAATTATGTTAAAAGTTACCTATAATGACAACTTTCCAGAACTTCACACAATGGAAAAAAATCCATTGACAAATATTGATACCGTTTCAACAATGGACAATATTTAAAATGTGAAAATGTCCCTATCTTTAACAATGGAAAAATGTATAGTGACAAATTTTCCCACGATTTACACAATCAAGAAATCTTAAAATAAGAAATTTTTATCGCAACAATGAAAAATAGAAGTTTATGTCTTACTTTTTCAATTGTTATTATGACGAATTTTTTTATAATTATATTAAAAGTTATCTATAATGACAACTTTCCAGCACTTCAAACAATGGAAAAAATTCCATTGACAAATATTGATATGCTCTGAACAATAGACAATAGATAACACATAAAAATGTCCTTATCCTTTAACAATGGAAAAATTTATAATGACAAATTTTCCCACTCTGTCAACAATGAAGAAACCTTAAAATATGATATTTATCCCACAACAATGAAAAATTATACTTTAAGTCATCTTTTTTCAATAGTTATTATGAAAAATGTATTTATAATCATATTAGAAGTTATCTATCATGACAAATTTCCACGCTTCCAACAATGGAAAAAATTCCATTGACAAATATTAATACCCTTTCAACAATGGACAATATTTATAACGTGTAAATGTCCCTATCTTTTAACAATGAAAAAATTTATAGTGACAAATTTTCCCACGCTTTCAACAATGAAGAAATTTTAAAATAAGAAAGATTTCCCGCAACAATGAAAAATTAGACTTTAAGCCTTCCTTTTTCAATTGCTATTATGACAAATATATTTATAATTATATTAGAATTTAACTATAATGGCAACTTTCCCGCACTCCCAACAATGGAAAAATTTCCATTGACAAATATAGATGCGCTTTCAACAATCTACAATTTTTAGAACGTGAAAATGTCCCTAGCTTTTAACAGTGGAAAAATTTATAGTGACAAATTTTCCCACGCTTTCAACAATGAAGATATATTAAAATAAGTAATTATAATCAACAATGAAAAATCGAAGTTTTAGTCTTCATTTCAATTGTTATTATCACAAATTTATCTATAATTATATTAAAAGTTATGTATAGTGACAACTTTCCCGCACTTCCAACAATGGAAATAATTCCATTTACAAATATTGATACGCTCTAAACAATAGTCAATAGTTAAAACGTAAAAATGTCCCTATCCTTTAACAATGGAAATATTTATAGTGAAAATTTTTCCAATGCTTTTAACAATGAAGAAATTTTAAAATAAGAAACTTTTCCTGCAACAATGAAAAATTAGACTTCAAGTCTTCCTGTTTCAATTGCTATTTTGACAAATTTATTTATATTTATATTAAAAGTTATCTATAATGACAACTTTCCAGCACTTCAAACAATGGAAAAAATTCCATTGACAAATATTGATATGCTCTCAACAATAGACAATAGATAACACATAAAAATGTGCTTATCCTTTAACAATGGAAAAATTTATAGTGACAAATTTTCCCACACTGTCAACAATAAAGAAACCTTAAAATATGATATTTATCCCACAACAATGAAAAATTATACTTTAAGTCATCTTTTTTCAATAGTTATTATGAAAAATGTATTTATAATCATATTAGAAGTTTTCTATCATGACAAATTTCCACGCTTCCAACAATGGAAAAAATTCCATTGACAAATATTAATACGCTTTCAACAATGGACAATATTTAAAACGTGTAAATGTCCCTATCTTTTAACAATGAAGAAATCTTAAAATAAGAATGATTTCCCACAACAATGAAAAATTAGACTTCAAGTCTTCCTTTTTCAATTGCTATTATGACAAATTTATTTATAATTATATTAGAATTTAACTATAATAGCAATTTTCCCGCACTCCCAACAATGGAAAAATTTCCATTGACAAATATTGATACGCTTTCAAAAATCTACAATATTTAGAACATGAAAGTGTCCCTAGCCTTTAACAATGGAGAAATTTATAGTGAAAAATTTTCCCATGCTTTCAACAATGAAGAAAATTTAAAATAAGAAACTTTTCCCGCAACAATGAAAAATTAGACTTCAAGTCTTCCTTTTTCAATTGCTATTTTGACAAATTCTTTTATCATTACATTAGAATTTAACTATAATGGCAACTCTCCTGCACATCCAACGATGGAAAAATGTCCATTGAAAAATATTCATACGCTTTCAACCATCTACCATAATTAAAATGGAAAATGTCCCTAGCATTTAACAATGGAAACATTTATAATGACAAATTTTCCGACGCTTTTAACAATGAAGAAATCTTAAAATAAGAAATTTTTATCGCGACAATGAAAAATCAGACTTTAGTCTTTCTTTTCAATTGTTATTATCACAAATTTATCTATAATTATATTAAAAGTTATGTATAGTGACAACTTTCCCGCACTTCCAACAATGGAAATAATTCCATTTACAAATATTGATACGCTCTAAACAATAGTCAATAGTTAAAACGTAAAAATGTCCCTATCCTTTAACAATGGAAAAATTTATTGTGAAAAATTTTCCCATGCTTTCAACAATGAAGAAATTTTAAAATAAGAAACTTTTCCCGCAACAATGAAAAATTAGACTTCCTGTTTCAATTGCTATTTTGACAAATTTATTTATATTTATATTAGAATTTAACTATAATGGCAACTTTCCAGCACACCTAAAAATGGAAAAATTTCCATTGAAAAATATTGAGACGCTTTCAACCATCTACAATAATTAAAATGGAAAATGTCCCTAGCCTTTAACAAAGACAAAATTTATAGTGACAAATTTTCCTACGCTTTCAACAATGAAGAAATCTTAAAATAAGAAATTTTTATCGCAACAATGAAAAATAGAAGTTTATGTCTTACTTTTTCAATTGTTTTTATGACGAATTTTTTTATAATTATATTAAAAGTTTTCTATCATGACAACTTTCCAGCACTTCAAACAATGGAAAAAATTCCATTGACAAATATTGATATGCTCTCAACAATAGACAATAGATAACACATAAAAATGTCCTTATCCTTTAACAATGGAAAAATTTATAGTGACAAATTTTCCCACACTGTCAACAATGAAGAAACCTTAAAATATGATATTTATCCCACAACAATGAAAAATTATACTTTAAGTCATCTTTTTTCAATAGTTATTATGAAAAATGTATTTATAATCATATTAGAAGTTATCTATCATGACAAATTTCCACGCTTACAACAATGCAAAAAATTCCATTGACAAATATTAATACGCTTTCAACAATGGACAATATTTAAAACGTGTAAATGTCCCTATCTTTTAACAATGAAAAAATTTATAGTGACAAATTTTCCCACGCTTTCAACAATGAAGAAATCTTAAAATAAGAATGATTTCCCACAACAATGAAAAATTAGACTTCAAGTCTTCCTTTTTCAATTGCTATTATGACAAATTTATTTATAATTATATTAGAATTTAACTATAATAGCAATTTTCCCGCACTCCCACCAATGGAAAAATTTCCATTGACAAATATTGATACGCTTTCAAAAATCTACAATATTTAGAACATGAAAGTGTCCCTAGCCTTTAACAATGGAGAAATTTATAGTGAAAAATTTTCCCATGCTTTCAACAATGAAGAAATTTTAAAATAAGAAACTTTTCCCGCAACAATGAAAAATTAGACTTCAAGTCTTCCTTTTTCAATTGCATTTTGACAAATTCTTTTATCATTACATTAGAATTTAACTATAATGGCAACTCTCCTGCACACCCAACGATGGAAAAATGTCCATTGAAAAATATTGATACGCTTTCAACCATCTACCATAATTAAAATGAAAAATGTCCCTAGCCTTTAACAAAGGAAAAATTTATAGTGACAAATTTCCCACGCTTTCAACAATGAAGAAATCTTAAAATAAGAAATTTTTATCGCAACAATGAAAAATAGTTTTGAATTAGCATTGCAAAATGTCTTTCTTTTTCAATTGTTATTATGACAAATTTATTTATAATTATGTTAAAAGTTACCTATAATGACAACTTTCCAGCACTTCACACAATGGAAAAAATTCCATTGACAAATATTGATACCGTTTCAACAATGGACAATATTTAAAATGTGAAAATGTCCCTATCTTTAAGAATGGAAAAATGTATAGTGACAAATTTTCCCACGATTTACACATTCAAGAAATCTTAAAATAAGAAATTTTTATCGCAACAATGAAAAATAGAAGTTTATCTCTTAGTTTTTCAATTGTTATTATGAAATTTTTTTTTATAATTATATTAAAAGTAATCTATAATGACAACTTTCCAGCACTTCAAACAATGGAAAAAATTCCATTGACAAATATTGATATGCTCATACGCTTTCAACAATCTACCATAATTAAAATGGAAAATGTCCCTAGCCTTTAACAAAGGAAAAATTTATAGTGACAAATTTCCCACGCTTTCAACAATGAAGAAATCTTAAAATAAGAAATTATTATCAACAATGAAAAATCGAAGTTTTAGTCTTCCTTTTCAATTGTTATTATCACAAATTTATCTATAATTATATTAAAAGTTATGTATAGTGACAACTTTCCCGCACTTCCAACAATGGAAATAATTCCATTTACAAATATTGATACGCTCTAAACAATAGTCAATAGTTAAAACGTAAAAATGTCCCTATCCTTTAACAATGGAAAAATTTATTGTGAAAAATTTTCCCATGCTTTCAACAATGAAGAAATTTTAAAATAAGAAACTTTTCCCGCAACAATGAAAAATTAGACTTCCTGTTTCAATTGCTATTTTGACAAATTTATTTATATTTATATTAGAATTTAACTATAATGGCAACTTTCCAGCACACCTAAAAATGGAAAAATTTCCATTGAAAAATATTGAGACGCTTTCAACCATCTACAATAATTAAAATGGAAAATGTCCCTAGCCTTTAACAAAGACAAAATTTATAGTGACAAATTTTCCTACGCTTTCAACAATGAAGAAATCTTAAAATAAGAAATTTTTATCGCAACAATGAAAAATAGAAGTTTATGTCTTACTTTTTCAATTGTTATTATGACGAATTTTTTTATAATTATATTAAAAGTTTTCTATCATGACAACTTTCCAGCACTTCAAACAATGGAAAAAATTCCATTGACAAATATTGATATGCTCTCAACAATAGACAATAGATAACACATAAAAATGTCCTTATCCTTTAACAATGGAAAAATTTATAGTGACAAATTTTCCCACACTGTCAACAATGAAGAAACCTTAAAATATGATATTTATCCCACAACAATGAAAAATTATACTTTAAGTCATCTTTTTTCAATAGTTATTATGAAAAATGTATTTATAATCATATTAGAAGTTATCTATCATGACAAATTTCCACGCTTACAACAATGCAAAAAATTCCATTGACAAATATTAATACGCTTTCAACAATGGACAATATTTAAAACGTGTAAATGTCCCTATCTTTTAACAATGAAAAAATTTATAGTGACAAATTTTCCCACGCTTTCAACAATGAAGAAATCTTAAAATAAGAATGATTTCCCACAACAATGAAAAATTAGACTTCAAGTCTTCCTTTTTCAATTGCTATTATGACAAATTTATTTATAATTATATTAGAATTTAACTATAATAGCAATTTTCCCGCACTCCCACCAATGGAAAAATTTCCATTGACAAATATTGATACGCTTTCAAAAATCTACAATATTTAGAACATGAAAGTGTCCCTAGCCTTTAACAATGGAGAAATTTATAGTGAAAAATTTTCCCATGCTTTCAACAATGAAGAAATTTTAAAATAAGAAACTTTTCCCGCAACAATGAAAAATTAGACTTCAAGTCTTCCTTTTTCAATTGCATTTTGACAAATTCTTTTATCATTACATTAGAATTTAACTATAATGGCAACTCTCCTGCACACCCAACGATGGAAAAATGTCCATTGAAAAATATTGATACGCTTTCAACCATCTACCATAATTAAAATGAAAAATGTCCCTAGCCTTTAACAAAGGAAAAATTTATAGTGACAAATTTCCCACGCTTTCAACAATGAAGAAATCTTAAAATAAGAAATTTTTATCGCAACAATGAAAAATAGTTTTGAATTAGCATTGCAAAATGTCTTTCTTTTTCAATTGTTATTATGACAAATTTATTTATAATTATGTTAAAAGTTACCTATAATGACAACTTTCCAGCACTTCACACAATGAAAAAAATTCCATTGACAAATATTGATACCATTTCAACAATGGACAATATTTAAAATGTGAAAATGTCCCTATCTTTAAGAATGGAAAAATGTATAGTGACAAATTTTCCCACGATTTACACAATCAAGAAATCTTAAAATAAGAAATTTTTATCGCAACAATGAAAAATAGAAGTTTATGTCTTAGTTTTTCAATTGTTATTATGAAATTTTTTTTTATAATTATATTAAAAGTAATCTATAATGACAACTTTCCAGCACTTCAAACAATGGAAAAAATTCCATTGACAAATATTGATATGCTCATACGCTTTCAACAATCTACCATAATTAAAATGGAAAATGTCCCTAGCCTTTAATAAAGGAAAAATTTATAGTGACAAATTTCCCACGCTTTCAACAATGAAGAAATCTTAAAATAAGAAATTATTATCAACAATGAAAAATCGAAGTTTTAGTCTTCCTTTTCAATTGTTATTATCACAAATTTATCTATAATTATATTAAAAGTTATGTATAGTGACAACTTTCCCGCACTTCCAACAATGGAAATAATTCCATTTACAAATATTGATACGCTCTAAACAATAGTCAATAGTTAAAACGTAAAAATGTCCCTATCCTTTAACAATGGAAAAATTTATTGTGAAAAATTTTCCCATGCTTTCAACAATGAAGAAATTTTAAAATAAGAAACTTTTCCCGCAACAATGAAAAATTAGACTTCCTGTTTCAATTGCTATTTTGACAAATTTATTTATATTTATATTAGAATTTAACTATAATGGCAACTTTCCAGCACACCTAAAAATGGAAAAATTTCCATTGAAAAATATTGAGACGCTTTCAACCATCTACAATAATTAAAATGGAAAATGTCCCTAGCCTTTAACAAAGACAAAATTTATAGTGACAAATTTTCCTACGCTTTCAACAATGAAGAAATCTTAAAATAAGAAATTTTTATCGCAACAATGAAAAATAGAAGTTTATGTCTTACTTTTTCAATTGTTATTATGACGAATTTTTTTATAATTATATTAAAAGTTTTCTATCATGACAACTTTCCAGCACTTCAAACAATGGAAAAAATTCCATTGACAAATATTGATATGCTCTCAACAATAGACAATAGATAACACATAAAAATGTCCTTATCCTTTAACAATGGAAAAATTTATAGTGACAAATTTTCCCACACTGTCAACAATGAAGAAACCTTAAAATATGATATTTATCCCACAACAATGAAAAATTATACTTTAAGTCATCTTTTTTCAATAGTTATTATGAAAAATGTATTTATAATCATATTAGAAGTTATCTATCATGACAAATTTCCACGCTTACAACAATGCAAAAAATTCCATTGACAAATATTAATACGCTTTCAACAATGGACAATATTTAAAACGTGTAAATGTCCCTATCTTTTAACAATGAAAAAATTTATAGTGACAAATTTTCCCACGCTTTCAACAATGAAGAAATCTTAAAATAAGAATGATTTCCCACAACAATGAAAAATTAGACTTCAAGTCTTCCTTTTTCAATTGCTATTATGACAAATTTATTTATAATTATATTAGAATTTAACTATAATAGCAATTTTCCCGCACTCCCACCAATGGAAAAATTTCCATTGACAAATATTGATACGCTTTCAAAAATCTACAATATTTAGAACATGAAAGTGTCCCTAGCCTTTAACAATGGAGAAATTTATAGTGAAAAATTTTCCCATGCTTTCAACAATGAAGAAATTTTAAAATAAGAAACTTTTCCCGCAACAATGAAAAATTAGACTTCAAGTCTTCCTTTTTCAATTGCATTTTGACAAATTCTTTTATCATTACATTAGAATTTAACTATAATGGCAACTCTCCTGCACACCCAACGATGGAAAAATGTCCATTGAAAAATATTGATACGCTTTCAACCATCTACCATAATTAAAATGAAAAATGTCCCTAGCCTTTAACAAAGGAAAAATTTATAGTGACAAATTTCCCACGCTTTCAACAATGAAGAAATCTTAAAATAAGAAATTTTTATCGCAACAATGAAAAATAGTTTTGAATTAGCATTGCAAAATGTCTTTCTTTTTCAATTGTTATTATGACAAATTTATTTATAATTATGTTAAAAGTTACCTATAATGACAACTTTCCAGCACTTCACACAATGAAAAAAATTCCATTGACAAATATTGATACCGTTTCAACAATGGACAATATTTAAAATGTGAAAATGTCCCTATCTTTAAGAATGGAAAAATGTATAGTGACAAATTTTCCCACGATTTACACAATCAAGAAATCTTAAAATAAGAAATTTTTATCGCAACAATGAAAAATAGAAGTTTATGTCTTAGTTTTTCAATTGTTATTATGAAATTTTTTTTTATAATTATATTAAAAGTAATCTATAATGACAACTTTCCAGCACTTCAAACAATGGAAAAAATTCCATTGACAAATATTGATATGCTCATACGCTTTCAACAATCTACCATAATTAAAATGGAAAATGTCCCTAGCCTTTAATAAAGGAAAAATTTATAGTGACAAATTTCCCACGCTTTCAACAATGAAGAAATCTTAAAATAAGAAATTATTATCAACAATGAAAAATCGAAGTTTTAGTCTTCCTTTTCAATTGTTATTATCACAAATTTATCTATAATTATATTAAAAGTTATGTATAGTGACAACTTTCCCGCACTTCCAACAATGGAAATAATTCCATTTACAAATATTGATACGCTCTAAACAATAGTCAATAGTTAAAACGTAAAAATGTCCCTATCCTTTAACAATGGAAAAATTTATAGTGAAAAATTTTCCCATGCTTTCAACAATGAAGAAATTTTAAAATAAAAAACTTTTCCCGCAACAATGAAAAATTAGACTTCAAGTCTTCCTTTTTCAATTGCTATTTTGACAAATTTTTTTATCATTACATTAGAATTTAACTATAATGGCAACTCTCCCGCACACCCAACGATGGAAAAAAGTCCATTGAAAAATATTGATACGCTTTCAACCATCTACCATAATTAAAATGGAAAATGTCCCTAGCCTTTAACAAAGGAAAAATTTATAGTGACAAATTTCCCACGCTTTCAACAATGAATAAATCTTAAAATAAGAAATTTTTATCGCAACAATGAAAAATAGTTTTGAATTAGCATTGAAAAATGTCTTTCTTTATCAATTGTTATTATGACAAATTTATTTATAATTATGTTAAAAGTTATCTATAATGACAACTTTCCAGCACTTCAAACAATGGAAAAAATTGCATTGACAAATATTGATACCGTTTCAACAATGGACAATATTTAAAATTTGAAAATGTCCCTATCCTTTAACAATGGAAAAATGTATAGTGACAAATTTTCCCACGATTTCAACAATCACGAAATCTTAAAATAAGAAATTTTTATCGCAACAATGAAAAATAGAAGTTTAAGTCTTTCTTTTTCAATTGTTATTATGACGAATTTATT
Source organism: Maratus michaelseni (assembly GCA_963931845.1). Lineage (NCBI taxonomy): Eukaryota > Metazoa > Arthropoda > Arachnida > Araneae > Salticidae > Maratus > Maratus michaelseni. The sequence goes on along the minus strand of OZ007596.1, from coordinate 321,302,803 downwards.
TATAATTATATTAAAAGTCATCTATAATGAAAACTTTCCTCCACTTCCAACAATGGAAAAAACTCCATTGACAAATATTGATATGCTCTCAACTATAGACAATAGTTAAAACGTAAAAATATCCCTATCCTTTAACAATGGAAAAATTTATAGTGAAAAATTTTCCTACGCTTTCAACAATGAAGAAATCTTAAAATAAGAAATTTTTATCGCAACAATGAAAAATAGAAGTTTATGTCTTACTTTTTCAATTGTTATTATGAAAAATGTATTTATAATCATATTAGAAGTTTTCTATAATGACAACTTTCCTGCGCTTCCAAGAATGGAAAAAGTTCTATTGACAAATATTGATACGCTTTCAACAATGGACAATATTTAAAACGTGTAAATGTCCCTATCGTTTAACATTGGAATAATTTATAGTGACAAATTTTCCCACGCTTTCAACAATGAAGAAATCTTAAAATAAGAATGATTTCCCACAACAATGAAAAATTAGACTTCAAGTCTTCCTTTTTCAATTGCTATTATGACAAATTTATTTATAATTATATTAGAATTTAACTATAATAGCAATTTTCCCGCACTCCCAACAATGGAAAAATTTCCATTGACAATTATTGATACGCTTTCAAAAATCTACAATATTTAGAACATGAAAGTGTCCCTAGCCTTTGACAATGGAGAAATTTATAGTGACAAATTTTCCCACCCTTCCAACAATGAAGAAATCTTAAAATAAGAAAATTTTCCCACAACAATGAAAAATTAGACTTCAAGTCTTCCTTTTTCATTTGCTATTTTGACAAATTTATTTATAATTATATTAGAATTTAACTATAATGGCAACTTTCCCGCACACCCAACAATGGAAAAATTTCCATTGAAAAATATTAATACGCTTTCAACCATCTACAATAATTAAAATGGAAAATGTCCCTAGCCTTTAACAAAGAAAAAATTTATAGTGACAAATTTTCCCACGCTTTCAACAATGAAGAAATCTTTAAATAAGAAATTTTTATCGCAACAATGAAAAATAGAAGTTTATGTCTTACTTTTTCAATTGTTATTATGACAAATTTATTTATAATTATATTAAAAGTTATCTATAATGACAACTTTCCAGCACTTCAAACAATGGAAAAAATTCCATTGACAAATATTGATATGCGCTCAAAAATAGGCAATAGTTAACACGTAAAAATGTCCCTATCCTTTAACAATGGAAAAATTTATAGTGAAAAATTTTTCCCACGCTTTCAACAATGAAGAAATTTTAAAATAAGAAACTTTTCCCGCAACAATGAAAAATTAGACTTCAAGTCTTCCTTTTTCAATTGCTATTTTGACAATTTTTTTTATCACTACATTAGAATTTAACTATAATGGAAACTCTCCCGCACACCCAACGATGGAAAAATGTTCATTGAAAAATATTGATACGCTTTCAACCATCTACCATAATTAAAATGGAAAATGTCCCTAGCCTTTAACAAAGGAAAAATTTATAGTGACAAATTTCCCACGCTTTCAACAATGAAGAAATCTTAAAATAAGAAATTTTTATCGCACCAATGAAAAATAGTTTTGAATTAGCATTGAAAAATATCTTTCTTTTTCAATTGTTATTATGACAAATTTATTTATAATTATGTTAAATCATAGACCATAGATCATCAGATCATAGTGGCGACATCTGTTGGACGCTATATACACAATTCTAATAAAGATCTGTTTATGCCAGGGTCACACATAATCAAAAGTTTAAGGACATTCCGTGCATTAATTTCCAATGGCAAATTCTTGGAATTGACATAATTTTCTCATTAAAACTGAAAAAAATTATTTATTTTCAATTTGAATAGATGGTGAAAAAAAATCTTGATTACAGAAAAATTTCCGCAAAACAAAAACATATTTTCACATATTCAACTTCATGAATCAATTTTTTCTGGAAAACAAAAATCGTCTGTCAACATATTGTCATTTAGAAATCATGACTTTTTTTTCAGCTATAGATAAAACGAAGGAGGCAAATTTAAGCTCCTTGCATTTAGGTGTAGAATTATTGCTCCCCATTCACAAGAATTGAATTTAAAGAAAAAATAGTACTTCTCCATTATCCTGTCGACCATTTTTCATAACCAAAAACTATCGCCAAACAATAGGATTGAATGCCAAAAATGCAATCCCATTCACTTGATGTGAGAAGCATTACACGTTTTTGTTATGTCATTAAGTGGTTTTTAATTCAACATTTGCCTTTATTTTTTATTATATTTTACTGATTTATTAGTTATTCTATTAATTAAAATAACAGTTGAATCCTTAAATAGCAGTGCCATGATAGTAAAGGAGAAAAAGCATTGAAAAAAAGTTGTGATGCATAGTTACGAATAGATCAGTTTCAATTGACATCACAAACATTTATTCACCAGCTGAGAGGGATAATTAAGAAAAATAATGTAAATAAATAAATATCCAAGATTTTTTTCTGTTTTCATTAATATATTGTAATATTTTTTTTTTGTTTAAACTTACTGATAGTTTACACTTTAATGAGTGGTGCTTTTCCAAATTTCGTGTATTTTATTTATTTATTTTGATATTCCAACATTCTTTCATTTATTTATTTGGTGTTACAGATTTGCGATAGTTATTTTTTTAATGAAAAGTGGTCGACGGGATTGTGGAGAAGTACCGATATATCATATACTATTTCCAAATAATTATTTTTGAAGGATGGCAATTACTGTTAAAACGTTTTACAAAGGTGTTAAAATTAAAATGGTTTATCAGGGGAAAATGACATTACCTTTTACCCAATTTGTCCATTTCAACAATTTTATTTGAATGAATCCTCTGAACGATTTACAACAAACCCTCTTTTTCCGATTGGTTGCAGTTTCATTTTTGCAATTATTTGGCACAAAATGTAACTTTTTAGAAACTAAGTTATGTCAAAGTCCATATAACAAAGAAAACCCTATTGTCTCCTATGAAATGTGATAAATAGTTAGTTAATTCACTAGAATAATTTTAACACAATTATTCAAATTGGTAAAGAAATCATATGAGTCATAATTTTTCAACTGGATGAAAAATGTCCGGGCCAGGATTCGAGCCTGGGATCGCCCTTTAGGAAAATTACAACTCGTATAGTTATATATTTATGTTTTTAATTATCAGGAGTGACATATTTTGCTTAATTAATGCATTTATTCTTCTTTTAATGTTACATGAATGAAGTCACGGGTAAAATATAGTTATGGTTATATTTTCAGCACATGGCTAATATTTCATAAAATCTGATGAATTTCGTAATGTATATTTTGTCAATCAATTAACCAAATCTGAGAGAGTAAAAGAAAATCAGTGTGGTTAGGTATTTCATTTTAAATGAACCAATGACTAAAAAGATCACTTGCTTATCTTAGCTTCAATGAATCATTACAAAGACGGAATTGATAATAATAACACAGCTGCCAACTTGTATATTTTGGCTGTAGTACAATGTTCTAAATGTACAGTTCTAGAGGTTAACAGCAAAATTATACAGTTTAGTGCAAAAATTAGTTATGTATCATAACAAACTAGTAAATCTGCAGATCAGAGGACTCCTGATTATCTCATTTTATTTTGATCTCGCTTCCCTTAATATCTGATACTAACCCTACAATTTACAATTCAATTATTTTATGTTGCACATATAAAAATTAGCGATCAATCATAACAGACAAATAAATCTGCAGATCATGGGCCTACTCATTATTTATTTTTATTTTTATTTCACTTTACTTAATATCTGACACTAACCCTACAGTACATAATTCAATTATTTTATGTTGCACATATAAAAATTAGCGATCAATCATAACAGACAAATAAATCTGCAGATCATGGGCCTACTCATTATTTATTTTTATTTTTATTTCACTTTACTTAATATCTGACACTAACCCTACAGTACATAATTCAATTATTTTATGTTGCACATATAAAAATTAGTAATCAATCATAACAGACTAATTAATCTTCAGATCAAGGGCCTCCTCATAATCTATTTTTATTTTGATCTCACTTTACTTAATATCTGATACTTACCCTACAATCCACAGTTTAAGTATTTTAAGTTGCACATATTTATGAACATGTAAAATTTCTCAAGGAGTCAGAGAATGTAACTTTTAGGAACTATTAAATTGTATTAAACATTAAACACTATTTCATAAAAGGATATTCTTGAAATCATTCTTCTTGTAGTTATTTTAACATAAAAAGTTTAATTAAAAATTATTAAAATTATTTTACTAAAATTTTGGTACTTCTCCATTATCCTGTCGTTCACTTTTCATGAAAAAAACTATCGCCAAACTGTAGGATTTAATGCCAAAAAATGCAGTCCCATTCACTTGATGTCAGAAGCATTAAACGTGTTTGTTTTGTCATGAAACAGGTTTTAAATCGACATTTACCTGTATTTTTCATTATGTTTTAACAATTTATTAGTTATTTTGTTAATTAAAATAACAATTGTGTCCTTCAATGGCTGTGCCATGATATTGAAAGAGAAAATGCATTGAATAAATTAAGTGCAATAAATCAATTTCAACTGACGTCACAAATATTTATTCACCAGCCGAGAAAGATAATTAATGCAAATAAATAAATATCCAAGATTTTGATTTCTATTTTCATTAATATAATGTAATTTTTTTGTGTTTAAACTTACTGATAGTTGACATTTTGGTGAGTGGGGTTTTTCTGTATTTATTTTATTTTATTTACTTATTTTGATATTCCAATGGCAACATTCTTCCATTTGCTGATTTGGCGATAATTTTTTTTATGAAAAGTGATCGACGGGATAATGGAGAAGTACCAAATTTTTTTGGGGAATTTTCTTTCATTGTACTCCATCTTTAAATGAAAAGAAATGAATCAAAACTAAAAATAAGTGAAACTGATGTAGTAGAAATATGCAAAAGAATTTCTGTGCATAATAGAATCTTTTGAAGGAGAACTCCTAGGTCTTTTTTGTTTTGTTTTTTCTCACCGAGGTAGGTGTGATATAAACTATATATAAATTGATACGACTAAACATTCATATAACTTGATAAGAAATCATATATTTTTCATTTCTTACGTTACGTGTTTTTAAATATGTCATAAGAATACGTCGTACAAATTGTACATTTTTCAAATTTAACATGTTGGTAGACAGGGCCTGATTATCCAAAAGGCACAAGAAGCACATGCTTCTCCTTTAAAATTTAAAAGGAGCCCCAAAATGACTGGGAAGAGGACCCTCTAATTACAGTTCACCTTTTTTCATATTGTATTTAATTTTTTTTGGAAAAGAAAATTTGTTTAATCCAAGAAGAAATCCCTGCACTACTGCAAAAAAATTATTTAACAGGGAAATATGAATGTCATCAATAAGGTGGTATTTAATCACATAACATCATGATATACCTGTTAGAAACCACCTGGGAAATTAAGCATACAGACAAATGTACGAAATATATCTCAAGTATATACAGGAAACATAACAAAGCTGTTTAATAAAATATGTGACCCGGGCTAGGCTATTCCCGGGAATGATATTAGTATCATTGGTGAGTTTTCATGAATTGAGAAAACTTCAGCCAAATGAAAGGGGTAACCAAAATTCCCCTAAATTTAGAGGTTGGAACACTCACGCAGAGATGTTTGGCGCGATTTTCAATCCCGCGCCAAACCAAGAACAATGGCTAGGTTGCCATTAAAGGACAAAATCCCCTAAATTTGGCGACTTTTTTTCTTTTTAAACCAATTAAAAAAAAACAGGGCGCGAGTATATGACATCATTGCCTACAGATTAATCGGGCCTTGTGTGTTGGCAGGTACGTTATGAATAAACTTACCTTAAGCTATTGTAACAAAAAGTATCAAATACTGTGAATCTATTTTTAAGAGACGCCAAATGAATGATTCAATTTGAATGACTCGTATTCATAGGACTTTAACTTTGAGAAAGCGCATGCTCCATTGGATACTGATCAAACTTGGATTATTTAACTAAATTCAATCATCAATTACAAAAGTGATTAATTTTTCGCACTGGAATTAGTACTTTTTTTTTTAAAATTACGAAGCTTTCTAACATTAAATCCATGCAATAAAAAATTTGAAATTTGTTTTTTGTTTTTGCAATTGCGTAAATATAATTATGATAAATCAATATTACATAAGATTCATATAAAAGTACAAGTACAATAGGTAATAGCATCGCAATTACAATTTTTTTTTAGTTATTTGTTAAATTTTGTATTTAGCAATTAGTTTTTTTCATTATGATGGCAGCAGATATGTGATAAGTTTATAATCGAATATTACATTTCGATTTTATGGAAAATGGTCTAAAGTACAGGCGGCTAGCACAGAGATTTGGACATTTACTACAGGTACGTAGTTTAATATACTCTATTGTCTTTAATTCCTCTAAGAGTTCATCATCTGACTTTAGGCAGAAAAAACTGAATTGTAATCAGTGCTGTTTCTTATTTAACTGTATTAAAATCTATATTTTATCTGTTAAATTACAATCGATAATTACTAGGCCTACTGAGTGTTTTTCATGTCTCATATTTTGTATCATATCCTGATTCAGTTTATACGGACTCGAGATTCCCCCCCCCCCCCCACCGTTTTCACGTTTTTGTAAATTTCCAAACATTAAATATTAGAAATTTTTTATTTCTTATTTTACAGGGTATCTAATAATCATGAGACAAATTACGAATTTCTACAATTTGATCAAACATTGCACATGGATATACATTATTTAATCATTCTCCATCCACTATATGAATGTCAGCATTTATGTTAAACTAATTTTATGATAATCTAAAGCCTAAAAAGAAACAAAACTTTATTATATTTATTGCATATCTTTTTATATATTTTTAAATATAGACGTTTTTTCTTATCACAGTAAAAATTAAGTATAAATGGTTAAAATTCATTACGGAATTGATTGAATCTGTTTCTTTTTTACTTCAGTAATTTTTAAATATTGTATCACTAAAAAAAGTTTATTACTACAAGGGGTCCATTAGGGGAGTGCTGGGGGATCCCTCACTAGTTTCTGTGGAAATCGCAGATATCTCGTTTTTTTCCACTTCAGTTCCATTTTATGAGCGACCTACAGACGCGAGTCAGCAACCATAGATTTCACCCGGCCAGTGATATATGTCAATAGATGTATATTGAATATTTATTTTCAAAATATTATGTTTGATATTTTTATGTATATGACATTTAGTTTTAAAATATCATTCTATATGACATCATTTATATTTTTAGTCAAAACAAGTGTATAATAAATGAAAATTTCAACTTTATTGATTGTTGTTTTGTAGATAAAGAACTTTTGGTACTTACGTGTTATCCGTGCCAGTTTTAAGCCAACTGCGCCAGGCATGGAGTCAATATTACTAATTATAGTAACCCTTATATTTTTCTTTCTTGCTACATGGTACATGCCTGGGAATAATCTATAATGTTATTCTTTCTTATTTACTATGCTATTTACCATTTATTAATTTTGCTAAATTAATGTTATTTACTATTTTTAACAATGTTTTAAATTTAATGAACATATATTACATTTTATTTATTTGATATTTACCATTTTTACCAATGTTATTTGATAATGTTAAAACATGATTGGCAACGATAAACAAAATTGGTGTTGGGCTACCATTTTTGGCGATCAATCCCCTGGCATGGATAATACGTAAGTACCGAACTTTTGACTTTTTTAGATGCCCCCCCCCCTTCCCCTATCGAAAAAAAAGATATTGTCTAAGCGTTATGTTTAAAGCCGAATTTTTAAATATAGAACTAATAATTATGTGAGAAAGTATCAAGTTAGAACAGCCATTGAAAGATAAACTGTCTAATTTAAGTAAACATTTTTTTACAATATTTTTAAAAAGAATTTTTTCTGGTTTAGATTTAGCTCAGTTTAAACTACACAACAGGTTAAGGAATAAAAAAAGCATAGGAACAAACATATTTTTATGTTCAAAATTTGAATTTTAAAAAACTATTTTGCATTTATAATTTTGTTGTATAAAATATAAAATTTTCACGTTACTTGATACTGAATCATATATTCTGTTTTTGATGGGTATAAACAGCAAATTGTTTCTGCTTTCAATTTTATGCAATCTTTAGTTTTGTTGTAAATGGAGAGGAAAAAAAAAGACATTTGAATATTGTTTTATTAAGTTTATCTGTTAAGCACAATATATTGCAGTTTCTAATTTATATTAAGTCTAAAAACATTTATAATCAGTAGTATGTTGACTATTTTGAAACCATTGGATACATTTAAAAATATGGAATATATATAACAAAATATTGGATTTTTTTTTTGTATTTTCAAAAATATCATGATACTTACTTACCCTGTGTTTCACGAAAATTGTTTTAATAGCAAATTTAATTTAGTTTTTTGCTTATGAATATATTATTTTATATATATATTTGGTACTTCTCTATTATACTGTTAATCACTTTTCTTAATAAAAAACTATCGCCAAACTATAGGATTTAATGCCAAAAATGCAGTCCTGTTCACGTAACGTCAGAAGCATTACACATGTTTGTTATGTCATTAAGTGATTTTTAATTTGACATTTACCGGTATTTTACATTGTTTTACTGATTTATTAGTTATTTCATTAATTAAAATAACACTTGTGTCCTTAAACGGCAGTGCCATGATATTAAAATAGAAAAAGCATTAGAAAAATGTTGCAATGCATAGTTACTCCAATAGATCCGTTTCAACTGATGTCACAAACATTTTATTCACCAGCAGAGAGGGATAATTGAGAAAAATAATGTAAATAAATAAATATCCAAGATTATTTTTTCTGTAAGGTCATACATACACATTGGAGAAGGTATATGTCACCATTTTTAAATCTATGCTTCCCTATTCAGAATATGTAGTTACATCTACTGCAGACTTTGTGAACAATATAAAAGATAGTGATATTACAAGTAACAGTATACTTGCCAGCCTTGACATGGTGTCTTTATATCCGTCGGTGGATCTAAAAGAGGTAAAGGGTTCTGTAGAAATCTACATAGAAAATGATGTCTCATTGAACTTGGATACTCAAAATACCCTCAAATTAGGTTTTAACTTGATTGTAAGTAACAATGTTTTTAAATTTAATGATAAATTTTATAAGCAATTGAATAGAGCACCAATGGGATCTCCCATTTCTGGATGCCTTACTGAGACCATGTTGCGTCTCATTGAAAATAAAATTATGAGTGAATTTCAGATTAAACCAACCTATTGGTATAGATTTGTGGATGATGTATTCATCATTTGGGATGAGAGTTTGGAATTATGGAAAGAATTTTTAAATGAAGTTAAAAAAAATTGACCGTAATATAGAGTTTACTTTGGAAATTGAGTAGAATAATCAGTTGCCTTTCCTGGATGTGGAGTTGTTTAAGAATGCAAAAGATTTAACCATTGTTGCCAATTAACCAATTAATGCCTCGGGGGAATACCTTTGGTGAGTGACAACCCAGCCAGGCGTGACTATGCACTTTGGGACCAGTTTTCTTCGAGGTCCCGGGATGGCCAGAAGCACCTCCTGCCCTTTTGCAGTGATATGATACGTGAACCCCACAGAAGAGGAGACTAGTTGCTTGCTCTTCCATGCATGTCAAGGTTCGGACGCTGTGGGAAAGCAAAGGTTGTTACAGCAGCTCGGCATACGATCTAGATACCAATTCCCCCTATGGGGTTTCAGTGACGATGTCGCCGGGTGTCCTTGGCCAGTTTGCCACGGGTCCGTCCTGTGCAAGAGTTTCTCCAGAGTGGGGTTACTGTGACCGGCCAAAGCGCTGTAGCGAGACAAAGCTACTGGTGCATTATAAGTCTCTCAGGAATTGGGATCAGTGGTCGATTGTGTGCGGTGCGTCCCGCACTGCGCGCCTGCGGCACATTTCTCTTTTAACAATTGAAAGAGTTGTTTATAGAAAGAGTCTAACAGCACAATTTTTTACAAAAGCTCATCCCCCTTAAGTTGTACCGAGCTGCAGTTTATCAGTTTTCTATAGAGAGAGAGAGAGCACTCATAGTCTCCACAGAAAAGCATATTGAATGTTAATTGGATATTATTAGAGATATTGTAAGAGATAATGATTTTACAAGGAAATTTATTAATAAAATAATGTATCAAATTGAATACAAAAACAATAAAACTAATAGTGAATTTAACCACAAAGATTTTAAAATTCACAAATATCAATATATCCATATAAATATCAATATATATATATATAAGTCAATCCACCAATGAAACTAAAGGTAAAATTTCATAACAGTATAGACCCCAACTCCAGGCGTGAAACGGCAGGTGCTTACTTCATACCAGTTACTCCAAATGATGGTAAGGGAGAGAGGCTGGATTGCATTGGAATGACAATGCGAAAATTCAAGCCACGCCTTAAAGAACACATTTCAGATATAAAATTTGACTGCCTCAGTACTTCAATTTCAAGATTAAATAAAAAATTTAATATTACTATACTTTTTAATAAAGCTAAGATTATTAAGAAAATGGTTGGTTACTATAGTTTATCCATCAGAGAATCTTTAGAGATTATATCCAGAAATAACAACGTTTGTAATGATATCTTGTCATCTAACATCCCAACGATTTGGATTAATCTAATAAATGAACAGTCTGCACCAATCAACCTACCACCTACCCTGCGGTTCAATGTGGAACGGTCCAGCAAGCTTTCATTTCCAAAGAGAAACAATCCCTCAGATTTTGTATTACCTGTTTTTAACCCTGAAGATGAGCATGATTGTGCTTGAAAGTGCTAGGTTTTTAGATATTTTATTTTATTTTAATGTACATATTAAACTCTTTTTTTAGTAAAGAATTGTCAGTGAATTAATTGTGAGTAATGTTTCTCAGTTTATGAGATTCATTTCTTCTGTTATTGTTAAAGCTTTTTTCTAGAACTATGGTGGAAAACTGATAAATATACTTTTGCTGAAAAGAATCATGGTCCTACTGTTTCTAGAAATTTTATTTTTTCTTACTTCACATTTTAGTCTTTTGACCGCTCTTTTCACAAATGCCTTTCTACTTTTAAAATGTAACATACTACTACTGTTTTATTTACAGCATGATTTCTTAAATAGTGTTTATCTTACATATTTGTTTACCTCAGTTAATAGCTGAAATTTTTCTTTCATTAATAGAATTTTTCAACAATTTGTGCTGGTGCTGTTAAAAAATATAGAGAATAACAGCTGGTCAAGATTCTTCACTACGTTTGGCATTAAAAAAACCGAGTGCTTAAAAACAGAAGGTAGGTTTACTTATTTTTATTCATTTTTTGGCCCTTTTCTGTTCTATATCATTATTTTTTGTCAAAAAGGAGATAATACATTTCACGGCAGGATTTGTGAACAAAATTTTAAAATTTTGCCCAAAAGAATATAGTGGGCTTGATGTTCCTGCCCAAAACAATTTTCCATTTTCTAGAGAATCTTTCTTTTTTGAATAACGATCAACTCCTGTGACTAATTGATGAATTTAGTGATGTTTTTCCAAGATTTATCAGTGCGTTTCACAGGTTTTTTAACAGTGACAGAATGGGGATTTTCGCAATTTTTTCCCTGCAACCGTTAGACAAATTTTGTGATTTTTTCCTCACGACTGATTGGTGATTTTCATAGTTTCTTCTTGCGCCAGATTGATGCAATTCATGATTTTTTCTCTGCATCCAACAGAAAAGTTTCTTGAATTTTTTCCCACGTTTGACCAACAAATTTCACAATATTTTCCTATGACCGATTGATGAATTTCTCTATTATGTTCAGCAACCAATTAACAAATTTTGTAAAATTTCCCCCCAACTAGTAGATGAATTCTGCAGTTTTTTCCCGCGATATATTGGTGAAATTAGATCTTTTATCTTGACTGATTGACTAATTTCTTAATTTTTAATTCTGCAGCCGATTGCCGAATTTCACAATTTATATTAAAACACACATAAATAACGCCTGCATTCAGCATTTTAAAGATATACAATTATTATACAGACATACATACATTAAATACAATAATGCAACATGTAGTGAAAAATTAGCCAGAGCCAGGAATAGAACCTAGGTCCACAGCTTTTCCGGGCTGTTGCTCTAACCACTGAGCCACTCTGGTCAATTCCTGAGTTTGCAATTCTTCACTAATAAACCATGTTGGAGAGAAGGTCACTAGCCATCTAACGGACAGCCTTGGATGACTGGATAACGGTGAATAGATTTTTACTATTCCAACGATCTACGAATATATATTAAAACACACATAAGTAATGCCTACATTCAGCATTTTAAAGACATACAATTATTATACAGGCATACATACATTAAATACAATAAACCATTATGTAGTGGCCTTCTCTCCAACATGGTTTATTAGTGAAGAATTGCAGACTCAGAAATCGGCTGGAGTGGCTCAGTGGTTAGAGCAACAACCTGGAACACTGTAGACTCAGGTTCGATTCCTGGCTCTGGATAATTTTTCACTACATGTTGGATTATTGTATTTAATGTATGTATGTCTGTATAATAATTGTACATCTTTAAAATGCTGAATGCAGGTGTTACTTATGTGTGTTTTAATATATATTCATAGATCAGTGGAACAGTAAAAACCATTCACCGTTGTCCAGTCATCCAAGGCTGTCTGTTAGATGGCTGGTGCCCTTCTCTCTAACATGGTCTATTAGTGAAGAATTACAGACCCAGGAATCGGCCAGAGTGGCTCAGTGGTTAGAGTAATAGCCCAGAATGCTGTGGACCCAGGTTTATTTCCTGGCTCTGATTAATTTTGCACTACATGTTGGATTATTGTATTTAATGTATGTATGTCTGTATAATAATTGTATATCTTTATAATTCAAAATTTTTTTCTTCAGGTTTGACTGAAAAGTTTTTGTGAATTTTTGCCGTAACCAACTGACAAATTTCAGGATTTTTTCATGCGACAGATTGATGAAATTCATGATTATTTTTCATGACTTAGCAATGAATTTCGTGATTTTATCCCATGACCAATCGACAAATTTTGTGATGTTTCTTTATGACTGACGAAATTCATAATTTTTTCCTATGACCAATGGGCGCATTTTGTGATATTTTTTTCCCATGACCAAAAGTAAAAGATCAAAAAGGACAGTAAGGGAGCTGGGTCCTCCTAAATTGGTCTAGCATCTGCACTAAACAAAAATAAGATTAGAAGAACCATAAAGATCTTGTAATGTTTTGAAAAAAATTTTGAACTCCAAGGAAACATATTTGGAAACACAAACCTTAGTTGATCCTTGTAATTTACAGAAATTAGGACTTGACAATTTAAACTTGACCTACCCTTTTCGTCTAATAGAAGAAATGAATCGACATTTTCATTGTCAAACTTTGTAGGCTTAAAATTTCAATGCACAATACCTAGTTCAATTAAAGAAATTCCAGGAATTCCAGTTCCTTTAAGGATATAATAAAGCTATTTCTTCTAGAAATGGATATTGATGAAACCATCACCGAATATGCATTGTTCATGCAAGTACTTTATAGTGAAGTCGCAGCAGATTTTGCAATGTTTTCTGACATTTTTTTCAAAGAACATTACTGTACATTTCTAATAGTTTCGAAAGTTATAAAAGTTGCTCTTGTGCTGCCTGTCATGAGTGTACATTGTAAAAGAGGCTTCAGCACCTAAAACCAATAAAATCTAAATTCAGAAATTCCTTTAAAAACCCAATTGTTCTGGATCCATAACGTTTGGTGAAAATTGAAAAATAGACACTATATAATTAAAAAAATAATTATAATTATTCTAAGTTGTTGATTTAAATTTTATCAATGGTACTTTCTCATGTATGTAATTCTTTAAATAGCATGTAAAATAATTGCAAAGCTTAAAGATTTTTTTGTCCCTCCCCTCAAAAATAGCTCAACTCCTCTCCATTTATAAATGTTAAGAGGGAAACTCCCCTCCTAGCAAAAATTTAATTTCTAGCCCTGCATTTACATCTGATCTTTGTACATTACTCTGAGACTTTGTTTTTTTACTTGATCATTCAAAGTAGTTGAGTATATCATTTATGCACTCTACATTATCTGTTGTAGCTTTTCAGATGTTTGGTCATGACAACCATAATTATCATAAAATCCTGATTGTAACCCCCTCCCCTTCCACCCACTTTTAAGAAATTTTGATTTTATTTTCCATTCCCAAATGCAATCACAATTTTCTTTGTGCAAATAATTGATTTAAAGAAATCTAAGACAGACAATTTTCCATCTTTTGACTTTTTGGTAGATTTGTTTCTATGTTTTAAAATATTTTTAACGAAATCCCCCCCCCCCTCCTCCTCTCAACTTAAAATGTCTGTTATTTCGCTTCTCTGTCTACCTTCCCAGCACAAAAAGTTTAAAATCTTGAGAATCGTATATTGTTATGTCCTATTTGCTAATTGCTGGTAGCAATAAGCAAAACATAAATCATCTAAGTTACAACCCCCCCCCCCCCCATTTGTCAAAAATTTAGGCTTTCCCCTCCCTATTTCCTTCAGCATACAAACTTAAAATCTTTTTTTTTATTATGCTCCATTTGATTGCATTCTAATAATAATAAATAAGTAATGAGCCTATCAAATTATCCTTATATCCCCAAAATGTCTGCTTGCTCTCTTTGCCACCCTCTCTCCCCAGTATTCATCAATTTCAGCATTTCCCAAACAGGGTTACACCTGCCTGTGGGGTACACGGTTACTAGAAGTATGTGAAAATTAATTTGTAATAGCTAAAAATAAAAAAGTTAGAATGAAAACTCAAGAAAACTAAAAAAAAAAAAAATTGTAGAGTTTTATTTAGAAAGGGAAAGTTATGTAAACTGTAATAGGCTATTCACAAAATGCGATAAAATGCCTAAAGCTAGTAATTGAAAATGTCTGCCTGCATGTGACAAAAATTTTGCGGGTGCTCTATTTCAAGAACTAATAGACCGAATGTAATAAAGCTTTAGATTAAGTTAGACCTTGATATAAGTTGCTGCTGATTATTTTTTGGTGGAAATTGCCCAACAGGTGGTGCTGCTATGCTGAAGTTTCACAATGTCCACAATAACTCTATCTCAAAAACTAATGCATGGATTTTCAACAAATTCAGATTCAGTTAGACATTGAATATATGTTCTTAATTGGGGTATAGTTTATTACCCAATAGGTGGTGGCACTGCTATCCCGCATTTTTCAGGATTTAAACGATTTTAGCAATAGTCATGTCAAGAACTGATTAGACCTTGATATAAATTGGTGCTGATTAGTTTTTGGTGTAAATTGTCCAACAGGTGGCGCTACTGTGCTGGATTTTTTATGATTTCCAAAATAGCTCAATCTCAGGAACTAATGCATGGAATTTCATCAAACTAAAAAATTCTGTTAGACCTTCACGTAAGTTCGTGCTAATTAGGTTTTCATGTACATCATATAACAGGTGTAACTGCTAAGCTGCCAAAAAAAGCAAAATCAAAGCTGATATTCAAATTTTAATTGCTTAATAGGCGTATAGCCAACATAGTGAAAAAGTACCCAAGCCGGGACTTGAACCCGGGTCATCAGATCAGCGCACTGACGTTCTACCAACTGAACCACTTGGGAACGATACTCAGCCTGGAACTTTTTACCATAACATGTTGGCAAGGCTACAAACGCAGCACAAGATGGAATATTTTCCGTGAGCCGCCAACCCTGGGGCAAACATGAAATCAAAGAAAATCCAACATCGACAATTGAATAAATTCATATTTTTAATACTTGGAAATTTTTCCAGAGAAACTTTCTCACGCCTTGCATTCATAATATTCAAATTTTAATTGCTTAATAGGCATATAGCCAACATAGTGAAAAAAGTACCCATGCCAGGACTGGAACCAGGGTCATCAGATTGCGCAATTAAAAGCAATTAAAATTTGAATATTATGAATGTTACATCCATATTTTGAACAAATTCATAATGTTAATGCTTAAAGATAAATAAATTAATGCTTATTCACATGAATTAAGTAAGAATTATGTTTTAAATAATTTATTGTTTTTTATATTTTTAAATATACTATCATCAATAGTTTTTTGTTTTA
The DNA here is from genome assembly GCA_963931845.1 of Maratus michaelseni. Taxonomy (NCBI): domain Eukaryota; kingdom Metazoa; phylum Arthropoda; class Arachnida; order Araneae; family Salticidae; genus Maratus; species Maratus michaelseni. The sequence continues at coordinate 321,286,559 of OZ007596.1, read as the reverse complement.
AAACATGTGGTTTATGTTTCTGTATTGTATCTCGCAGTTTTCTATAAACAGCCATAATTGGCTGTTAAACTTGAAATTTCGTTTTTAGACTTTTAAATATCCTTTATTAAATATTGTAAATATTTTTATAAGTATTAAATATGGATTTATTATTTAATTAACACAGTTTTAATGAATTAATTGCTTGGTTTTCTATAAACTGTTTTATCTTTAATTCTATAAATTTTAATTAGCTCTAGGTGAAAGGTTAAAAATATGTCTAAACAACCATCTTTCATTAACACAAATACTGTTTTAAGACTGAATTTTTAAAAGTAATTTTTTTTTCAATTTACCATGTAAATGAATAAATAAAATATTTTTATGTGTAAATATCATTTTAACTTGTAAAAAATAAGTTTAATTGATGTGTGACACATATGTATCATATATAAAATTAAAACTGTGGAGGAAGGAAACTAAAAAATTGTTGCCATTGAGAAATTATTTTTTAACATTTAAAATTATTTGTTTACATTCATCTACACAGTGTCTATAACAAGCATTTGTGAATTAAAGCTTTTGTGTTTAGCAGTACTTTATTGTATTAATAATCATATTTAATTTAAGATTGTTAAACTGAACGCAGGGTTAAAGATAATTTCCCCTCTTTTCAAAACAGTTCTATCTTCCTACAAATATCATGTGATTAAAGCGTGCATCTAATTTACTGAACTGCCAAAGATCCTTCAATATAATTCTTATTTTTTCTGATCTTTTTCATTATTTTCCCTGGAAAATTACCTCTGAGGTGCAGAAAATGTCACCTGATTGTTTAAATTTTATGAGTTAAAAACCTGAAAATATTTAAGCACATCTATAAGAGCTCTTTTAATTCTTTAGTATATCTCAATAACTTGTCTGAATGACTAAAATTCTTTCTGTCAATTTAAATTTGTTTCTGTTTCAAATTTGTAATGCGACAAATCGTCAACTGCATTTGCTTAGAATATATTTGGTTTATTCTAATACAATTAGATGTTTTTTTTCTATTCCATGGTCTGTTCAATGTAAACTCTCACTTTATTTTACATTTAACAAGAAAATCATTAAAATATGATATTTCAGCTTTAAAAGGTATTGGCATTAAGTAGATATGTCATATATCTACTGTACATCTGAATTAATTCTCATGTTCTTTGGTATACCATCCATGTTCTTAAAAGTTAATATGCAAACAAATAGTTGAAACAAATATTTTTTACTTTCATTTTGTGACAGTTAATTAAAATTTTTTTTAATTGAAAATAATTATATGTATATAAATCTGTAGATAAAAATGTTTCATTATTTTTTTCATATTTTAGATTAAAGAGCAGACAACTGATACATGTTTTGAAATTGATAAAAGATTATTCTCTCTCAAGCAACAGAAAAACTTTTAATTGTAAAGTGTATTCCAAAGGATTTTCACAATGTCATTGTCTAAAAGAACACACTCATGCAAAGGAAAAACCTGTTGTTTATGATATAAATTCCACAAGTTTTTCACAAACTAGTAATCTAAAAATAAACTTGAATACCTGTACAAAGAAAAAAACTTTTGTTTGCGAAATATGTTTTAAAAGATTTTCACAAAGTGGTGGTCTGAAAGCACACTTGCGTATCCATACAAAGGAAAAACCTTTTGTTTGTAAAATTTGTTCCAAATGTTTTGCACAAAGTGGACATTTGGATGTACACATGCGTACCCATACAAAGGAAAAACCTTTTGTTTGTGAAATATGTTTAAAAAGATTTCCACATAGTAATACGCTGAAAGAACATTTGCATAACCATACAAAGGAAAAACCTTTTGTTTGTGAAATATGTTTCAAAGGATTTTCACGAAATGGTGATCTTAAAAAGCATTTGTGTACCCATACAAAGAAAAGAACGTTTGTTTGTAAAATGTGTTTAAAAGGATTTTCACGAAATAGTACTCTGAAAGAACATTTGCGTACCCATACAAAAGAAAAACCTTTCGTTTGTGAAATATGTTTAAAAGGATTTTCACATAGTAGTACTCTGAAATTACACTTGCGCACCCATACAAAGGAAAAACCTTTTGTTTGTGATATATGTACCAAGGAATTTTCACAAAGAAATACTATGAAAGAACACTTGCACATACATACAAAGAAAAAACCTTTTGTTTGTGAAATATGTACCAGAGGTTTTTCACGAAGTCATACTCTAAAAACTCACCTGCGCACCCATACAAAGGAAAAACCTTTTGGTTGCCAAATTTGTTCTAAATGTTTTTCCCAAAGTGGACATTTGGATTCCCATATGCGTACCCATACAAAGGAAAAACCTTTTGTTTGTGAAATCTGTTCCAAATGTTTTTCAGAAAGTAGTTCTCTTAAAGTACATTTGCGTACCCATACAAAGGAAAAACCTTTCGTTTGTGAAATATGTACCAGAGGCTTTTCACGAAGTTATACTCTAAAAAAACCACCTGCGCACCCATACAAAGGAAAAACCTTTTGGTTGTGAAGTATGATTCAAATGTTTTTTAGAAAGTGAAAATTTGAAAGTACACTTGCATATCCATACAAAGTATAAACCTTTTATTTGTAAAATATTTTTAAAAGGATTTTCTCAAAATGGTCATCTAAAAGAACATATATGTACACATAAAGGAAAACCTCTTGTTTTTTAAAGATGTTCCAAAATGTTTTACAGAGTAAAATTATGTTTTCTTATCAATATAATGTAAAATACATTTGTTTGTAAAAAGTGTTCCAAAGGATTTTCATAAAGGTCCGATTTAAAAACACATTTTCATACTCATACAAATAAAAGATCTTGCAGTTTTTAGATTTTTTTCAATGGATTTCTGGAAATGGTAATCCAAAGAAAATGTCTAATTTATACAAATAAGACTTAGCGAAAATTCTTTGGAACATATTTCACAATGTGATCATCTGAAAAAATTTACGTATGCCCATTTGCCTGTAAAATAAGTTTACAATTTTTTTCAGCATGTGGCAGACTAAAATTACACTTGTATTCTCATACAAATGAAAGACTTCATTTATGAAATATGTTCCAAAAGATTTTCTCTAAATCTTGATCTCTACTAAAAGATGTCTACATGTGCCAAAACGTAGGCTAATTTTCTTACATGAGACTGTTCTAGACTTCTTTTTTCTGTGCCAACCTGCAGATAGACTTCTCTCTTTCCCTCTGAACCCTGTTAGGCTGCCATTTTATTAAATTTATTTTGTAAGAATAAAGTACTTTTGTATGTTTAACAAAATTTGTCTAACAAAATCTTTAAAAATTTAATTTGGTTTAATAATTTGCAGAGAAATAAATTTAAAATTTATATTTTTTAATTTTAAGTTTTCAATAAGTAGTTCCCAACGTGGGACATAAGACCCACCCCCCCCCCCCCAGGTGACAATTTTCTTTTTTATGGAAACATTTCAAAATGTGTTATTAACCAATTCCTTTTCAATTTTTTGTCTTATTTTAGAAAAATAATGTTGTTTACTAAAAATAAAAGTAATAACTTCAAATTTCAAATAGAATAAAAGGTTTTAATTGAATTTTCAAAGAAGTTCATTAGTTTATTTCAAATTTAATCGTCATTAACACTGTGTTGGAGAGATGTTTGCTTTTGAGAAATGTCTTCAAGTGAAACAGAGAGTGAAAGTGAGCCAAATAACATATTTGTCAACAGAATTGTGTTTGCAAAATGTTCCAAAAGAGCAGAAAAAAACACTTGTTCCCTTTAGATACAAAAGTTTTCACTATGATTCTGATAAAAAAGGCACTATCATAGCCAAAGAATTTATTGATGGATGTGTTAAAGATTCATTTAACTTGATGAAAAAACTTTCAACCTCTGTTTCACTTCCATCAGAAGTGCATCGAAAGTGTCGATTAATTGTATAAAATTAAACGATTTAAAACGAGTCCTGAATAGCATTCTAGAAGAACATATGCCATTTTATCAAAACAATATTAGCTGGCCAACTGCCAATGATGAAGATAATCTTATTGAGAATTATGAAAAATATGATTACACACCGTAATGATATTAAAACATAAAAATGTTCCTGTATAGGTGGTATCTTATATTAATTTTGCTTAAAAATATATTTAACCCGTCAGCACACACGCTGGGATAAAATCTACCCCATCTTACAACAATTACTTAAAAATGTGCGAAAATAGTTCGTGACCATTCTGAGCTTTATAGTACCTTTCAAGCTGAATAATATCAAGATGTGGCCAAAAAAGAATTTACCTACGGTTGTGAGATTTTCCATTCTTTTGTTATAAAAATGTCATGTGGGAGGAAATTTACCCCACGCATGTTATAACGTAACCCACAATGATAGAAAAATGTTAATGCAAATGAATATGTAAAAAATATAGTGTGCAAATAATAATATATTTTTTCGTTTAAATGTTAACAACTCTTGCACATACAGTTTCTATATATCAGTTTTATACTTTTTTGTATTTTCATGGCTGAATTTGGATTGTAAAAGCTTTGTATGTAATGATACGCAAAAAAATCTTACTGCAAGATTTTATGGTTTTTTTTGCTTTAAATATAAAATAACTTTTTATTTTAAGTTAAATTATGTCCTTTATAGATTTACAGTTTGTTTCAAAATATAAATTTTTGTTTATAATCTAACCGGGGGGAAATTGACACAGGAAAACACATTGGGGTGAAATTTATCCAGCGCGTGTTGCAACGTTAATGGAAAGGGGCGCGTGTGCTGACGGGTTAATATGACTGTTTTGTTCAAATTTAATACCACCTAACCTTGTTTCTTGCTAAAATAATGTAAGTCAGGAACAATTTTTCTATTTTATATTATTCATAAATTACAAAAATTATGTGATATTTACAAACTTTGAAGTCCAAACTCTATAATCAGCAAAAAAATTAAAAAAACAACAAAATTCTTTACTTGTAAATAATACAATTTTTTTTTAATTTCTGAAAAGTTCTGTTTCAGTGACTTACATAGTTTTTTAAATGACCGATTCAACTATCCTGTTTTATTCTTATACTGTTAACTAGCTCCAATAACATTATTTTTAAGTCCTTGTTGGGACATTTGTAGCTGAAATTACTGGAAAAGAAAATACATTTGAATGCAGTTTTAGATTAAAATTAGAATTGTTCAATGGGGGGCGGGGGGGTGTTAATTACTTGACTATGATTGAAGAAAAAATTCTTGAAATTTCTCCCTTTTCTTCGCCTATATTTTTCTTTTTTTTAATTATCTTAATGATGCTTAGATGAATAAGAAAACATATCAAAATAAAAACTTCTAATTTTACTTTTAAAAAATAAGTAAATAAGCTTTTAAAAATGTGTTTTAAAAATATTTTTCCATTAATAATATCGTGGAATAATTTAATTATTCCACGATGAGTGTCCTTTACAGAATTTTTAATCTTTTACCACTGATTTTTCAAAACAGAAATTTTTGCCTAATTGAATTGCATAAATGTTATGATTGAATAAGACAAAGCTTACAATAAAAAATAACTGGTAGGAATAATCGAGGATTCTGAGCATCTTATGCAGCACGTATATGTGTTGTTCATCCCTCAGGGGTTAATACACTGTTGTATTATATTAATCCTCATTCCTTTGTAATAAAAATATTTTCTCAATTTCTCAAAGTAATATAATGTTGCAATTTTAAGATCATGCTCTCAATCTTATTGATTTTTTTGTGGAGGAATTTTTAGAGTCATACTAAGTACTCAGTATATACTCGGTACTCAACCAATACTGAGTAATTGTAAAAATTTCCTTTATTGAGCATTATTGAAGACAAAGGAATTTATAATTGACATGTAAAAAGTTATTCGAATATAAATTTGTAATATATGCAATTATTCATAAAAACTAATTGCTTGGTATATAAAAGTATGTCTACAAACTATAGAAAAATTAAGAAATAATTGATGTAAAATTAATGCAGATCAAAATTTAGTTTTACGTTTATACAAATAAAAATAGGTCATTTTTAAAAGTAAGAATTACTAGGATTTTGGATAAAGAAGCAGTTTGTAGAAACAAAAAATACAATAATAGAAATTAAAAAATATTTTAAAAATTAAATTTGTTATGTCATAAATCATAGTGCAAAGATACGAATTGTTCCACATTATCAAGAGATACAGCATTTCTTTTATGATTATTATTAAAAATGCATTTGCTGTAAACACTACTTGAAGTTACAAATAAGAATTTTCTTGCAAGCCTGCACATGACGGGAAAAGTTTTACTGTATTTTTTTCCATCATGCAAATAGAGCATCAGTTTTATTAAATAACTTTCCACCTAAGAAAGTCTCTATCTACTATTTCTGCATCTTCAATTTTCGATCTAGTGTTAGCATCCTAATTATTCTCATGTTGATTTGCAATCTCATCAGATCATTGCCAAAAAAAATTCAGAAATCAGCATTTTCTGAATATGCTCGTTAATTTATTTACACTATTTATAATTTTTCCTAAGATATACCATTTTGAAAACATTCATTAGAAAACTTTGCTTATATTATCTTTCTAAATTATGAACGAGGGGGGTAAATATTTTATTCTGGTAACTAAAATTTTTGGCTGTCTACCAGATTTTATCAAATTTGTAAAGTCCTGATCATGTTCATGGCTGAAGAAAACCTTAGAGTGTGTTCGAGCTTTTGTAAGTCCAATTTGAATTCAAACATGTTTAGTCATATTAAAATACATTTTTCATTTGTGAAATCTGTAAAAAATTTCTTTAAGAATATAAAGGGAAACTTTTTAATGTATAACAATTTATTCCTGATGTAGGGAGATTGATAGAGCATTTATCCCTGATCTACTTTAAATTGCAAAAGATATGCCAAATATTTTGTTTATAAAATATATTTAGCACTCCTTTTCGTATAATGTTGTTCATATAAGCATTCCTTCCAAGTTGATCTTTCCTAAAGACCAAGAGATAGCGATAAAAAATTTATTATCTGATAAAAGTTGAAACCTTTTTTGAATAATTTTTCTTCCTTGTCTGAAATAGGCGTTAACGACCTGTTCAGTTGTTTAAAAGTACTTTCAGCAATGGCACATTTAAAAAGAAATAAATGATATCCGTTTATGGATGTTAGTAAAAAGTTATTTGTCATCTTTAATGGCAATCTTCAGTAATCAAGATAGCATTCATTTTGCTATGCAACAGGTTACAACGTTGCTAACCGTACTTTTAAACTGCTGACAAGTCACCCATATCTATTTTATTTAAGTAAGAAAACTCGTTTTATCAAGATTTTAACCTCTGTGAAATCCTTAAAAAAATTCTGTTCGTTCTTTTGGTGTATAATAGTTCACACAATGCCTTAACATGATTTTCTTTGCCGGCTGGTGTAAAAAAATGTTCTTTCATATCGATTATTGTTATATCACTTAAGGGAAAATAATGGCAGCATAACACACTTTTGTTGCTTAGAACCTATGTAGGCACAGCACTCACACACCTTTGCTTGTGACTCCTGGATTTGCATAAATTACTTCTATGGTTGTTTCCTTCTGGCTCACAACTATTAAAAGTTATAATAATAACCAGCCATCATATTTAATTTAGATTATGTACTTAACTACATTTATTTTATATGGTTTTGCATACTGAGTTATGCTAGAATAAATCGGAGATAAAAGTTTTCTTTGTTTAAAAAAAATCACGTTTTCAAAAATTTCGTTCATTTTCTTTCCCTTCATTCTTCAGTGCACAAAGTTAAAATTCTTCAACGCTCTTTTGTTTTTTAGTATGTCATGTTTTGCCCTATTTGTTATTTTGAAATAACAGTTAATAAATAATCACATCCTAACATGCTATAGTAGCAAATGTGAAGGAAAACTGACTATTTGCATGTTTAGAAAAGGTAGAGATTAAGAATTTCCAAGAAGGATTGTATTCATTAGACGCAGCCATACTCAACCTTTTTTCTTCTTGAACTGCAAACATATGTTTGCTACATTAGGTAGTCCTCAACGCTCTATAATTATATAATAATGTTTAAAAAGAAGTGAAAGAAAAGTAAGATGACAATGACAATGGTCATATAACAAAATTAAAGTAACCCATCTTAGTTATCTAATAATTATAAATCGCAGTGTATTAATGCAAAATTTCTGAGCTCTAAAAATGAAATATTCAGTAGATTTTCTTTTAGAAATCTGACATTTTGCAATGCAAAACTTTTTACCTTTTTAAATTTAAAAATATATAATGAAATTTTGGAGAAGAAAACTTCAAGACATGCACAAAGTATATTTGATACTTGTAGTAGTTATCGCTTGGATAAGAATTTTGAATATTTATTGAAACATATAGATTATGGATTTATTTTATTCATTTACTAGCAGGCTTTGCCCGCTACGCTGGTCAGTTTCTCCAAACGAAATATACCCGTGAATTTGGTCATCTTGTGTTTTAAAACAATATGCACCTTTACTTTGTCCTTCGCAATGCTGTAAAACGAAATAGACGCCATTGCTCTGTTATATTTTCTATTTTTTGCACAAAATATGGCTATTAAAGACCAACTTCTTTATTTAATCATTAACAGTATGATTTGCTAAAGAACTATGTAGCAATATAATAAATTATTAATTTATTATATTGCTACGATTATTCCCTTACGATTGTTCCCTTATATTATTTTGTTTTTGAAAATGACTCGGAAAGAGTCGAAACATGTAAAACAACTAATAAAAGTTATTTTAATTTATATTATAGTTGTTAATTTTACACCTTTAGCATTTAAAAGTAATAAACTATGTAGCAATATGCAATATACTAAAATTACCCCTGGAAAATTATTAATGCAAGTTCAATCGAAATCCATTCTGCAGTATTTTTTAAAAAGGCTAATGTTTCACGGCTTCAACTGATTATAGAAATTCTCCCCCCCTATTTCTATAATTAGACAATGTAGAACTATTATACGATAATCGTTACAAAAATATGCATTATCTCTTGAACAATAGGACTTAGAAGAATGTACTTTATACCATTCGATTCAGCATACAAAAATACATTAAAATATATTATCTTTTTTCACTTAACTATAATACTCGATTTTTAAGGATTTTTTTCAAAGTTTGATCATTTTTTTACCTCCCTTAGGGGTGGAGTTGTTGAAAATCCCGTCTTAGTGCGCCTCTACATACTAAGAAGTATTTTTTCTCCAAGTTTTGTGTTTGTAGGTTCAGTAGTTTGGGCTCCACGTTGATCATCTACCCAGTCAGGACTTTCATTTATATATATAGATAACAGTTTGCGAGAACAGATTTCGCCACATTATCTTATAACAATGAAAAAAAGTCACTCGCATTTTATCGACAATTTGAATTTCTTCCATTGTTATAGTAACGCGCGTATGTTTAGAAATTATCATTTGTAATATTAGAATTTTGAGGTTTTGGCGCCAAGAACGTCGCCAGATTTGTAAAATATGCAATATCTCACGAACTATGAGACTTAGAAGAATGTACTTTGTACAATTCGATTCAGCAAACAAAAATACATTAAAATATGTTATCTTTTTTCACTTAACTGCAATACTCCATTTTTAAGGAATTTTTTTAAAGTTTGTTCATTTTTTTACACTCCTTAGGGGTGGAGTTTTTGAAAATCCCGTCTTAGTGCGCCTCTACATACTAAGAAGTATTTTTCCTCCAAGTTTCGTGTTTGTAGGTTCAGTAGTTTGGGCTGTGCGTTGATCATCTACCCAGTCAGGACTTTCATTTATGTATGTAGATAATGCACTACACCAAAACTACCCTTGAAAAATTAACAATGCAGTTTTAAAATTATAAACGGTCGGAATGAAATACGAATTTGCATTTTATATATATAGTAGATATAGCTTTCATAATTGCACTCACCTTTCCCAATCACTTTCCCATGAGCTCTATCACTAAGCAATATAGAATGATATATTATAGGGTCATTAACTATACCTAAAAAGTCACTTCCATCAAAATTTGTTCAGTAGAATTTTTTTGTAAAGGTAATCTTTAATAATCGGGTTCACTTAATTTTAGACCTTTCCTCTGTATCTCTATAACAGAGTAACGTAGAATAGCTATACTCTAAAATCTTTCAAAAAACATTACATAACTAACAGTGTAAAACCTAACAAAATATCATGAATAATCGGATTAAAATATGAATATGAGGTTTATACTCATAGTAGATGATGATATGAATTTCTGTAATAGGATTCATCATGAAGGTTTCGCTTCAAATATAAACGATGCTTTTCCTCATTGGGTACTTCTCTATTATCCCGTTGACCACTTTTCATAACAAAAAACTATCGCCAAATTGTAAGATTAAACGCTAAAAATGCAGTCCCATTTACTTAATGTTAGAAGACGTGTTTGTTACGTCATCAAGTGGTTTTTAGTTTGACATTTGCGTGTATTTTTCATTATGTTTTACTGATTTATTACTTATTTCATTAATTAAAATAACAATTGTGTCCTTACAGTCTTATATTTTATTTATTTATTTATTTTGACATTTCAATGGCATTTCAATGGTTTAATTGGCGTTACAGTTTGGCGATTGTTTTTTATTGTTATGAAAAGTGGTCGACGGGATAACAGAGAAGAACCCAACATGGTAGCTGAAACGCCAATTGGCGAGGTATCTGATTGCAGAAAATTAGCCCGAAATCGTATGAATAACTAACTACCCAAAGAAAAGGGGAAACATGGATGAAGGCTGAAAACAAATAAAGAAGCAATATACTTGTATAATACTAAACAGACCTTCGAAACTTTATTTTAGCAATCACGTTTTATTTTAAATCGTGGCATTTGTAGAATACACAATTGCATAAATATCCGTAAGAATAATATTCCATTGCCAATTGAACAGTTAATGTTTCTATTTGTAAAAATAAACAAAAGAATTAAATAACAATAAGATTTAATTTGAATTTCTTCCATTGCTATAGTAACGGATGTATTTTTAGAAATTATCACTTGTATTGTTAGAACTGTTAGATTTTGACGTCAAAGACTTCGCCAAATGAGAAAAATGTGCAATATCTCACGAACTATTTAACTTATGAGTATTTAATTGATACCATTCGATTCAGCATACAAAAATACATTAAAATATGTTATCATTTGTCACGTAACTGTAATACCCGATTTTTAAGGAATTTTTTTAAAGTTTGTTCCCCTTTTTACCCCCCTTAGGGGTGGAGTTTTTGAAAATCCCGTCTTAGTGCGCCTCTACATACTAAGAAGTATTTTTCCTGCAAGTTCTGTCTTTGTAGGTTCAGTAGTTTTGGCTGTGCGTTGATCATCTAGCCAAAAAGGACTTTCTTTTATATATATAGATTTCTGAAGTTGTGAAAACCAATATTTAGGGAAAAGTAAAAAAAGAAAAACCATTATTTAAAGAAAGCCAGACAACAAATATTTCTCTGTTTTGCAGTTTGATTGTTCTGATCCCTGTAATGATTGCATAAGTATATAAAACTATTAAGAAGAAAAATTACAGCTTTGGTTACTTAATCTTCTATAAACATAATTATAAATGTTGTTATATAATAAGTATAGATCGCGATGTATTAATGCAACATTTCCAATATTTAAAAGCAAAAAAATATTAACAGATTTTCCTTAAGAAATATGAGTTTTTTGCAATGCAAAATTTTTTGTCATTTTAAAATACAAAAATATGTAAGGGAAATTTAATTAATTTAAAATAATGTTCAAAATTAAAAAATATATATATGTAGAGTACTGTAACACAAATAGGACTATGTGTAAAAAGAACTCTTGACTAAGGAAATGACAATCAGGATTTTTTAATATAATTTTAAATTATAAATAATAGAGCAAATTTTGTCATCCCATAGAAATATATAAAACAATGATGAAGACATTTAACGGCTAGACAAATTATTACCACTAAAAAAACGCAATGATTATTATTCAAAGGAAATAGCAATAATTTGACAGTTTTTAAAATAAATTACTAAATATAATTAATTAAATTAATATAATTTTACACTAGATTTTGCTTGTAGAATTTTGACGGATGAAAGTTGCAAAAAATATTACAAACATAAAAAAATTTGAAAAATGTATGCGATCTTAATATAGTTTATCACAGTAAAAACCTTTCCAATCATAGAAAAAAAAAATTCTCGTTTGTGATTTGTATCTCTCAACTTGAACATATTTGAGAACAAAATAGAAAAAAACATTAAAAAATGAATTAGAAAATCCGGATTCATTTTGTAAAATTAAATGTTTTAGATATGAAATAACAATCAGCAGCATTCTGTCAAATTCAAGAGATTTGGCAAATCTCATAATTTAAAAAAATGTGTCCAAGCGTTTATATTAAGATTAGCGTAATTCATGCTCATCTCAAAATTTTATAAGTATGAATTAATTATTATATTTCGTGCCACAATTAAAAGATCAGTGGACCATTGATGTGGTCGCTTTATTAGTTTTAAATGTATATTTTTTTGCAGGCTGCCTCTGAAAATGTATTTCTAGTTATAAGTATATGAAATCTTTTTTCGTACTGTAAAAACTTATATTTCAGAGACATTTTCAATGCTGAGAATTAGTTGAATTCAAAGAATATTAGTTTAATTTAATTGATGCCTATTTTTTTTGTTCATCTCCTAAAAGGCAGACTGGTGTACTTTTCTGATGCATCAAAGTAAAGAGTTTGTTTCTACTTTCCAGCATTCAGAATTCTTTATTATTCCGGATTAAATTGGTTTTGTGATAACATACAGGGTTATTCTAAATGATGGACCCATTTTTAAAAAATTGTATTTATTAAAGTACAAATCCAAAACGAACAATCTTTATACCAATGAAAAGAGGAAGTTTCAAAGTTTTTTTTAAGACATTATAAATGTTTAATGTGTGCGCCGTTTGCTGCACGGCAAACATCAACGCGATAGCCAAACTCGTTCCACACACGAGAAAGCGTATCTGCTGTCACTGAGTGCACGGCAGCAGTGCACTCAGCTCGCTGTGGCCTATTCCCGCGCGACCTCTACCGGCCGCCTCTGGAACCATCACCGCTTTGAAAGCCGTGCACTCAGTAACAGCAGAAAGTTTTAGAGTTTCAAATGATAATTTTATAAGGTTTATAAAAATATGAAAAAAAACTATATTGCATTTTTTTATGTATGCCGTACCCTAGTGTAAGATTGAAAAAAGATTAATATGACGTCAAATTGGTAATAAAATGGAAACTTTCAAATATTTCTCAATAATAGAAGGAGTATGAGTATGTGTAAATACAGAAAGCAGCTTAATATCACGTCATTAGAGAATTAAAAAGAAAATTAATCTTACATCATACTGAAAGTTTAATGGACTTTTTCAAATGTTTCCGAATAATACAAAGAGAGTATCAATATGAGCAATAGAGAAAGCAAGCATATATGACGTCAGCAAGTAATTATAACGTCCTATGAGTTTGAGGAACATATTGAATCATGATAAGAACCTGATTATGGAAATATTAGCATATTTTAACATTTTAAATTTCATTATGCAACATGTTTAATTTTGAAATTGATTTTTTTTAAATATTGCATTTAGTCCACAAGACAGATATTATTACGACAGAGTATAATAGCAGGCTTCGCCCGTTATCGGGCCGGTTCAGATATTCGAATAAACGAGAATAATAGAACGGTAAATTTTAACTTTATAAAAAGCATGACTTTTTTTTTTTTTTTTTTTTTTTTTTTTGAAAAATGAAACTTTTTTTGATTTATTAAAGAAAAGATAAAGTGTTTTGAAAGGAATGTTAAACGAAAAACTTTGTGCAATCTTCGATCACACTTGTTTCTATTAATGATGACTGTAAACAAATAGAAAAATTCTGTTTTCACTTTTCAGTCCGTTGTATGCAAGTGAAGTTATGTAAATATATGAGACTTCAAAATAGTATTTTTGTGAATTTGTAAGCAGCAGAATTGTGGACAATGGTGAACAAATTTGCAATTTTGTTTCTTTTTTTAGTTGTGATTTATCTATATGGGGCTGTTGGTTTGTTTGTAGTGCTGCAAATTAGTATATTATTGACTCTGTATTATTCTTGAGTAAGTTTACTAAAGATTCTATGTTTATTTAAGAGTTAATAATGGTAATATTTTGTTGAACTTCAGCAGAGGTACTGCATTGGAATGTCTTGTCTAAAAGCTGTCAGTCTGATGGGATGTGGTTAATAAATGTACACTAAATTATTGTTTTGTGTTATTTATTTTGCTTTTATATTATTTACCATTTTTAACAACGTTATTTATTCAATAAATGTATATCAAAATACTCTTTTAAATGTTATTGTCAGTGATAAACAAAACTGCCGATTAACAATGATTTTTGGTGATCTATCTTCTGACACATACTTTAATCTTACTTGATTGCATATCTATACTTAAAATCGTTTAAATAAATTAGATAGTTTTATTTGAAAACTCTTTTTAAATGAATTAATTCAAGAGTATTAAATTAGATTATGATTATTATAAGAGTATTGTAATAGTTTCAATTTTCAAAGACATTTAATACACAATAGTCTCTGAATTCGGGAATGCATAATGAAATGCTAATTCTAATTTTTGTCCTTATTTGCTTTTTCACTTCAGATGACAGTACCAATCAATTTGTTGAATTTTTACATTAATTTACAAAGCATAAATTCTATTATTTTTAGTTTACAATACAGTTTTGTTCTAATAGTGAATTTTTACTATCTTGATTAGATTTTGTGAAGTTTTTCACTATTAAGATCACAATCTAGTGTGTAGTGAATTGCTAAAAATGTAGAAATTTTTAAATATGTTACCTAGCCTATCTTAGCTGGGCATCATTTGTTGCTAAAAATATATTAAAAAAAGCAGTAAAAGTTGTGTTTAAAATAAAGCTTATCTCTGAACATGAATTAATGTTTCTATACACAATTTAAAAAAAAAGCTATTTCACATCAGCCATAACTATAGCAAAAAAAATGTGCTATTGTTTTTAAAAATAGGAATAAGTTTTCTTTTTAATTTATAATTTCTACTTTTTTTCATACTGTATGTTTTAAATCTGAATATGTATTTATTCTCTCAAATTTAACTTATTATTCTATAGTCTCAAAAATGCCGTTTTCTTTTCTGAAATACAGAATTACTGATTCTGAAACGATTTTGGATTCTAAAAACTACTGTACAATAAAAATTTCTGCAGAAAAATTTCTTTCAGAAATATATATACATATATAAGAATTGATAAGAAAATAAATTACCATCATAAACATCTTAATGATGATTAAAATTGTTGAAAGTGATTTCTCAAAATATGAGTTGATTGACTTGTTTATATTAGATTATTAATCAATCATTATTAATCATTCTAATAATGTCCATCAACAGTTATTAGGCACATTCAGTGACATCAAACTAAATAATTATGGTCAGAAAATAAATTATAATTAATGTCCAAATAATAAATCCAGAATTACATTTAGATCATAATGTTTAATCTTTCCCCCCAATGTGATAGTTACTTCATTCAGATCACGAAATAAATAATTATGTTTAGAAGATAAATTCGAATTATTTTCGAAATAAGAAATTCATTAATACATTTTATGGCTTAAATCCTTATTACTTTCTTCTGTCTGTCATTTCTTATTACATTTAGAGCATAAATAAACATTAACATTAAATTTATAAAAACTGTTGGTAATGCAATTGGGGAGAAAACCCTATTGCCACCATAAGACCCCATCATTTAAGTACTTTGTCTAATTAAAAGTAAATTTATTTCTATATTTGTCTATCTCGCTCACTGCAGGAAAATATTGCAAGCCTGAATATAGAAGTATGAACTTGCACGAAAATGAGCACTTTTGGTAGCATTTGACTTGTTCTAACCTCAGGAAAATGTAGTACACGAACATTTTGTTATAAAGAATGTCTGGAGACCACCGATTGAATTCGTTTTACTGAAAAATTCGCTACTTTGAAATTCCAATATGGCATTTAAAAAAAAAAGAAAATTTGTATGTACATTGAATAAAAATATACATCATTACTATACTTATATTAAATTTCGATTAAAATACAAACATGTCAGTCAATAATAAACATACAGTATATTCGGATTGCGAAAGATAATTATTAAGTTCATTAAATTTCAAGATTTTAATCGTAGCTATTATAAAGAAATTATAATTTATCTTATATACCTGATGGATTATAAAACCTCATTGACATCTTCTGTTAATGTAACTTTATTTCTTAACAAAAAAATAAGAAATTTTTTTCTGCACTGAAGTTGACAGTGTATTTTTAAAAATAAATTTTATAAAATATTTTCAAACATTGCTGGGATAATTACTTTTTAAGAGTTCCAATGTTCTATAGAGTCCTTTTTGATCATACAACACAATCTTCGGTACTTGGTGGATCATCACTGCCAGCTTCAATTTCACTGCCGTCGACCCCTTCTTCATTGAGTCCCGACGAAAGGTTTCTTCCAAATTCTAGTTTTTCAATAGGTATATATTTTTTTCTTTCCAACTGAACATTCGTAGAACTGAAATGACTATTCTTTTTAAGCCTTTAATGAAATCGTTAATTTGAAAAATTCATTAATATGAAATTCGTTAAAGTGACGATTTCTATAATATGAAAGCATAGGATGTTTTTTGACAATGCAAAAAATATTCGTTAAACTACAAAATTCATTAAACTGACATTCGTTGTAATGAGATTCTAATGTAATTTAATAATATGGTTTTCAAGGCCTCTTCAAACTCCCAATCTGTAGATGTATCACAGAACTGGAAAGTAAAGATGTTTAGAAAATCAACGAGGTATTGAGTCAAGTTATTTCATTTGCCACTTGCCAAGACATGCGATACATACACACATATATATGTGTGTGTCTATATGTATGTATACAGGATATCCAAAAAACATTGACCTCGGCTATTATTCTTTAAAAATTGATCATATATTATAAATTACAAAGTTAAATAAAAAAGGTACAACGTTTTATAAAATCAAATGAAATTTTTATATAGCCCTCGTATAAAAATTTCCAAATGAGTAAAATGTGTTCCATGCACTAATAAGATCATATGCAAAATTTCAGTATTTTATCATAAAAAGTCAAAGAGATATGTTTAATCAAAGGTGGTGAGATGTTAATCATAAATTAAAATGTATACAATGCAGAAATGCATCATAAGCAGAAAAAAATATGGCCTTAATCTTTAGTTTTATTTACAAATTTACAAAAATTTACTTTCTGAAAAATACTTTAAAATTTTACATGATGAATTGCAGATTAGAACGTGGAAATGACACATTAAAACATCTTAGAAATTTTTGACAGAAATGCAACCATTATGTAAACATTTTGAACAAGCTTTGTAATATTTGTGTAAAGTTATTATTCCTACACAGTTTAAATATTTTTGTACCAATAAATAGCACAGTTATTATTTATTTATACAAAGATAATTTCTTTCATAATTTGTGTATGATCTCTATATACAATCATCCAACATGATTTTTCCCCTTTGCAAACTCATATCCAGGCATTAAAACATAGTTTAAGTCAGCATTTATGTATTTAAATATTGCTACGGCTTTTTATGATAAAGTGCAGAAATTTTGTACATGACTTTTATTACAAATAATATATGGGGCGCATTTTACGCATTGGGAAATTTTTGTACTGCGATGGTATAAAAAATTAAATTTTGTATTTCTTCAAATTTAATGCCCTGAAAATTTTAATTAATTTCATAAAATTCTGTACCTTTTTATGTAACTTTCAATTTATAATATATAGCTATGATCAATATTTAAGTAATAAAGCCAAGGTCAATATTTTTAGGACAGTCTTTTGAGACACATATATATAAGGTGGATGCCTCTGTTATGGCCATTCTAAAATTTAAGAATTTTCTCTGCTGTCATTTTGAAAAAATCAAAACTGTTTTATTTTTTTACATGCTCGGGTTAATGGATTTTCATTAAAGAACATTGCATTCCCCTTGAAAATAATTTTACTAGTCCAAAAAATGGAATTCCAAAAGTGTACCAAGTGGCTATATCAGGAACGTGTGCATATGATATGGTCACCATTGTTCTATGTTTCACAAATCATTATTTTCTTCAATTGTTCTGCTAAATAAAATAATTTTGGTGTAAAGTAAACATGATAATCAATAATTCTTCTGTTATTCAAAAGTGGATTTGAAACAAGATTTTTCATCAAAAATGAAGTTGTTAACAAAATAGACATTACAATTTAAGTTTTTATCTTAAGAAAAATGTGAAATCCTTTTAGAGTGTAAGTAATTTCTTTAAACAAATTACTTATCGCAATAGTAATAAATAAAAAGTCTTTATTCTATGCTTGCATGGTGCACTTGATATAACCACTTGGATGTGCATATCAGTAACAGGTCAGTTTTTCACGAAAATCGTTTGGTGCAACAATATTTATTAAATCCTATGGAAAACAACTGATACTGAAGTAACTGTTTTCAGTAAATTGAATTGATTTCAATATTTTTTAAATAGTTTTGTTCCTAACAAAACAATAAATGGATTTTTCAGAAAGAAAGAAAAATACTGAATGCAAGAGTTATGCATTTTTTCAAGAGCATTTTCTTGGGTTTTCTTTAATTAACACTAGTAAGAAGAGATTGTTTTTCAATAGAAACAAACTCAAATTATAGCTAATTGTAGTAGCAGAAATATATAAAATATAGAAATTGGTTCAAGAGTTCCCAAGAAATACATATGTGAATATAGCTGTTTTCCATAAGATCTTGAAAATATTGTTGCACTCTTAATTTTTTTTTCCTAAAAAAAAATACGAATTATGTATGAGTGAGATTATCTATTTTAAGGGAAGAAAACAGTGATTACAGAGGCTGCAACATTGTTAGCATTTTCTTCTTTCTGAATCATATTTATTAATCAAAAGTATATTTGATACAACAATGACCTACATAGTTACATAGAAAAACATTCATTGTTAGGATAGAACATAGAATTCTTCACAAATATGAAAATGCCCATTAAAATTTCCTTTAAAAGTAATAAAATACATAAAATTAACAGCAAATAATGTTGTGCCCAAAACTGCTTTCAAAAATTTCTGGTATAAGTTATTTAATTACGATGAGTAAAATAAAAAATAGAAAAAAAAATTATTTTCAAAGTAATGCAAAAAAAATGCAAAATAGTAGAATTTTAATGTCAAATAATAAAGCTGAGCTACTGAGATTATGAAGAATGATAAATAAATGAAATAAATGCAAAAATGCAATAGATAAAAATATAAATGCAAAAAATAAATGCAATAGAACCTGATTTTTCATTAAAAATATCTTCTTGCACTTCACTTCAAAGATGAAAGTGCATTCCTGTACAGTGATTAATATTACAATCTATTCACAGAGGAAGAAGTTCTAAAGAAAACAATAAAATCTGTTGTCCGTTGTAATTTATTTATTTTTATTCATATAAACAACACTTAGAAATGCTGAGTGCAATATTTACACTCTTTTATTTAACTAAACTTCGTTCATGTCTCTACAGAAGGAATTTTGTAATCGATTTTTGTACTTGCTTCCTGATACTCTTGAACTAGGAAATTATGTGTACAGGTATGTTTCAGATGACAATACAACATATAAATATTTTTAGAACTTAACTGCAAAATAATAAATTAATTTTAAGAATTTTTTTCGTTAGCCAGCTGCAGGTGATAAATCACCCAATATTCCACATGATTACAACTTTATACAACTTACAGCAACAATGGAGTTTATGCTGAGCAAAATCATGCTCACTAAAATTGGACAACTAGATGTAAAAATGCAACAGTGAAATATTTTGAACACTAAAAAATAGAAGAATAAATATAAATGAAAAAAATAAAGAATGCAATCATTTTTTTAAATATGCTATTATGAATTATTAATTTAATGTTAATTAATTATGATTATACAATAAGGAACCATTTCAGAAATCCTTAGTAGATGGTTTAAATAATGTATTTTATTTTTTATCTTTAAAATGAATGTTGTTTAATATATTCACTAGTTTACATTTTCTAGCAAACATAAATCAATGCAGTGAATTTTCCATAATAGCGACTAAAGCGAAATGAATGCATTGTAACCTAAAGGTTTCAAAACAACTTGAATTCCAGTGATAAAATTAGTCATGGTTTTTAAGATAAACATTGAATGCTCATAAAGGAGCAATTTTTCTCTTTTAAACTATTTTTGCTTTTATACTTTTGACTCTGATTATTTTTTAATTTTAAGAAAAAATTACTTTTTAGTTTAAAAAATTCAAATAGCTATCCGAATGGCAAAAAATAAAGTTAACTGAAATCTAATATCAATAGTTATTTTGCGTACTATTGACATGATAATAGATTATGTAAATTTTTTTGTAGACGCTTATAAAATGTTAAATATCATTATTACAACATGAAATAACAATTTTCCAATATATTTTTTATTTAATCAGAAATCTTAGTCTGAGAGAAGTAGCCCCTATTATTAAATTTAAATAATCAAGCACAGGTTTGAAATAAAGGTCTAAACAACACTGCAAACCACTTTATTCTTTTATTACTAACTCTTCAAACATAAATGGAGTGATGACTGAATTTATAAAGACTAGTAAATGTAAAATTATAATTTCGATGCTGACACAGAAACGTTAAAATAATTGATAAAGATTTCCTCCAATGTTCAAAATAATTGTTAAAAAATTGTAAAAGTAACACTGACTCAAATTTTGAAAAAATAGCGCGTACCAAATTTTGCATGATCAGAACATAGAGAATTTATAACAAAAAGCGTAATGTGCATAAGTGTGATAAATATTTTGAAATTCTTATTTGGGAATGAGTAACTATTTCTTAAGGATTCTACATTATAGAACGTGATAAACCATGTTTACCTATGGGGACATTTCAAATTACAATGATTCAATGCTTAATTCATTTTCTAAAATTTGGTTTTTACTACCAGGAAACTGAGAGTTTATAGAATTGTTCTATAGATTCAAAAGATATTTTGTAAGCACAAGACAAAATTTGAAATCTATACTCAACTAAAAATTTTAAATTTTATTATCTTTTTTTAAAAAAAAAATGCTGAAAATATGAAGGAAAATGAAATTTTATAAGCACTTTGACATTGGGTGTCAATTTTTGGATAGTAAAAATCAAATTTTAGAAAATCAGTTATGTCTTTCTAATTTTAAATTTCCCATACATTATCAGTTTGATATGTATCTGGCATGATACATTACCATATGCATGGCATATTTTGATGCCAACATTTAGGATTTAAAATGGAAACATTAAAATATAGGGTTTTTTTCAGAATTACTGTTTCTATGAGATTCTCATATACTGCCTATGCACTTAAATTGCATCATTTTTATTTCCAAACAAATGAGGATATAAAAATACACAAAAGCATTATATACATATCAGAAAAAAAGTAGATGCAAAAATATTGCATGCATATGAGAACAAATTTAGGTAAATAAATTTTATAAGGGTAAAAAGTATGCAAATGAAAATTAAAATCCAGATTTTGATTTAATATATTCCACATACATATTAGTAATGAGTTATATTAGAAAATCAGAATTAACATGGTTCATACATTTGAGAACAAATGAAATTGAAGCATTTCTCAAAGATTTTCAACGAGTTTTTAAAATATTTTTAAGGACTGTTTAGATATACACAACATTATATGCTTGTAAAATGG
Organism: Maratus michaelseni; assembly: GCA_963931845.1. NCBI lineage: Eukaryota > Metazoa > Arthropoda > Arachnida > Araneae > Salticidae > Maratus > Maratus michaelseni. The sequence continues at coordinate 321,264,685 of OZ007596.1, read as the reverse complement.
CTGTAGAATCACAGCATTACCTGTCTATTTCCAATAATTCTTTTCAGATATTTAAACATTTTATATTAGGCATTTTCAAGACAAGAAACATATTAGAAAATTTTTAAGGAATAATGTTATTTTAATTTAAATTAGGTGCAAGATATATATACAAAGAAATTTCACACATCATAAAAAGTTCAAAACAGCTTGATATTTTTTCTTCGTTTGAAACAAAATGTGCAAACTACAAGAGCAGAAGCAATGTTTCAAAGAAAATTTCTCTTTATGATATTGCATTTTTACTAGCATTTGAATATTCACTTGTAAAGAATATTAGTTCAAAACTAGAAGTATGATTTTCTTACTAAACAATACTGTTAATTACAATTTATCATAATACAATTTTAAACATACAAACAGTTGCAGATAATATTATAAAGAAAATAAAACTCGAATAATTTCTTTCAACACTTTTCTCTTCACTTAGCAACAAAAAGAAAAAAAATTGATAAAGCCACCAAATGAAATTTTATGGCCAAATTTCATTTGAAAATTCAAAAACTGTTATTCCACTTTTTAAACTTTTAAGGACTTTCCAGAATTTCATAATAAATTTTTATTTTCAAGCACTTTTAGAATTTTTCTAAAGCATGCGACCATGAAAATGTATGAACCTTGAACCATCACACTTAACAATTAATAGGAATTACATACAAAGAAAAATATGTGATTATATTTGATAGGAAATAAGGAAAAAATCAAATTTTGAGTTAAACAAGCTAAAAAAATTGTTCTAACTTTGCTTATTTAGAATCTAATGAAAATGTGTACATAATCATGGAAATGACAAGACAAAAATCTAAAAAGAGATTTCACAAAGAAGCCATCAAGTATTTTGTTAATGGGGGGGGGGGATTATTTTAGAAAACAATTTTATTTTAAAACATAAATTGCACATGTAATGCAGCAGTAAGAACAGCCAGACTGCAAAAAAAAAAGACATTTTTTTGCTTTCCTTCATATTTAGAAATTCTCTTGGTGGGGGGAAAGACAGGTTAAAAATTTGAAAGGAGATGAAGATTTTAGACATTTGTATGAGATGATGTAGATGAGTCACCTTACTACAAAGTAAGAAATAGGACAGATATTTTGAAATATATATTAAAGATTTTTAACTATTTGTTGGGTGGGGTGCAGGGCAGAGGAGGGAATGAAACTTTTAAGAGAAAGCTGGTAATTTAGATGACTCATTATTCATTTATTGTTGCTACAGAAGAACAAATACAGAAGATTTTTTTAAATTGTTTTAGCAGTTTTAAATTTTGTATGTGGACGGAAGACAAATACTTTTGAGGTAGAGAGATAATTTAGGTGACAGATTTTCTAATTATTTTTATTAGATATCAACAAATAGGACAGAAGATTTCTTCAAAAAAGAGATCTAAAATTTTTAAACTTTGTATTCTGGAGGGAATGAGAGAAATGTGAATTTCAAAGGAAGGAGATTTGTAATTTAGAGAGCAAGAAAAAGAACAGAAAATTTTCGTATAAATACAGTTTTAAAGATTTTTTGGTGGGTAAACGTAACAACGTAATAGCTGTTATTATATGAGTAGCAATATTATATGAGTTAATATTGTTAATATAGAGAAAAAATAAAGCATATTTTTTTAATAAAGACTTTTAAAGATTTTAAACTTTGTATGCTGAGGGAAGAAAAGAGAATTGTACATTTTGAAAGGAGGAGGTGGAGAGTGGTAATTTGGATGATTAATTATTTACTAATTTTTACTAAAGAGCAACAAATAGGGCAAAAGAATATTTTAAAATAGAGTTTTAAAGATTTATGGTTTTTTCTCGGCTAAAGGTGGCAAAGAGGGCAAGCAGACGTTTTGGGGGTATAACTATTTTGAATAGCTCATCATATTTTATTTGTTACTAGAAAGCAATATTTAGAGCATTTTTTATGAAGCGTTTTTTACGCTGAGTGACGAAGGGGGAAAATGCAAATGTTGGATGGATGGGGAATGTTGTAGCTTAGAGGATTGATTTTTTACTAGCGAACAACAAATAGGACAGAAGAATTTAAGATTATGAAGATTTTAAATGGAATATTCGCCTAAAATGGATTTTAGATGGGGAGAAAAGGAAAGCGGACATTTCATGCAAGTGGGGGGAGATTTCACTGAGATTATATAAATACATGGAGGTCTGCCAAAAAAGTGAAAATCTGAAAAATTAGTTACCTTGGAGTTTTTAAATAAATTTTTTTGCAAAAAACGTTTGTAGGGGGGAATTTCTATTTGGGAAGGGAAAATAAAATAAAAAAATGCTTAGAAGTGGGTGGGGGGCTTACAATCGGATTTTACAGTATTTTGTACAGAAAAAAGAGGCTACTTTATAAATTTATGAGAATGTGCACATTCATTCAAATGATTAGATTAAGAAAATATTATGATGTGTCAGTATATATGAGATATTGTATTTTTGGTAATCTAAGACATTTTTGTAGCATGTATCATAAAAGAAGATTTCATTTACATCTCATACTCTAATACTTCACATATATATCTCATACTATAATGCTTCACATGTACATCTCACATTCTAGTATAAGGATTACTAATTTGGTCATTATCCCCTCCAGCAGTTGATGAAAAATATAATTTAAAAATCAATATAGTATTATGATAAAATAGCAAGGGGAGCATTCACTCTGACATCAAGATGTTATGATATAAATGAAATATATGAAAAAATCTGAAAGTTTTATGTACATTACAGATTGGATTGTGAAACCACCATTTTCAAAAGGAATTGAAACCATCAAATATAATTTAAAAGATGAAGTTAGAGAGTTGTTAGTTGATCTTAAAGCTAAGAAGCTTTTGAAAAATATTATTTTTAATCTCGTCTGAACGAATATGAATATTACATGAAAATGCCCAAAACTCTCTTAAATGGTACTCCCATTTTTGCATACACTTTCAAGTTCCCTCATGGATGAATTTGATTTCAATTACGTTAATTTCATTCTAGCAAAAGGCAAAGAAGAAATAATTTAGATATTGAATTTCATAAGGATTTAATTTTCAAACTTAAAGAATCACCAATCACATTCATCTTATTGACCATGTCAACCAATATTAGAAACTTAATAAAAGTTTCATCATAATGATAATAATTACATATAAACAAATGAAACATATGTAATAAAAAATATAAAAATCACAAACAAGTTTTTTATCAATTTACAATACTTTTATGATAAGTAGTGGTAGTCAATAAACACATGAGTTGTAATTTTCCAACTGGACGAAAAATATCCGGTCCAGGATTCGAACCTGGGATCTCTTGGCTGAAGCTGACATGCTCTACCAACTGAGCTATCCCGGTTGAATCTGGAGGGCATAATTCATCCAGTTAACCTTATTGATCATAGCATCTGGTCTGATATTTTAATCAGCTCAACAGAAAAGATCGCAGGTAATGGAACTCCAGTAAACGCTGGATAAGTGAGATGGATAGCTCAGTTGGTAAAGCGTGGCGGCTTCAGCCAAGAGATCCCAGGTTCGAATCCTAGCCTGGACATTTTTCATCCAGTTAGAGAATTACAACTCATATGATTTATTTACCAATTTGAAACAATTGTGTTAAAATTAATCTAGTCAATAAACAGTTGAAAATCACTTGAAGGGGACAATACTCATAAAAGTTCAGTGCTCCTTACTCTAGTATTTCATTTCAGAACCCCTTTATCGACAATGGATAATTTATAGAAATTACAGAAAAAGCAAAAAACTTTTATGAATATTAACAGTTTTTCTATAACTCTTACAACAAATTTGTGACTGAATAAGCCAACATTCATAAAGAGTGCTGGAAAGAGATGCATATCTGGATAGAGGCTAAAATAGATGTGGGATACACATTTAATTTCTTTTTACTTGTGTTGTTACACAAGGTATATTGCAATCATTTATGAATCAGATTATGTCTATTCAAGGAACATTTCTGAGAAAAGTTTTTGTTGCATATCTCACAACTGAAAGGTTTCTCATTAGTATGCACACGAAGGTGTTTTTTCAAGGTACTTTTCTCTGAAAATTGTTTGTTGCATATCTCACAAATGAAAGGTTTCTCATTTGTATGCATGCGAAGATGTGCATTCAAGTTACTTTTCTGAGTAAATTTGTTGTTGCATATCTCAATGCATCATCAAAACGCAACTGTAAGGTTTTTCATTTGTATGCATAAGAAGGTGTTTATTCATGTTTCCTTTCAGAGAAAATTTTTTGTTACATATCTTACAATTGAAAGGTTTCGCATTTGTATGCATGAGAATGTGTGACTTCAAGTGACTTTTGTGAGAAATTTTTTTACTACATATCTCACAACTGTAAGGTTTCTCATTTGTATGCATGAGAAGGTGTTTATTCATGTTTTCTTTCAGAGAAAATTTTTTATTACATATCTCACAACAGTAAGGCTTCTCATTTGTATGCACGCGAAGGTGTTTTTTCAAGGTGCTTTTCTCAGAAAATTGTTTGTTGCATATCTCACAAATGAAAGGTTTCTCATTTGTATGCATGCGAAGGTGCGCATTCAAGCTACTTTTCTGAGTAAATATTTTGTTGCATATCTCACAACTGTAAGGTTTCTCCTTTGTATGCACGCGAAGGTGTTTTTTCAAAGTACTTTTATCAGAAAATTGTTTGTTGCATATATCACAATTGAAAGGTTTCTCATTTGTATGCGTGCGAAGATGGCCATTCAATCCACTTTTTTGAGTAAATTTTTTGTTGCATATCTCACAACTGTAAGGTTTTTCATTTGTATGCAAGAGCAGGTGTGCATTCAAGCTACTTTTCTGAGTAAATTTTTTGTTACATATCTCACATCTGAAAGGTTTCTCATTTGTATGCACGTAAAGGTGTTTCTTCAAGGCACTTTTATGAGAAAATTGTCTGTTGCATATCTCACAAATGAAAAGTTTCTCATTTGTATGCATGAGAATGTGCATACTTAAGCTATTTTTCTGAGGAAATTTTTTGTTGCATATCTCACAAGTGAACAGTCTCTCATTTAAATGCATGAGAAGTTGTTTATTGTTTCCCTTCTCAGAATATTTTTATTGCATATGTCACAAACAAATGGTTTCTTATTTGTGTGTATGCGCAGGTGTGTCATATAGTGACTCTTCTGAGAAAATTGTCTCTTGCAAAACTCACAAACGAAAAATTTCTCATTTATTTACATAAGAATGTGTGAACTTAAATCATTTAAAAAAACTTTTTGTTGTGTATCTCAAAAACAAAGCTTTTCTTTTATCATGTATGACAAGGTGGTTATTTAAGCCACACATACAAGTATTTACAGCTTTATATAAATATAAAATAATGATTGTTAAGGAGATGTTGATTCAAATCGTCTTTGAAATCTATTATTGTTACATTTATAATAATGATAAAAATTCACTTTAATATAATTGCCCGTTTTTTCACATGTTGTAATGTTTTCATCAGAAAATCCTTAATTATATTCTTCCTAACCAGTTGTATTTCGATGTGAAAATACAAATTTCATAACGCCTGACATAGGAAAATTTTATTTGGCTTGTGAAGAAAGATATACACGGATTGTTGTGTCGCACAGCATATAAAATTATAAACATAAAATGTAAATAAATGCTTCAGGTGAATGAGAAATCAGGAAATTGAGAATGAGAATTCAGGTACAAAGGAAGTGTTGCTGCTTGTGGGTGGGTTGACAATCATATAATTTTATTGATTGATTTTCACTTTTGTCCCATTCAAAATTCTGCTGCCTTTTTTCTGTGTAGTAATCATAAACTGTTTCTATTTTTCACCGAAAATGAGGTTAGGAACAGATTTAACTGAAATGAAAGAAAATATATTAATGTGAATAATTTTATATTTTAATGAAGCATTTATAATAATTCTGCTTTATTACATTATTATGATAATCAGGGCTTAATTTCTGACAAAAAAATACCGGAGCCCTAATATTCTGCAGTAATAACACACGTAGCGTACTTCTCCCCCCCCCCATCCACCATCACTCCAATCAGCATATTTATATTTCATGCATTATTTTCAAAATTTAAAGCATTGTTTTTTTATTTAGCAAAATAAAAAATTTTAAATACATCTATCTATGTATACTTAGCTATGAATTATTCCCCTTTTTAGTTATTTCTACTTCCAAATAGAAACATTTGCCTAATCTTAATATTAATTAATCGTAGAATTCTGCTATTAAATAAGCTCATGATTATGATTCAGAAATAGTGTTAACACAAAAAATGAATAGCTCGCAGCTATGCGGAATAGAAAAAGATTATTTCTGTTTACTCTTTATTCTGTTCAAAATAGCATTAAAATGATCTGAAATGAAAATAAATAAAATTTTGAATTTAAGATAGATTGAGCTTGAGCCTGTCCAAACCCGAAGACTGATATAAAAATCGAGCCTGTTTCATCTCTATCTCTTACGTGAAGGACACATTACATCACCTATAAGTGTTTTGATACAAAAGATTGAAGATGGGAGGGAAAGGAAAAGGTGATTTAGGATTCGCTTTTCGGAAGAGTTATTGCACTGGGATCCAGAGCGCTGTGTTTATGAGCTCTGGTAAATTTTGGGCAACATTAAGTATTTACTAAAAACAAAGAAATATTGGTGCTGGGCTTCGGCACAAATTAAGTCCTTATGATAATCATTTTGAATAATTAATCAGTAACTGAAACAAAAAAATGTCATTATAAAAATTTCATTTTTGAAATATTTTTTAATTTTAGGTAAAATTATATATATTTTAATTCCATGAGATAGGAAAAATCAAATCTTAAAAACGCTACTGTAAAACATATTACGATAACTTCGTATAATATACTATAATGCTGAAACGTTATGCATCAGGAATCCACGCAGCTCCTCTGAGTGGTCCTGCATCAACTTGGCTTTGCCGCAGGAGAATGACTGGGAGCTCATGGATGACATGTTTTGTTGCCATTTTTGAGGTTCCTGGAGCAGGGTCTGAGACGGGCAGATCTCGATGAATCTCCATGTCTAACTTCATCAAGTGCCACATGTCTCTGGGGACTCCAACTCATGGTAGCATGTTGTGGAACTCTTTCTGCCTGAGTGGCAGATATCACGCTTTGTGCAGAGGAAATCGGGTGGCTACATAAGGGGCAGATGTACTAATGGAGAGCAGACAGCACCATGGTCTGGTAGAACCAATTTTTTCTTTCATAGTATACCTTGTATTCTCCACTTTTGGCCTAATCAACTGAAAGTGAGAAGGTGAGAGAGAAGCATTTCTTTTACTTTTTTATGGTCCGTATTTTCATTTATTTTATTTCATTTTTTGTCTGCCGGCAAAGAGCCAGTGACAGCCTTTGTTGGCATCTCATGAGTAAATCTCGTGTGGGTCCCCACACTAGACTTAGAGGCATGTTGGATCTTATGTGTTCCCACGTCCTCAGAAACAATGATGGTTCTGACCCTTGCTCGGGAACCGTACCTGTTCTGGGTTCTTTCTGACTTTTCTTAGAGGGAATTAACATGAAAATAGAGAATTTAGATAGGATTGACGCTATTAGGGGAAGGGACCCGGGTCTGTCGCCAACTTGGGCGGCAATTTGGCGGCCAAAATTAGCTGCCAAATTGGCACTATTTCCAGTATTTCGCCAAATTTCCATAGACTCCCATTGAAATCCAATAGCGTTTACTCGCTTGCAAAAAATCAACAAATTGAGATATTGCAATGCAACAAAAATTAATATTAGCTTATGAATAGAGCTTAATTGAACTATTTACATTATTTTTAAGCACAAACACTAAATATGAAGATTTTCATTAAGAATGATCAGAACTTGGAGAACATTGTTTAACAAAGTATTGTACAAATCCAGTACTATTCAAGATATTGAAATCTAATCATAAAGAAAAATATTTGAAACTTATTTTGGAAAAAATGTGTTTTATTTATTTTAATCTTTTTCTTTCACAAATAATTGAGGTGATAGGCTGGATTTGTTTGGTGATGGATGAAGCTGATTTTTGTAATAAATTTAGGTTTCATTTAAATTACAGCAACAATTACGAAGTGGAATCTAAAAATTGAATTCATAGAAAATAAGGGATCACGAGGCAATCCAGAATGGAAATGCGAAACGATTATGTCTGGGGTTGGCTAGGGCACGATTATGCAGGGCATTGGTGAGCGTAGCGAGCAGTGGGCTGAGCCCCCTAGTATTGAAAAGAAAAAAGAGACAACTTCGGGACAACCTATATTGTTGGAATTTGAGAGAGTTAAAGGAGCAATTAAGAAATTAAAAAAATCAAAGAGCTAGTGGTCCTGGAGGCATATCAGCTGAGCTGATCAAAAACGGAACCGATAATCTGCTCAGATTAATTACACAATTATTAGAAAAATGCTTAAATGGAGAAGAAACACCAGAGGAATGGAGAATTGGATATTTAACATCTATATATAAGAAAGGGGACCAACAAAAATGAAAAAATTATCATGGCATTAATATAACAGCAATGTTTAGTAGACTGTATGGCCAAGTCATAACAGATTTCATTGAGGACTAAATTAGAATGAAGGAAATTGAACAGCTGAGTAGATTTAGAGAAGGAAGATCTTGTATGGTTAATATATTTTGTCTTAAACAAATTGTTGAAAAAGAAATGGTGGTGGGAAATCAAACTCATCTTCTATTTATTGATCTTATGAAGGCATACGATAATGTTGCAATCGCAAAATTATGGAATGTATTAAAGGAAATGAATATAAATCAAAATATTTTTGGAGCAATTCAAGAACTTTAGAGACAATCAAAAACAAAGATTAAAATAAGCCAAATATTGTCAAAAGATTTTATAACAGATAAAGGGCTCAGACAGAAATGTTGTGTCTCTGCAACACTTTTTAAAATTTATGTTGAAGCAGCTTTGGAAATTTAGAAAGAAAATTGCAGTGGAATGGAACTTAATGTGAATGGAACATCAATTTTCACTCTGCAATTTGCAGATGATCATGTTTTAATTGCAAAAATAAAATTTATTTAGAGAAAATGATGATATAAATTTAGGGAGAATATGAGAAATGGGGACTTTACATGAACGTTAGTAAGACCAAATACCTATGTATAGCAGGAAATGAGACAGAACTAAATTTAAATAACAACATAAAAATAGGAAGCTGCATTATTATAGATACATTGGTGTAAACATTAATAGAGAACGCACACACTTACAGGAAATTAAATACAGAATCTGTCAAGGAAGAAAGGCTGTTAATCTATTACATTCTATTTGGTGGAATAAGGAGATCTCCAGGAAAAGAAAATATAACATATACAATTCTATTGTAAAGAGCAAATTGTTACATGGAGCAGAGGGATGGAGAATTATGGAGACAGAAAGAAAGAAATTAGCAGCAGTGGAAATGGATGCCCTAAGAAGACCATGCAGGATATCAAGAATAGAAAGAATAAGAAATGAAAGAAATGAAAAAAATAACGGGAACCATATTAGACAATCTTCAAAAGAAGCAATTAATCTGGTGTGGTCCTGTTAAAAGAATGAATGATGAGTGACTACCTAAAATCGCATCTAATTGTAGAACAAACCAAAAGAGGAAACGAGGAAGACCACGAAAGACCTGGATGGATGGTATAAAAAAAGATATGAGGGATAGAGGTCTGGAGGAGGAATGGACAGTGTTGAATTCAGACACATTTCCCCAAGAGGGATTTCTGGGGCTCCGAAGGTGACAATATACAGTTCTGGGGGGGGGGGAATTGCACTTTTTGACCATGGAAAGTGTAAAATCTCAAATCTTCTAGGGAAGACATTTCAGTGCTCCGGGGAGGAATGTTTCCCCCCAGCCACCCCCTGAATTCAACACTGGGAATGGACCCTTGACTGGAAGAAATGGAGTGGTCTCTTGCAGATTTTTTGGATTGGCGGCACCTGACACCTGACACCATAAACTGAGTTAAATAGGAATATAAGCTAATTACTTAAACAAATGTTTCAATAAAATATAAAATCCTTATATACCAGTTTTTTTGTCTTATTTTTATTTTAATATGATTCGGTCTTGATGAGTATATGCTTTTAACATCTGCATTGATGCCACAATCTACCGAACTATGACAGAAATATCAAAAGTCAAGCAAGCATCATTCCAGAATACACTAATTTTATATTTCCTGATAAAAAAATATACGACATGAAAATATATTTTAGTTTAATCAAAGGACTTCGTTTAAAAATTACCACAGATTTAATAAGTTGCACCGTTTTTAATTTAAATAAAAAACTGAAAATTCAGTGCAAAGATATTTGCAATTCTATTACATATGAGTAAGAATAAATTTAGAAGATTTACATTACTTACAAGGGGACTGGGAAACATGATGCGCACAGATTTTGATGATTTTAAAGTATCTTGTAAGGGTCATACCCCTAACTATTCAGGTCAAAGGTTTCCTTCAAATGGGCTTTAGTTTTCGAGAAATTTCGGGTTAAAGTTCAGTATGCATTTCAAATACCCATTAGTTTGCAGTCTTGAACAAGAACTCTGTGGTGCAGAGCTAGCGCGCACGATTTGAGAGCGGGAGATGAGGGTTCTGTCCTCTCTAGTGACTTTTTTAATAAATTTTATATATTTGTCACGTTATAAGTTTTATGCAGAATTATGAATTCTGCAACTTTGAACTTTTTGATATTTTCCTAATAAATTCCATTTACATTTTCGAATTTTTTGTAAAAATTTACCTTTTTTTTAAAGTTTTGAAATTAATATTTCTATTGATGAAATTCCAAACTAATTTATGTCTAGATTTTGTTTAATTTTTTTATTATTTACCTTTTATATTTTAATAACCGTTCTAAAATAATACTTTTTTTTAACTTTATGAAATTTTAAATGAAAATTTATCATTTTTTATAATTTATACAAAATATTTTTTATCTCAAATCATCTAAAGGTATGTATGATTAGGTAATTCCAACAGCATATCTTGAAAGGAGTAATAAAATATTAAAGAGTAACGCTTACATCCAAATTTTAGCCTGTTATATATATATTTTTTTATGTTATTTAAATACATTTAACTGTAAAGTTCAAACTCTACATAATTTATGATTTGCACAAATAAAAAATAATATATTACAATTATTTTATTTTTCATACTAACAAGTCGATGCCATACAGAAAAATTCAACTTGAAATAAAAAATCGTTTGTAAATTACAATACAGTCCAGTCTCTAAAATCCGGACATCTTAAATCCGGAAACCTCCAAAATCCGGACTACATAAATGTTAATCTAATTTTACACATCTTTGTTGGATTTGTTTTCTTATTTCGTTCATAGATGGCAGCACAGAACAATTTTGTTAATTTTTTGCCATTTTAGTTTATGTTCGACATTTCGCCGACTTTGTTCATAGAAGGCAGCACCGAACAATTTCCTTAAATTTTTGCCATTCTAGTTTATTATCGGAGTTTTGCCGATAGATGGCCGTACCAGTTTTTTTAGGGACAAGTTTTTTTTTATTCATGATTTTATACGATCAGGGGTCGTTCAGTCAGATTAAGCTTAAGGTTTTTTAATATATATGAAATTCCAATTAGTTCATCCTAGTGCATTCAATTATGTAAATTATGCAATTAGTAAAAAAAGATAACATATTTCTCTGTCAATAGCGAATAAAATTTCGTTGCTAAAAGCTGCCGATGATCGGAAAATGACCCCGATGATTTGGTAAATGAAGAAAAAAAATAAAAGTACAGAAGAACTAATAAATAGTTTAGACACAACAATAATAGGATTAGAACAGAGGAATTTTATAACAGAAAATGAATTAATGTCCTTATATAGGATTAGAGAGAAGGTAATGGCCAATAAGCCTAAACTAAGACAACAAAAACTGACAGACATATTTAAAAAAAATCTTAATCGTAAAAATGTTCTGTGTATATTTAATTTTATAAGATTAATATAAGTTTGATTTTGTTTTTGAATCATTTAATATGTTATTTAGGATTTTTTATAAGTATTATGATTTTTTGTGATTATTATTTATAATTTTTGCTCATAATTTTAAGTTGTTATTGTCCGGATTTCAGGATCTCTAAAATCCGGAATTATCGAAAATCCGGAAAAGCCATGTCCGGAACGATTCTGGATTTTAGAGACTACTGTACATATAAAAAATATCTGAAAAAAAATCGACTGCAATGACTTTTATGGTGATATTAGAATAAATAAAATTTCTTTTTATTCATTTCATTTAGCTTCCTTTGCAGACAATTATAATGTTTGAAATAATTTTTTTTCAACTTTTAATGCATTTTTAAATATATTTATCACAATTTAAGTATTTAAAGAAGATATAATATGCTAATTTATACATTCTTCCAATATTATTAAAACAATTTACGTAAAGAATATATTTAAAGGTGATTTTTAATACGGAATTCGTTTAGAATATTTTTGTGATATGTATCACACAATTAGTTCCATATTTAATAAACTAAAAATGTCAATGTCAGTGATAATAAATATTTTAATATTTCAGCAGTTAACATATTTCAATATATTTAGAACAAATCCAATATTAAAAGGATATATTATTTTGTTATTTTTTTCTTAATCATTAAAAAATTTGTAAATAGAAAATGCAAATAAAAATAAATGCATTATTTTATAAATACGATAAATATATAAGTAAATACATATATATGTGCAAACAATAATCAATTTTAAAAAGATATAAATTAGTTTGGATTTTCGTCAACAGAAATATTAAAATAAAAATTGTGCAAAAACTACAAATTTTCACGAAAAATTCAAAAATGTAAATGGAATTTATTAGGAAAATATCAAAAAGTTCAAAGATGCAGAATTCATAATTCTGCATAAAACTTATAACGTGACAAATGTATAAAATTTATTAAAAAAAGTTAAAAAAGTCACTAGAGAGGACAGAACCCTCATCTACCGCTCTCAAATCGCGAGCGCTAGCTCTGCACCATGGAGTTCTTGTTCAAGACTGCGAACTAATGGGTATTTGAAATGCATACTGAACTTTAACCTGAAATTTCTCGAAAACTAAAGCCCATTTGAAGGAAACCTTTGACCTGAATAGTTAGGAGTATGACCCCTACAACATACTTTAAAATCATCAAAATCTGCGCACAACATGTTTGGAGGTCCCCTTGTTAGTATAGAAATTGTAACTAAGTAAGTTAATTACTCAAACATCTGTTTAAATAAAATGTAAAATCCTTGTACTAGTTCTCTTTTGTCTTTTTATTTTAATATGATTTGGTCTTGATGAGTATAAGCTTTTAACATCTGCACTGATAACGCCATCTACCGAACTATGAGAGAAATATTAAAAGTCAAGCAAGCATCATCCCAGAATACACTAATATTATATTTCCTGATAAAAAATATACGAAACGAAAATATATTTTAATTTAATCAAAGGACTTCATTTAAAAATTACCACAGATTTAATAAGTTGCACTGGTTTTAATTTAAATTAAAAATTGAAAATTCAGTTCAAAGATATTTGCAATTCTATTACACATAAGTAAGTATAAATTTGTAAGATTTACATTACTTAATATAAAAATTATAATTAAGTAAGTTAATTGCCTAAACATATGTTTAAATAAAATATAAAATCCTTGTACAAGATTTTTTTTGTCTTATTTTTATTTTAATGTGATTTGGTCTTGATGAGTATATAGTTTTAATATATGCAGTGATAGCGCCATCTACCGAACTATAAGAGAAATATTGAAAATCAAGCAAGCATCATTCCAGAATACACTAATATTATATTTCCTGATAAAAAATAAAATAAAAAATACATGAATCGAAAGTTTTTTAAAATTTAGAACAGGATTTCATTTGAAAATTAACACAGATTTAAAAAGTTGCACTGTTTTTAATATTCAAAAATTACAATAATGAAAATAAAAACTTACCCATTATGTTACATCACAAACTGATATGGCAAAAATATAAACAATACTTAATAATTTATTATATAGATTCAAAAAATCAGTTTCTCATATAATAATAAAATAATTTATTTAAATACATCAAAATCAGAAGAATCAGTATATGAAAAAATAAATAAAAAATAAACGAAACAAAAAGATGTTTTAATTTAATCAAAGGACTTCATTTAAAAATTAACAAAGATGTAATAAGTTACACTGTAGTGATCTGTTGATTTTTAAGAAAGATATTTGTGAATTTCCTCAAAAAATTATGTTTATTGACATTTAGAAAGATATCAAGTAGGAAAAAAATTTGCAGATAATCTGCAGCGGCATATAATCTGCATTACAAGAAAAATAAAGTTTTAAAAAAATAAACTGCGGAGTATAGGCAGGAAATTAGTGTATTTAGTTTATTTTATTATAAAAAAGTTTATTGTATAAAATACATAAAATTTTATTATATAACACACACAAATTATTTTATTATAAAGCACGCATAATGTTTATTTTATTAAATCACATACAATGTTTATTTTATTATAAAACACACGTTTGTTTTATTAAAACACATAAAATGTTTATTTTATTATAAAACACACACAATGTCAAAAATACAACTGACTAAGCTTTTAATACCAAAGGGCCTTGATTAATGCATAATATCTGGTATAGTTGAGACTGGTACACAGTGGACAACTTTTTCTGTTACTTTTTTTTTCTCTTTAACAGACAGACTGACCTACCTGAAAATATTTTTGAATATTCCTTAAACCTTTTTACATTCATCCTGATTTTCAGAAGATGGTTTTAAATACATTTTTCGAAAAAAATATTATATTCACCTGTAAAGTGGACCATTGTAAACCAGAAGTGAGTCACAGTGGACCGCTATTAGATATTATCTGAAATAAGATATAAATCTATTTTTCATTAATCTAATTCTTCTTTATTTCACCTTTACCTCAAAAATAACATAGTAATTGAAATTTGCAGGTAACATTTTGAAACAAAAAAATACTGTATACATAAGTCCAGTGTGCACCGGTCTCCCTTACCAGGTCACATACAAAGCAAAATCACGGGTTTGCCATGCCAGTAAAAAAGAAATCGCGATTTTGATGCCAAAAAAAAAAAAAAAAACCATTATCTATACAGAAAAAATGTTTGAAACCATTTTGATGTCTGAATCTAACTTTGTTTTTATATGTTTTTCCAATAGCTGAATGCACAGTTCTGGGAAAAAAATAAACTAATTCCCCCTACTAAATAAACATATAAAAAAAGGATATAGGAATCAACCAATTTTGAATAATATCTATTAATTAATGGTAAGTATACATTATGCTCCAGGAGTCATCAACATATTCAAAATTGTACCAAGTATTTTTCAAACGTTAACGCCAAGTCTAGATGCTTTGAATTTCTTCAATCAACAAAGTAGCATGGAAAAGAATACAGTTTATGCACTTAAATCTTCACAACATTAGAACAGAAAGTGTGTTAGAAGTTTTACTATAAATTAAGGAAAATAAATTATCTTAGAAGAAAAAGTACTGTGAACATTCAATTACTCACTCGAAAAGTTGTCATCATCTCTTATGAATAAACTTCATTCTTCAATAAGGAAACACTTTCCGGTATGCTTACCTGTTTAAAAACAAGGCCATTTTAATAAAAAAAATGGGTGTGATATATAAATATTTCAATTCTATTAAAAGCAACTGTGCAATGGGTACAAATAATTCACATTTTAAGGATAAAATTTAAAAAAAAATCAAATGTAATTTAAGCTTTGAAAGTATCTAAATATATATGGATAAAACAAAATGATTTTTTTACAAATAGAATTGTCATTTTGAAATTATTGTTACAATGACATTAAAACAGACAAATTTTGCATGAAATCAGTAATAAAAATATGTATTAAACAGATACACATAATAATCTAACCTTTAATATCTTTGTAGGAATAGTTGCTTAAATGGTGAGCATTAGGCTTAACTCAACTACACACATGCAACTTTCTTTTAATTATTAATATTTCTCTACTTTGGTGAAAACCAAAAGAGAAATAAAGTAAATCAAGTACATAAATATTCTTTTGTAAAGAAAATAGTATAAATATCACGTGAGAGTTATAACACACAGGTAGAAATTACGTAGCACGCTATATAAAGCCATTTAGCGATTAGATTTTCGATAGACACGATAATATTAGAAAATGTTTCGATTATATTTCATGTTCGATTAAAAATACGCTATGCTGCTGTCTATTATTCTAACAAAGTTTCAGCAACTTGTTTTTTATGTGAATAAGTAAAATTTTAGGTTATTTCTAGGAGACCTGGCTTTTTCCTCTCACAAAAGTCCGAGCAGAAACAAAAATTATCAAAATAAAAGAAATTTTATCAAAAATTAGTAATTTAAAGGTTAATATTTATAGATATTTATTAAAGTTATAATTTTAAAAATATTCGAAGAAAGAAAAATGACACTCGAACTTAGATCTCATCATTAGCCCATAGAAAGAAACAGAAAATCTGTAAGAAGAGTTTCCCTTAAACATGAAGTATTCTTTTGATATATATGTATATATATATATATATATATATATATATCACTTCTACAAACTTTTGTTGAAAAATTAAAATAAAAACACTATACAGACAAATGTCCAAATAAAATAAATTATATATATAACATATTAATTTTGCCTTACTTTTTAAATTATAATTTTAAAAAAATTTAAATATTTTAAAGAACCACCAATGGTACCATACAAATTTCCTTCTTTATTATTATTTTTCAAAGTATTTCACTGCTACGGAAATTAAGATGCCCAACAATATCACTATACTGGAAGGATTTTGAATGAGTTTGGATAAGTTACTAAATATTGGCTCAGTGCTCGAATCTCAATGTAATCAAGATATAATGAAAATAAATTTTACATACATTAGTACTTATTTTAACATAAAAAAATCTAACAAGCTTTTTAGTCAGTCGATTTGTTTAATTTAAGTGTACTCGAAAACCAATCAAATATTTTATTAATATCATTATTTGAGTATTTTACAATATCCTAGTGACATATTGATGTATGGTTTTAAGAAAAAAAAGTATTTATCAAGTAAAAATGTAATTTTTGTAGTAAAAACTGAAAATTTAAATAAAAATTTTAAAGAAAATTGTAAAACCAAACTTCTACAATTTTGAAATAGCTTTTGTTATATACTTTTCTTAGAAGTGTGCTCTATAACTGTAAGGATCAGATTTCCAAAAAGTTTGTTTATGAAAAAATTAATAAAATGTTATGACATACATAAAGAATATAGTAAAAATTGCTATTTACTTAACATTTATGTTTTTTAAAACGAAACTCTTTAAATTACTGAAAATCCAGTCTTTGATTTTGATGAAAATGTTCCAAGATTATAATTCTGAATTATTCAAGGGGAAATGGTTGGAGTCAAAATCCCTTTTCAGATTATCCCTCTACAGTTATCTAAATTCATTTTTAGCAAAACCTGAAAATTGATATTTCATTATTTTTTTTTAAAATGAAGTGAACCAAGTTCATTTAATTATTAATCAACAAAGCAAACCAAGTTCGTTATTTAAACTGGGCATTTCTTTTTTAACTCTCGGTTTCTGGAACTGATTGCTCACCTTCATTTCTTTTTTCAAGAAAGTTTTTAAAGTTTTTTCTTTGTTTGTTTTGGTAATCTTCATAGACTTAATTTTTCATCATATATGTCTAAAAACAATCAAAGAATTGCAAAAAAAAATTAAGATAAGAATAAAAGAAAAATATTGAAAACTGTCATTTTTATTATTGTTATACATAAATATTCCAAAATGCAATGAAATGATTTCGACAAAATTTAAAACAAGAAAAGTTGAAAAATGCTTTAATGTCTTTTTATCTTATTCTTTTAGCATAAACAGCTTAATATTTGTTTATTCTCCATGTTATCGCAATTTCAAATGTTTAGCAATTTGAATGAATGAATTTATCTTTTTTATTCGCATTTTATACACATATATATATTATATTGAAAACATAGCATTTTCTTCTTTTCTTTCATAATGCCATGAACTTAATTTTTTTTGGGTTGGGGAAGGGAAGAAACTTTTAATCAAACATAACTGCTTGGATTTCTAAATTCACAAAGCAAATGATGCTAAATAACACCTTTCTTCCCCTAAATGTGGATTATTCAAATGAAACTATTTATAAAACTGAATAGGAATAAAATATTTTTGACTTAAAATTTATTTTCCAAACTGTAAAGAACATCATCGTTAAGGATGCTTAATTTTACTTATTTAAAAATAATAATTGAGTCATCAATTGTTGCAACAGTAAACTCAGTATGAATGGTTATCAATGATGAGCAATGCATTGCAGTACCGTCCACTTTTCAGATTTTCTAGTTTATGTAGAATATACCATGGACGTGACACTATCAGGGAGATGATTTTATTTGTTGTATATGCAACTAGAGAGCCCAAAAGTATTATTTGTCGGTAACTCATAATTTTTGTAATAACGACTGCCACATATGCAAAGTAGACTTTGATGAAAGCCATGCCAACAGACTGTTTTTATAAGTATACTACTGCTTCATTCCTTTCTTTTTAATAGAAACTCTATACAGGATTAAAAATTTTCAGAAACAGAGTGTTAAAAAAGAAATACTCAGAAAAGTGATTTTGTTAATATTTTTGTTAATCTAATTAAAAAGTAAAATTTAAATCTAATTAAAAAGTAAAAAATGGCAGCTAAAACTTGAAAAAAAAAACTTTTTAAATAAAAATTTACACAAAATTGATTTTGGATATTTCTGGTGTGAAAAGTTCTACATTTCAACAAAAATGTAATCATTACCTAAAATATGGGAAGAGCTAACTTGTCAATGGACATTATAAGTATTAGACAGAAGTGTATTGTCTGCGAGAAGAAATAGTTCTTTACTGAATTTGCAAGAAAAAAAAACTTTAAATCAGATTTTTTTCGATTTTTCCATTGAAAAATGATTGATTGATTACACAAAATTGATTTAGCATAATGTACAGTGATATTTATGATAAATACCTGTAATATTCAAGGAACTTGTATTTCTTCACGTAAAAGTTTCTGGTGGGATTTTGGCGGTTGAAACAAATCAGCGTTTAACCCTATTACCCCCTAAGTGCTAAGAGTGATTGATCTGCTACGGAAAACTTTTCCAGTCATTTCCAGAGAATGTAGATTCTTGATGGCCAATCAAATGTTTCATTTTTTTTTTAACTATTAAAGATAGAGTAAAAATTTCAATGTATTTGAATTTTTGGAAAATTTCACTTCAAATACATACCAAGCATATGGATAAAATAGATAAAATAACAAAAATTTTCCTTAATGTACAAAAAAATGTCTAAAAATGTTCTTTATTATGAACATACAGGGTTGGGCAAAACTTTGCAGGTGATAGAATGCAGCTATACGAGCAAATTTCATCATAGAATGTATGGTCAGAATGCAAGTGGTGAAAAGTTAAAAAGTAGTTTTCTACCATCGCAGTTAAAGAATTAACGCAAGAATGAGATGAGTTACTTCACAAATTTTTTTTTAACAGCAATGTAATTAATGTACATGCTCAAAGAAATTGCTCAAAAGATCTTTGCCCAACTATAATGCATGCTTCACACTTTCAGGATGTGGACAGACACACATTTGTGAAGTCACCAGGCATTTCCCGAATATCCCTGGCAACAACGGCAATCCGGTGTCTAGATCCGTATCAGTTTCAATGGGGCACTCATAGATTAGGCTTTTCGTATGGCCTAACAGGAAAAAGTGCAAACATGGGAGATCTGGTGATCTTTGTGGCCAAGCTATATATGGGACCACCTCAACCAATCCATCGCTCTGGGAATGTCGTATCTAAAGTGTTCCACACATCCAAGACAAACTGTGCAGGTGCACCTTCATGTTGAAACCACATTCTTGATCTGATGGTGGTTGGAATTGGATGTAGCAGCTCCAGCAACACCTCTCTTAGGAATGCGTCATACGATTTACAATGCCACCTAGCGGTTCATGCGGCCATACATTCTATGACAAAATTTGCTCGTATAGCTGAGTTTCATCATCCTGTAAAATTTCGCCCACTTTTTCAGGTATTATTACATCCTAAAGATGGATTCAAATAATTTCTTGAGTGTGGTCCAAAATGTGAAGATGATTGTACTTATTTTAGAATAGAGTAAGGAAAAATGTTTTCCATTTTATTTTGATAGAGTTTCTTATAATGTTTGGAATGAAATTTGTACTGAAACTGAAATTGTGATGAAATCTGTAACAAATTAATTAGATTAATTTAAAAATTTGCTTTTACTTTAAACATGAGCATATTTGACTTCTGTTAAGTTGAGATACTTAACAGAAGTCATAAGAATAAGAATAAATAAGAATTCAGGCTGCATTAAAATCTAAACAAACATTGAACACAATTTTTTTTATTTAAAATATAATGTGAGAAGAAATGTTTTTATGCATATTCTATGTATTTTACAATCAATTTAATGAACCTAATGCATTTCAAAATGAGAACAAAACAACAACGACAAAAAACTCATTAATGGGCATATTTTGAGTTGAAAATAATTTAGAGAAAAATAGATAAATCTTCCATATTAGTGAACAGTTTAAAACGATTTATCAGATTTTGTCTGTTCCCCTCTTGATTAGAATATTTTTGTTTTGTTTTGTTTTGTTAATGAATATTTTTCAATGAGCATAAAGCATAAATTAACTTTTTTCTTCAGAGTAATTAGTTTATAGTTTTCCCTATAAAAACATCAGTGATTGTTTACTCTAACAAACATATATTCTACTACCTTCAAAATGAAGAATCGAAAATATTGCTATTGTAATATCAGTTTTTCAAAGTTGAGAAGAATAGTTTAAAGATATTTTTAGAGCTTATCTTGTAATCCAAACTTGGACTTGGATGAGATTCTGTATAGAGTGCCAGGAAGATTACCTTCCACACCTCTGATCATAACCTGTGGGATACAAGACTTTATGTCATAGCCAATGTCCAGAAAACAATACTCTGCAAATATGGGAAAAAGGAAAAAGCCCCAAACCAAAAAAAATTAGAAAGCCCAATTCAGGCAGCAAGGAGTTAAAAAAAATTAATGCTATAAAAATGCAATTTAGGGAAAAGTTAGAAAAAGAAAGTAATGACAACATTAAATTATTATTAACATTTTTTAATCTTTAAAATTAAGAGTTACTCATAATATCCTTTGAGAGGCAACTCAGTTCTCTGAGGATAATCAGGCTATTGTGGAGGTAACATAATTTCAGGTACATAGGAAAAAAGGCATCTTTCGATTAGTGTTGTTATTTAATCCCGCAACATTTAGCGCACTAATGGAAAAACAGTTTCGAAGGAGAAACTGCAATAGATAGACAGCTAATTTTCTAGAAAATTCTCGCACTAATTGAGGGAGCGTCTGAATAAAATTTATCCAAGTATTCCTGTATTTGCAATGCATAAAATGCATTTAAAATACGAAATGATAAAATTTTAGGAGGATAGATGGAAGTATAGAAAACAATTAATCGAATTTTGATTTATAATCGAAACGTTTTCAAGCGTCCTTTCCTTGGAATCAGCAAAATGGCGCTCTACAAGTTAAGGAACTTTCTAAAATCTAAATGAATATTTTGTCATATCTTCTGCACGAGATTGTTATTATTTTCGCTGCTAAAGGTAAACTTCGCTTTCTATTTCACTCATTTAAATTTTAATTTCGAATAAAGCAAAGAAACATTAATAAAAGTAAGTTTTAGTTAAGCCTACTTGATATTAAAGTATATTTCTGTGGAATCTAATTTACTCAAAGATATAGTTTTAATTTACATTATTTAATTGAATTTTTGTTTCTTATCTCTTAAATCAACACATTTATTTCAAAATAATTTTAACAATTGCTTCTATGTGTATTTTTTTTTTCGATTGTTATATTTTATGGATAATTTCTAACCACAGGAATGTACGAATAAAATTTAGCGCACTAATAAAAATATTCCTGCATTTGCAAAGCACAAAATGCAGTTCAAAAACGAGCTGATATAATTCAGTGTACTTACGTATTATCTGATCGTCATATTCACTGCACTAATAATGGTGCCAAAAATATTAATTTTAGTAACCTTTATTATTTTTTCTCTTGTTCTCTTTATTTTAACTGCATATTTAATTTTATAAAATTGTTTTATTAAAGGCAGTGGCAGAAATATACTTAAAATGGTGTACTAGTGGTATACTAATGGTATAAATATAACTATATAATGTGATACAGCAGTGATATAGATATAATACATTAAATGATGCAGTGTATCTATTTTACATAATATTTATATTATATTCATTATGATGGGCATAACAAACTGCTATAACTACTATCGTTTATTTCTAAAATCTGCCACTTTGAAAATATTTAATAAATGCATACTAAATTACTGTTTTACATTGTTTCACGTTGTTTTTATATTATTTATCATTTTTAACAATGCTATGTGTTATTAACTGTACATTAAATTACTGTTTTGAACATGATTGGATCTTAACAAAGATAAACAAAATTGGGTATTGACAACAATTTTTGTCCATGTACTTGGCCCTTATAATACATAAATATCAAATTTAGTTAAGGTATAGATGACAAGAGTTTAGTACTCCATCCTGAAAACTCTCCTACCTGAGTTGCATTCCACCGCAGCCTGCTCCTGGACAGGGGTCGGAAGTAGCGCGCTACAAGTACTGAAACTACTGTAGCTGCTACTTTGTACAGTAGTTTGTAGTGCAGTGCGCTACATTTTGAATAATGTAGTGTAGCGAGTAGGGCGATACAAAAAATCTGTAGTTTGTAGCTAGAACCACCGCTACTTTTAACGCTATTTCAGGGGTGGGAAATGTAGCATTCTGCGAATCACGTTGCCGAAATTTGCTTATTTTGTGCAAAATTTGTTCTGCTCAACAATTTGCGAATCTCAGCTTCAGCGTATAACAACGTATCGCATGGAGTGATAGATTTTCCCCATTGACACTTGCTGCTAAAATCAAGTACTAATCCTCCAAATGAATTAATTTTCTTTCAACACTTGTCTATTTACTCATTATTAAGTCTTCATGTTTTAACGCCGGTTTCTTAATATTCGGAATTTCTTGATTTACAGATTTATTTATTATTCGCATCTAGAGTTGTTTTTCTGTAACATTCTAGATTATAACCTTTCTCATAATTTTGCTACGAAATTTAATGTATGTATAAATTAACATTTTGGAGACAAACACAAAACATGTTCTTGTATGTTATCTTTTTTAATGCCCCCGATTATATTGCATTTATTTAATTATATCCCGGCAGACACGATATAACGAGGGGTCGCTTTATTATTTTATTCGTGTCTTCAATTTCTAATGTAAATGGAACCCTTTAACAAAATCTGAAAGTAGCAAAGTAGTGACTACTTTTGAAAAGTAGTTTGCAGTCACTACTTTTTTAAACAAGTAGTTGTAGTGGTAGTTAACTACATTTTTGATAAAGTAGTTGTAGTTCGCTACAATAAAAAAGTAGTTTTTCCTATCCCTGCTCCTGGACTACGAGAAGTACTCTCTACTTTTCAAGTACAATCCTGATAATTCCTGCTTATACACGAGATAAACGCAGGCATTACATCCTGCATAGGCACTCCATGGACTAACTGACTTGGACTTTGACATAGAAAACAATTAATTGATTAAAGCCCTTTTTAATCAAAACATTTTTCAGCATTGTAACCAGCAAATGCCGTTGTTTGTAACACAACTTAGTAAATGAGAATTTTGTCATTTCTCATGCATGAGATTGTTATTATTTTCACTGCTAAAGGTACGAAATTTCTATTTCTATTTCACTTATTTCAATTCTGATTACCAACGAAACAAAAAAAACCCAGTTAATAATAGTAATAATAAAATAAGTTTCAAGTTTTAATTAAGCCTACTTGGAATCAGGATATTAAGCATTTATCCAAGGAATATTTCGGTTGAATCTAATTTATTCAAATATACAGGTTTAATTTACATCATTTCAGTGCATTTTTCTTTCTTATCTCTTAAAGCAACGATTATTTATATGAAAGTAATTTTAACAATTGCTGTTTTTTCTGTTAATGAATCAGTTTTTAACTTTTCTTCAGAACTCATAAAGCATTTTATTTGCAAACCTGTTTTTTACACTTTAACTTTATATAAAAAAGAAATTAATCAGATGGAAAGCCACTCATTGTGGAATTCTCTGAAATTTTGTTCACATTTGTACTCCGAAAATCTGAATATCTTACTAGAGCTGTGGGAAATAGAGGGGCTCATGGCCATTTCACAATTTTCCTGTGGAGGAGGGCGATGTTTTCTTGGAGGGGTGCATTAATTACATTAGATCTTGTTTGGCACACCTAAGAAGCAACTGATACAGTTTTATTCTCACACTTGTTTTTAAAATTAGCCAAATTACTCAATCATTAATGTTTCTTACTTTTAGAATTGTTGAAATAGCAAACGAAAATTATACACAAATGTTGATAATTATTAATTTCTGTGCTTAACAGTATTTATGGAATGAGAATGCTCATTTTAAAAAAATAAACATAACAAGTTATTTTAGTTTTGTTCAATTTTTGTTTTGTTTTTATTTATTTATTTTATTTCTCCTGTGATGGTTGATAAATTTTCAAATATCAAACTTCTTGAGAAGAAAGAGGGGAAACAGTAAGCTGCGCCGCAGGCACCCATGAGGGAGCACACCGTGCATAGACGACCACCAAACCCAAGTCCTCAGAGACTTTTATCAAGCCAGTAGCTTTGACTCACTACGGCACTTCGGCCGGTCAGAGGACCGTCACTTACAGGCCCTCTAACCTTGAACCACATGTTGACGATGCAGGCCATTGTGATACGTGTAGGGTTAGATAACACTTCCCCCACAATATCTTGAGCCACACTGCTTACCATTTAATTAAAATAAGTATGTGAATGATGAAGGCTAAAATAATTCACCATTTTCTGAAGAAACAAAAAAGGTTTATTAAAACTGTAGATTATCTTGAAACAAACACATCTTTTAGAAGATACACCATCATAGGCATATAATGAGTCAAAACTTTCAATATTTTCTAGAGTCCAAACATAGTTTAGTAATATACTGCATATATTAAGTAACAGCATATCTTAACTGCATATATTAACACTAAAAACAAGTAGTCACCTGCTACTAAATAAAACACCACCATAAAAAAAGCCTATTTTCTAAAACTACTTACATGCTGAACTGATATGTCAAACTACAAACTTCCCAAATATATACTTCAAACACAATACAAAATCTGCATGTTAATGTTGCCAACTTAGTAAATATAACTTTGATAAGTGACAGACACACCCACTAGAACAAAACAACATCACTGTGTCAGAATGACATCAGAAGAAACAACAAATCAGAAAAGGTTAACTAAAAAGTAACAGAAAGTTAACTTCACTACCAACCACCCAACCATGTGCTGAAAAAGGTAAACAAGCATGCACACTTGCTGTAAGTACTAGACTATTGAATTTAAACATTAAAAATGATTAATTATATAAGATACTAGGAAAATAAATTAAACTAAATATAAAAGCAAGCTTTTATATGGTGGTGGTGGTTATTAAATAAAATGAGGAGCTGGGAAAACACAAAAAAATATAACTTTAAGCCTACAAATGCCCCCCTTTTTCCCAAGTCCTCTGCCTAGCCAACAATTGCCTAGCCAACATTTGCAGTCCTCTGCCTAAACAACCATTTTCTAAAATAGAAGAATTTTTCACTTGACAATGCTTTTGTCATTACATCAGCAACATTACACTTACTAGATTCATACTTAAGTTCAAAATTTCCAATATTTTCCTTTACATAATAACTAAGAGTATCAATATATTTGGTTCTTATATTTTCTATATTGTTTTTAGAAAAACTTATAGTACTTTGATTGTCACAATGAATTGTTGGTTTAGTTAAGTTTAAGTTCAAAAAAGAAAAGTCATCAATTATTCTTGTTAACCAACACAGTTCCTTAACTGAGTCTGATAAAGCAACGTACTCAGATTCCATACTTGATAAGGCAACACATTTTTGTTTGGAAGAGTTCCATATAATAGGTACTTGGTCAACAAAAATTACTAAACCACTAACTGATTTACGATCAACTAAATCTGAAGCCCATGTAGCATCAGTATAAACATTAATATTACAATTTGAAATTCTAGATAGATTTAAACTCAGTTCTTTTGTATCAATAACATATTGCATAACCTGACACAAATTTCTCCAGTGATTCCATGATGGCTTATTAGAAAACTGAGATAAAGCAATAACTGAAAATTGAATATTAGGTCTACTTCTAGAAGCTAAAAACAACAAGCAACCAATCAACTGTCTGTAAGGGACGTCTATTTGTTCTCCCTCATTCGTTAAGTTTAACATTGTTCCTGGTGTTAACGGTAGTTTACATTTAATTCTAGGAACATTAAAAATTTCTGCAATTCTTTCAATATATTTAGTTTGATGCAGTACATAAGACCCCTCACGTTGCTCAAACTCAACGCCTAGAAAATTTCTAATTTCACATAGAGTTTTTATTTCAAACTTAGATTTTATTAATTCAATTACTTTGTTTAATATTTCCTTATTCTCTGCAAAAATTGCTAAGTCATCAACATAAACTAGAATTACTACTTTTAATTTATAAGCATATATGCAGTTACAATTCAATACTTTATCAAAACCTAAATCCTTAAAAGTTTTGTCTAATTCATAAACCATTCGCGCCCAGCGTGGTGGAGCCCATATAATGCTTTGTTAAGTTTCCATACATACTTTTCATTAACTTCCTGGAAACCATCTGGCTGCTCAACATAAATTTGCTCATTTAATTTTGCATATAAATATGCACCTTTCACGTCAATATGTTGGCTAAACCATCCCTTTAGAACTACAAGTACAGTAAAGAAAAATCTAACTAGTTGAAAAGCTATGACAGGTGAAAATGTGTCAAAATAATCGATTCCCTCAACTTGTCAGAATCCCTTCGCTACTAACCTAGCTTTAAAACTTTTAATTTTACCTGACACATCCTTCTTCAGTGTATATACCCATTTTGTACCAAGAACTTTACTCTTTTCAGGACGGGTCACAAGGTCACACACTTCCCTATCTTTTAATATTTTAAGTTCAGTACTCATAGCTTCAACCCACTCTTCTTTCTCAGGAAGATTTTGGGACTCACTAAAACTAATTGGGATTTTTATCTCAGCACAATGTGCTTCTGGGCTAGATTCTACGTCCTCTTCATCAGTTTCTATTACAGGTTTAGCATTAGAGTTACTTTTCAGTTTAACTTCAGGCTGGGAGGGATCTGAATTAGTTTTAAGTGGTTTAAAATCAAAGTCCTCAGATTTAAAAACTATACCCTTTTTCTTGCAATAATCCTTCACATCATTTTTACTTCTTAACCTAATACCTGGTTCTGGATAGTAGTAAACATCTACACGACCTGCAGAGCTACCCGACTCTCTAACCTTTTCAATTCTCGTCCAATCTGAAAAAGAAGTATTTTCAACTGGGTCATCTTGCACTTTAAATTGAACCATTCTTTTGCTAGAGTCTTTAACTGGTTCTGAAATAAAATCATTTTCAATGATTTTCAAATGTTTAGTTTCCTGTACTTCTTCAGTCCCTGGAAACTATACTCTATAACCTCTCGTGCTCCTGGCGTAGCCAATTAAAATTCCCTTTTTAGATCTCGCCTCTAATTTATTATGATACCTTTTTGGAATATGAACAAAAACAGTACTTCCTATAACTCTTAAGTACTTAACCAAAAAGTTTCCACCTTTCCAAACATTCAGAGGGGCTTTCCCATGCAATTTAGTGTGAGGGTATCTATTTTTTAAGTAATTTACAGTACAAACCATTTCAGCCCATAATTCTTTAGGTAAATTTGCCTAAATTAACATTGCTCTAACTCCCTCCATTAAAGTACGATTGTATCTTTCCGCGATGCTGTTCATCTGCGGCGAATACGTATTCGAATGCTCATGTTTAATCCCCTCATCATTTAAGAATTTCTTAAATTGATTAGAATCAAATTCTTTACCTCAGTCCGAACGGAGTCTTTTAATTAAATGACCTGTCTGCTTCTCAACTAAAGCTTTATAATGCTTGAAATAATCAAATGCCTGACTTTTATGTTTAAGAATGTATACATGTGCATACCTAGAGAAATAATCAACTACTCAAGAAAAACCTAGCCCCACCTAAAGAGGGTTCAGGAGCTGGTCCCCAAATGTCGAGGTGCACTAACTCTAAGATGCTACCTGTCTTAATATCATCTATAACATGATGAGATTCTCTAGTATTGACTTTTGCTGTCACTTTTTGCTAAATTACAAACTTCACATGACCTCATTTCACCGGATAAATTTTTAAGTCCAGTTACATAATTTGTTTTTGAAAATTTTTCCAAGTTTTTAGCATTTAAATGACTGAAACGCTTATGCCAAAGTATTAAGTCATTAGAACAATTATTTAACTTACTATTTCTAACAACATAAGCACAAGATTCATTAGACACACATTTAGCAGTACGGTACAAAGTCCAAAATCCGGAATCCTCCGGACTTCAGTGATTCCGGATTTCGGATTTTTCCGAATTTTGGATCATTTGCAGTCCCCCCCCCCCCGTTATTTATTTATGAGGAACGCATTTCAATACTGAAAAATATTATACTGAAGCAAATTAAATATTTTAAAAAATGAATATATTTTTTAAAAAGGTAATAAAATAATAATAATCTACACCCCACCCCCGTTTATTTTACTGAAATAAGGTAATAATAAAGCAAATATTTCAATATAGGAATTTTTTTTTTTTTTAATTATCACAGTTTCAGGAAATTTTACTTACAAAACGTAATTTTTCTGTTGGGTAATTGAATATGTCCGTTATTTTACGCTGCTTTATCAATTATAAATCATTTGCAGTTATTAAAAAACTAATCAACCTCCCACACACACACACATTTATTTACATCAGGAAGGTATTTGCAATGCTGTATAAAGATACACACTAATACGATATTCCAATAAAATAATATTTTTTAAAATGTTTAAAAAAAACATCATTATTTGTTTTTATTTTCCCTATTGTTTCCATTTGATGTTCTCAAAGGGTGCTGCGCACTGCTCTTTTTGTTTTAAGTGCCGATGCGCCCTGCTGTTTTTAGACATGAAAAATGTGTCCTGCCCCTTTTCCATGTTATCTTCTTTATGTCGTCTATTTTTTTCCCTTTAAAAATATTTTTCCTTTATTTTTTTCGTGCAAAAATAGAAGAAAACAGAAGCTTTGACTCGCATGTCATCATTCCTAATCCGCTTAACAAGCCTAGCCTAGTAATAAAAAAAATCTGTGCATGGTTTCTTTCTGCATAACGAAACATAGTATCTACTGAAAGCTAACGATCTCATTCCGATAACTTATGACTTCCGAAGTTACGGACTAAAATAAACAAAACAAACAGCCAGATAATTCAATCCTTTCTTTTTCTTTTCAGTTACTCTAGTGGCCTTTTTTGTGTGGTGCTCCGATTTTGGAATAAATTATCATATTTTGATAAAATTTGGGAAAACAGCCTAATTTGCTATTATTGCAACTTGCTGTAAATTTGAACATAATTCGTCAAATAACGACGGAGATATTTTTTTATTTTATTATTTTTTATGATAAGGAAAACGTTTTTTTCATTCTTTTCTTTTAATTACTTTTTTCTGTTTTTCTGCAGCTAAATACAACTATGAATGCGGCTATGGAATATTGGGAAGTCGCCAATAAAGATTATCAGACATCTATATCACGGCTTCAATTTATTGAATAAATTGATGCAATTTTCGGAGATTGGTGGGGAGGGGAGGACGTTGAGTAAGGAATGATCGAATAAAAGCGTAAAGATATCAAATTGGAAAATATATGGAGACAAATATAACAGAAGTGGGAAAAACGATTCAGTCCAAGGCATATATAAATAAATATTAAAAAAAAAAAAAAAAAAAAAACGAAATATTAAAAACAAAAAAACAAAAAAGCTAGTTTCCAAAATGTCCGGATTTTGGGGAATTCCGAATTTCGGATGTCTGGATTTGAGACTTTGTACTGTGATACAATAAAATTTAGTTACTGAAGGCACTGTTAAAAATTCAGAATTATCAGGATTAAAAATTATAGCTTTACATTTGTCAAATTTTACTTTAAAATTTTTATCAGTTAATTTTCTAACAGACACAAGATTTCTCACCATATCAGGAACATAATACACATTTTTTAAAGTAAAAGTTCTTACTACAGTACCACAGTTCACTTTTAAGTCAATGTCCCCTATACCACAAATGTCAGCAATTCCTTTTGCTATTACAGCTTGACTTTCTAATTCTCTGAAATTGTAGAAGAGAGATCGGTCAAAACTAAAGTGGTCTGTTGCTGCCGAATCCAAAATAAATTCAAGTTCAGTCCATCAGATAATATGGCGGATGCGAAGAAAGCTTGATTAGGCAGTTGGGATTTCCTTGAACTTGATCTGAATCTTGGTCTATACTGATTTAATCTCCTTGTTTGGGATCTATGTCTACAATTCTACTGATTTAATCTCCTTGTTTGGGATCTATGTCTACAATTCTTGATTAAGTGGCCAACTCGACCACACCTGTAGCACTTTCGGGTTTCTTGTTGCACAGTTGAATTCACAGCACTAGGAGGATGGACCTTTGGTGTAGTATCAGTCGAAAAATTTCTAGAAGACATTAGAGCTGTATTTCGATTTTAGAATATATCTTGGTCATCCATCTGTTTATTTTGCAAACGGTCATATTCAGCAAGTAAAAATGGTCGAAGTCCTTCCACAGTAAATTCATCATCAGCCAATTGATAAAGACGAGATATAAGGGTTTCATACGATGGCGGTAAACTCTCTAAGACTTGAAAAGCAATCTCATCTTTAGGCACATTCTTTCCTGTTTGCTCTAAATCTCGAACTATTTGCAAAACTTTTCCAATATACTGACTCATCGTATCACTGGCCTCAAACTTTGTATTAATGAACTTTCTCCGAAGGTGAGCAACTCTTGCACATGACGTAGGTTCATAAGCACTTTTCAATAACTGCCATGCCTCAAAAGATGATTCAGCACTAAAAACTACACTTTTGATCTCTTCGGTCAAACTTAAACATATGTATGCCAATGCCTTCTTACTTTTCTTCATATACTCATCAAAATTTTCAATATCTCCTCCATCTGCTTTTGCTTTACCTTTTTCTTTATCAGAAGTATATATATCTAAGCCTTGGCTAATTAGCATCATATCCATACTGAACCTCCATGCTTTCCAATTATCATTACCCAATTTAGGGAAAGAGAGAGTCTGCTCAGTCATCTTACTCATTTTATCACAAAATACAGCACCACAAAATAAAAGGTAAGCAGAGCGCCCAACCACGCTCTGCTACCACATTGTAGGGTTAGATAACACTTCCCCCACAATATCTTGAGCCACACTGCTTACCATTTAATTAAAATAAGTATGTGAATGATGGAGGCTAAAATAATTCACCATTTTCTGAAGAAACAAAAAAGGTTTATTAAAACTGTAGGTTATCTTGAAACAAACACATCTTTTAGAAGATACACCATCATAGGCATATAATGAGTCAAAACTTTCAATATTTTCTAGAGTCCAAACATAGTTTAGTAATATACTGCATATATTAAGTAACAGCATATCTTAACTGCATATATTAACACTAAAAACAAGTAGTCACCTGCTACTAAATAAAACACCACCATAGAAAAAGCCTATTTTCTAAAACTACTTACATGCTGAACTGATATGTCAAACTACAAACTTCCCAAATGTATACTTCAAACACAATACAAAATCTGCATTTTAATGTTGCCAACTTAGTAAATATAACTTTGATAAGTGACAGACACACCCACTAGAACAAAATGACATCACTGTGTCAGAATGACATCAGAAGAAACAACAAATCAGAAAAGATTAACTAAAAAGTAACAGAAAGTTAACTTCACTACCAACCAACTAACCATGTGCTGAAAAAGGTAAACAAGCATGCACACTTGCTGTAAGTACTAAACTATTGAATTTAAACATTAAAAATGATTAATTATATAAGATACTAGGAAAATAAATTAAACTATTAATAGAAGCAAGCTTTTATATGGTGGTGGTGGTTATTAAATAAAATGAGGAGCTGGGAAAACACAAAAAAATATAACTTTAAGCCTACAATACGCAGTGAAATCACATGGAGTCACCGCGAGACACTTGAAGGCGGGCCGGTGTCCCCCTACAGTTTCGGAGCTGGAAACCCAAAAGGGAACCAGGGCCCTAGGCCTTAAGTCGGGATGTTCCAACCCGTACTTGCTCTGCCACAACTCGAGGGGTGTGAAAATCTACAGAGACATTAATAATAAATATGACATTAGGTAACTGACAGTTTTTTTTCTTTTAAAAAGTACAAGATGCATAACATAAGAACTGGGACTGAAATCATAACACATCTAACAATTACCAGTATAGTAAAAAATACCATGATAATTACAGAAAGAACTTCTTACCAGTGATAAGCAGTGGTCCTATCATTTATCTCTATTATTTCTATTTATTCCACTCGCTATAATCACAATTGTTTTCCGAAGGCTGATTCATTGAACTTAAATTGTTGACATAATGTCAGTATCTGAGTTGAAATTTCTTCCACTGTGCTTCTTTAACATGCCATTGTGATCAACACTTTTTTTTGTAAGCCTATTTCATTAAATAAATTATTTATGCAATAATTTTAGTTAAATCATGAAAGAAATTCTGGCACCTACATAGCTGCTTGCCAGTCTTTAACTCGCAAAGTATTGGTATAGACAGGGTGAGTGTCCAGATGTTCTGGATACCACTAATTTTGTAAGTTGTTTTTGCCTTATTTAGTAAGAGAACCTTCTGCGATAATCAAGGCGAAAAGAAAACTTTACAATATTACTGCTATCCAGAGCATTTGGATCCCCTCCCTGGCTACACCACTGCACAAAGAAATCTAAAAAGTATTCATGGCTTTTATACAGTGGCTGACAAAAAAATTGCATCACCTGCGAAAAAGTGGTAAATGCTGCAAATAATATTTTTCGAGTACAGGTATTATGGAAGGATGATATTTTTACAATAAAATACAGTTTGCAAGATTAATCTCAATTAAATTTTATTGGGATTTATATATTATTTACACATAATTATTTAGAAAAAAGTGAAAAACGCAATATTTAAAAAAGCTTGGAACAATGTAATAGATGCACAAATTCTGTAGTTAATGTAAATTCTACATAACTGCAGTCACATTATATATACTTAGATGTGTATACAGGCTTAAGGATCACTTCAGTATTTAGTAGATCCAACATGAGCTGCGATGACAGCCTTGCAGTGGTCCGAAATAGAATATATCAACTTCTGAATATAATTCTGGCCAATTTCATGCAATCAGACCTGAATAATGCTTTCCTGCAGTTTTATCTTAGTAGCAGGCTTATGAACAGCAATTTTTGTACCCATTATATGATAACAATTATCAATGGGATTCAGGTCAGTAGGGGAAAGTGGGGGCTAATGGGACATTTTTTTTTATTTTAGGCTAGTATAAAAACAAAAATGCACATTTTATTATTATTTTTTTTAATTCCAATTTCTTTTACAGTTAAGTAAATAAAAACTTCCTAAGAAAGTAAAAAACTTTACCAATCATTGTGTTATATCCATTTTTGTACTTTAATACAACTGTACCATTAGCCCCCATACTTGGGGTCTATTGGGACACAGTGCAGGGCTATTGGGACATGCAGTGTAATTGAAAAAAAAGAGCCTTAAATCAATGTCAAATCCATTTTTTATTAACAAATGCTATACTGCACATGTGAAAATTGTTGTGCATAGGACGTTATGCACATTATGGACGTTATGGACGTGTTGTGCATAGGCATAGTTAAGCGTAGGACAACTTAATTCCACAAAGCCTTTTGTAATTTTTAGCTTCAAAAGAATATCATCCTCAATAACAAAAGATCGATCTTCTTTTTCCGAATAAAAAAATAAGCACCCATGTTTGTCCTGTCTCCTCAAGAATGACATTTCATATTCTGCTGCATCCACTGTCAAAACACGACCCACAAATGCAATGATATCTCGTTTACGAGAAAATTTAACCAAAGAATAGTCTCCTACAGTGAGGTTTTCTTTGTACTCAGGAAATCCAGATTCACAGTTTTGTTGGAAATCTAAATTACTTGCTTTACTACTGCTGTCATCACACAAATCGTGTAACTTTGGTTTTCTTCTAGAATCAGGCTTTACTAATTCTCTAAGCAACTGCTCTTCATCTTCACTGCTTGACAAAAATTCATTATTTTTGACCAATTTTGCTTTTTTAGTGTTCTTTTTGGCATGGTGAGATTTGTTTGCCTCTCTTCTCAGCGATTCTTCAAGTAACCTTTTCTTTTCAGGGGTGCTTGTATACATTGCTGACCTGCCTCGTTTTCTAGTTTGATTATTTCCTGGGACCTGCGTTTGGGAATGGGCATACTTCTTCTAGGGTCTGCAGGGAAACAACAGAGGAAGCATAATACCATTAAAAATAAAAAACATTTCTTGCAGGATTTTTAATATTTGTTACTCTGCGACATTGAAATCTGCCCAACTTAGAAAATTAATATAGATTTTTTTAGTTTTTTATATGCTGTGTTAATGTTTCTAACCCCTGTTTGCATTTAACCTAATTGACTCTAATTAAATGTGCACAAAGTGAAGACAAACAAACCATTACAATGTTATTTTAAAGAAATATTTTGTCATACAGGTTATTATTAAGTTGTCCCATTAGACCCCACAATGTGAAAATTTATAATTTGAGAAATAGTTATTTACATGTGTAATTCATTATTTTCTCAATAATATTTTCTCATTCACTAATATTTGTAGTATCTAAAACTGTATTTAAATAGGTTATAAGCAGACTTGTATAACATAGACGCACACGCGCACGCCGTGCGCGGAAAATTTTCTGCAAAATTGCAGAAAATTGAAGACAAAAATTTAAAAAAAAAAAAAAAAAAAAAAAAAAAAAAAAAAAAAAAAAATTTTTTTTTATAAATATTAAACAATTTTAAATATTCCCTTTTTACACAAATAATCCCTTTTTGTGCAGAAATATTTACTGTGTGCGCACAATTCACAATTTAAAAATGCAAAACATTGTTGTGGCATTACAGACACTTGCGAAGAGGTCAAAATATTAAGGATTGGGTTGTTTCTAAATGCATTGACAAAATAACTGATAAGAATTCAGCTCGTCCTATCATGGATTCTTAGTTTTATTATTATTTTTAACCAAAATAATTATTCTTTAATTAATATTAATTAATTTTAAATGGTAATTATTTTAAACTACTGTTTTTAATTTATATCGTCAAAATAATATAACACGTAATTTTATTACATTAAATTAATTTGCAGAAAGTTTTTGACTCAATATTTATGTGCGCAGAAAGTTTTTGGTTTTATACAAGTCTGGTTATAAGTATTCTGAATTATTTACAAAATAAAATCAATCACTAAAATTAATACTTACTTTGGCTTGTTCAAAAATAAACTTGGCTTTTTCTCAACAGCAATCAACTGTCTAGGCTGACCTCCCATGCTGCAAATGTGTGCTAGAGCTGTTGCCATTCAGTGGTGTATAAATCTTCACTAAAATATATGTAGTGTAAAAAAAATCCATTTGTCCCATTAGCCCCCACTTTCCCCTACTATTCCCAGGATATTCCAAAACTTTGTCAGATAGGCCGTCATCTAAAGGCAGAAAATTGGGTCAAAATTACTTTTCCAATATCCTTAATGTTATGGAGATTAAAACTTGTAAATTAGGCAACAAAATAATTCATGAATAAGTTAGATTGTATTTACCAATTTCGCTGTATGGCAGGGTGCAGAGTCCTGTTGAAAAATACAATTTCTGGCACCTTTAAAATCCTCCTTAATAACTAGTTTTAAACACTCCTCCAAAATCTCGGTATAAACGGATGCATTCACAGTTCCGGTAATACATTTCAGACGTCCAACTCCTTTACTGTATATACATCCCCGGACCATTTGGCTGACTGAGAATTTTACAGTAGGCGATATGCAGTCTGGATGAGTTTCACTTTTACGTCTTCGATACCATCTCATCCATGTAGGTTGAACTAACAAGGGGACCGCCAAACATGATGTGCACAGATTTTGATGAACTTAAAGTATGTTGTAGGGACCATCACCAAACTATCCAGGTCAAAGGTTTCCTTCAAATGGGCCTTAGTTTTTGAGAAATTTTACGTTAAAGTTCAGTAAGCGTTTCAAATACTCATTAATTTGATCTTTTGTAAGTGGTCTCATTTGCATGGAGGTAGCATTCGAAGACGCTGTCCAGGCGGCGCAGGTTCGACCATGCCTTATGGCTTTTTCCCTTTTTTTATTTAATTTTATATTTTTAATACATTACAAGTTTTAAGCAGAGTTATAAATTCGACAGCTTTGAACTTTTCCATATTTTCCTAAGAAATTACATTTACATTTTTGAGCCTTTCAAAAAAAAAATATTTTTCCCGCATAGTATTTTTAATTAATATTTCTATAGACGAAAATTATAACTAATTTGTATCTAGAAGTTTTATTTTTTTAATTTATTGTTATTTATCTTTTTTATATTTTAAGCACTGTTCTGAAATAATACTTTTTTGTTTTACTTTATGGTATTTTAAATGAAAATTATATATAGTTTTTTGTATAACTTATACAAAATATTTTTCATGTCAAATCACCAAAACGTATTTATGATTAGATAATAATACCAAAACAATAATAAAATATTAAAACAATAGTAACTCTCGTATGTAAATTTTGACCAGTGGCATCAATGTTTAATGACCTCTATACACATTTATCTCTAAATTTACAGATTACATTTCGAAATATTATTTTTTCATTCTAACAAATAAAATGACGTCATTCTTAGAAATTTAGTCAACTGGAAATGCAAAAATCGTCGCAAGTGTAATATAAAATTTACCATACACATACAAAATATTTTTTTAAGACATCGTCTGTTGAATTTTCACAAGAAAATCAGAATAATTAAATTTGATTTTATTCATCCCATTTAACTTCTTTTGTAGACAATTACAAAGTTTTAAAAGATATATATATTACATTCATTTATGCTTTTTTTTCAACAATGTTAAAAAGATTCATGATCATGAAAAAAATTGTTTTTTATGAATTGTGACGATTGCAATGCCATTTTACGCTTTCAATGATTTCAAAGTATCCCCGATTAAATGCATATACTTCCACTTATACAAATGATGATTAATCATTTTTGTTTTTCAACTTTCAACGCATTTTTGGATGATACAGAGGCTTCGAATACTACCTCTGCACCACTGAGACCACGTACAAAAAATCAAACGAATAGATATTTGAAACGTATGCTGAACTTTAACCCCCAAATTTCTCAAAAACTACATACTTTAAAATTATCAAAATCTGTGCGCATCATGTTTGGCGGTCCCGTTGTTAGATTCATCCGAAAATATTACTGAATCCGACTGAAACTTTGCCCACGAGACATGCTTTTTTGCGACATTCCAAGAAAGTGGGCATGAGACTTGCCCAGAAAGTCGTTTCTGCATCATTTTTTGTAAGTAAAGGCTTTTTCGTTGGGAGATATGCATGCAAACCGCATTCCACAAGGCGTCTTTGGATAGTTCTTGCGCTTAAATTAACACCACATACTTTCTCAAATTCGAATTTTAACTCAGGAGCACTTGCATGACGATTACTTAGAGACATCCGTTTCAGATATCGATAATCAGAATTTTCGGTCACCCTCTTTTGCCCGATCCAACCATTCTTTCAACATCACCAGTTTCACGTTCTAATTTAATCATCCTCCAAACTGTCAATTGATTGCAACCAATTTTTTTAGCGATCACACGTGTCGAATATTCTTCTTTAACTAAAGCAAGTACCATACATTTTTTTTTCTTGCATCAATTGAACATACGAAGCCATCATTTGATCACTTAAAGAACAAGACAAATGACCGTTTTTCCCTTTTGCCGCTCTGTTTTTAAAAATTTGATGACGCAATACTTTGTAAGGGGTATATTATCCATTAGGAATGTAGAATATCTTATCTTGCTTTGCAACAACTAAGATTAATTTATTTGAACGAAATAACTCATTAGCATTTCAAAATGTTAATTTTCCTAGGTGATGCAGTTTTTTGTCTGCCACTGTATATTCATATACTAACTGTTGCCCATGACATCTACTATATATATAAAACAGAAACGGAAATTTCGTTCCGTTCCTTTATAATTCGAGATCTGCTGAATGGAATTTGACGTAACTTGCACTGTTGGATAGATAATTTTTCAGGGAAGGTTTTAGTATATAACATATAGCTCTATGTAGATTAGTTTTAGAATTATGGTGGAAAGTTCTGTTATTTTGGGCGATAAGGTTACTATAGGTCCTTTTTTTGGGCGACCATTATCGTTGGCGAAAGAATTGAAACGGCTATATCAGAAAATAGTGCAAACACATTAAAAAAAATCTGTTATTAATTTTATTTAAAATAACCCCCTCCTACCGCAAAAAAGAAGAAGAAAACTGTTTTAATGAGGGATAATATTATAAAGCGAAAATATTTAATTTAAACCCCAAAGAAATGTTTGTAATGCTTAAAAATATTTGAAATTAAGTCAATATTTGGCGATTTATCGCTTGCGTCAGGTTTACAAAAATGCATCGGATAATTTTGATTAGATAAAATATGAGTGTCAATTTTTTTTTCTTTATGTTATTTTTTATATATATATAATGCCCCTTTCATGTGACTTACAGAAGGTACTAGCAGATGTAATTGTACAAATGACTGCCTTTATGAGTTACATATTATTTGTTTATTTACAAATTTTATTTTTCTTGCCAAACAATGTGATTTTAAGCCAAAAATGCATAAGCGTGACATCAGCTCGAGCAACATTAGCAATAATAGTGTTTTTTAGTGTATACAAGATCCTTTTTGGAGTAAATTTTTATACTCAAATGCAAATTATATAAATAGCAGTTATTGTTAGAAATAATAGGATCAAATATTTAAATTTTAGTGAATATCTTCCACTCAAACACATACTGTAAAATAATTAAATTTTAGACATTTAAAAATTTACTACGGAAACATGCCGGTTTATTTTCACCAAACATATGATTTTTATAGCCACAAACTCAGATCAGTGAATGATGTCTATTCTTTTATTTATTTATTTTTTAATGTATCGCCAATTTCAATTATATAAATATTCACTGCGTCAAAAGTTTGAAACTAAAGAATATTCATTAGGTGATGTGTGCACTTATGAGTTATTACTATCACAAAAGGCGACATTTTGCAATAAAAATAGCTTGCTGAAATAAATAAATTTTCAATGCTCTTATAATTTCTTTTTAGTTTTTTCTGCATATCTCCCCTTCTTTCAGGAAGGTTTTTAAAAGATATTGGACTAATCGTCCGTATTCCAGTCACCTGCCAGTTGGCATTTTTACTATATTGTCGGATGTTACGTTTACGTTTGAAGGTTACTCTGACGACGATTCAGATTACAGGAAGATTAGATGGCTTTTGAAATTAGCGATTGCTAAATTTATGTTTTTTTTTTCATTATGAAGCGAAGTTTTACCAAAAAAGCAATGCTTCCAATGTATGGAAAAACTTCGTAATGTCAATGAAGGCGAATGGAATCTATACTAATATTGTAAAGGAGTAAAGATTGTTTGTTTGTTTGTTTGTTAGTAGAAGGTAATCTCTGGAACTAACGAACCGATTTCAAAAGTGATGTTGGCAAATTGATGGTGACAACCCCTGCTCAAACATAGGCTATATTTTATGTCGGTGCCACTAACCCCAGGGGGGGTGCAGGAGCAAAAAACGTTCTAAAATTACGATTTTTTTTTATACTGAAAGAGCTAGAAATTTTAAATTTGGCATTGTAGCTACTTATAAGATGTAAATGCTCTCTAAGAAAAAAAATGTAATTTAAAAGGTTGAAATGAGCGAAAAGCGTTCTAACAACACTCTAAATTACAATTTCTATGGAATCTCTGGAACTAACGAACCGATTTCAAAAGTGATAATGGCAAAATGAAAGTGACAACCCCTGCTCCAACATAGGCTATATTTTATGTCGATGCCACTAACCCCGGGGGGGTGCAGGAGCGAAATATTCTAAAAATGCGATTTTTTTTATGTTGAAGGAGCTAGAAATTTGAAATTTGGCATTGTAGCTACTTATAAGATGTAAATGCTCTCTAAGAACAAAATAAACAAAAATCGAAATTTAAAAGGGTGAAATGAGCGAAAAGCGTTCTAAAAACATTCTAAATTACAATTTCTATGGAATCTCTGGAACTGCAGAACCAATTTCAAAAGTGATGGAGACAAATTGATGGTGACAATCCCTCCTCCAACATAGTCTATTTTTTATGTCTCTGCCACTAATCCCAGGGGGAGTGCAGGAGCGAAAAATGTTCTAAAATTGTGATTTTTTTTATACTGATGAGCTAGAAATTTGAAATTTGGCATTGTAGCTACTTATAAGATGTAAATGCTCTCTAAGAACAACAACAAAAAAAAATCGAAATTTAAAAGGGTGAAATAAGTGAAGAGCATTCTAAAAACACTCTAAATTACAATTTCTATGGAATCTCAGGAACTACAGAACCGATTTCATAAGTAATGGTGGAAAATTGATGGTGACAATCCCTACTCCAATATAGGCTATATTTCATGTCGGTGCCACTAACTCCAGGGGGGGGGGGGTGCAGGAGCGAAAAATTTCCTAAAATTGCGATTTTTTTATACCGAAGAGCTATTGGCATTGTAGTTACTTATAAGATGTAAATGCTCTCTAAAAATAATAATAATTAAAAAAAATAGAAATTTAAAAGGGTGAAATGAGCGAAAAGCGTTCTAAAATCATTCTAAATTACAATTTCTATGGAATCTATGGAACTACAGAACCGATTTCAAAAGTGATGGTGGCAGATTGATTGTGACAATCTCTGCTACAACAGCCTCTTTAATAAAAAGCTATGCGTTGCTGACGACTGGTTTTTTCGCTAATTGCTGCCACAGATTAATCTCGAAAAATGAAACATTTGAAGTTACTGAAAAAAAAAATTGCTCGAAAATTACTTGTCTGAAAATTGTTAGACAAACTGCGTTTGAAATGTAAAAAATTGTATTTTTCTTGATATAAATTTCAAATCTAATGATTATGCCGTTTTTTAAATATTGAATTTCAAAAATTACCCAATTTCACAATGGAGTACCATAGCGAAACTTTCATGCGTAAAAAGATAATGGTAAGGGAGACGTGTCCTGACGTGTATATTGGCTATAGAACTAGTCACAAATTATAGTAGCCTTATTATTCTGTTAAAATATAAAAGTGAATTATGAAATGTCAATATTTTGTTTGATTAAAAGTTCGTTAAGAGAAATTGACCAGCGAGCGTAGCGGGCGTAGCTTGCTAGTTGTTCATAAAACATTAAAAGAAGAATAAATTAAATTAGTTAAATAAAACATTTCACTTCTAATAATTAAAAACATATTTAATTAACTAAATCTTTATCTCATTTTATAGGAAACAATATGGTATTTCTTTGTTACAGGGGCCTTGACATAACTTAGTCTTAAAAAAGTCAAGTTTTGTGCTAAGTAATATAAACAAACGTGAAAAT
Organism: Maratus michaelseni; assembly: GCA_963931845.1. Classification (NCBI taxonomy): domain Eukaryota; kingdom Metazoa; phylum Arthropoda; class Arachnida; order Araneae; family Salticidae; genus Maratus; species Maratus michaelseni. Next base: position 321,222,605 of record OZ007596.1, on the reverse strand, counting down.
GGGAATGCAGCCAATGAAAAAAGGAGTCAGAGGTGAGCAAGGAAATGATCATCTAAAATATTGTTAGGTGTTTACCATGCAAAAAACAAACCTAGTTACTGAAATGTATTTACTTTTGTACCAAATTTTGCTCACTAGAAACAACACACTGAATATGCACCAGATTGCAGAGACTAACCTTCCTATTTTTTACCTATATATATATATATATATATATATATATATATATATACACTGGTGTGCTAAAATTAAGGACGAGAGGGTTTTTCGAATGTAACTTCGCGCAGATTTCCACATCAACCAAAATCACACCATAAGGTCTTCAAGATGTGAAAATATGGGACAAGTAATAAAAACCATCTAAACAAAGAATCAAAAGGATATGAAAGCATTTTATTCAAAAGGTCACTTGGAGCACAAATGCAGAGAAGACAGAAACGTTCATCTTACAAGCACCTGGCAGGGAAAATTCAGTCTCTAATAAGGGATATGGTCACCCCTGAGTGCGATGCAGGATTTTCAACGTCTGTCCATGCTGAGGGCAAGGTTGTCTAGTTGATCTTGAGGAATACAATCCCATTCCTCTTGTAACGCCAATTTCAGCTCCTGAATCGTTGCTGACGCCTGATGCCAAGCGTCTCCCGAGAAGGTTCCACACATGTTCTATGGGATTAAGGTCCAGGGACTTTGCAGGCCAATCCATGCGTTGAATATCTTCACTCTCCAGGAGCTCTTCGACAGCCGCTGTACGATGAGAGGGAGCGTTGCCGTCCATGAAGAGGAAGTCCGGACCCACAGTACCTCTAAAAAAGACGCATGTGAGCAAGAGAATCTCGGCGCAGTAGCTAGCACTAGAGACTGAACCACCTTGGAAGACGTGGAGGTCCGTGCGGCAACCAAACATGATACCACCCCAAACAAGAACTCCGGCATCTCTAAAACGGTCCTTTTCGATGATGTTGGAGGGGTTATTACGTGTTCCCTGCTCTCTCCAGATGTGTATATGTCCAGAATCGCTCGTCATACTAAATCGGCTCTCATCCGTAAAGAGTACTCGACCTCACTCCTGTTGTGTCCAATTATTATGTTCCTGACACCACAGAAACCTGCGTCTCCGATGAGCAAGCGTCAGTGGTACACACCGTACTGGTCGTCGTGCATACAGGCCACCTTTGTGCAGCCTCCTAGCCACGGTAGAACGTGATATCTGACGGCCAGTAGTCTGCTCCATCTACCTTGCGATTTCTCCAGTTGTCTAACACCTGTTTCTTTTCGCCTGTAGGACAATATAACGGTCCTCCGATGTTGTTGTTGCGCATGGGCGACCACCGCTGAATGCTCGGACAGCTGTTCCCTTCGTTTGAAATGCACTGGAGACTCGTGAAACGATGCTATGAGTGATACCGAGCTCTTGTGCCACACTTGTCACACTTCGTCCTTCTTCCAACTTCCCAATGATTCGACCTCGTGTAAGATCATCTTCTGGATTGCCTCTTGGCCATATCACACAATAATAGCAAAAAAAGGTCGCTGAAATCACTTTACACAGTGCAATAGATTTCACCAAATTTCTGAACGGTCACCGCCTGTGTTCTTTTATCCCCTTAGCACCTCCTCCTTTTACGCCATTTGCCATATATGGGCATGTCCTGCTGCATTTGTTTCAGGTCTATCCCCTGCTGGGTCTTTCATTTAGTTCTGTTGCCTGTTTTGGCTTTTATGTTAACTTATCAGCTTCGTCCTTAATTTTTGCACACCAGTGTATATCTATATATATAAAAGAAAGTCCTTTCTGGCTAGATGATCAACGCACAGCCAAAACTACTGAACCTACAAAGACGAAACTTGCAGGAAAAATACTTCTTAGTGTGTAGAGACGCACTAAGAAGGGATTTTCAAAAACTCCACCCCTAAGAGGGGTAAAAAGAGGAACAAACTTTTAAAAAATTCTTTAAAAATCGGGTATTGTAGTTACATGACAAATGATAACATATTTTAATGTATTTTTGTATGCTGAATCGAATGGTATCCATTAAATACTCATAAGTCAAATAGTTCGTGAGATATTGCACATTGTTCTAATTTGGCGAAATCTTTGACGTCATAATCTAACAATTCTAACAATACAAGTGAGAATTTCTAAAAATACATCCGTTACTATAGCAATGGAAGAAATTCAAATTAAATCTTTTTGTTATTTAATTATTTTGTTTATTTTTACAGATAGAAACATTAACTGTTCAATTGGGAATGGAATATTATTCTTACGGATATTTATGTAATTGTGTATAATTATTAATTCTACAAAATCCACGATTTAAAATAAAACGTGATTGCTAAAATAAAGTTTCGAAGGTCTGTTTAGTATTATACAAGTATATTGCTTCTTTATTTGTTTTCAGCCTTCATCCATGTTTCCCCTTTGCTTTGGGTTGTTAGTTATTCATACGATTTCGGGCTAATTTTCCCGCAATCAGATACCTCGCCAATTAGAGTTTTAGCTACCATGTTGGGTACTTCTCTGTTATCCCGTTAACCACTTTTCATAACAAAAAACTATCGCCAAACTGTAACGCCAAATAAACGGGAGAACGTTGCCATTGGAATGTCAAAATAAATAAATAAAATATAAGACTGTAAGGATACAATTGTTATTTTAATTAATGAAATAACTAATAAATCAGTAAAACATAATGAAAAATACTCGCAAATGTCGAATTAAAAACCACTTGGTGACGTAACAAACACGTATAATTCTTCTGACATCCAGTAAATGGGACGGCAATGTTAGTGTTTAATCTTACAATTTGGCGATAGTTTTTTGTTATGAAAAGTGGTCGACGGGATAATAGAGAAGTATCCAATTAGCAAAAGCATCGTTTACGTTTGAAGCGAAACCTTCATGATGAATCTTATTACAGAAAATCATATTATCATCTACTATGACTCTAAACCTCATATTCATATTTTAATCCGTTTATTCATGATATTTTGTTAGGTTTTACACTGTTAGTTAAGTAATGTTTTTTGAAAGGTTTTATAGAGTATAGCTATTCTACGTTACTCTGTTATAGAGATACAGAGGAAAGCTCTAAAATTAAGTGAACCCGATTATTAAAGATTACCTTTACAAAAAAATGCTACTGAACAAATTTTGATGGAAGTGACTTTTCAAGTATGGCTAATGACCCTATTATATATCATTCTATGTTGCTTAGTGATAGAGCTAATGGAAAAGTGATTGGGAAAGATGAGTGCAATTATGAAAGATATATCTACTACTAGCGGCCCTCCCTCGCTTTGCTTCGGGTTAACCTTGAAAACCTTCATCTCTTTGTGTTTTCTGTAGACCTTTTTAATGTGTACAATAATTAGTACATTATTTTGATAAATCTTGTAGGGTTCAGCCTGCGTTTGCAATGTATAAGCGGAAAAAATGAAATTATTTACGACATCACATTAAAAACCTCAAAAATAACAGTATTTCTCCACTATTTAATGGATATACATATAAACCTTCCTCTTGAATCACTCTATCTATTAAAAAAACCGCATCAAAATCCGTTGCGTAGTTTTAAAGATTTAAGCGTACATAGGGATATAGGGACAGAAAAAGCGACTTTGTTTTATACTATGTAAGTGATTTATCTGAAATTACAAAGCAAAACATATGGTTATTATACATATAAACCTTCCTCTTGAATCACTCTATCTATTAAAAAAAACCGCATCAAAATCCGTTGCGTAGTTTTAAAGATTTAAGCGTACATAGGGATATAGGGACAGAAAAAGCGACTTTGTTTTATACTATGTAGTGATATATATAAAATGCAAATTCGTATTTCATTCCGACTGTTTATAATTTTAAAACTGCTGGACGGACTTTGGTGGGATTTACACAGTTAGTTACGCAATTTTGTGGAGATGGTTGGCAATTATCTGTAGACAAGTTTTCCTCTGCGTTTCTTTTCCGAAGCAAAAGCTTGACAACGAATCCGATTACAGAAATCATGTCATCATCATCTACAATATTTATAAAACGCAAATTCGTATTTCAATCCGATTGATTAAAACTCAGGTTCTACCGAACAGATTTTTATAGGATTTCACTATTAGTTAGGTAATTTGTTTTAGAAAGGTTTAAAAAGAAAGCACATTGTTATACATTGCTTATTTATAGAGCTACGGGGGGAAGTTTTAGATAAAATTAGGTGCACCCGATTATGAAAGATTACCTTTTTTAAAGTTCTACTGAACGGATTTTGATGGAATTTTCACAGTTAGTTAGATAATATTTCAGGGATTGATTTTCTACATTGTTTAGTTATGGAGCTATGGGAGAAAGTTGTCAGTAGTGTAGTAAAAAAACTGTGCATATACGCTATAGACAGAGGGTGTATACTAGAGAGTATATGTTACAGCTACGGAGGGTGTGCAGAGTTTTTTTTTGAAAATTCCAGAAGGTCAAGAAGAAAATTCCACTTCTTTCATCAGGACAAGATGATTATGAAAGATACATTCACCTATCTACTGTATATATATAATGCAAAGGGGAATTTCGATCCGGCCACTTATAACTGGAATTTTGTTGGGACTTGCACTGTTAGTTAGCTAAATTTTGAAGCAAGGTTTTAGTGCATAACATATCATTCTACGTTGCTTAGTTATAGAATTAGGGGGAATTTCTATAATCAATTGAACCCGATTATGAAGCATTATCCTTTTTAAAAGATTCTGCTAAATGGATTTCGATGAAACTTGCATTGTTAATTTTTCAGAGATAGTTTTGGTGTAGTGCATTATCTATATATATAAATGAAAGTCCTGACTGGGCAGATGATCAACGCGCAGCCCAAACTACTGAACCTACAAACACGAAACTTGGAGGAAAAATACTTCTTAGTATGTAGAGGTGCACTAAGACGGGATTTTCAAAAACTCCACCCCTAAGAAGTGGGGTGGGGGGTAAAAAAATGAACAAACTTTAAAAAAATTCCTTAAAAATCGAGTATTACAATTAAGTAAAAAAATTATAACTAATTTTAATGTATTTTTTTATGCTGAATCGAATGGTACAAAGTACATTCTTCTAAGTCCTATAGTTAGTGAGATATTGCATATTTTACAAATTTGGCGACGTTCTTGGCGTCAAAACCTCAAAATTCTAATATTACAAATGATAATTTCTGTACATACGCGCGTTATTATAGTAATGGAAGAAATTCAAATTGTCGATAAAACGCGACGGACTTCTTTTCATTGTTATAAGATAATGCGGCGAAATCTGTTCCCGCAAACTGTTATCTATATATATAAATGAAAATCCTGACTGGGTAGATGATCAACGCGGAGCCCAAACTACTGAACCTACAAACACGAAACTTGGGGGGGGGAAATACTTCTTAGTATGTGGAGGCGCACTAAGACGGGATTTTCAAAAACTCCAACCCTAAAGGAGGTAAAAAAATGAACAAACTTTAAAAAAAAATTCCTTAAATATCGAGTATTATAGTTAAGTGACAATTACAATATATTTTAATGTATTTTTGTATGCTGAATAGAATGGTATAAAGTTCATTCTTCTAAGTCCTATTGTTAATCAGATAATGCATATTTTTGTAACGATTATCGTTATTAATAGTTCTACGTTGTCTAATTATAGAACTAGGGTTGAAATTTCTATAATCAGTTGAAGCCGTGAAACATTAGCCTTTATAAAAAATACTGCAGAATGGATTTCGATTGAACTTGCATTAATAAATTTCCAGGGGTAATTTTAGTATATTGCATATTGTTACATAGTTCTTTAGCAAATCATACTGTAAATGATTAAATAAAAAAGTTGGTCTTTAATAGCCAAATTTTGTGCAAAAAATAGAAAATATAACAGAGCAATGACGTTTATTTCGTTTTACAGCATTGCGAAGGACAATCAAAGTAAAAGTGCATATTGCTTTAAAACACAAGATGACCAAATTCAGGGGTATATTTCGTTTGGAGAACCGACCAGCGTAGCGGGCAAAGCCTGCTAGTATATGTATATATATGAAAAAATTTCTATTATATACAACGTGCTATCACATTTTTAATAAATGAATTAGCTTATTTTTAGTAATTAGCATAATCGGCTTATTTAAAATTATTTGAAGTTCATGTCTGCACAATTCGGTTTGAGGAAAAGGTTCATTATTTTTCAATTTTTCTTTTGCATTGCAAAAATTTCTCAATAAATTTTTTTTGTTTTGATAACATTGTTTTTTTAAGTTTTTAAAAACATTGTAAATTTACTTAAACATTGTATTCTTCCTCTGCTATTATTTTCTATAACACTTTGCAAGAATATATTATAAAAAAAACATTAAAAAAAGCTATTTTGAAAAATGACAAAAATTATTTTACTCTTTCAAAAGAAATTTGAAATTAAAATCTGGTTGTCAAACAATGATTTACAAATGTACGTGTCTCGATTGTACCAATGTACTTCAAGCCCTCGAGCCATAATTTTGATACTTGAAAAGGGAAATTGATGTTACTTTGACGCAATCATATTAAATCTATATTTTTTGAATGAAAATGCACCTTTCTTTTTAAAAATAAAGTAATTTTTATTCATATTTTCCTTGATGAATGGCTTTAAGATTTAACACTCATCTTTTTTTTCATGCAATCGATTTAATTTTTTAGTTTTCACAGATGAAAGAAACTATTTCCCCTAATCATGCCATTATGTTCGACATGGATAATTTGGTAGTGCATATCATTGACATTTGTTATCCATTTTCCTTTCAAACTTTTTTTAACCTTTTAAAAATTCTTTATTATAGCTGTGTGCAGATGATAACCTGCCCAGTATTGTCCCCATCGTCATCATTCATTTGGGGCTCATTTCATTTAAAATGCAGAACTTTAATTTAAAACGCATGCAGTTAAAATAAATATATTACATACATTTAAAATACACCCATTCCATGTGAAATACAAAAGAAAAAAGAAAGGAAATAATATAATAAGAAATAATGTCTGAACACACAACCATTTTACTTCAACATCAAAGATATCCATTTTATTTTCAATATATGAAGTCATAATCTTCTGCTTTCCATACTTACTCTTATTCATTCTTATCTTGTATTATTATCAAATACTTGAAACTGCCCGTTTTATTCCAAATTGATGTCATATTAATCTTCTTTTTAACTCAATTTTTTTGTTTAATTTTTATTTTTCATGTGGAAATTTTCCAATTGAAAATTAATTGTTGGGGAAAAGTTATTCTGGGTTTTTATTGGCAATAAGAAAGAAACATGGTTAAATTTTATGAAAAAAATGTTTATTGATACTCTATGAAAATAAGGAAATTTTTGATTATTAAGGAAATTATTTGAATAAAATAAATAAAATCTGGCCTATGTTCGCTTCTGTGTCATAATCAATCGAAATGCAAAAATACAGGGCCATTAAATCTTCTGTTCTGACATTTACTTCATCCAAACACACAATCACTTTTATAATATTATTAATGATTAGGATACACATATAATCACGCATATATGAATCTATATGCATATGCTAATTTTGTATCTATGTATTTACATCTTTGTATATATGGTATAGCAGAATATTCCATAATCGAATTTGCAGCCAGTTGACATATTATTTGAAGATTTATTACATATCTATACTAATAAAAGAAAGTTGTTAGTCTGTGTGTGATGGCTAGTGAATTCTACTGCACATAAAAGTCTGAAATTTTGGGTGTGGATTACTGTATTACTGGGGGGGGTGTGGCTCGAAAGCCAAAGCACCGCGACCAGAGGTCTATTGTATTGTCCCCCAAAGATGAAAGAGGAAAAATCATCCCCACTTAGTCCCTAAACAGGCCAGTAGCTGACATGAAATTCAGCAGACATTTGATAGAGATATCTTGAATTTCCCATGGCTCAATCAGATGTCGACCCAGGTGTTCGGAACGATAGACAGCATATGCTTCACAGCTACAAAGGACATGTGAAGCAGCCTCTTCCTCGTACTTACAACCCCTACAAAGAGGATCGCTGACCACCTTCATAATGCAAAGGTGTCTATTAAGTCTACAGTGCCCTGTTAACAGTTCCACCATATTTCGTAGACTATTGGGTGTGGATAGTCCATGGCATGTTCTGATGCACCTGAGGCTCAGATTTTTATTTTTTAAGACCTTTAAAGAGCAATTTTGAAATCTTACATTATAACCACCATTTTTTATTGCAGATTTGTATTCCACGGGAAAAAATACATAACTTTTGCATTTTACATTTTCTTCAGAATATCGTAGATGGTGCTGTAATCGAGTAAAATGCAGTAATAATCATTTCCATTGTAAAGTTTGGAAATGGTCGAATAAATTGAGAAATATACATCAGATTGAAAAATAGAAAAATACATGTTAAATATTTTTGAAAAATCTATTTTGGGCTATAAAAGTTGCCCTTCCCAACTCTGCTGCCTAGGAAAAAACGATCAACTTTGAAATCTAAAATGATAACCCCCTTATTTATTACAGATTTAGATTTGATGTGAAAAAATATGTAACTTTTGTATTTAACATTTTTTTCAGAAAATCGTAGACGGCGCTGTAATTGAGTAAAGTTCAGTAAGAATCGTTTCCATTGAAAAGTTATTTGATCGTTTCCAGACATTTCAATGGAAACGATTCTCACTGCATTTTATTCGATTACAGCACCATCTATGATTTTCTGAAAAAAATGTTCAATACAAAAGTTACAGATATTTTTCTGTAGAATCCGATGTACAATATAAAAGAGGGGTTTATCATTTAGGATTTCAAAGTTCCCCCTTGTCTCCTCCAGGGGCAGAGTTGGAAGGGCAACTTTGATATTCCTAAATAGATTTTTCAAAAATATTGAACACGCATTTTCCATTTTTTTCTATCCCATGTATATTTCTCGAGTTATTCGACCGTTTCCAGACTTTTCAATGGAAACGATTCTCACTGCATTTTACTCAATTACAGCGCCATCTACGATTTTCTGAAGAAAATGTTAAAGGCTAAAGTTATGTAATTTTTCTTGCAGAATCCGATTCTGCAATAAAAAAAAGTGGTGATTATCATTTAAGATTTCCAAGTTATCGCTTTCTCCCCAGGAGGCAGAGTTGGTGTGGGCAACTTTGATACAGATTATTAAAAATATTGAACACATATTTTCCGTTTTTCAATCTGATGCATATTTCTCAAGTTATTCAACCGTTTCCAGACTTTTTGGACACCCTGTGTATATTACACGAATTTCAATTATCAGAACAGTAGCAAAATGATTCTTTAATTTTTGTGAAACAAAATTGCATCAAAAATTGAGGTTATTTGGCCATTTTGATACTATTTGGAACCCTCCCTCCAAAAAATTGTTTTCAGTTAGTCCCGGATCTACTTATTGAGAGAATTGACATGATTCACCATTACTCTGCAGGTAAGTACATTAATTAGTAACAGAACACATCCATGACTGATTTAGAACATTTTTTATTTGGCTCCAAGTAACCCCAAATTGAGGTACTGAAAATTCATTGATTCTTCTACTAAAGAAAACAAATCAAAAAGTTTGACATTTCAAGAGTTTTTCTTTTGAAAAGATATACTTTTTAGTGAAGTAACATCGTCTGTATCGTGAGAAAGTCAAAATGACTAAAGTAACAATTTTAAAATCACTCATTCGAGAACTTTTGCAAGCAAAGGCGTCTGCATGGCGAAAGCATATTCTGTTCATTTGGATTCCTGCAATCTAAATTCAGAAATTAAGCAAGATTCGATAAAACATAAAAAATGGTGTTTTTCTCCAAAATATTTGTTTAATCAAAATGAATGTAGAAGTTTGTAATATGTGACTAAACTATTTTTAATAATTTATATTTTTATAGGATTTTTTTTAATTTTAATGATTAAAACAGGAAACTCAAAGTCTTTTACAATTACCACATTTGAAACCTTCTTCCACTTTTGTCTCTTAACTTCTTGTGCTCCCCCACAGCTGTGAGATTGTGGGATCGCTATAATATCTAGAATTAGTACACCTGTTCACATGTAAAGTACTTTTAAAAATATGTTAGAGGATCGCCAAATTATGTTTAAATCTTTATTTGTTATAGTTTCTAAAAATACTAACCTAAAAATTTTTTATGCATCGTAACTTTAAAATAAACGTTTAACAATTGAGAAGGATACTTATAAAGTCTTTTAAAATTCCCTCATTTACAAACTTTCGAAACGCTATTTACGAAACTGGTGAATATGGAGTAGAGATCTAAATCTCAACCAACCTAATTTTACATAAATCCACAAAAAAATCTACTTAGCATCTTTAATATGCTGACCCCTTTATCTCATAAAAATAATTTATATTTATATTTTTACGTTTGTATAGCTCTAATTTCTGCTGATTTGAAAACGATTGTTTGATTCTAGATAATCTAATATCTATCCACTTTTATTTTATCTTTGAAAAATCCAGTAAATAGGCACGATTATTAATACTCACACAATAATTCATGCACTTTACACGTTTGTAATTTCTTTTTATCAAAAATAGCAAAAGAACTATAAAAAATAAAGATCTAAACCAGGGTTGGGTTTTTGACATGTTCGAAAAGTGTCAAAAACTGTCAAGAACTGTCGAAAAGTGTCAAAAACCTTTTACACATTTTTTAGCAATCATTAGTGATATTTTATATTAAATAAAGCTAAAAACTGATTAAATAATAATTTATATGGCATATAAGTCATTTTTATTTAGTTATGCTATAATTAAGTTGTAATGAAATTATATATCACAATTAAAATTATTTCTCAATTGTCTTGCTAGTAAAAATATTGAAACTACTATTAGATGCATTTTTCAAAGTACTATTTATATTAAGTGTTCAGTTTATTATTTAAAAAAATGTTAGCAATCTAATTTATGCTTAAAAATCTTGTGTAAAGCTAAAGTGGCCACTATTCAGTGACTGATCATAAGTTACCCAGACTTTTAATGATTCTAAATGTGTTTTTTTTTTGGTACATAAACATTAGATATAAACCACAGTTGCAACACAAATGTTCTCGGAGTTATTAAATGAATTATATTAGGAAATCAATATAATTAAACGTTCTTTAAATCAATAACTTAAAAGAAGGTGGTTTCTTATATATCTTCATTTTATTATGTTAGTTTCAACTTACTTATTTAGAACAATTTGTTTATGTTAAATTTAATTTTTATACATTATAAAATAGTGCCTTTTTATTTATTTATTGAGCATATTATATCAAGTTTGTAGCTGTAAGTCCATCCTTAATCCTTAATCATTTGTTTGTGCAATGTGCATTTACAAGCAAAGAACAAATGTAACATTTTTTCTTTGTTTGGATTCTATTAACCTGGGACAAAAATTAAAACAATATAAAAATTATGAAATTTTATACATTAAATTATACAAGTATTTAATAGTTTGATTAGTTTAGATTTTTAATGTAACAATATTTTTAATTATTTTTTTATTTATTTATAGCTTACAATTATTTTCTATTTTCTAAGCAACTTGTTAAACGAAAATCCTATTTTGAGTTTTCAAGGGTTGATGAAGATTTTTTATTTTTTTTTCTTGAGGCCCACATTTTGTGAAAAATAAAAATTATTTTGGGGAAATTTATTATATTTTTGTTAAAATTAGCATAAAAGATGAAAACTGTTCAAATTCAAACCAAGCATTTAATAATAATAACTTCTTTAAATCCTTCTGCTAAAGTTTTCCTTTCTTGTAAACTTGTTTTCTTTTCTAAATTATACATTTTAAAACCTAACAAAACAAAAATAATCCATGGAGAGTGTTTTTTATGGAATAGAATTTTGTGAAGGCACTTGTCTTATTAAGAGGGATTTTGTGAAGGGGGCCTGCTTTATTAAATCGATTTTTGTTAAGGGGACCCTAGATAGGTCCCAACTTTTTCCCAGATCGACCTTGGTTTTATACAGGATATGTGGTTTTTATTGTCTCTGTCAAAAAGTTTACCCATGGGTCTAACAGTAAAAATTATGAAAAATTGTAAATTTAATGTTGTAAAAATGTTAAACAGTTTTTGACAGTCATTGTCAAAAACTATGTCAAAAAGGAGTTTTTGACATGACGGTTAAAACCGGATAAAACCGTCACACTGTCAAAAACTGATCTAAACAGAGTTTGGCATTCTTCTAACAATTCATTGCTTGTGATTGTAATTGTGCTAATTGTAGAAATTAAAATAACATGTACCAAATATTTATTGCATATTAATTAAATTTTCTTATTAATGACATTGTAATATAGTTTTGAAATTTCAGAAACAATTATATGTAATGTATACATTTTAATTTATATTTCAGGTGCAGATGTTTGTGAAGTCTTTTCTGAACATTCAGTGAAAGAACTTATGAAAATAAATCCTGCTCAAAGACTATATTTTTCTACTCAATAAATCCTCCAATAAAAAAAACTTGTTCAGCAAGGATCTTTTTAAGTTTCTTTGCTAGTTCGCAACAGCATCTTTTTTTCATATTCACATCGAAACTACAGGATAGAATTTAAACAGCCATTTATTTAAAGATATCAATTCATGAAATATAAAATACTACATAGAAAAGCTCATGCATGATATATATTTTTAGCATGTTTTCACTTAAGTGCAAAATCCCTTCTTAAAGCATTAATAAACAGTTTAAATAATTTTATAATATTACACCAATGTTGATATTTCCAACTTTATTTGATAACTTCAGTGTTCTCTAAAGAAAAAATTCTGCTCTCAAATCCTTATTTTTATGTCTTATATAAGTTTATTACAGTAAATGGTTCATTCCATTACACACAGCTGTATTTCTCTTTAAAAGAAAAGTAAATAATGTGTGTATATTTGTGCATATTTAAAAAAACGCAATTACTTTATATATGTGTATATATGTGCATAATTTAAAAAAAATCTACATAATACAATTACTGTTCATTGATGAATTTAGACTTTAAAAAAATCTTCTATACATTATTTTAACAAAGACTTCTCATTTAAAAGCATAAAACAAGGCAACTCATATTTATAATAGTTTAAAAGCTCTTCTACGTATCATATATAAAATAAAGAATATCTTTAAAAATCTAATTTGACTTTGAACCAAGAATGTAATTGGAGAATTTTGAATAAAGCCTCTACACAGAAATTTAGTTTCAATATGCACCGTCGTATCAGTGGTAGAGAAAAACATTTCACTTGTGAGATATGCAGTAAGAGACTTTATGTTCACATCCGCATTAAATATTCTTTTTTTTTCATCACTTTTGAATAAATTGTAACAAACGGTTTCTCAAAAATATTATTTCAATGTCCAATTGTGTTATACTAATGAAAAGCTTTTTCATGTGAAATGCTTAACAAAGGATTCTCTCAAAAGCATGATTTATATAGCCCACCATCGTATCCATACTAATGGGAAACCTTCCATTTGTCAGATGAGTAGAAAAGTATTTTCACAAAAAACTAATTTAGGTAATCATATGCAAAATCAAATCAAAACCAATCATTTGCGATATGTGCAACAAAAGGTTTTCTTATAAATCTAATTCAAATGTCTAATTTAAATGTACATCGGCGTGATCATACTAACGTGAAACCTTTCTCTTGTGAGGTGTGTAACAAAGGATTTTCTCAAAAATCTGTTTTAAATATCCACCTGCGTTTTCATGCTAAACAGAAACCTTTCTCATGTGAGGTGTGTAACAAAAGATTTTCTCAAAAATCTGATTTAAATAGACACCTGCGTATTCACACTGAAGCTAAACCTTTTTCTTGTGAGGTATGTAACAAAGGGTTTTCGCTAAAATCTAATTTGAATGGACACCTGCGTGTTCACACTGAAGAAAAGCCTTATTCTTGTGAGGTGTGTAACAAAGGGTTTGCTCAAAAATCTCATTTAAAGCAACACCTGCGTGTTCACACTGACGAGAAACCTTTCTCCTGTGAGGTGTGTAACAAAGGGTTTTCTACAAAATGTAATTTAAGTACACACCTGCGTATTCATACTAAAGAGAAACCTTTCTCTTGTGAGGTGTGTAGCCAAATATTTTCTCACAAATCTCATTTAAGAGTCCACCGGCGTGTTCATACTAAAGAGAAACCTTTTTCATGTGAGGTGTGTAACAAAGGGTTTTCTACGAAATATAATTTAAGTACACACCTGCGTGTTCATACTAAATAGAAATCTTTCTCTTCAAAAAATATTTAAAACTTTTAATTTTATTTAAGAGATGTTGTGAGATGTTAACAAAAGGTTTTCTCTGAAATCTAATTTAAATGTCCACCTGCATTTCCATCGTAAAGAAAACCTTTCTGTTGTGCGGTGTGTAATGAAGGGTTTTGTTATCTGAATTAAATAGACATCAACCTATCCCTTGCAAAGTGTAAGACTTCTTTAACACATTTCACAAAAAGTTAATTTTAACTATCATGTTCAGGTCTTGACAAATATAGTTGCCACTGGCGACAAAGTTTTTGTATCTGACGACGAAATTATTCATACTGGAGGAGTAAATTGCACAAAAATTGACCAAAGAAATATCACAAACAACATTATTTCTCTCCCTCCAGTATTAAGAAATAAAGTTAGAAACTATATTCAAACAAAAATTATTTAAAACTTCCAATTTTATTTTGGCAAAAATAACTCCGTATAAATGCAAATTTTAAAATAATAAAATCAGAACTTTTTGAGTGACTTTGGCAGGAAAATCGGAAAAAATTGATCTCTTACTTCACTATTTCATCGATTTCTCCTCATCAGATATTGAATTTGTGGGACTCAACTATCCGGATATTTGAAACATTCGGCAGTCAGCTTTTTCCGAACATGTCTGTTAATTCAGACTTTACCCTATTTATATTTTTTCCTAAGATATATCACTTTGAAAACATTCATTAGAAAACTTTGTTTATATTATCTTTCTAAATTATAGACGAGGGGGGTAAATATTTTTTTTTAGTGACTACAGTTTTTTGCTGCCTACCACATTTTATCAAATTTGTAAATCCATAATCATGTTCATGGCTGAAAAAAGCCTTAGAGTGTGTTTGAGCTTTTGTAAGTCCAGTTTGAATTTAAACATGTTTTGTCATATTAAAATACATTTTTCATTTGCTAAATCTGTAATGATTTTCTTTAAGAATATAAAGGGATACTTGTTAAGGTATAACTATTTATTCATGATCTAGGGAAATTGATAGAGCATTTATACCTGATCTAATTTAAATTGCAAAAGAAAGCCAAATATTTTGTTTATAAAATATTGTTAACACTCTTTATTATGTAATACTAATCATATAAGCACTCCTTCCAGTTTTATCTTTCCTACAGACCAAGAGATAGTGAAGAAAATTATTATCTGATAAAAGTTTAAACCTTTTCTTATTTATTTTTCTTCCTCATCTGAAATAAGCATTAACGACCTGTTCAGTGGTTTAAAAGTAATCTCAGTGATGGCACACCTAAAAAGAAATAAATGATATCCAACTATGGATGTTAGTAAAAAGTAATTTGTCAACTTTAATAACAATCTTCAGTAATCAAGATAGCATTCATTTTTCTGTCCAGCAGATTGTAACATTGCTACGCATACTTTTAAACTGCGGACAAGTCACCCATATCTATTTTAGATAAGCAAGAAACCTCGTTTTATCAAGATTTCTACCTTTGTGAAATACTTTTAAAACAATTTCACTACCTTTCGGTGTATAATAATTCGCACAATGCGTTAACTTCTTTTTCTTTGCCGTCTGGTGTAAAAAAATGTTCTTTTATATCGATTATTGTTATCTCACTTAAGGAAAAGAGATGGCAGCAGTAACACACTTATCTTGTTTAGAACCTGTGTAGGCACACCACTCGCACCACCTTTACTTGTGACAACTGGATTTGCATAATTTACTTCTATATTTATTACCTTCTGGCTCACTACCATTAAAAGTTACATTAATAACCAGCCATCATATTTTATTTAGGTTATGTACTTAACTACATTTGTTTTATATGGTTTTGCATACTGTCTTATGTCAGAATAAATCGGAGATAAATGTTTTCTTTGTTTGATAAAAAAAATCTCTTTTTCAAAAATTTCATTCATTCCCCTTCCCATCATCCTTCAGCACACAAAATTTAAATTCTTTAACGCTCTTTTGTTTTTTAGATGTCATGTTTTGCCCTATTTGTTATTTTGCAATAACAGTTATTAAATAATCACATCGTAACATGCTACAATAGCAAATGTGAAAGAAAACTGGCCTTTTTGCATATTTAGAAAAGATAGAAACTATGAATTTCCAAGAAGGATTGTATGCATTAAACGCAGCCATACTCAACCTTTTTTCTTCCCAAGCTGCAAACATACGTTTGCTACCTTAGATGGGCCTCAACGCACTATAATTGTATAATATCGTTTAAAAAGAAGGCAAGGAAAAGTAACATGACAATGGTCGTATAACAAAATTAAAGTAACCCATCTTAGATATATAATAATTATAAATCTCAGTGTATTAATGCAAAATTTCCAAGCTCTAAAAATAAAATATTCAATAGATCTTCTTTTAGATATCTGACATTTTACAAAGCGAAACTTTTTATCTTTTTGAAAAAAAAGAATATATAATGAAATTTTGGGAAGAAAACTTCAAGGCATTCACAAAGTATATCTGATACTTGTAGCACTTATCTCTTGGATAAGAAACTTGAATATTTATTGAAACCTATAGATCATGGATTTATTTTAGTCATTTATTTCTAAAGTTATGAAAACCAATATTTATGGAAAAGTGAAAAAAGAAAAACCATTATTTATAAAATGGCGGACAAAAAAATATTTCTCTTTCTGCAGTTTGATTGTTCTGATCCCTGTAATGATTGCATAAAATTATAAAACTATTAAGAAGAAAAATTACAGTAATCTTCTATAAACATAATTATAAATGTTGCTATATAATAAATATAGTTTGCAAAGTACTAGTGCAACATTTCAAATATTTAAAGGCAAAAAATATTAACAGATATTCGTTCAGAAATATGAGTTTCTTTACAATGCTAAACTTTTGTCATTTTAAATATAAAAATATGTAATGTAAATTTAATTAATTTAAAACAATGTTCAAAATTAAAAAAAATACTTACAGTACTGTAACACAAATAGGACTATGTGTAAAAACAACTCTTGACTACGGAATTGACATTCAGGATGTTTTGATATAATGTTAAATTATGAATAATGGGACAAATTTTGTCGTCCCATAGAAATATATAAAACAATGGTGATGACCTTTAACAATTAATATCTAGGCAAATTACTACTACTAAAAATCGCAATGATTATTATTCAATGGAAATATCAATAATTTGACAGTTTTTAAAATAAATTAGTAAATATAATAAAAACAATTAATAGAATTTTATATTAGATTTTGTTAGTAGAATTTTCGAGTATTAAAGTTGCAAATACTACTACAAATATACTAAAATGTGAAAGATATATGCGATCTTATTATAGTTTATCAGAGTAAAAGCTTTCCAATCACAGAAAAGAAAATATTTCTAGTTTGGGATTTGTATCTCTCAACTTGAACATATTTGAGAACAAAATAGAAAAACGATCAAAAATGAATTAGAAAATCAGGATACATTTTGTATAATTAAATGCTTCAGATAACAAATGACAATCAGCAGCCTTCTGTCAAATTCAGTAGACTTGGCAAATCTCATAATGTAAAAAAATGTGTCCAAACGTTTATATAAAAATTAGTGTAAATCATGCTCATCCCAAAATGTTATAAGTATGAATTAATGATATATTTCGAGCCACACTTAAAAGGTCAGTGGGTCATTGATATATGGTCGCTTTTTAGTCTTAAATGTATATTGTTTTCATGCTGCCTCTGAAAATGTATTTCTAGTTATAAGTTTATGAAAACTGTTTGTATTGTAAAAACTTATATTTCAGAGACATTATCAATGTTGAGAATTAGCTGAATTCAAAGAATATTAGTTTAATTTAATTGATGTATATTCTTTGCCGTTCCTCTCCTAAAAGGCAGACTGGTGTACTCTTCTGATGCATCAAATAAAATAATGTTTTACTACTTTCCAGCATTCAGAATTCTTTATTATTCCAGATTAAATTGGTTGTGTGGTAATATACACTTTTTATGTTTTATCATTAATTTATTTTCCAATTAAGTAGTCTTGCTTTTATTTGGTTATTTAATTCAAAATACAACCATATTTTTTTAGAGTTTCAAATTGTGATTTTATAATGCTTAAAAAAAGTTAAAAAATATTTTTTTTCATATATGTCGCATCTTAGTATAGGATGTGCTCCATGATATTTAATTACCACATTTCAGGAGAAAATAGGAGAAAAGCCTTTCAAAAAGGTATTATTTTATTAAAATCTAATGGTTAATACTAAAATTATTAAAGAAAGGACAGCTGATGTCACTATTGGTTCAATTACGGTTGGTTAGGAAGCTACGTTAAACTGGTCTATAATGTCATTAGCCTACTTCACCATGACGATTCCTGCAATGATGTCTACGAAAAAAAATGCAGTGGTAGATTGGTTGATGGAACTGTTTGTTTGTAAACATGCTCTTTCCTTATAATTATTCACAATGTACTGATTCATGCTTTTGCAAATAGTATAAAATTTGCCGTCAAGCAATTTTGTCGTATATGTACAGAGGTCATGCAAAACCTAAATACTCATGTATCATGTACACCTCAATATTTTAAACAAAGTTTGGGTCGAAAACTGCAAGGCACACACGAAATATATTTTATTCTTGTGGTGTAGTAGTTATTGCCTTTATAAGAGTCTTTATTGCTTATTGAAAGCTGTAGATAGTGGATTTATTTTATTCATTTATTTTTGAAGTCGTGAAAAGTATATTTATGGAGAAGCAAAAAATCTTTATTATTTAGAGAAAGGAGAGCAAAAAAGTTTATCTTTTTTGCTGTTTGACTTTTCTCATCCCTGAAATGATTGCATAAGTGTATATCACTATTAAGAAAAGAAAACACAGCTTTGGTTATGTAATCTTCTATAAATATAATTAAAAATGTTGCTTTCAATATGAATTTTCTTGTAATTTAAAGGAAAATTTTCTTAAAACATAATACTAAAAAAATGCTGTTATACTTACACAATTATTGGTGTTTTATTTACTCTTGTTTATTTCAATTATTATTTTATATTATGTTTTAAGAATTTTTTTCTTCTTAAGACTCTTTTTTGTTTACATGAGTTTTTTTATCATTTTATGATGAGTCTATTATTATGTAGTTTGTATATTAGTATGTTCTTAATAAAATATCTTATCTTCACATTTAACTGACTTTTATCCTTCAGTTTTTTTTAGTTTTTTTTTCTATTGTTTGCAGTCAAATAAAACTAATTTGTTTTATAATGGCATAATATATACACTTGTGTAAAACATTTTTATGTCTGTTTCAATATGTTTTTTTTAATTTTTTCAGAAATATTTTTGTCTCTAAATGAACAAATGCAAACATTTCATACTATCAAACTAGAAATTTTTAACATGTGCCTTGCATGTTTTTTCGAAAATGCAGAGCAAAAAGTTTTCTGTGACATCAAAACATTTTTGAAGCATCATATTAGAGTAGGGGTGCACAACCTGTGGCCCGCGGGCCAAAAGTGGCCCGCGATCGGATTACTGGTGGCCCGCGGATCAATTTCGCCGATCGGTCACGAAAAAATCACGAATTATTCCGATCAGGTGCATAGAAATCGCGAATTTTGCCAAATTTCGTCCATCGGTGCGTAAACATCGCAAATTTTGCAGATCGAGTACATATAAATCGCGAATTTTTCCGATCGAGTGCGTATAAATCGTAAACTTCGCCGATTGCTGGCGTAAAAATTGTGAATTTTGCCGATCGGGCCCGTAAAAATCGCGAATTCTGACGATAGGTGCGTATAAATCGCGAATTTTACCGATCAGGTGCGTATAAATCTTAAATTTCGTCGATCGTATGCGTAAAAGTCGCAAATTTTGCCGATCGGACGCGTAAAAATCCCGAATTTTGCCGATCGGGCCCATAAAAATCCCGAATTATGCCGATCGAACGCGTAAAAATTGCAAATTTTGCCGATTAGGCGCGTAAAAATCAAGAATTCCGCCGATCGGGTGCTTAAAAATCATGAATTTCGCCGATAGGATGCGTATAAATCGCGAATTTTGCCAATCAGGTGCGTATAAATCGTAAATTTCGCCGATCGTCTGCGTAAAAGTCGCAAATTTTGCCGATCGGACGCGTAAAAATCCCGAATTTTGCCGATCGGACGCGTAAAAATCCCGAATTTTGCCGATCGGGTGCATATAAATCGCGAATTTTGCCGATCGGGTGCGTGTAAATATTAAATTTCGCCGATCGTCTGAGTAAAAATCGCAAATTTTGCCGATCGGATGTGAAAAAAATTGCAAATTTCGCCGATTGGGCGCGTAAAAATCGCAAATTTTGCTGATTGGGTGCGTATAAATCTCAAATTTAGCCCAACGTGTGCGTAATAATCGTGAATTTTGTCAATCGCTAGGAAAAAACTATGAATATTGTCAATCGCGATGGATGTTGTTTCTCGACAATCCAGTCATTTTTGTGACTGCCCCTTCTCTTATAAAGGTTGTGCACCCCTTTGATATCCATATTTTATGACTGAATATGTTAAGAAGTACAATTTAGAATAATATATTCTCCTCCTCTCCACCTTCATTCATGAAAGCACAATTTTTTTTCGGCACTGGCAATCTTTAAAGCTAAATTTATTCCTTCAAATAAAGTCAATGAGTATTTTCACTCTTTGAAAATAATCTCAGCTATATCTCTTGTATAAATACAAACGTAAACTGTTGATATATCATTGCCAACAGAACTGAATACATTGACTGGAAGGAACGAACCTAGGGGGCTAAATCTACCCTTCCGAAATTTATGTTTTTTTTTAATCTGACCCCCCCCCCCCCCTGGTCACACCTCCCCGAAACAAAAATTTTCTGATGGTGGCTCTCGACAACCCAGTCATTTTTGTAAGTGGCCCTTCGCTTAAAA
Organism: Maratus michaelseni; assembly: GCA_963931845.1. Lineage (NCBI taxonomy): Eukaryota > Metazoa > Arthropoda > Arachnida > Araneae > Salticidae > Maratus > Maratus michaelseni. Next base: position 321,201,441 of record OZ007596.1, on the reverse strand, counting down.
AGGTTGTGCACCCCTACATTAGAGAAATTCTATACCTGTCAACTTTTATTCTTTTTTTGCATCAAATAAACTGGTTTTGAACCAGAATATTTATTTAATAAATTACAGTGAAACATCCATTTAACAAAGTCTCATCGTTACATTTAAACTTTTTGTTATGAAGAAAATTTGTTAAATAAAAATCAACTTAAATTTATGAAACTTGTCTACACATAACCCACATAAAATTGAAAAATGTATTTTAATACAGGCAGTCATTTTTTTATGCAATGTAGATATGAGATTAATATATTTAGAATAACGTCTAACGAAACACATAACAAAGAGAAGTAAACAAAAACTGAAGCGTACCTTTTCTTTTTTTCATTAAAATGTATGTGTTTTGTTTAAATGATTCAAATGTGTTCATTTTCATAGTCTGCTGAAATAAATTCATACACCGATCGCAACAGCAACCTCTCCATTTGAATTTTGTATACGTACGAAAGTGCAATAAACTTCGTTATATAGAATAAGTTTTTCGTAATATGGCGATTAATTTCCATGCTATTGATGGTCAAAGTCAAGGTTCTGCAGAAAATTTCATTAAGTAGAAAACTTTGTTAAATATAGACTTCATTAAAGGGAAGTTTCACTGTATTTGTTTCTATGTGTCAATCTTTTGATTTCATTTATTAAGTAAATTTTTTGTTAAAAATATATTTTTAACTTGGAAAATTGTTAAAATTTGGTACATATGGCAATTTATTCTCTTCTTTAAATAAAAAGTGTTTGAAACTCTGTGCATTTAATTTTTTAAATCATCAACCCAAATGCCAGTGAACAGAATTTGCTCCTTTCGTGCTTTAAAAAGCTGTAAATTTGCGATACAGACTCTGTGTTATGTACAGACAGTTTATGCTAACAGCTCTCAATGGCATTAATGTATCATTATGGTACTGTAGCTAACATAGTCGTGCTAACATGTTTTGTTTTCTTCAGTATGTGACCGACAGATTATCTATAGGTACCACTACAATTATTAGTAAATCAAGCAACTGTATACCATTTTTGGTGTTAAAATTAATTATTGTGTTTAAATAAAAATAAATAAAAGGCTAATTTATGAATCAATAAGGAAATGAGATTTCTGTAGTTTTTGCAGCGTTCATATACAGGGTATCCCAACAAGACTGCCGAAATTTTGCACAGCCATATTCCTCTATTTGGGTACAAAAAAACGCCTCTACGACCCACAGTTTTCGAGAAAAATGCGAAAGAAAAGTTTGACGTATTGTCTCGTGCAGAAAAAAAACTTTATTGGAAATATGAATATTGCTATAACAGAATATATCACCATGCAAAGATTAATGGCACTTACTTAGATACAGCCCATTAAATACATTTCAAACGGTTTGACCTCATTCCATGGCACGTGCATGCATGACTTGATATGCGCGGAGGCTATTTTTCATATCTTCATTGGCAAACAATAAAGTTTTTTTATTATACTGGATATGACATCATATTTTTCTTTCGTATTTTTCTCGAGAACGAAGAGTGGTAGAGGTATAGTTTTTTGGACATTTTTTATGTACGCCAAACAAAGAATCTGGCTCTGCAGAGTTTGGGCAATCTTTCTGGGACACCCTGTATAACTCTCCCCTGACTTTGGCGTGTATACATTTCTTACCTGTGCTATTTAACTGAATTATGGTTGGCCCGCAGAACTTGAAGAATTTACATATGTGGCACTCGAGCATGAAGGTTTGAAGACTCCCTATTTTGAAATATATAAAAAATTGTTATATATTTAAAAATATATAAAAAATAAGTTTTTAATAGGAAGGAACTCAAGAAACCTACACAATACATCCTGCTACTAAATTTTTTATAGAAATTATTATTGCATTTATATTAGAGTTACTCAATACCTTAGCTGCAGAGCGACCCCTTTTTTTAGTATAGCAAACGTTGCCTTATTTAATCGCACAATAGGGAAGATGCACTCATTTTAGAATATACTTTATTTTATGTTTAACTCATGAAGACGTACTTAAATTCCTCAAAAATTAACTCAGTGGCAAAAAAATAATTAGTTATTGCAGTAGCTACTTCTCAGAAACAAAAATTTATGACTGAAGATAAAAAATATATTGGAATGTTATGTCTGTTTAGTCCTGTTGCAATATTACTATATTTAATATTGCAACAAATGTCGTCAAGCAATTCTAAATGCCTTCAAATAATTGTCACTTCAATTGTATGTAAAATATGTAACTACTAATGTTAGATTTCTGTTAATTTTATTTTTTGCCTTTCAAAAAGCTACTTTTATAATTTTTTTAACTAAAGAGTAAATCTTCTCCAAAATGAAAAATAAATAAATAATCAGACCTAAAAAGATTAAGATAAATCCAAGAAGTTTATTCAAATAAGTAAAAAAGGTAAAAATAGTTTTAAAAAACTCACTCTTTTATAAGCAATCAATCTTTATCTTAAAAATCACGCCTCGTTTCATGACTGCAATTCATATTTAGTTCCAAAAAATTTCCTTTGCAATACGTTCATTTGGCGTGAGTCCCGATTTTAGTAAATTCACCTATTTGATTTACGCTTGGTTCAAAGTGCAAAGTACTGAATTTATTAAAATAATTATAATTTTGACCTTTTTTTAAGAGATATGGCAACAACAAAGAAACAAACACTGTTGAAATTTATGTATTTAGAATTTCTAAATTGCTTTGCCAATGTATAATCACAATTTAATTCCTATTGAACTATTAGTTCATAAAAGCGTATTTAAAACAAAATATATTATAATGTAATTTTTTATTAATGCTTTTTTTTCTACAATTTTGTGTTTAAAATACTTGAAATAGTGTTGCAATTTCACAAACAGTTGGCGTAATTTAGCGAGTGTGTTTGCCCCCATTACGAAATCCAAATTTGTTGTACCAGTATATCATAACTATTAAGAGAATTAAGTGATTGATTGCCTACGCCCGGCTAAAACAAAAATTCCTTAAAATTAATTTATTCATTTAAAATTAAGTTCCAAAGATATTAAAATGTTGTACTGTCAATGAAACACACCTTTGTGCATAATTTTTTATAATTCTTGCGTATAAAGGAGATGGTTAAAATCAAACATTTTAACCATTGGTTACAGGTGAGATTGTAAACCAGCATAAAAGTATGTAATTAAAAACTTGATTGGTTTAAAATCGCAATAGGACTTAACCCTTTGAAAGGCGGTGGTATTACTGAACCACTCTGTCCCTGAAAGGGTTAAAGTGAACTTAGATAATTTATCAAAAGAAAATTAAAATAAATCACTGATTGTTGTACGTGTTTTTTAAAATTGGATTTTTTTCGTTTTGCTAACCTTCAAAGCCTACTATTCACGCAATAAATATCATTAATTCATTTGTTACAATTAATTGTTTTTTAAGATTCTTTGCATCTTAAACATAAAAATTATTTTTCTTTGTCATCTTTTTTAATGCCTTGGGACGTATTTGGAATTGAGTGTCGATAAAACAACTCATAAGAGTTGTTTTTGCCTGGCAGATAAATTTGGCAGTGGGAAACAGAACAGTGAAATGAAGTGAAAGCCCATGGGACAGAAACCAAATCTAGTCATTGCATATGAAGATTGAAGGGTATCATACAAATTTGAAATAATGAAAATGTAATGGAGTTTCATCGTGGATTATGAAACCTGTGATAAATTTAGACCAGGACTTTATAAATTTGATAAAATCTGGTTATCAGGAGAAAATCTATTTGCCAGGAAAAAATCTATTTGCCAGGAAAAAAATCTAGTCGCCAGTAAAAAATACCTCCCGCCGCCCCATCATTGATTTAAAAACAAAAGTTTTTATAGCAATTAATGGAGACAAAATAATACCAAGCATAGTTTAGAATAGCACATAATTTTGAAAGATAATATAAAATAGTCAAAATACTGTGAATTTTTTTAACTGCTGAATTAACTAGCATATTTCAGAAAATCAGATTGCTGAATGCTTTAAATGTTAGAATAGTTGTGTACTACAATTATTTTGACTATTTTTCTTTCAAAGTCAGCATTTTTTAGCATTGTATCCAATTTTACATGTCACAGAGACTAGATTGACACTATTCATTATTGTGTTATTGAAACACCCGTCCCCCCCACACACACAGTCTAATCACACAACTTGATAGATGGCTAGAGCAGAAATGAATGGCGTTTTCTATGCTTGAGAGGAAAAGTGCCTTTTAAACTTGGTTCTTCCATGAAAAGTACAAGAGAAGAGGAGGATTGAAGCTTGAAAAGCACAAAAAGTGGTGGGAAAGAGAAAAAATACCGTTTGTGCAAAGGTTGTGTTTTTAGGTGAATTTTTGTAAGAAAAAAACAATAATTAAATAGCTTGGTCGTCAGTAGCTACCTGGTGACTGCATTTCTCAAGCCCTGGTTTAGACTATTACTTCTATTTGCTTTTATTTATTTATGTTTGACAGAAATAAAAACAACATTTGTTAAATTGTAAATAACAATAAGAAAACTTTTAATACCGTACGATACAATTAATCTTGCAAAATTAATTTTGCAACGATTTTGCTGTCTAGGTTGCCTAATTTTGAGTCGTCTTTTCTCTTTTTATATACAACTTATTATGTTGTCTCTCGATTACACCTGAAAAACAAACAGAAATTTGTAAAATAAAATTTCAAATTCCATAAAAATAAACCCTATTTTTACAGTAGTTTGTTTAACTCAACTTGGTTTTTGTATGTAAGGATGGAGTTTTCTAATTGATTTTTAATTCACTTCCTGATAGGCTAGAATTATAAAAATGACGTACAAAGGTGTGTTTCTGATGACAAGTATAACATTTTAATATTTTTAGAACTTAATTAAAAATTAACTTAATTTTAATGCGTTGTTCTATTATGCCGTCGCAGGCGATAAATCGACCAATATTCTTTTTTGTTACAATTGTATACGAGTTACAACAGCAATGGATTTAATTATGCGCCAAACCACGCTTGCCAAAAGAGGCAAACTGGCCATGAAACTGCAATAATTCAATATTTTAAACAGTTGAAGGTTGAAGTTTTAAACAGTTGAAGGTATAAGATTAAAGGAAAAAATAGAGTGTAATAATTGAAAAAAACAAAACCCGCTCTTATCAATTAGTAGATATGAACTTTCATAAAAATAACAATATACGTATCTTGTAATGTAAATTGTTTTTAATATATGTCAGTAATATCTGTTATTTATTAATCAATTTAAATTATGCTATTTTTTCTTTCTTGTTGCTCTATCGTAAAAAAAACAAAAATTATATCTTTATTCATAAATTCACTAACTCACGAATTCTACTAAATATAAAAAACTGTTTATTTTTCATAATCAGGTTTGGTGTTCACGCCAAATTAATGTATTTTTTTTTTTAATCAGGCATTGCAGTCCTGAAATGAGGCGTGATTTCCAAGATAAAAATTGCTTATAAAAGAGGGTAATAAAAAGAACTATATATTTTTTACTTATTTGTTTTATTTGAAAGAAACTAGTTGGATGTGCCAATCCCGAAACTTTCTTGTCTCACACAGGTTTCACATACACTAAAAAACGAATCAGCCCAATTTCTATCAACTTTTGTTAAATTCTGTGCATTAATTCTTGAGATAGGACTATCGCCAAAATCGTGTAAATCGTAAAAAAAAGCATAGCAGTGCCACCTGTCGGGAGATTTAAAGCAAAATCTAATCAACAACAACTTATGTCAACGTCTAACTGAATCTTAAGTTTGATGAAAATCCGCGCATTAGTTCTTGAGATATAGTTATCGTGAAAATCATAAAAAATAGCATAGCAGCGCCACTTGTTGGACTATTTACACCAAAACGTAAACCACATCTATTTATGTGAAGGTCTAAATGAATATAGAGTTTTATTAAATTTCGCAGATTAGTTCTTGAGATATAGCCATCGTGAAACTAATGAAAAAGGAGCATGACAGCGCCACCTGTTGGGATATATACCCAAAAATGTAATCAGCGTCTATCTATGTCAAAGTCTAACTGAATCTGAAGTTTGATGAAAATAAGTGCATTATTTCTTGAGATAGAGCTATGTCGGAAATCTCGAAAAATGCAGCATGGCAGGCGCCACTTGTTGGGCGATTTTCACCAAAAAACTAATCAGCACCCATTTATATCGGGGTCTAACTGAATATAATGTTTTATTAAATTCCGTGCATTATTTATTCAGTCAGAGCACCCACAAAATTTCTGTCACAAATAGACAGACAGACATTTTATAAAACAGTCAAGTCGTGTTCAAGACCTTCCAAAACATATAAATCCGTCAAAAACAGGAAGTTTAAAATGTTCATGAATCCAATACTTTCTTTTTGTAAATATAGAAGAAAGTAAAAAGGGATTATTTGTTATAACGAGAAAAAACAAAATGTTTTATTTTTGTTTGATTATCAGGTATAGTTTGTACAGAATTTAATTTAGTTTAAAATAAGAAGTATATAAATCCACCAACTTAATCAAAAGTGATCGTGGGAAAATCAACAGAAAACGGTGTTTCGAGATAGTTCAGGTTTTGCCTTCGGAAGTATCATATTTGAAGTTTATAATCTAAACTTGAGCAGAAAAGAAATCATAGTAATTCTAACCACAGTTAGCAATTATTGTTTCAGTAACTTCAGTGAATAAATTGTCATTTCTGGCAAATATTTAATATCACTTCATTCAAAAATCTAAATTTACATAATCATATGATATAATCGAAATATATACATATTTGTATTCAAAAGCTTAGCAGGCGGTCTCGTGTATATAATCAAGTGGTTGCAAGCTGAATAAAAACTGTTAAACTTATTGTACAACTAGCTACCCGCCCGGCATTGCTCAGGCACGAGATAATAACAATCTCAGTGCAAGGCGTTAACCCGCTTCCTCCCCATACCCTCAAATATAACAAATAATTTGTTCAAGAAAAACCACCTTCACCTACATTAACGCGATCATTAAAAAAATAATTAAAATTTTCTGATAATTAGAACATAACGAAGACACTACGCTAAAATAGCCGGCAGATGACATCACTTCCCATCCTCAATTTCAGATCTATATCTTAGTTATCTAAGATTTTGTTCATTAGTAAAAATTGGCAATTATTTCCTTTCATTTTCGCAAACTAAATGGAGGGATCGGCCAGAGAAACAGATCTCTTTGTAGTTCAGTTTTTAATGAAAGCAGATCCCTGTCTGAAACTTTCTGGGATTTATTTCACTGGCGCCAGCAGATTTAGCAGATTTTTAGCAGTTTTTTGCATAAATTTAGAAAAATTACCGGCCAAATTTTAAAAAAATTGCCTAGTCGGATGCAGATTTTTTTTTTTTTTACATATGCTCAGAAATTTTCAAATTGATATCTAAATTAGTTTTCTTAAAATTCGCTAATTAGTAAAATAATTTCGAATTTGTTCAAATACCGTTTGCAAATCCAATGCGCCGTTCGTTTCTTCCGCCATTTTGATTTAAAAGAGGTCATTTTAGAAGCGATGGTTAATGAGAATCTAATTAATATCTAAGCTAATTATCGAAATATTAAAATTCTGAGGGTCAGGTGCACCAAGAGAGGGTTTGGACTACCTAAATCTAAATTTACAGACTTCTAGGTGCGTTAAATTTTCCTAACCATCACCAACAGACACACACACAGAGCGAAACTTTATTTTATTAGTATAGATTGGACATAAGTAGTTAGCCTGAATCAAAAATTGTAAGGCGATAAATTGTTGGATTTTTTAAAATTTTTATATTGTATACAGTTATGTTTAATAAAAATTCATCCGTTTATGATTTATAAAGGGGAAAACTCCCTTTTCTCTGTTTTTACTTCCTTCTAACTTTACAAGAACAAAGTATCGGATTCATGACAATTTTCAACTTCCGGTTTTCGACGAATTTATATGTTTCAGAAGGTCCTGAACACGATTGAACTGTTTTTAGAAAATGTCTGTCTGTGACAAACATTTTGTGGGCGCTCTATCTCAACAACGAAATTTAATAAAACTTTATATTCAGTTAGTCCCTGATATAAATGGGTACTGATAAGTTTTGGTGAAAATCGCCCAATAGGTGGAGCTGCTATGCTGCATTTTTCGTGACCTCCGCAATAGCTCTATCTCAAGAACTAATGTACTTATTTTCACCAAACTTCAGATTCAGTTAGACCTTGACATAAACAGACGCTGATAACGTTTTGGTGTAGATATCCCAACAGGTTGCGCTTCTGTATCACTTTTTTCATAATGTCTATATCTCGAGAACTAATGCACGGAATTTCATCAAACTTCAGATTTTGTTAGATCATGGCATAAATAGAAGCTGCTAACGTTTTGGTGTAAATAGCCGTACAGGTGGTGCTGCTATGCTACTTTTTTCATTATTATCACGATAACTATATCTCAAGAACTAATGCACGGATTTTCATCAAACTTCAGATTCAGTTAGATGTTGATATAAGTTGTTATTGATTAGATTTTGGTCCAAATCTTTCAACAGGTGGTGCTGCTATGCTGCATTTTCCAGGATTGACATGATTTTAGCAATAGTCATATCTCAAGAAGTAATGCACGGAATTTAATAAAACTTTAGATTCAGTTAGACCTTGATATAAGTTGGTGCTGATTCTTTTTAGTTTATGCGAAATCTGTGTGAGATAGATGAAAGCTTTGGGATTGGCACATCCACTTAGTTTTTTTTTCTATAATTCAATATCCAGTAACAATTTTCGTTGGCAAGAAGCCTTTTACAGAATTAAAGGATTAGACTACATAGCGAAATCCACTTAGCAGCAAATCTAGTGACATTTTGGTGGCAGAAGCAAGCCACACTTGCCGTTAAGTCTGCCTAATGGCGAATAATAATGTTGTTAGACATGTATTAAATAATATTTATTTTTGAACAGGAACATTTCAAGATAAGTAGATGATGGTGTGGAATTCTAAGTGAAATTATTTTTCCATTCTTCATTGAAAATAATTTAATTATTATATTTCTATGAAATCTAGTTTTGAAATTTTTGAATATTTTACATGTGCTTTAGTGAATTCAAAAGTTCAGAGGTGCCATGTCGAATATTTTGGATACCAGTATTTTTAAACAATCTTTGTGGTAGGTTTTACAGTATTTGTAAGAGAAAACTATAATGGAGATTAATGTTTTGAAATAGTGATGGTCACCGGGAACAAACCTATCAGATTTTCATCATTCTTCTACTACAATATGCTAGCGAAGTGTGACATCACAGTAATGGTTGCTGGAGACAAAAAATTACGGTTTCCCGTAGTACGCTAACGTGTGCAAAAAATAAAAACTTTTAACTTTATTAATAATTTTTTTTAAAGATTCTATTGCAGTATTGCTAAATCTGAGGTAATACATTCACATGAATTCATCAAACTTCTGATTAAGTGCTTAATTTTTTTTAATTCATTAAAAACGGTAAGCCTACATGGAGAGCATTAATGGCGGCTGTCAACTCACGTTTTGAATATATTCGAACGTTCTTTTAAAATTTTCTTAAGGTTTATATTTATTATAGTTTGTTTTTTAAGTGTTTAGGTGTACTGTATATGAAGTTCATCTCAGTTGCTACCCCCTCCCTTCATTCTTCCTGTTACGCCCTGTCGTTTATTTCTTGAACAAGGGTGATACTTTATTTTGCTTGATATTTTTGCCATTTAAATGTATTCTTCAGTTGTTTTCATGTTATTTGTATTGTATTTTATTATTTTTTTAATTGATTACCGAAAATATCCATGTTTAGTTTAGCATTTTATCAATTTTTAAAAAGATAATATTCTTGCATGTACTAATTGTTATTTGTCCATGCAAAAAAAAAAAAAATAGTAATAATAAAAAAAATCCAGAAGATATGCAAAATCATTAGTTATAATTATCTGGCTTTTCTGCTCATAAAAAAATTTAAAATTGCCTCAAGTAATATCATAGCTGAAAAATAAAAAGAGAAAATGAGAGAATCATTAATAATACTTCTACCTGTAGAAATTCTATTTAATTATATAATAGTAGGGTGAGTAATTATTCAAAGGAGATTATTCATTCATAAATTTTAAAAACTTTAGTTAAATATCAGTTTTAAATTAGAAGGTATATTGAAATTTGTGCAGAGTTAATATATTCAATTATGAGACAGTTAAATTAAAGAAAATGATAACTAATGTCAATTATGTAAAAAAAAAAAATTTTTTTTGAGCAAAAGTTCAAATTAACATTATCAGCAGAAGATTCTCAGTCAGTCTGTTACAACTATTTAAACATTTAAAATTAATCTGCATACAGCTGATAAGAAATACAGGGAACAAGGCAGAAAGAGAACAACTTCTTATGTGTTCCATATAAAATTATTGATATTACCTATATAGAATCTTAAATTTTATATACATTAAATAAGAATTAAAGCATGCGTACTAAAGTTAAACATGTGAATTAACATGAATATTATGAATATTCTTCTTAAAATTCATTAAATGCAAGAAAACTATTGAACTAAATAGAACTATTTCTGGTAATCAAATAAATAATTAATAACACACAACAAAAATAACATGAAATGAAAACCTGAATAACACATTTAAACGGCAGGAATATCAAGCAAAATAAATTAAAAGATCCTCGGATTAAGCTGAGAAGTTTATGTAAACAATATTGCAAATGCAGAAAACTTAAAAGAAAATAAAAGCAGAAACACAATACAACTCAGATGAAACTGAACATAGAGCAAGCCTAAAGAATAAAAATATCAACTAAAAGAAATTAAAACATTTTAAAATGACGTTCGAATATTCAAAACAACAATTGACGGTCGCCATTAATGCTCTCCATGTAGTAGGCTTATCATGTTTAATGAATTAAAAAAATAATAATAAGCACTTAATCAGAAGTTTGATGAATTCATATGAATGCCCTACCTCAGATTTAGCAATACCGCAACGGGAATTTCTTTAAAAAAAATTATTAATAATATTAAGAGGCTTTTATTTTACCCAATGCATGAGCAAGGGACCTGAGACCAAGGGTTTTCCAGATTTCTGAATTGTATGGAATGCATAGTCTGAAGAGGATGGCAGAAAATGATTGAGGAAATTTTTTGCAGACAGAAAATCATTAACAAAAATTTTCTTATAGCTATGGATCACAACTTTTGCAAATTTCGTAACTTCTTGATGGTGTTCGTGTGCTGATTATTTTGTGACCGATTGAATTTCAGGACTTTTTCCATGATTGTTTCATTTTCTTTTTTTGTGATTATTTTCCAAAATTTGCAATTTTTCTGTGAATTATTAATGGAATTGATTTTTTTGACCATTTGTCTAAATTCACGACATTTTGTTTTTTTTGGCAACCGATCCACGAAATTCACTATTTGTTTTCCCCATCTTTTGAAAAAATTCACTATTTGTTTTCACCATCTTTTGACGAAATTCGCGACTCTTTTCTATGACCATTTGTTGAAATTCGGGAGTCTTTCTCCGCAACCGACTGACAAAAATTGATATTTTTTGCGCGGTATTTGATGAAAGAACCTTTTTTCGCATGATTTTTTGACAAAATTCGTGATTTTTTCTGCTCAATCTTTTGACGAATCTCGCGATATTTTCCCGGAATAGTTATACTAAATTCACGATTTTTTTCAGTGACCGATTGACAAAAATCGTTATTTGTTTCAGTGATCTTTGGCAAAATTTGAAATATTTTTCCACGGTCGTTTGAAAAAATTAACTTTCTTTTCCGTGAAAAATTTGCAAAATTAACTATTTTTTTCTAATTCCATTTCGTAAAATTATCTCGTAAAATTTGTTATCGTTTACCGTGATCGGATGACGAATTGCTTATGCGTAGAAAGCGAAAAAAAAACAAACACGGACAGCCACTAAAATAGAAAACAATATATTCGCTGAAGAATCACATGTTTGTGAAAGATGTTAAGATTAAAGGCAAAATCTCACACTGCAATTTTTATTGTGGGAACCTATTTCTATTTTGTGTACAATTTGGGCAATCCTGCACGATATTTCAACCTCTGTCTCTAAAAAAAAAACTTTGTCGTCCCGCCCCCCCCCCTCACTCCCCAAAAAACACATGAAATGGCATCTCTGCAGTAAAACCTGCAAAGAAGGAGTTGAAAAGAACTGTAAAAAAGCTCCATTTTAGACAGATCTCCATCTTATCAAGTATAATTGTATGGCGTTTTTTTCGTCGAAACTTGATTTTTTTTGCCCATTTGAGAAAGAATTATGTTATAGACAGGTTTCGCTTAGACACGTTTTACTGTAATACACCTATGCTCTTCAGAAGTGTATTTTATTAAGGAGGTTTCAACAGTCTTAAAGCATACCTAAAAAAAACGGTACCTCTCTATAACTGAAAACTTTCATAATATTTTAAAATTCTACTTGCTTAGACGAAAACCTGTCTAAAACGGAATTTTTCATAGGTCACTTTAGATTTCATATTAGAAGTATTGCTGTCTCTGTATATATGATTCAGTAAAAGTTTCTCGATCGGAGAGGTTGCGGGGGAGGGGGGGGGTGCAGCCCCCCTCCAATCTCTACCCTTGGCTATGCCACTACCTTAAAAAAACTTTGCCCCCCCCCCCCCAAGAAAGTTCTGAAATGGCACCCCTGAATAATTTACCCCTGTAAACTATGCCTGTAATTTACCCCTGTAAACTGGAATTTGTTAGAATAACTTCAGATAATGCTCATTACTCAACATAATCAAGATATATTTAAAAAAAAATTGTGTACTTTAAAAGAAAAGAAAAATTAAAACCGATTTTTCAGTCAGTCGATTTGTTTAATTTAAGAGGACTCAGTAACATTTGAACTTTTCCTTATATTTGAGTGCTTTACATAATGTTATTGACATAGCATTGTGTGCTTTTATGAAGAAATGTGATTTAATCAAGGAAAAAAGCAATTTTTGTAGTAAAAGAGTACATCATTTTAGGAAAATTTTAAAACCACACCTCTACAATTTTGAACATTGTGAAATAGGATTTCTTTTGGTACACCTTATCTTTAGAAATATGCCCTATAACAGTAAGGATCACATTTCTAAAAAGTCAGTTTTTCAATAATAATAATAATAAAATGTTATGTAAAAAATACAGTAAAAATGAATATTAACTTAATAGTTATATATATTTTTTTAAACTAAACCATTTGTATTACTGAAAATCCAATCCTTATTTTTGTCTAAAAATTTAAAGATTGCAAATCTGAATCATTCAAGGAGTAATGGATGGAGTAAAAAATTATTTTCATCTATTTTAAATTATCTGCACTTTGTGAGAATGTACTATGGATGTCTTAATTCATTTTAAGCAAAAATTTTGAAAATTGATATTTTGTCATTTTTCTGAAATTGAAATTCACTGAACTCACTTAATAGTTGATCCTATTTAAACTTTCAGCTCTGCATATTTCTTTTAACACTCTGTTTCTAGAAATTATTTCTCACCTCCATTTATTTTTTTATATTTATGTTTTTTTAAGAAAGCTTTTAAAGTTTTTTTATCTGTTTTGTTTCGATAATCTGCATGGAGTTAATTTTTCATCAAATAGGTCTTAGGGAGGGAGGTGCCACAGACAGAAATAGTGACTCATAGTACAGATTATGTTTATTGGACTTCCCTTCCACCAAACACACATAAACATATATTGTATATGAAATGTCCTCTGATTATGTAAATATTATGAGCTGATATTAAAAGGATTTGTACGATTATATTCCTTCAACTTACAACAGAAAAAAATGTGATAATCACCCCCCCCCCCACTTTCCCCTAAAGTAAATAAATAATTAAAGTGCAACCAAAGAATTGAGAAATAATTTAAAATGAGAATAAAAGAAAAAATACTGAAAAATAAATTTGTATGTATATAATTAAGAAATACAATTAAAGGATTTGAAATTTTTTTAACTAAGAATAGTTGAAATATGCTGTAAAATGTTTTTTCTTAATTTTTCTACATACACTGCTTAAAATTCATTTACATATTTCCGTAAGTTTAGGCCATAATTTTAAAATGTTTAATAATTGGAATAAAAAGCTATTTCTTTCCTATTTTCATAAAAAATATTTTTTATGTTCTATTGAACATGCAATATGTTATTTATATTTTTTACTGCTTTCTTTCATGGAAATATAAACTCAATTTTTTAGGAAAGAGAGAAACTTTTAATTAAACCTCTGCCCTTTTAGAAACCATCACAGCTAGGGCAGTTGGGAACAATACCCTGAAAAGGACAATTACAACTTTCCTCTTCTGCGTTTTGGGATGTGGACAACGAAACAAAGATGCATACTTGCGCTTTTTACACTCCTACGCTTACACGTACTGTGATTGCCCTGTTTTGACTTTGAACTCTTCGATGTTTCTTGTTCAGTTCATGTTTGACTCGTTTAGCTATAAGAGCTTTAAAAATTTGTTCTCCGAGAAGATGTAACTTCTCTCGATTTATATTGTTATCATGTTTTAATCAAGAAATTATAAATTAAATATTTCGTTGGAAGAACCTGTCTTCAACCGTTTGAAAACATACCTTTTCACAATACATAGTTTTACACAGATCTATTAATAATATTTTTTATTTATTCAAATAGAAGAACGGTGTTCTAGTGGAAATGTCGTGTAACCTTGTTATGGGGGAAAAATGTCAAGCTTCCGCTGAACGCGTACTGAAGGATGGGTTTATGGTGGGTCTCTGCGCTACTGAGACAGGTAAGAGATATATTTTCCTGACTTAATTTATTATTTATGAAGATAGAAAAGCTATACATTTGAACGCACTCACATTCTAGTAAGAAAATATATGTATATTTTGTAAAAGATTGGACAATTGCACAAGACATTGTAGGGGCTTAATGTATTTGAATAATGGTATTTTTCATTTAGTTGGAGATTCATAAGATAGCCAGGACTTGCATATTCATAGTTGCTTTATTTTCAACTATGGTTTGACATACTAAATGAATCTAACAAAAATAATTTAATTCATTCATTTAAAGCGAAACAAATTAAATTAGCAATAAAATATTTGAACCTTGTAAAAAATAAACCAATACTGCAACTGTAAAATGGAAGGCAAAATCATTTAAACTCGTAGAAGTTTGTGTATCTTACAAAAAATGTGGGAGGGGGGAGGGAATTATACAATTAGCATATTTTAGTGATGTATAGCAAATTATACATAAGGTAAAGAAATAAATAATACTTAGTTCATATATTTATTATTATATTCTTTAATAACTATAATTTATTACTTCAATTTTTAGATAAAATTTATATTAATGATAATTATTATTTCGAAAGATGCATTTGCTCTGATTTTCAATTTTATTTATAGAATGTAATGTAATTAGTTGGAACATAAAGAATAGACTGAAATCAACACATTAAATTAGTATTTCACAAGAATGAAATTTAGTTAGCCACATCCGATTAATAAATATGTATTGTATTCTCATCATTATACTTGGAGTAATAAAGAAAGATAAAATTGCCAGGTTGTTAATAGCTTTTAGAAACGTTTCATAAAACTGACATATACATAATGCAGTGTTTGACATTTATCTGTAAAATTATGTTGTCAATTTAACTCAAAGGTTTAATGAACTATTTCTTTTATCTTTCTCAATAAACGAAGCATAAAATACAAAAAATATCATAAATGTATTTCACTTTTTAAATATATTGTAATTATATTTTCTTTTCACAATGTTAACCTTGCAAACTTTACATGTATTCACAGAAAAATTAAAGGGATATAAAATTTACTCTGAAATTAAATAATCAATTAGCTATCTACAAATTATTAAAAATATTACCTTTTATTAAAAAAAAAAATGTATGCAAGGCATAAAATATAACTAAAATCAGTTTTTGAAATAACTTGAGTACCTTACAACATAACTTTGAATATTTGAATTCAATAGTTAATAATAAAACTCTTATGTGTATGGTAGTGTCATCTCCTAGCAAAATGCCATTAAAATTAATATGATGATATGATATGACCATGAATATATAAATAGATTCTCTAGAGATATTCTATAACGATGGATATGACAATTTTTAATGCCCTTGGCTCAGTTTTTCTTTTGTCTTTTTCAGCTGCAAAACATTTTTACCCAAATATCATATATTTTTTTGTATGAAACGACAAACCAAATCTTCATCTGGCACACCATCTGCAGTGTTGAATTCAGGGGGTGGCCCAGGAGCGGGACATTAACCCCCCCAACCTCCCCCCTGGAAGATTTGAGATTTTATGCTTTTAATTGTTAAAAATTGCAATCCCCCACCCGGAGCATTGAAATGGCCCCCCCCAACTCCAAGATTTGAGATTTTATGCTTTTAATTGATAAAAAGTGTAACCCCCCCCCGGATCCACAGAAATCCCTCCCGGAGAAAAGTGTCTGAATTCAGCACATGTGCCTTTCATTCTGGTACCTAGGGCACATGCCCCTTAGTTTCGGCACTGGGGAATGAGATATGTACATGCTTTTAATTTAGTACAGTCACATTTTTTTAAAACATGTTTTTTGATTGAAAATTATTAAATAATCATATCAGTAAATAATTTCAAAAATTGCACTGCAAAAGTCTTGAAAAATAATGTATCTGAATTTGAGTATGCGGTAGGAAAGGTTTTTGCTCAAGATTAGAATTTCAAAAATTGTTGTCAACTTCATATATGAAAGCATCTATGAAAAATTATCCATGAAAAATTAACTTATATAAGTCACAACTTAAAACATATAAATACAGCTCTTCCTTATAAATTGAATACAGCTGGCGCAGACGCTTTTTAGCGCCAAAATGGCGATTTTATGCTTAGGCAATGCCGCGATTTTACTTCATATGACAACCCGGTAAAGCAGATTCCATGTGTTTTATAATAAAATAATTTGTGTGTGTTTATAATAAAAACTGTGTGCATTTTAAAATTAAAACAAACTGTTTCATAATAAACTAAAACTAACACGCTCTTTTAGCAAGCTAGGCCAAGCCACAGATTAAATATATTCCATCTGTGGGCGGAACACATACCCGTAAACAGGGTTTTCTCGCCAAAATTGCACAAAACAAAAATAGCGCCAATCCCGGTGCGTGTGCGACAGGTGTTTCATAAATGGACTTGAACGTTCATTTGGCTGGAAGAGATATAATATATTTTTTATTTAATTATTCCAATAACGCAGCCGTATATTGAAAGCATCAAGCAAGGTTACTAAACAAGCATTTTATCTCACTTTTCCTATGTTGGCGAAGCTTTGGCGTAGATTCACCACTCATTCACTGTGATTGGTTGCTACTATTTCCATCTTTAGCGTCCGTCGTCCTGCATTTATTCCGCCATTTTCTTCTTCGTAGTTTTGGGTGTGGTAAGTTATTTTATATTTGTCTATCTAGAATAGAAATGAATATTGCGTAAATGTTTTTGTATTTATCTCGTATGTACATGATTTGATAATTTATTACTTATTGGTATAAAGAAGACTAGTTATTTCGCTAAAATCGACAAAAAGAGTTACATTTTCTTTATGTTAGAAACTAGCTGTTACCCGTGACTTCGTTCACGCAACGTTAAAAGAAGAATAAATACATTAATTAAGAAAATATTTCACGCCTTATAATTAAAAACGTTAATAATTAACTAACTATTTATCGCATTTCATAGGAGACAATACGGTATTTTTTGTTATAGGGACCTTGACATAACTCAGTCTTTAAAAAGTGAAATTTTGTGCCAAATAATCGCGAAAATGAAATTGCAACCAATGCAAAAAGGAGGGCCAAATAAAATCGTGGAAATAGACGAATTGGGTAAAAACAAATGTCAATTTTACCTGATAAACAATTTTACTTTTAACGCCTTTGTGGAGCGTTTTAACAGCCATCCTTCAAAAAAACATTAATTGGAAATAGTACATGCTTTTTCTTTAAATTCAATTCTGCCTCCTTGGTTTAATCTATAGCTGAAACAAATCTTATTTTCTAAATGACAGTATGTTGACAGGCAATTTTTGTTCTCCAGAATAAATTGATTCATAAAGTTTGAATATGTGAAAATATGTTTTTATTTTTCGGATAATTTACTGAAATCAAGATTTTGTTTTCACCATCTATTCAAAGTGAAAATAAATTCTGTTTTTCAGCTTTAATGAGAAAATGGCGTAAAAAATATACTGATCTATTTTATTTCTCCCTTTTTTATACACAAATATGGAGTAATTTACTTTCCGTTTTTAGAGAAACTTCGTTAAAATTAACAAAAAAGAAAAAAAAAATCTTGGCATCTAATTTAATTTTTTTAATTCTGACAGTTTGTGCGACATCCTCGGATCAATGATAACCGGTATAAAGTAAATCGCGTTGCGTTCGATAGTCTAGCACTGTAAAAGAAAATTGTAAATTCACGGGCATTCTCTGTGAATTGCTGCCGTAATTTTACGCTCCCTTTCCAAGGTAAACGGTCAATTTCCGTAAATTTCACGTTTTTACGGGCAAAAACCGTTTATCTAATAACAAAGCTCGTTTATCTAGTCACGAAATCGGTTTTCTTATGGACATTGACTGGAATCTCTGCTGCAGTAATTTTACTGCAGCAATTTTTTACAGTGAGGAGTAGTTGCGAAATACAAACATTTTAATATAATAGATTCATGTTCATATTCCTTTTCTTAAAATTATGATGCGATTTTTAGCAGAAAATTTTCGTCTGTATATAACGGATATTCATGCTTAATAATCAGTATAGATAAAAAACATTTAAATTTTTCGTTATAAATTTGCGTGAAACTCATCTACTTTCTAACTAATCCTTGAATTATTAATGTAAGGAATTGATTCACACTCATTTTAAAACATATTGGAAAATTCCCGTTTTATTTCAACTATGACGTCTCTTTTTTCCCAGAGAAATCCCTTTTTAATGACATAATTCTTGTTAATTTTCTTTTCCAGGCAATTAATTTCAATACTGGCATAGGGGAAATTATGTTACTTTAACGAAATAATATTAAATCTTCAGGTTTTATCAACAAAAATGGAACTATTAGCATTCGTCATTTTTTTTTTAGGTAATCAAGTTATTTCTTTTAGTTTTAAGAATGAAAATAAATATTTCTCGCTATCCATGACATCATTTTCGACATGGATAATTGTGTGGAGCAAATTATTGACATTTGCTAACCATTTTCTTTTGAAAATCCTTTTTACTTTTTAAAAATTTAAATAAAAAATACGGTATAGTTATATTAGCCCTGCGCAGACGGTAAAACGCCAAGCATTATTACCATACAAAAGAAAAAAGTGAAGAAAAAAACTCAAGATCATTTTATTTCACCAATCAAAGCATATCCGCTTTATTTTTTATGTATGGCGTCATATTCGCCTGTTGCCTATAGTTACTCATATTGAAACCTTGTATTATTATCAAAAACTAAAAAAAAGTACGTTTTATTTCTAATAATATTATTTAATCTTCTTTTTAATTCTTTAATTTTTTTTATTTCATTTTTATTTTTCACGTGGAAATTTTTCAATTGAAACTGAATTGTTGACTAAAAATTATTATTTCGGGTTTTGAATTAGTTTTGGCAACGATAAAGTATTAGCAACGGTAAAGTAAATTTAACCATTTTAAAATATTATACGAAAATATGTCCATTTACTCTCTATGAAAAAACGAAATTTTGAATTATTAAGAGAAATATTTGAATACAATAAAAAAAACCCAGCCTATGTTCAAATGAGGGTTATAATCAACTTATATGCAAAGATGCAGGATCATTAAACGCTCCATTTTGACGCTGGCTTCAGCCTAACATTTGCACACAATCAGATTTATAATATTATTAGGATGCACTTAATATTTCAAATCGATAGATTTTTAGATTTGAATCGTTATTTTTTCAGATTAAATTAACGGTTTTTAGAAAAA
Organism: Maratus michaelseni; assembly: GCA_963931845.1. Taxonomy (NCBI): domain Eukaryota; kingdom Metazoa; phylum Arthropoda; class Arachnida; order Araneae; family Salticidae; genus Maratus; species Maratus michaelseni. The sequence goes on along the minus strand of OZ007596.1, from coordinate 321,181,405 downwards.
TAATCTAATGTGAAATATATCTAAAAATATGTGAAATACTCATCAGCCATATGTGACATATTTTTGAAAAATTCTGAACATTTAATAAATATTCAAAGAATGATAAAGTCTTTTTGTTTTCCTAAAGATAGAATAGTGTTAATAAATAGGAAAGGTTTTTATTGTTCATTATTTCTTTGTTAAGATATTTACTAAATTTTTTTTTAGTAAATGAAATAAGAAAATAGATGATTGCATGTAATAAATACAAATGGAAAATACTAAATAATAATTTTGTACCATTCATATTGTTAAGTAGGACATTAAACTGAATTCAAGAAAAGTGGTGATATTAACCCTTTTTTATTAATTTAACAAATTAATGTGATATATATAATGTGTTAAACAACACTCAGTGTTTTAGAATGCTAGATTTAAGTTACCAATATTTTTTGCGATGAAAGTAGTTTTCTAAATAAAAAAATAATAAACTTAAAAAGCACATTTAGCAGTCATAATGAGTGCTTATATTAGATAAAATATATATGAATTACAAGTATAATAGATAAAATTATTATACTTATTATACTTACTTATTATTATAATTATTATACGTATAGATAAAATTATGCAGTTAGTAATTTACACTTTGTAAAAGTCCTGTTTTATTCTTAACATGAAATATTACAAAAATATATCAAGCTGTTAATATTTTTATACATACAAATAAGAAAATAATCTATATCAATTTGCGTTCCATTCTTTTTCTATTTTTAAATTAATATGTATATGCAATTCATATATGTTTAATTTAAACATACATTAACTATCAAAATGTACGTACATTTAAAAAATAATTACTATTTTACCAAATCACTATACGTTACAACCCCAATTATAAATAGAAGATGTCATGGGGAAGCATTATCCCATTTCTCATTAAATTTTAAGAGATATAATGCAAAAGGTATCATTCAAATGGGTTTTATGTCTTCTTTTCGAATATTGCTGAATTTTTTTAAATAAGGGCATAAATATTAAAAATTGTGCCAAATTTCATTTTTCAAATGATAAAATTTGCTTTTAACACTTTGAGTAACTTGGATTGAAGGAACCCAAAAAAAGGAATAGTTTAGTATGTATTATCATAAATCTTCACAGAATTATAAGAGGTCAAACTTTGAGGATGCTAAAATTAAATGCACATGACCAGCTTTTATTTAAAATCTTTGTTTTTAAGTGGGGGCATATTAGTTCCATTCTAAGCATAGAAATCAGTTCATGATTATACTATCAGTTTTCACGCTTTCAGATAATTTTATTTTTTGTCTTTTAGTAACCGAAATTAACTACATTTTCTTCTGCACGACTCTTATGTTAGCCCAACTGAGGTTTTGGAGACTTTGGATTGCTTTGCATTTCTGGAAACTTGTGGATTTTCTGGCACCATCGATATTGTTGACAAACAAACAGTAGGTCTGATTGTTATTATACTTTCATGCTTTTCTGATACTTGTTTAATTATACATTAAATAAAATATGCTTATTATACAGTTATAATTTTGTGAAACATAGCAGCAACGTTTAATAATATTGAGTTTGTTGACGGTTGGGAAAAGTTCAAAATTTTTACATACACTCATTTGATAGTTTTAAACTGCGTTTTCTCCACATTTCATGAGGCATCTTGTTATAAAGTAAAGTAGAGGGTATGAAGTCTGTACAGCTTGGGACCATGTCTTGTGTGATTTAAAATTTGTTTAGATAAATGAAAAATTATACAATTTTTACCAATTAAAACAAATACGGTACTTCTCTATTATCCCGTCGACCACTTTTCATAACAAAAAACTATCGCCCAACTGTAAGATTAAACGCCAAAAATGCAGTCCCATTTACTGGATGTCAGAAGCATTATACGTGTTTGTTATGTCATCAAATGTTTTTAATTCGACATTTGCATGTATTTTTCACTCTGTTTTACTGATTTATTAGTTATTTCATTAATTAAAATAACAATTATGTCCTTAAATTCTTATATTTTATTCATTTATTTATTTTGATATTCCATTGGCAATGTTCTCCCATTTATTTGGCGTTACAGTTTGGTTTTTTTTTTTTTGTTATGAATAGTGGTCGATGGGATAATAGAGAAATACCCAAATACAATAAAAATATATCAAAATAACCAAAGAAAAATATCTTCTGAATCCCAATTTCATTTTTTGTCATAAAAGGGAAGTTATTCAATTTTTATTAATTAAAATAAGTATACTAAAAGATTATGAAAAGAATTAGTAATGCCAATTTCATGTTTGTTTTTTTCTGCCAATTTAAAGTACTCCCTTATTCTTAGTACTTTTCCAGTTCTACCAATGCCTCAGGTTTAAAAAAAAAAGAATTATTATTTGCTATTTCAAAAAAATATTGTCAGGAAGTCCTTCTCACCATTTTACCATACTTCCTTTTTATTGCAGTACTTTCCCCGAAGTAATTTCACATTGCATCAGAAATACATCTTATATTCACATTTTAAAAGAGGGGGGTGTTTTATATTATTCATGTTTTTTTCAAAACATTTGGTCTGAATGAAAGCTTATCTAAATGTCAAAAATTAAATGGACAATCACTATAATGGGAGTCTCTTAGTTTGTTTTAATGAATATTTGAAGGTTTATGCTTGTTAAAGACAGTGAGGACTTCTCTAGAGTCCTGCGTCGCATCGGGTAACTCAATTTTACTTGAACCTGACTTGTGGCTCAGGTCGGGTTCTTGCTAGTGTTTTTCTTTGCAGTTCGGGTTAACTTAAAATGGTTAGGTTATGTTTTGACACTTTCAAGTCAGGTTTGGGCTCACCAAATTTTTGAAAAGAAAGTCCTGAATATTTTGCAAATAAAAAACGATATATTTGAATATTAATGATTGCGCATGTCTTCATTTTTATTTAATAATAATAATATTAGAGATATAATTAACTTTTTTTGCATAATTGTATTAAAATATGGATTAGTTTCCTTTTTGGTCAGATTTTCAGTTGACTTTAAGCAGAAATTTTTGGTTCTGGTCAGGATGTAATCGAACCTGTGCAGAGCTTTAATGTTCCCAATATTAGTTCCTTTTGAAAAATTTTTGTTATAAAATATCAATTCAAAACAGACCATACTGTTTGTGGCATTGCTGGTATACCCTGTCAAGCGTAGTGGGATTTATAGATTTGTTTGGATAGATTTTCATTAAAAGATATATAATCATTCAAATTCTAGGTTGTATGCTGCCTAAAATATTATTGCCTCTGACTCTAGGTCTGTTTGGATAGATTTTCATTTAAAAATATAAAATCATATAAATTCGAGGCTGTACACTGCCAATAGCAGTGGCACTCCCAACTTCAGATTCATTTGGTTCTTACAACAGTGATTTTACATATATTTAAGGTTGTTATCATGGGAAATGCTGGGCTGATCAGCTAGTAAATAAATAAATGCAAAAAGAAGTACAGTAGACTCCCTCAAATCTGCAACCCTAAAATTCACAAACTCCTAAAATCTGCATTGTTTCAGATGTAAACAATGAAACTTACAGTTAAAATATAAGGGGAAAATTCAAGATTTTTTTTATATTTTTATATCATTCCGTACACATTTTAATATGCAATTTTTGTTAATATCATTGAACTCATGCTTTCTCATGACAGAAGTATGAAGTATAAATTTATTTCTGAAAAAATTCAAGCTAGCACTGATATCAGTGTTGATCGTAATCATGGAGATAGAAATAAGAAGGAGAACAGTGAAGATAGGATTTCAAGATCAGAACACGGACCGAAAATTAGTACCCAGTTTGTGGCGCTGGTGCTCCCAAAGGCCGGTCATGTGACCTGTCAAACATGACAAATTGTCGTCCGCTCTTCCTGCATTTTGGTTTCGAGCATGGTAAAGAGTTTGCAGTCGAAACCGGAAATAGTGGGCGCTACACTCCCCAAAGGCCCAAAAGACTGGAAACGCCGCCATACTAGGAACCGCATTTAGTTCCATAAGTAGAAACATTATTGTTGTTCTCCTTCTGTCTATCTCCCTGATCGTAATCTTTTTATCAAATACATTTTTGTATTAATCAAGCTTTTTTGGTTATTAAATCTGGCTAAAAATGAAATAAAATTCTTATTTTACAGTTTTGATGTAAATTATTAGTGTACCTTTATGAGGAGAGTTTCGTTGAATAATTCAAGAAAAATGTATTGCATCATTATTATGCCTATTTAGTCATGAAATAGTTATTTATTTGATCGTTACTTTTAATATTTTAATCATTTTTTATATTTCCTTCAGTTTTATTGTTTTACTTAATTCTTTTCCTTAATTATTTTAATATTTTACTTTATTGTAAGCATTCATTATAATTTTGAGTGCATTATTACATTCAAATTACTATTTTAAAAAAGTAAACAAAACAGTGACCTGAAATACTTAAAATTCTAAAATCTGCACAACCTCTGGTCTTAAACTGTGTGGATTTGAGGGAGTCTACTTTAATACTCTAAATTAATTACAGGATTCCTAATCCATGATCCAACTTTAATCAACTTTTTTCGTCATTTCAAATCTTTCCGGTACCCTTAAATTGTTCAAATATTCTGTGAAACAGTATATTTATAAATTGCAGTTCCGTAAATTTATCCATAGTAGATTTAATTGTAATACACTAAAGACTGTGTAGATTTGAGAGACTTGCAGATTTCATGTCTTGTATTGACTTAATGTTTACATATGTTTACTTTAAGGAAATTAAAGTGTTCAATCACTTAAACTCTTGCATTTCAGACTTTTAGTGCTTAGCAGCTGCAATAAAATGCCTTTTCATTTCTTTAGCCTTACAATTATACTTGATTTTTTTTTGTTTTTTTTTGTACATTAGAGAAGTTTTTATAAAATCTGGATTTTTTTAATACTTTATAAATAAAGCATTTTATTAATTCCTTCATAATAAAGATACAATTCTCCAAGAAATGTTTTTTCCTCCTTTCTGAAAAAATATTAATGCTAATTTTTTTTAACAGTTCAAATGCAAAACGGTCTCCATAATCTTATAGATTTTTTTTTTTTGGCTAGAATGATTTATGAAGAGGAGAGCGGCCTTTCCTAAGTCAATTGTTAACTCATTGTAAAAATTGTGAGTCACATTATACAATTTTTTTAGACTGGCTAATGAAGTTAGAGTATGTGCTATCTGTATCCATATATTTATTCTATGATTGCAAATTTTGTTTCATGCTTAAAAAGTTGCTGTAATTATTTTTACATTTGGTATCTCACAAATACTTCCAAATTCCAGGGTCTCTTTTTGCAAAAGTAGATCTTTTTTTTTTTTTTTTGAGAAAAAGAAGCAACCAACATATATTTAATATAAAGTGTATTTATTTTAAGATTTTTGACCAAAATTTTTATTATATCCATAAGGAAAATTGATGTATCACAATTTCTTTCATTTTTTTTTATTAATTTTTAAATTCCTTCTCCAGTTGTTTGCCATAATTTATAAACTATAGCCATAGCCTAAGAAGTAAAGTGTTGCATGTATTAAAAGGGAACTAACAAGTTTTAAGAATCAGCAGATTGAATATACACATCTACCATTATCGTGAATCTGTTAGTTTGTTTTATAAAGCAAATTTTAGAGTATTATAATCAAAATAGACAGACATTGTAAGATATTGCACGAGTTCTTACACTCATATTATGTTTTCAAAAAAAGACTAATATTGAGTTCAAGGGCAGTGCTAGAGGGGTGATGGGGGGTGTCGCAAATTACTCCCTATCAGTCTCAAAGTTTACTTGTTGTCAGAGAAAATATTTTTACATGGATGTAATGTCTTGCATCAGGTCAGGGAAACCTTATTTTTCCTGCACACAATACGGGTCAAGTCAAGTCAGGGGCAGGTTAGTTTTTAATATTTCCAAAGACAGTTTATAAAAAAATCACAACCCATGGGTCAGTTGCCACTGACTTTTTTATTTGCAAGTTGGTTTGGCTATAATTGTTTTGATTTTGGGTCGAGTTTTGATTCTTATGTTTCAGTTTGGTTGATGCCATTTTATCTGAATCCCCATTTGACCTGACTTGTGGTTCAGGTTGGAGTTAATTTTTTTCATTGTAGTTTGATTGGGCTTAGATTGACTCTAATTGTTTTGGGTTGAATTTTGATTCTTACTGACAGAGTTCATGTTAACTGAATTTTACAAAAAAAAAGTCTAGACTATTGTTTCAGATGAAGAACTTTATATTTTAATATGAATGATTTCTTACATGTTTATATTTCAACGTCAAAGATTGATATTGGGAATCTAATTTTAGATTATTTTTCCATAATTACATTAAATTCTGGATATATTTTCTCAGATTGCAGAGTTTGGATCAGGTTAGATTGAAGTATTTTGGGTTTGAGTCAGATTGCAGATTGGATTTAAATAACATTTGTGAGCCAGCAAATTTTATTTATTACACGAGCAAGACTTTAGTTGGATGTAGCTAATTAAAAAAATTGACACTCTAAAAAATGTAAATAATTTTTTGGTCATTTGATACATTTTTGATAGTCAACTGATTCTTTTCGGTTACCTCCAGTAATAAAATTCAGAGTCAACCCAGCTGAACACAAACTGTATCAAAAACCATCACAAAAAAACAAGTTATCCACCTTATATATGCAGGACTCCATGTTGTTTCATATGCTAGTATTTTTAGGGGGCAGGTGGTCTGGAGTAGTTGGACTCATAACCACAGGGCCATTCCATATTTAGTCGTTGACAGACTGTTGTGTATATACCATGTGTGTGCACGTAAAATCTGTAATATTCATTGACCTATTATTAAAAGGCAGGTGTGTGGAATAAAAGTATGAAGCAGAGATTTCTCTTTCAGATAATGCTCAAAATTATGTTGAAACTTTCCTTTTTGGATTTAAAAGATATAATGACTAGGTGGCCAGGGAGATGTTTAAAAAAAAAGACTTTGTAAAGATTTATCTTTTCACATCACTTCTAAACATTACTCTTTGAAAAACTGCAAAATTTATCCTTCAAACAAAAATCGTTTAGGCTTTTACAATTCATTCTAAATTATACTTGTCAGATATGTCAATCCCAAAACTTTCTTCTATCTCACACAGGTTTCACATATACTAAAAACAAATCAGCACCAATTTATATCAAGGTCTAACTGAATCTAAAGTTTTATTAAATTCCATGAATTAGTTCTTGAGATATGACTATCACTAAAATCGTATAAATCCTGAAAAAGGCAGCATAGCAGTGCCACCTTTTGGAAGATTTACACCAAAATCTAATCAACAACTTATGTCAAAGTCTAACTGAATCTTAAGTTTGATGAAAATCTGTGCATTAGTTCTTGAGATATAGTTAATCCACCCTTCCCGATTAAGCGCCCCCCTCCCACTATGTAAACAAATTGGAAAATTAAAAAAATCCTGAGAAAGCGCCCTCCTCCAAAAGGAATTTTGCCGTGCACGTCAAGATCAACACGAAAAATGTTATCTCAGGAGTGTTTTTTTTTTCGACAGTTCAGAAAGGCATGATGATTCTTTGATATATCACAAACGTGTACAAACACTAATGTAACATACAACACTTCAACTATTGTCAGTCTGATAAAGCAATATAACCAAACATTAGTTTGCTGTAAATTTATCTCAATGGCGATATGAAGGTAATAAAAATATCCATAGTGAAAGTTTCTCATGAAATAAGTTTTAAAATGTGTATTTGATGCTGTTGTGAAATACTTTGATTAAAAAAGAATCTATTTATTTTATCAAAGAATTTATAGTCGTATTTAACGTTATCATGAAAACCAATATCAAAATATTTATCGATTGATTGATCAGTAGATGGCGCCACAGTCAAATTAATAGCATATTTTGTGTTAGCTTTGTGGTACCAAGGTTTTGTAAAATCTGGCAACACTACCAATTCGTTCTTTATGTTTTCAACTTTTGTGATTTGTATTATTTATTTAGCATTTATAGATATGAAATCATGATTTAAAAAAGAAAAAACGGTTATTTAATCTCCCGAATGTACAAGAGATGGCGACACCTTATAGAATGTTACTAGTTCTAAAAAATACTTCAGAACATTTTCAACTGCAATTTCTCAGTGTATTTTAATTATTTTAAATTATTAATTACTTTTTATTTTTCTGTTACCATATTAATGACAAATATTAGTGTTATTATTTATCGAAATGCATTCCAGTTTTAAAGCTTCTGAAATCCAGAATGTTCTATAATCTGAAATCGCCATTAATCGTGAAGTTATACTGTTTTTCAATTTTGTATATAATTTTTTTATTCAAAATGTTTTTCTTTTGTCACTTTATTAAAATAATGCATACTTTGCGACAATCGGCCATTAACATCTCCCCTCCAGCACCATCTATAAATATCATATACTATAATTTTAATACCATGTAAGCGCCCCCCACGATTATTTTATGATTTTCCGTCGCGTTTAGGGGGGCGGATCAACGGGATTTTATGGTAACCATGAAAATCCTGAAAAAAGTAGCATAAAAGCACCACCTGTTGGAATATCTACACCAAAATGTAATCTGAATCTGATGTTTGATGAAAATCAGTGCATTTGTTCTTGAAATAGAGCTATTGCAGAAATCTTGAAAAATGCAGCCTAGCAGTGCCACCTGTCGGACGATTTACACCAAAAAATAATCAGCATCAATTTATATCAGGGACTAATTGAATCTAAAGTTTTATTAAATTTCGTGCATTAGTTTTTGAGAAAGAGCGCCCACAAAATTTTTATCACATACAGACATTTTCTAAAAACAGTCCAATCATGTTCAGGACCTTCTAAAACATATAAATCCATCAAAAACCAGAAGTTGAAAATTTTTATGAATTCAATACTTTCTTCTTGTAAAGATAGAAGAAAGTAATAACAGTATGAGTGTTAGACATATCTATGCAGTTTGGGTTATACCAAATCTGAATCCGAAAACCATTCTGAACCAGACAAAAAAATTAGCTGACTTGCAGCTTGAATCAGAGATGAAAGAAAGTCTTTACTCTATTGAAATGATGGAAAAGTAAAGTTGTTTACAAGTATATCTCTAGTATAAATTTTATCTTTTATGTAGAAAAATTAATTATATTCAAATACAATAGATTCCTTTAAATCTGCAAACCTTAAAACCAGAGGTTGTGCAGATTTTAGAAATTTGTGGATTTCTAGCCACTATTTTGTTTACATTTTTTAAACAGGAATTTGAATGTAATATGCACTTAGAATTATAATGAATGTTTACAATAAAGTAAAATAATAAAAATTAAGATTTTTTTATATTAAAAGTAAAGGTAAAGTAAATAATAATGCATAACTAAATATGCATGTAGTGGTTTGCTGTCGCCGGTGGGAGGTGAATCAAGGATCTCATGTTCAGGAAGTGAGAACGCTAGTGTCAAGCAAAAGGCCAAGCCACTTACTTTCAGCTATTAACTCACTTTATAAGGATCAAGTGAGAAGAGATCGCTACACACTCCATCCCCAGTCAGGAAGACGTCATGTTGACGAGCAATGTACATGAATTAGTGATGCTGTCGTGTGCAGGTGCGATGTGTGGCCTGAGCGACAGGCTTTGTGCTGTGAGTGTGACCATTTCACAGGCTTTGTGTGCTGGGGATGATTTTTGAGTGGTGCTGTTATCTGTTGGTTATGAGATGAGTTGATTGTTGTTTTTGAAGGTTGTTGCGTAGTTTTGCTGGGTCACAAATGTGGTGATTTGCTGCCGCCAGTAGTGGGAGTTGAACCAGAGATCTCATGATCAAGAAGCGAGAACACTAGCGTCAAGCAAAAGGCCAAGCCAGTTACTTTCAGCTAGTAACTCGCTTTATTCTGATCAAGTGAGAAGAGATTGCAATATGCATAATTATAATTTTTTCTTGAATTATTCAGTGAAGCACTCCTTATAAATATACACTAATAATTCACATTAAAATCTTAAAATAACAAAGTTTTATTTCCTGTTTAGTCATACTTAATAACCAAAAAAGATTTGTTAATACATAAATGTATTTGGTAAAAAGATTGTGATTGCCACTAATATCAGTGATATCTTGAAATTTTTCAGAAATAAATTTATGCTTCCTGAATGAGAAAACATAAGTCCAATCATATTAACCAAAATTCCAACATAACCCCAATTAAAATATATTCAGAATGATATAAAAAAAATTTAATTTACATTTTTTACATACTTTTTAAATGTAAGTTTCATTGTTTACATCTGAAACTATGTGCAGGTTTTAGGGTTGCAGGCTTACAGTATATAGTTTTCTATCAGAAAAAATATTTTGGAGATTCTATTAAAAATTAGGTCACTTGACCCACAAATGCCTAAACACAACCCGAATCTGAAACAGTTAAGTCAACATGGCCTAAATCTGACCCGCAATGAAAAAATAGAAGTGAACCGACCTGATACGAATAGGGGGTCGAGCAAAATCAAGTTACCTGGCCCAACACAGGATTGTAATGAGTTTGTCTGTTTGTTTACTAATGTGTACAGGTACACAGACATCTATTAACTGTTAATTATTTATGAATTTTCATGATATTCATTCTTAGTAAAACAAATGTATCATCACAACTTCAAGTACTGCATTTCCCAAAATAATATCTAGAATTTTATATCACTAATTTTCTTATCTTTAAGTGCACTTTTAAATGCTATATTGTCAGCTTAAACTCTGTGTTTGTCATTGCCACTTTTATTATCAATGTGTCATTGTTGCGTTAATTTTTGAAAAACATTAAATTATAAAGCCACACTTTTATCAACGGTGAAAAGATCTTCATCAGATTTTCACTTTTTAAACAGTTTATCTATAACTCCCTTTCCTGTATCTTCCAGCACACAATATATTTAAAATTCTTTCATTAAAAAAAATTTTTGCATTATATTTGTTACTTTATAACAAAAATAAATAATTGATCATATAAATTCCCTCCCCCTCCCCCTCCCCAACCTTATACAGATCTGCTTTCCTAGCACACAGTTTCAAATATTTTACACTCTAACTTTATTAGTTTAAAATTTTCTGCTCTGTTTGTTGTTTTTCATTAACAATAAATAATCTAACATCTGAATTTCTTACCCTCTCCTGATTTTTTTCTCACTCTCCATTTAAAAGAGAGGATTTCCTGCAACTTGAGAGATTTTTTTAAAAACAAAATATTGTTTCATGGGTTATATTCAGTGTAAATTATAAAAAGATTTCAAGTGATATTAGGAAAATAGTAGTTTAAGCAAAGCTTGGTTATTCATATTTTGTTATATAGAGCTACCTAAATAAAAATCATTCTGGCATAGTTCAGTGACACATACATTTTTAAATTAAAATTTATTAAATAAAGTCTTATGCTTAAAAATAATTTTTACCTATTCTAATTTAATATTTTTCCTGCTGTTTTAGAATATTTGTTTTTAAATACGAATGAGCAGTGCTCATTCGTATTTAAAAACAAAACAAAAACATTCATATTTATAATGTGCTCATTGAGCACATTATAAATATGAATGCTTTTTTCCCCCTTGAGTAACTGTTTATTCAATCAATTAATGTTCTAAAATAGAAATATTTAAACAAAATCAAATGTGAATGTTACTGAAAAATGATCTTCACAACACCAAAGAGATTAAATATTATATTATAGTATTGTATTAGATATATTAGGATTTTTCTTGTCATCTTTTTTCATAGCATTAGTCCATGTTTTTTTTATAGCAGGGTTTTTTGGAATGCTGAAAAACAACTTTTCACAAGAAGTACTTGTTGTATTAGTACAGATTGGCACAATACAGTATTTATAATAGGACTTTGTGTTGTCAGTCATAATAATTTTTTAAACAGCAATATTTAAAAGGGACATGCTGAAAAGCGAACTATGCAAACAATGACTCTGTCGTTTGTTGTGATGAACTGTGACGTCAGATGTATTATGCAGCGCTTACGGGATATGGTAAATAGTGCGATATTAAAACATTCATAAATCAATAATAAAAGCTCAAAAAATAAAAAATATGCAGGCTATCCTTATTTTTTCATGTTCTATTGTTCTGTGATAAAGTTAGAAAACGTGCAAATTCTCCATTGGATCCGGATTTAAACCGAGACATTGGTCTGTTTGGGCTTTGTGTGCAAAAGATTACAATGCTGCCCCAACAAACCAACCTTTTAATTGTAAAATTTTGTCTTTTAAAGTCTTCTGATTTCTTCTGAATTTGTTTTCTACATCTGCTTTTTTGTATAGAGGTTTTTAAACATTAAAAGCTAGAAACACAACACACATATATTTTGGAGTAAACTGTTTTTAAATTGTTTTTAATGAGGTAATTAAAGTTTTGTACAGAAAACTTATTTATTTTTTCGTCACAGTTAGAATCTGCATTGTTGAAAAACTCCGGTAGATTTATTGTATGCATGTCTCATAACTAATGGTGCTCAACCTTAAACAATTTTAGTGAGAAAACCGTAATATTAATATTTAATTTTATTTGTGACAGTTGCAAAATATAGATAATTTTTTTTTTTTTTTAAACTGGTGTTTTATAAACATCCTTATTCCTGTGTTTTAATTAATCTGTACAAATGTCTACATGTTTAAAATTATGTAAAATACACCCCTTACATTTTAATCACATAATCACGAAAATAGTCATTTGACTGGAAATTTTGTCTTTTCAATTTATGTAAAAAAGATAAACTTAGGGGGCCATCTTCATACTGATAATTGTACCAAACTCTGATATTTAATTTACCACTTAATTTTTAGGTAAATTTTAGCCTAGGATGCATAACGGGAAGTCATTCCTCGAAATAGTTTAGCAATTATAAGGGTTTAAAGTTTAGATCTTGTAATGTTAAATTCCTCTCAAATAGTTGAATAACAGATTGCAGTGCAGATAGTTTTTTAAGTTTAAGTTAAAACTACTTGTCAGAATGAGTGGTAACTTTATATTTGCATATATGAAGCTTTAAGAAATTAATTTCTGTTAAGAAATTTATTGGTATTAATTCACACTGTTTCTCAAAAGCATTTTCAAAACATGTTTTTCAAAACTAATTTTCGACCTGTGAATTTTTTAACAGAAAAAGTATTTCTAGAAGCTTCAAATATGTGAACCGAAAGGCTTCCCATTTGTTATCTGAAGGTAAAAATGTACTGGAAAATTCAAATATACTATCAAAGTTGGATGTTTGTATTGAAAATTTCAAATACAATTTTAGTATAAAGATAACCTCTTAAGTTTATTTTCTAACATCAACTGAAAAAAAAAACACCATCCCTAATTAAATGGCTATTTCTGTTTTTTTCTGTGACTGAATTTTGTGTTGTGTCTTTTTCTTTATGGCACCTATTTTATGCAAATTTAACTTTTCTTATGTTTCTTGTATTTAATTGCTTTACTGATATTCACACCTAGTATACCAACCTTCTTTTTTTAAAGTTCAATATACATATTTACAATGAAAAATTTAATTTAAATGGAATCAAATAAATACCACATAGCAATGATACATTTTATAAAATACATTTTTTGGTTCAAAATATGTTTATTCAACTTTAAAACCCTGGAAGGTTGGCAGCTATATACTTTTTATACCAATTACTCTCCAATAAGTATTTTCTTTATTTTCCAGTGTTTAACATTTTTCTTAAATGGTACTTCACTTATTCTTCTAGGTCACATTCTTTTGGTGTGCCTTCAAATTATTCAGCAATAATTTCATCAAGTTTTTAACCAGTTTCCTGTTTTCCAGCGAATACCTCAAGAAGCACAATTGCTATCAAAGATAATAATGGAAGTATCATTATCTGCCTTACCATCTTGTGTTAGAACATTCTAAAATATGTATTGCAATCTTTAGCTTCAAAGTTAATTTAAAATTACTTAAAGTTGAATTTTTTTTTTTAACTTCTATATTTATCAGTAATCACTGATTTATTTAATCAGGTGTTGGAATGCCAGCTGCTTGCTCTGATAAGATTGTAGTATTAATGTCAACTCAATTAGAGATTTCTAAAAATTAAAGGAAAAACTAACGTAAATTTATAGCAAAGAATTACTGAAAAAAGATTTCCTTCAAATCATTATAAGTCATGAATTTTTGCTGTTCTTCTTAAATCAGTGAAATTTTTATGACACATCAAATATTGCATTTGAATTAACAATGAAGTATGTCCTAATGCCCTCACTTGAGCATATGGCTCTTGTTAAAATTGCTGTTTCATTGTGGAACCAGAAGAATGTCAGGGTTTTAATAGCGAAACTCATTTTTCAGTGGAGTTCCAGGATTACAGATGAGAAATGGAAAAGAATCGAAGAAAGAATCATAGAGAAAGTGTCACAGCTTTCACTACCACAACTCCTAACAAAAAAGGTTTTAAATTTCATTAAGCCTGTTGGCATACAAATTCTTGAGTGGGTGAAATTCCATTGCAGAAACTTCAGTATTCGTGGATATCTACCAGCTGAACTTTGTTGGACCCCAGAAGGTACAATAAACAGAAAGAAAACTGCAGAAATGTTAGTTAAAGATGAGAGTTTAGATAGCTCCACACGCTATAAAGTAGCATGTATTTATTGCATGGAGGACTATATTATCAAATTTTGGAACAGTATGCCTAAACATCTCAAAGAATCTGATTCGAAATCCAATAACAGTCCAATAATTATTTTTTGGTCAAGTATTATGAAGAGAAGACGGCTGAGCAATGTGGATACTTCTTACAAAGGTCAATTTAAACAATGTGCAGTTTGGGGTAATAAAGCAGCAGTTGAATACTTTCTTCAGAAACTAACCCCGTTGGAAAGAGAACAATCCTTGGTAGAGACTGCAAAATATGTGACAGATTATGGTGTTTTACGTTTTTTATTATCAGAGATGGCTGAAGAGCAACGAATCGAAGTTTATAAAAATCAACCTTATAAAGTGTTGAAATGTTTTCTACAGTGGCCTTTGCAGAACTTTTTTATTGGAATAGCAAATTCCATGTGGGATTTTCTTTCAATAAATGATTATAACACTATATTGACAGACATTATCCAAAAAGTTAGAGATGGGTATAAAGATTGGAATTATCAAAATCTTTTTAGAGAATTTTGGCAGGAAAGTCCTAATGCTCTTAAAAGTTTGATTACAAATGAACTTGATAAAAATTGGCCACTACTACTGGCTTTGTGTGGTATTAAAGATAAAGAAAACTTCAGATTAATTCTTAAGGATTCAACCCTTAAAGTAAGAGAAAAGCTTATTTATAGTTTTGAAATGAACTTTTTTTGTCAGCACTTCATTCGTCATAATGAATGGGGTTACATTGAATTCCTTATTCAAGAATGTTGTCCATCAAAAAATGAAATGTTAAAATTTAAAGAGGACTTTGAAAGGCGTATAATGTCTCCTATCGATAGAGAACATTTTGTAAGAAAAAAACACAAATGGGACCAATTGTTTTGCTTGCCTGACACCTCTATTTGCAAGCACAATAAACGAAGCATAGATGAAGGTGAAAGTTGTTCATCTAAGCGACTTCGTAGCCTGCAATAACATATGCTTAAATAACGGATATGAGTTGTCCTAAATATCCTAAAATTCTGAATATTTATTCAAGTGTTCTAAAATGTCTCAGTTTTCTATGTTTCATATGCTTATCTATGTAATGGACCTGTTGATACACACAGTCTCATGTCAAACTCTTTTGCAACCGCATATCTTCCCTTTGAGTTAATGGTTTAAAAAGAATAAATGTTGGGATAAAAACAAAATTACTTTTTAAATTTTATGATGTATATGTCATAAGATTTTCAAAATTTCACTACTATGTCTGTCTTAAAGAAATGTGTGGTACTAGACTAACAATTACTGAATTAACAGTGGCATTTCTCAAATAGGGTTGAAAACTTGTTATTAGTGATGTTGGCTCTTTAAATCATTTTCAACATGATAATTTGCCAAACAATACAAAAAAAAAGGCATTCATTTGTAAAATATGCTCCAAAGAACCTTCTTATAATTCATACAGGAGAAAAGCCATTTATTTGTGAAGTGTGTTTGTTCTAAAGGATTTTCTCAAAAGAAAAATCTAAAATGACATCTTAGAAAACATACGCAGGGATGAGATTTCTCCGCTTTTTTGCATACCAGTATAATCTTACAGAAAATGTTTTTATTTAGTCAGAACATTCTGCAATTTAAGTGAAAAACGTTTTCTCTAAAATTATACTGGTATGCAAAAAAGCAGAGAAATCTCATCCCTGCATACAGGTAAAAAAAAACATTTATTTGTGATTTATGCTCCAAAGAATGTACTGATAGTGGTGATCTAATGATACTTTTATGCACCCACACGGGAAAAGCCATTTATTTCTGAAGTGTAGTCTAAAGGATTTTCACAAAAGGAAAGTCTGAAACAACACCTTAGCATCCATGACGGTAAAAAAGCATTTCTTTGCAAGATATGTTAGAAAAGATTTTCTCAAAAGAAAAATCTCAAAGTACATCTTAAAAGTCATAATCATGGAGAAGCCATTTACATGCAAAGTGTGTTCTAAAAGATTTCAAAAGAAAAATCTAAAACGACACCTTAGAAAAATACAGGTAAAAAAACATTTATTTGTGATTTATGCTCCAAAGGATGTACTGATATTGGAGACGTTTATGCACCCATATTGGGAAAAAGCCATTTATTTGTGAAGTGTGTTCTAAACATTTTCTGTCGGATGACAACTAAAGGTACACCTTCACATCCATTTATGCGAAAAACCATTCATTTGTGATTTATGCTCCTAAAGATTTACCAAAAGTGATGATTTAAGGAAACAGCTGTACATCCATACAGAAGGGAAGGCACATGTTTGTGAACTGTATTTTAGAGGATTTTTTCTAAAATTAAGGCTAAATTTACATCTCTTTACACATGCAGTTGAAAAATCATTCATTTTGTGAAATATCCGCTCAAGATTTTTCTGATAATAAGGCTTTAAAAAGACATTTCAAAAGTCAAGCATAAGAAAGTAACTTATTTGTGAAGTTTATTTAACAAAATGTTGTTTAAAAAAACCAATTCCACTTTTGTATCAAGAGAAAAAACATTTTGTTTGCATAGTATGCTATAAATTGCTTGCTAAACAAAAATATAAGTTTAGGTGTTTTCTTTTTTTGTCCATTTCACACTCTATTTACCTCTTGTGAGTGAAAAAATCCAAAAGAGGAAAATATTCTTCCAAGAAGCATCTGTAAAAATTGTTTGTAATATTTTAAAAGCTAATTTGATAAATAAAATTATGTATGTAAATAATTAAGAATATCTTTTTCTACCAAAAAGCAACATGGAATGTTTGTTGAAAACTTATTTTTGTTGTTGTTAATGTAACTTAATCTGCTCTAGTTCTGATTTTAACTGATGGAGTTTGATTGGCCATTCCATTTTGCTAGAGTTTCATTGAGAATGGATAAAAGAATCAATACTTCATGAATTTAATACATAGTAAATGCTAAGATATCAATCTCATTATGAAAAAGACAGAAGTGAAAATTTAATTAATAATCATAATAAAGGATCAGGGTCCAAAAGCAGTGTTTTTGGCCCATGAAATAAGACTATAATTCAGTTTTGTTATACTGACTTAATTATTTCACTTTTTAATATTAGAAGGTTTATCCTGTATGATTTCAACAATATTTTTTGCATTCTGTTCATTTTTATATAACACAAGCTCAAAGTTCGTATTGTTCATAGTTTTTGATGAAAAATATGCAATTTCTCCTAATTTTACCTTAATATTTAATATACTTTTTAATATTTTACTATGAGCGCGGCTTTGCAACACTTTTATTTTTACATATAGTGTACATTTTGATGTATTTCATAATATATGTAAAGAAAAAAGTCTTGCACGGTTGCGCTCCTATAAATAATTGAGGTAAAATTAGGTGAAATTGCGTATTTTTCATCAAAAACTATGAATAATACGAACTTTGAGCTTGTGTAATGTGTAAGTCATATAAATCTGAACAAAATGTAAAAACTATTATTGAAATCGTACAGAATAAACCTTCTAATATTAAAGAGTGAAATAATTAAGTCAGTATAACAAAATCGAACTTTAGTCTTACTTCATCGACCAAAAACACGGCTTATGGACACTGATACTTTAATCACAACTAAATACTATCATTTGTAATTTTTAATTTGTGATTATTATAAAAAAAATCTGTATTTATTATTATTTTAATCTTGATTTTTACAAACGCTGCTATTGATTTAAATAGTGACATATTTACTTTTTAGAGAAGAACTTGTTATAATCAATAAAATTGAATTCTTTTATTTTATAAATTTATAATGCACACTCTTAATTAACATCTTTTGGTAATGATGTTTCTAGATAACTATTTAATCCCAATGATTTTATTTAACATTTGAAAATATTGTCTAGAGGAAGCTTAACTCAAGGATTGTTCATCTCTTGTGACATTGCTCGTAATTTGCAACTTTATGTGACGAAAATGAAAAATCAATTACAATGAAAATTTTGTAAATAAATTTCTCTGTCAGTTATGTTTATACAACAGATAGAATTGTGATCATTTAAAAAATATATCATTATCTTTATTCTATTTATTATTTACTTTATTTATCTATGCTATTTTCAAAGGAAGAATTGTGATCATTTAAAAAATATAGCATTATCTTTATTCTATTTATTATTTACTTTATTTATCTATGCTATTTTCAAAGAAATTTAAAATGCCAATTAAATTTTTTCAAAAAAAAAACAGAAAGGACTCAGACATTTGTTGTAGGTACATTTGTCATGATTGTTTCTCTGTTTTGTTAAAATAAATACAGCTGTGTATGTTGAACAAAATGTCATTTCTCAGATTGCGTAATTATGTATGCATTCTCTTTTAGCAATAATGAATCATATTTCTTATACATAATGTCAAGAATCTATTCATGAGTACTTTTTTCTAATGTTTTGGAGAAAAGGGGAGTTATACACATGAAAACCCATTGACTAGAATCAATACAACGGATTCCTTTTACTCAGTAAACTTATGACACACAAAGCCTTTTATTCACAATACATCTTTGGAAGTAAACAATTTAATTTAAAGTTAAGATTATGAAAAAATTGGGTAGCAGCAACATTTCGTTTTACAGTTTTTCTTTTCTATTCATTTGAGTTTTCAGTGTAATTATTTTTTTCTCTCAACAACAAATTAAACCCTAATTAAATCCGTAATTTTAAAAATTATATTAACTTTCTATCAAAACAATCTTTTATTTCCAAACAGGAAGGGTATCATAAGTATTGTAAACATTTTTGCATAACTTGCAAGATAATTTATCAGAAAATAAGACAAATATAAGATACAACAATGTCACCAATATTCCAGAATATTAAAATTAATTAGTGGTGACTGTGCATTTGTATTTGTATATTTAAATATGTATGCTTTTTATTCCTATGTATTATTTGACTATGATTACATTATATACTTTCATGAAATGAATAAACTTTTGTTGTGTTAAAGGAAATTTTTATTTAATAAATTATTTGAAATCATTATTTTCTCACTTTAACATTCATTCATGCATTAATATTGATAATTTATTTTATGACTACAAAATAATAATCTATACTAACAATCACATATAATCCACACAACCTTTGGTCCAAAACATATATAATTAAGCTAAGCTAATTTTGTCATAATCATTGTAAAAAATATATATTTGTTTCAATGAAATTGTTTATTCACCCTGAATGTGTTCTTATATATTTTTCATTTGCTTAAAAATATTTACTGACTTTTGATACACTACAATATAGATTAATTTCATCTAAAATTCAATTGCTGTTTTTTTAACTTACTTATGTATTGTCTTGGTTCTGTGTAAAATTGAAAATTCATTTAAAATTAATCAGCCTAAACTTCCATGTGTAAGAATCTTTCACCCACAAATTTTTCTGTTCTTCATTTTTTTCTTTAATCATTTGTAAGTGATAAATCTATCACTTTTCCTGTTAATGAATACCATACAAGACACCTGTATTTTTATTTCCACAATAAAAGATTTAAGCCAAATAATGGTCTAAGCAATTTTTCTTAAAGTAGAAGTGAATTTGAACAAAAATTAGTATAAATGTAAAAATAGTTTTTAAAAAACACTGTTTTATAAGCACTTGATGTTCATCTTGAAAATCGCACATTTTTTTACTGCTATTCATAGTTTTGTCCAAGAAATTTCTGTTACACAATAATTTGGCGTGGGATTGATTAACTGACGCAAAATTTGCGGAGCAGGGCGTTTCGCGTGATGGTCCTTTCCTACATCCCTTATATACCGAGACAGTAGCAGAAGCCAGGTAGAAAGGGGAAAAAAATCTGAAAATTGAAACTGGACAAATTTAAAAGGAAAAATTAACAAATTAAACACCTTAAAAAGCGGGAAGGGACTCGACGCTCTGAAGATAACTATGAAACCCTGCAGATTCGAGCTCTATATTTCGTCATTACCTTTCTCTGATACGAATATTGTTTATAGAGAAGAGAGAGAGAGTTTTTTACGAGGTCTTAATTCCTAACATTATTTTCAAAGATAAATGATTCAGTAAAAGTGTATCAAATTTAGGAGGTGACGAGGCACACTGCATAACACTTTTTTGTATGGAATCGTGGGTCATAATACTTCTCAGTCCCAAATACAGGGCATCTTACTAAAAGTCAAACATGGATGCAGTACTTTCATTAATTGCATAATTAATACAGAAAATGTTTTACTGTTATTTCCAAAAGACTAGTTTTTCTTTATGTGAAATGTGATAACGTTCAAGAAATTGCTGGAAATACTTATGTTCTTTTTCCTCATATTTATACTTTGCATTATTGGGAATGTTGCTCACAGTATACAAGAGTCATTTACTCAATTACAGTCTGCTACCCATTATATAACCACATTTTACACAAAAGGACAGCAGTCGAGGGTGGGTAGGCTGAGAGACCACTCCAGAATTCGCGGAGCTTGGCTTTATTATGATTCTTTTGCATCATAGTATCCAAACAAAGGGAAATGTCTGCAAGTGGATAATATGATTCAAAATAATCATTTTCATAAATTTTACTTATGATTTTGGATAACATGGCTCAAAAGATAAATCAAATTATTGAAATAAATACATTTTAATGCATAATATAGACTCGGTGAAAATAATATATGTAACAATGTATTGGAAAATTAAAAGTATTGTTTGTATGTATAAATATATTTTAGAAGACAAAGCAAAAATAATTTAAATTGAATTTTAAAACAATCCTATTAAATTCACGTCACAATGTCACTCGAATTTTGATATCATTTCTTTTAAAATCCACATTTTGAATTTATGAGAGATGTGAATAGAAAAGCATCATCGAATAACTTTTATATATTTTTTCATGTTAAAAATAATATTTGTGCCTGTGAATGTGAATAAAATGAAAAAGAAAATGAGGATTTTTTTTTCATTATTAACATAGTGTCACTAAAATTTGATGTCATTACTTTTCAGACCCATATTTAAAATTCTTAGAGCCAATAAGAAAGTGCTACGTCAGAAACTTTTAACCCGTTAAGGGTTTTTGTGCTGATTCTGTATATTCTCTGTTTTGCAAGTAGAATGTATAGTCTCTAACATATACCCTCTGGTTTTTTTATGACTACACTACTGAATAAAACCTGTCAAAATGGAACTCGATTTTAATAGAAACCTGTCTTAAACAGAAAAAAATTGATTATGCTATCGAAAAATACAATAAAATTATAAACATGCCTAAAATCGAAATTTTATCTGAGCCCAGTGATTTCATCAGTGTTTTATTTCTTTTTCCTAAAGGAGTCAAAGTAAAATAAAAAAAATGTGATTATGTGAAACTTTAACCCTTTGGGGACGAGCGACACGTATACGTGACGCATAAGATGCTCACAATAAAAAATAGCATTTCCGAGATTCAATTAGGCGAAAATTTCTGTTTTGAAAAACTGGTGGTAAAAGATTAAAAATTCTGTAAGAGACGCTCGTCGCGAAGGGGATAAGGAAAGGGCATGTTTTCAAACAAACAGTTCCATCAACCAATCTACCACTGCATTTTTGTCACAGCTATCATTGCATGAATCGTCATGGCGACGTAGGCCAATCATATCACACACCAGTTTAACGTAGACCAATCAAATCGCTCCATCTCATGCGTACTGTAGGAGTGGTAAAGAACGAACTGGTTTTTCTCCCAAACCAACAGTGACGTCAGTTGCCCTTTCCTTATTGTGCTGAATAAGATTCCAAATCATGAATTTCCTTTACTTTTATGCAGTTTGGGGTTTCTAGATTGAGTTATTTAAAATTTATCTGCAAATTTTATCGAACTTATTCCTTTTCATGTAAATTTAAAGACCATTTTTGAGCTAAGAAAATATAAATAATCAAATGCAGTGACACCTGTGAAAATGGAGAAATTTCGTGGTGTCGAGAAAAGAAACAGCATAAGATACCTGCTAAAACGGAACTTTTTATTGATCACTAGTGATTATATTTTCACAGTATACAAAAATCCAGGAGCTTTAAAATCTGCAAAATTGAAGTCACTGGGCTCAGAAAAAATTTCCGTTTTACATATGTTTATAATATTATTGTATATTTTTCGATGGCATGATCATTTTTTTTCTGTTTAAGACAGGATTCTAATAAAACCAAGTTCCATTTTGACAGTTTTAACTCAGTGGTCATCTTAAAAGAACAAGAGGGTATATGTTAGAGAGTATACACTTTTTGAGAAATAGAGGGTATACAGAATTCCTTCAACCAACCTATCAAGAAGGTATGTGGCATATACACTCTACTGAATCTCTGATTTTACTTTATTTCTAAACTTTAGTTTCAATGAATCGAAAACATTTGTCCCTCTGCAATAAAATATTTTGCCATGATAAAACGCTTCAGCAGCTGGTGGCGAGTAGATTGGCATAATTCCCCAACCCTAAATACGTGCATGTGAGAATAATGAGCAACATTTAAATGAAACTTATCAATTCAATGGAGTACAAAGATTCTCAAACCATGATGGATTCAGGGGCCACGATGGTAAATATCATTATCAGAATAATTTTCAAAGAAGTCTGATGATTTCTTGATGAAGTTCCTAAGTAGCTTGCTCTTCTTATTTAATGGGGAAAAGCAAAAGGGCTTTTCTGTCATATGAAGTCTGTAAAATCGGTGCATGGCCATTTTACTGAAGAATCCAAATAATGTCAAAATGAGGTGTTTCTATTGAACATTTTCAAGTTTGGCACAATTTCTGTATAGACACAACCCCTCAGCAAAATTTAAGTATACATTAACTAGCTGACATTATTACTAATCAATTGGTACCAATGTGCCAATCCCATTTTTACAGGATGTTTAGTGGCAGAGTTAATAAGGATTGATTACTGTTTTCCCCAGAACTGTACATGAGATAACACAAAAACGGCTTATTTGTATCTTTAAAATGGACTGATTTATAATTAATTTCTATAAGATTTCTTTATGAATAAGAATTTATGCTATGAACATAGTGCAAATTTTTTTTTTTACCAAGACTTTAACTTAATAAATAAATGTCTAATTTTTGTCACATAAGGTTAGCCTATCTATATAGGTACAATACTTTATTTTTCTGTTATCTTTGTAAAATATCTTTATACTAGGAAAGCACCGAATAGTACTTTCAGTTGGATATCTAATATTCAAATCAGAGATATCCAAATACCAATATTTAGTCACTTGAACACTCCTACATATCAGAATTCAAGGGTTTTAGAAAATTAAAAAGATGAATTTTAACCCTTTCAGGGGAGATAATTATGTTTCTGAAATGTTGAATTGATACCAGAATTTAAAAAATATTTTACTTGAAAATAAGGAAATACAATTTTACAGCTTTATTCCACATAAATTATGAAAGTCAACTTTGTTCCAAAGTTTTGGAACATATCTTTATTAAAATTAAGCGATATAAAAATATCTCACCGCCCTTCAAGGGATTAACAAAATGTAACATGTTTAATATAAATACTTCCATTTTGATTAACAAGCTTCTGATAAGTAAACTGTATCCTAAACAAAATCCATACATAAACCCCTTGATGTGTATGTGGTTAATTTCAGACCACTTAATTTTAATACCTAAATGCCACATTGGCACCAGAAATTTGGAATGAAAAATTTTCTTTTATTGCATACACTAAGAAAAGCTTTTACTAATTTTCAAATAAATTTATTTTTAAATTCTGGTGTCAGTGCTCATGTCAATTTTGCTCATGTCGTCGTTTTACAAATACAAAGTAATTTGTCCCTTAAAGGGTTAAGAGATATTTATCCTTCAAGAAATATGTCAAAACTTCGTTAAATAACGAAAACAAGAGGACCTGTAATATTAATCTTCATGGCATTATAAAAAAAGAAGAAAGACTATTTTCTAAAACAAATCTTATGAGACTGGAAATGTATGAATAATAAACAATAGACAGATTTTTATCATACACTATTGTACAACTTACATTTATTCATTATTTGCCTTTGTTGAATTATAGCTATTGATTTAAAAAGACAAAAAAAATTTAAGCCCATAATTAAGGCCATTTTCTTTTTCTTTCTTACATTAGACTTGGGGTGGTCTAGGCTTAGATTTCTTCTGAAGATTCAGGTTGGGTTAGGATTGGAATCTATTCTTCCCAGTCCCTAGCCTGTGTTGGGTTGGTATTTAATTTTTGTGAAAATAATACTCTACAATTTTGATGAAATCTTTAAAAATTGAATTTGGTTTAATAAATTACAGATAAATGTATTTTTGCTCTTTCTATATCTATAAAATTATGATTTTCTTTAGACAACTTTTTCTGTAAGTCATTCAACAGGTGCTTATATACACAGTTTTCAGAGTTTCATTATTTTGATTTCCATATTTCAGGAATTGGAGACTAGAGATGAGAAGAGTTCGAGCTCGATTTTATACCAGTCTTCAGGATCAGGACCGTTATTTCTGAAACTGACAATTTTATTTATTCTCATATCTCTATAAGGAAAAAAAGCTAACGTCACTGTTGGTTCAGTTATGGTTGATTAGCAAGGAAAACCTGTTTGTTCTTCAAGACTCCTACTGTATGCATGAAATGGGGAAATTTGATTGGTCTATGTTAAACTGGTTTATATGATGATTGGCCTACGTCGCCATGATGATTCCTGCGACGAAAAAAAGAAGTTGTAGATTCGTTGATGGAACTGTTTGCTTATAAACATGCCCTTTTTTTCTATTACATCGAAGTAACCACTGCTGCTGCAGCTATCACTGTCAATGAATTATTTTTTACCTTCAGGTTTTCTGAGCTAATATTAAAAATGCATAAAAAATATGAAAATTGGTACTTTTATAGAGAAATGTTCGAAAAACACACTGATGTAGACAGTGTTTAAATCAAAGAATTATTTTAAGAGTTATTTAATATTAAAGTCCGTCAAAATAGTTATCTTCAAAAAGTTTTATTGGAACAAAATCTAATTAGAAAATTAGAATTTAATAACATTTTAAAAGGATAGAGTTGATAAGCTTACAGTATGTAGTGTGTAATTACTTTTTTTATTTGAATAATCCTTTAAGGGTTTTTTCAATTTTTTTATTCAAAATTTCATCATTTTAATTGAGATTTATTTCATATTTCGAATAAGCTGTCTTTTTGAATCATTTCCAATTTGTAAAAAAGCACACTTAATAATATTCCGTTTCAATAAAAAAATGTATTTACATGTGACTATTAAAAACAGAAATAAAACTTTAAAATAATAATTAAATTATCACGAGTTAAAAGTAGTAAATGGAGAATATTATGTCATAAAAAATGTACTTGCAAGAGAATATTAAAATGAGAAATAAAACTTTAAACAAAATTATTACGCATTCAAAGAATTAAATGGCGAAACATACGCTATGTTTAAAATGCTCAAATAATATTTCCAAACATTTTCAACTAAAAAATATATTTGCACGCGAGATTCATTTATTTTCGACAAAATTTTTTACCTATTGTTACAAATTTTAAAACAGTGTAAATAATAATAAGTTTATTCAATTAAAAACTATATTTTTATGCTTTTTAAGAAAACTTTGGTGAAAATTACATCATATTGGAAACTATAATTTAAAATGTTTTACTGAAAACAATTTTCTTATACCATCGTTATAAAAATCCCTGATGCAGCGACATTTTTTACTTATCCATTTTACATAAGTTGATTTTGAAATGTTTAATTGATTTTATTTAATCATCACAAAAAGAGTTGTTAGCTGTTTCGACAGCAGTTGATTCAGTCTTAACCCTCTGAGCGTTTTGAAAAAGGGTAAAATTGCAATGTTGTTTTCTCTGCATTTTGTTTTAAATGCTAAAAAATATGATTATTTCAGCATTATAAATAAAACTTAATTACAAATATGAATGTAACCCTTGAGAGTATTAATCATTCTTCAATGTTTTTGAAAATTCATTAAATCTATAGAATTATTTTATCTTAAACATTGCATATATTGCAGTGAACCTGGAGCTTAGTGAGCGGAATATTACGTTCCACATGCTTAGAGGGTTAAAATTCGTCAGTCAAAGGAAAATGAATGGAAAACTGATTACAGGAGATTGACAATGGTCATACGATTATAACTTAATCTTTCATAATCATTTTAGAGACGATCAAATTAGCATGTTTTTAGTTTATGGTGTCAGAATGTGGGTTGGAAAACATAGCTTGTAGGTGGCAGATCCCCCTATAAGAAAAAATAAATATATATTTTATTATTATTTTTTTAATTATATATTCCATTTCAAGTCATTTTAATATAGTTTTGATCAAAATGAAGAATAAACAGAAATATTGTTTTTTTTCTGGTACAGAATGCTATTTTAAAAGACAATGTGAAATTTGTGACATTTGTAAATTCGTCAAGTTCCATGGGCTTAACCATAATTCTGTTAATTAGCACATGCAAGAAACATATACATGCCAAGGTTTCAAAGCCAGGAACAAGTTGTACATGAGCACTGCCGAACTACAGAAGAGTTATTTAATTCTTGTGACTCATAAAAAACATTTTATTTGAATGCAATATTTATTTTTGACCCCAGAAATTCTATAGTTACTTGATCTATTAGTAATTGTTGTGGTACATATGGATAATCTGTCGGTTCTTACTCAAAAAGCAAAAGATGCTATCATGACCATGTTAACTACAGTACCATAATGGCACACGAGAAAGCATTCATTAATGCTATAGGGAGCAGTTTTGCATAAAATGACACAATGACTGTCTCATAAAGTTCCAGCTTTTTACGGCACGAAAGGAGCAAATTCTTTTAACTGCTATTTGTATTGATAACAACAAAAATTAAATGTACAGAGTAGCTTTTTCATGGTTTCTGGCTTATTTTTTATCCAAAGGGGAGAAAATAAATTGCCATAGTTATCAAATTTTAAGCTTTATTCTAAGTAAAAAAACATTTTGAACAAGACATTTACTTAATAAATGACACATAGAAACAAGAAATATTTTGTTAAATATATTTTCTGGTTCAAAACAAGTATATTTGATAAGAAAAAAATAAATAAATTGCAGCTATGGATTTGTCCTAATAAGGTGCTTTGAAAACTGTTTGATGTTGCTGAAAGCATTTTATTGTTTTTATTCTAAAAACATGTCGAGCCCTAGGTTAAATATTCCTAGTTTGAAAGTATGAAATCATTGCATTTATTACTCTGAAGGCAAAAATATTTTAGAAATATTTAATAAATTAATAGCAATAACCATAAACATGTTTTACACATACATAATTATTATGCTATTAGAAAACTGTAATAAATTTAGTTTATTACAAACAATAGTAAAAAGATGAAAATGAAAAAACACAAATAACTGAAGGTAAAAGTCAGTAAAACGTGGAGTTAACATGTTTTATTAAGAACATAGTAATATACAAGCTACAGGTCGATGATAATAAAATGATACAAAAACTGGTGCAAAACAAAA
This sequence comes from Maratus michaelseni, assembly GCA_963931845.1. Lineage (NCBI taxonomy): Eukaryota > Metazoa > Arthropoda > Arachnida > Araneae > Salticidae > Maratus > Maratus michaelseni. Next base: position 321,153,240 of record OZ007596.1, on the reverse strand, counting down.
TATAAAAGGAAAAACCCCTTAAAAGTTCATAAATAATAATAATTTAAATAAACAAAGTAAATAAAACACCAATAAATGAGTACATAAAATAGCATTTTTATGTGTATGTTTTAAGAAATTTTTCCTTTAAATTACAAGAAAATTCATATTAAAAGCAACATTTAAAATTATGTTTATAGAAGATTACATAATCAAAGCTGGGATTTTTTTTTAGTAGTTTTATATTATTTATGCCATCATTACAGGGATACGAGCAGTCAAACTGCAAAAAAAGATAAACATTTTGTCGGTCCTTTTCCCCATATAATGAAGAATTTTATGCTTTTCCATAAATATCGATTTTCAAGAGTAAAAAAAAATAAAATAAATTCATAATTTACAGGTTTTAATAAACATTCCAGATTCTTATCGAGGAGATAACTACTATACCAGAAGAATAAAATATAGTTTGTATATGCCTTCCCAAAAATTATTTAAAATATGATGCACGATACATGAGCATTTAGGATTTGCATGAGCTCTGTACATATGATAGTTGAGTACAATCATACAAAACATACACTATTTCCAAAAAAAAAAAATCTTTTGGAATAATACATTTTTCTGTATCTTGAAAAGTAATAAAAATGTATTTTCATTGATGCATTAAATGACTACACCATATCCAGTCTGCTCTTTAGGAGAGGTATGGCGAAGACTAACAATCGATCGATTTAATTAATCAAATAACATCATATTTCAATTGATTTTGAGCTGTGATAATATCAAAATATAAGATTTTATTCTACAAAAACGATTTTATAAACTAACTTTAATCATAAATACTTTTTCTAAAACTACATGCAAGAAAATATACATTGAAAAACAAAAAAGCAGCTCCCTGTAATGCATAGAATCCTTGGCAATTCATAATTTCTACTTATAATTATATTAATATATGAGATTTCATGCGCATTTGCCTTTGTAGCCTGCTAAAATGCGATTATTTATTCACTGTTACTGAAAAATAACATATGGGACAGACATATTTAAAAGTGAAAATGTTCTAACGATTTTTAACTTTGTGTACTGCAGCATGTTACAATGGAATGAAATTTTTGAAAAAATCATTCTTTTGGAAGAAAAATTAATGATTCATTCCGGTATAACACAAAAAGTTAAATCATGTAAAATGAATTTAGTTTTAAGAACCTAGTATAAATTTCAGGTTGGATGGCTGGTTATTATTCTAATTGTTAATGGTTGAGAACCAGATGGAAGTAGTTATAGAAGTAAATAATGCAAACAAAGCAACAATTAAGGATATGAATGGTGCACCTACATAGGCACTAACAAGATAGATGCCTCATTACTGCCACCAATTTCCTTAAGTGATAAATAATCGGTAGAAAACATAATTTTTTTTTTGTTCCAGGCACCAAAACAATTGTTAAGGCACCGTACAAATTATTATACTAAGAGAGATAGTAAACGAATGTATTTAAGTTTTTTAATAAGGGTTAAAATCTTTATAGAATGATTTTTCTCACTTATCTGGAATAGGTATGAATGAACTGGCAGCTTGCCAGGGATTTTAATGTACACTTAGCAATGTTGCATACCATGCTGCAAAGCAAAATGAATGCTACCCTGATTAATGTTGATTGCCAAAGTACTTGGAAGACAAATTAATTTTTAATAACATGCTTAATTGGGATACCATAAATTGTGTTTGCAACAGGGTGTGTGAAGTTGCTATGTGTACTTTCATAATGTTACACAGTCTTCCACACCTATCTTTAATAAGCATGAAAAATCATTTAATAAAGTTTTCAACATTTATCAACTATGTAAGTAATTTCCTTCGGAAGTTCTCATTCTATCAGGCAGTTGAACATGGAAGAACTGCTTATATGAACAACATGAGATGAGAAAGAGTACTAAGAGAGAAGTATTTCATAAACAAAAGTGTTCCTTCTCCCAGTTTTAAAGTAGATCAATCAATGCATAACTCATCTATCAATCTGCCTACATCATGATTAATAGTTACATCTTAAGATAAATGCCTAGTTATATTTTTAAAGAAAATAATACCGTAAAGACTTCACCACTGAAAAATTTATTTTAATCAGACAATGCATGCTTAAATCAAATTGGAATTACAAACATTTAATCACACTATAAGGCGTTATTTAGATATAAAATATATTGTATGTGAAATATATTAAGGAAGTGTCATACTTTGGAATGTATACGATGATGCCTATTTAAAACAGATTTAACAGAAAACGCTTTATTACACACCTCACATGAAAAAGGTTTCTCGTTAGTATGAACACGCAGGTGTCTGTTTAAATCACCTTTTCGAGAAAACCCTTTCTTACACACCTCACATGAAAAAGGTTTCTCGTTAGTATGAACAAGCAGGTGTCTGTTTAAATCACCTTTTTGAGAAAACCCTTTGTTACACACCTCACAACAGTAAGGTTTCTCGTCAGTGTGAACACGCAGGTGTTTATTTAAATAGGATTTTTCAGAAAACGCTTTATTACACACCTCACAAGAAAAAGGTTTCACTTCAGTGTGAACACCCCGGTGTTGATTTAAATCAGATTTTCGAGAAAACCCTTTGTTACACACCTCACAAGAGAAAGGTTTCACTTTAGTATGACTGCGCACATGTTGATTTAAAGCATTTTTTTGAGAAAACACTTTGTTACAAACCTCACAGGAGAAAGGTTTCTCGGCAGTGTGAACACGCAGGTGTTGATTTAAATTAGACTTTATAGAAAACCTTTTGTTACACACCACACAATAGAAAGGTTTTTCGTTAGTATGAACACGCCGATGGACATTTAAATTAGATATATGAGAAAACTCTTTGTTACACACTTCACAAAAGAAAGGTTTCGCATTAGTATGAACACCACGCCGATGGACATTTAAATGAGATTTGACAGAAAACCCTTTGTTACACACCTCACAAGAGAAAGGTTTCTCACCAGTATGAGCTCGCAAGTGGACAAATAAATCATATTTTTGAGAAAATCCTTTTTTACACACCTCACAAGAGAACGGTTTCTCTTTAGTATGAGCTCGGAGGTGGACAATTAAATAAGATTTACAATAAAACCTTTTGTTGCACACATCACAAGAAAATGGTTTCTCTTTGGAAAGGATTCGCAGCTCATCACTTAAATTAGTTTCTTGAGAAAATTCTTCACTACTCATCTCACAAGTGAAAGGTTTCCCACTAGTATGGACACAGTGAAGTATACACAAACTATACTTTTGATATCTCTTGTTAAATGCCTCACAAGAAAAAGGCTTCTCTTTAATATAACAAAAAAATCACATGTAAATAAAATTTTTTAGAAACCGTTTGTGTTACAATAGTCACAAAAAAGTGATGAAAGAAGACTAATGCAGATTTGTCCGAAAGTCTCATATGGTAGATCTCCCAGGTGGAATGTTTTTACTTACCATCAGTATGATGGTGCATATAAAACAAAATTTCCGAGACTTTATTACAAAAATTGTTCAATTAATTTTTACGTTCAAAGTTAAATTAGATATTAATCATAACCTCTATTTTATATCTCATATGTTGAGGAGCTTTTTAATGAATATAAATATGAGTTGCTTTCTTTTTACTATGAAATGGCGAAACCTTTGTTAGTAATAGAATTTTCTCTAAAGTCTAAATGCAGAAATGAAGAGTAATTGTAGATTTTGTAAAAATATACCAAAATAAGTACATATACATTTAAATAATAATTTTCTTTTTAACTGAATGAACCTTTTACTGTAATAGATATATATTAGACATTCCAATACAGATTTGGCAGCAGAACGTCTTCTGTATAGCCAATTGAAGCTATAAAATAAACTGGAAATATCAACAAATGTGGTATGATGCAAGCAAGTCTTTTAATTCTTCATGAAACCTTTAAAAAAAGGGTATCTTTCACTTAGAAAACATGCTAAAATTATATATCATACATGAACTTTTCACAGTAGTAATTTTATTAAATTTCAACTTCTTGATATATTTTTAAAAATGTAACATTCTATCCTGCAATTTGCATGTGAAAATGAAGAAATTCATGCTATTGCACACTAGCTCAAAAACTAAAAAAGATTCTTACTAATCAATTTCTGTTTTTATGCGTGAATTTATTGAATAGAAAAAAAAATAGTCGCTAGGCATGATTTCTTTTCATAAGTTCTTTCACTGTATGTTACACCTTGCAGAATAGACTTCACAAAAATCTTCACCTGAAATATAAATTGAAATGTATAAATACCTTATAATTGTTAATGAATTTTCAAAAGTTTATTGAAGAAATTATATTACTATGGTCATTAATAAAATAAGAACACTTATTAAATCCATAAATTTTTTTTGTTACATTTCACTTTAATTTCTACAATCTCATGCAAAGTATTTTTACAAAGCTGTTAGGGGCATGCCAAAGTGTATAAAGATCTTTATTTCTTACAGTTCTTTTACCATTTTTGATAAAAAGAAATTAGAAATATGTAATGTACATGTGTTATTTCACAAGTATTAATAACCAAGCTTATTGAATTTATCAAAGGTAAAATAGTGTAACTAGATGGATATTAGATTACCTGGATTCATAGTCATTTTTAATTATTAAAAATTAGAACTTTTGTAATGTAAGTTATTTTGAATAGTTTTTAATACATTCTTATTTAATAAAAATTGGAACTACTGTAATGTAAGATATTTTGAATAGTTTTTAATACATTTTTATTTAATAAAAATGGGTTTTAATGGATGGTTTGAATGGGTTTTAATACATAAAGAAATAAGAGCAAAGTACAATTTTTAAGTTAGGTTGGTTAAGATTTAAATCTCTATTCAAGTTTCTCCAATTTCGTAAATAGCATTTTGAAAGTTTGAAATTGCGATAATTTAAAATTATTTTTATAAGTAGAGCTTTAAAGATTTTTGTTTTTGCTAAGGGGAGACAAAGTGTAGAAGCAGTTATTTTGCGAGTAACAAGATAATTGATATGGCTGAATATTTATTTATTTTTAATAGAGAGCAACAAAGAAGAGCATATATATTTTCATAAACACTTATAAAGATTTTAAACTTTGTATGTTGAGAGGAGAGGGAGGGAAGGAGAAGTGTAAATTTTGGAGAGATGGGTTAATTAAGCTGATTGTGTACTTGCTATCCTTACTAGAAAGCAGCAAATAGAACACAATAATTTAAAATAGGATTTTAAAGATGCAATTATTTTTGCTGTGATTTAAAAAGGGGGAAGTAAACATTTTGGAGGTATAAGGAAAATTTAAATGATGGATTATTTATTTATTTTTACTAAAGAACAATAAATAAACATAATATTTTAAAGTTTTAGATTCTAAATTTTGTATACTGAGAAGGGAGCATAAATTTTGGATGGATGGGGAGAGGTTGTAGTTTACATGGCATTATTTTCCTTAAAAGTTTGTTCTAACATTCTAGGAACACCCTGTACATTTCCAACATATCAAAGCAATCGTTTGCTTTAACATCATTTCACTTTAGACCCTCTGGTACATACAAAAACTTTTTTGCTAAGCTGCCCCCATTTGAATATATTTTTTTTTTTACTCGCTTCCTGACAAGTAAACACTATATGACTATAAAACGTACCTTCCACATTTTTTTCCTTTTTTTCCATTTTCGTACCTTCCACAAATCAAAAAGAAATTTTTTGATTTTAAAATATTTCTTTCAGAATATAAGATTTTTTTTTCATTTATTTTAATTCACAGAAGAATCCGAGGAGTTAAATTATATAATAATTTAAAACGTTTTAAGACTACAATTCATAAATAATAAATAAAAGCATAGATTTTCTTTATTGAAAAGTTTTATTGTGAGAAAGGTTTTGTTCATAAAATTTGTTTTTGTGTTAAATATGATGTAAAATTATTTTAAATTTTTAAAACTTTTACACCCTTAAATATAGGATTATATGGCTAGTCGAATATTTGGTATTCGGCCAAATAGTTACTATTCAGTTGACTGAATATTCAGTTAACCTGTGTGCCGAATATTCAGTATTTGGAAAACGATATATGACTGAAAAGCACTCAGGACCCCGTCATAGGGATCGCTGTATTAACGATATATATAGCTGAAAAGCATACAGGTCCTCGCTATTTTGTCCGCCATATTAAGAATTTATGGGCGTGAAACCACAGTGCCCATTTACAATGATTGACATATATGATCTTAGGCTATCCCAGTTTTTATTTATTTTATCAGAAAGCCCCGTTTCCTGCAGGTAGGGTGTGTCTTTATGAAGGGGCTCACAAAATAAGTATTATTTATGTACTTTATTGATATTCTTATTAGGTACTTTCATATAGTTTAAAAAGTATTTTATTAATATTTTTCTGTTTGCATGTGAAATGCAATTTTTGGGCCCCAAGCGAAGTCCGAGCTATACACTTCACAAGGCACATTGGCCCCAGATGGAAGCAACTAGCTACATGGCTACTTAACAAATACTGTTTTATTTAAATTAGAAGAATTTGTGTATAAATATTTTATTTTCCAGATTTAACTAGGTTAAATAAAAATTATAATTAACTGATACCTTAATTACACAAATTAAACATTTATTTCAACAAATCATACATATATACTGTAATTTTCAGAAGAAACGCTGCAACTTTTACGTATTTTAAAGTTAAAATTTCAAGCGATGCAGCATTTCTACTTATGCAGCGTTTACGTGCAATTTTTAATTCCTCCCCTCCCCCCCTACAAAGATACAGGCACGAAAAATGAGAAATTTTCATATTAATGACATTTCTAAATAATGTGCATGGCCGAAATTTTTAGATCCGGGTGAATGATACATATCGACCCAGCCTAGAATAAAAGCTAAAAGTTTGGCCCAGCCTGAACCATGCAAAAATCAATGAAACTCGACTGACTTGATTTCTGAAAAGAAATTCAGATACTTCTTAATCAACATTATCCTATAATTAAAATTATTTCAAGAAATATACATATGTAACATGTAGCAGCTTATATATACAAGCTACGGAATATTGAATGCCAACATTAGAGATTACTTGGACATATGCATTTAAATAATTCATTAGAAAAAATAATGTAGTTTAAAATGGAAGAATAGGATAAATAAAAAAAATAATTTTGAAACTCTATAAAGATTTTTTTTTTAAGCAGATTTAAAAAAAAAATATTTTCTATGATTTAATAACACAAAACTAATTTCTAACGATTTGGACAAAAAAAGGTAAAATGTCGCTGTTATTTTAACAAAAAATAGCTGCTCTGACACAATATGGAAAAAATGAGTTCAACGCCTGGATTGGTAAGAGTCTGCTGAAAAAAATTCAGCCCAGGTGTGGCCTAGCCAGAGTCTAATATAAGAAAATTGATCAGGGTCTGTGCAGAGCTCTAACATGTACACTTAATGTGAGAATCCTATAAAAAAGATTTAAAACAAATTCATAGGTTACTTAAAAAAAGTAGTGGATGTAGTAAAAAATATTTAATATTCCATGTTTTCTAAGAACATATAACTACAAGAAAAGATTTTATTTGTAAAATACCAAGATTTCTAGAAAAAACTCTGAAAAAATTATGGATAAAAACTTTTTTGCTATTTGAAAATTTCCATCTCTACCCTTAACAAAACAATAGTGGGTAAAATCAGGTTACAAGATCAAATGCTGAACTCTAATCTGCACAGGCTGGATTGTATCTGACATGAACCTGAAAATTCTGATGAAAGTCAACCAGAGACCTAAAAAAAATTGTTATCTCGAAACCTGACCTGAACTTGAAATATTCAAAACCGAATTCGAAGTGAAAGAAAATTAATCCATATTTTAATATCATTATGCTAAAGTATTCTACAATTATGTCTCTTAATATCAAGTTTATCTTACTTTTTCCATTAAAAAAAATATTCAACACTTTCTTTTGAAAAGAAAAAATCAGGACAACCCAACCATGAACCGAAAGGATCAAAACCAAACTCAAAACCAATCCGAACCTGAAACATTTAATGTCAACTCGACCCGCAACAGAAAAAAATAGAGCTGACTCGAACTGCAGATCAGGTTCAGGTAAAATCAGGTTGCCTGACAAGATGCAGGACTTTAGACTGCGCTCAGTGATTGAAATAAATAGAAAATATAATTGTGAAATGTTCACGTACGAACTATTTTTTATATGTATACAAAATCATAAAATATTAAAAATACGACTATAAATTAAAACATTAAATTGCATAGTTAAAATATCTAGTATTTAAGAGAAATAGATACTGCTGGTAAGTATCTCCACCATTTATAAATTTTGGGAGGGAAACTCCCCTCCTAGGTAAAATTGAATTTCAAGCCCTACAAAGTTATGATTTAGAACCAAGTAGAAGCAACTGGGATGTCTTATTAAAAGTTATCTGACCTCTCCCCCCCCCCTTTCATTGTAGTAATACTGACATGTCACTATCATGCATATTTCGTTACTTTAATATTAAAAAGAACAGCTTGCATATATCCTCACACGTACAATATCTTTTTTTTTTTTTTTTTTTTTTTTTTTTTTTACTTAAGGAAAATATATATATATACATAAAACTTCAGCAATTTTTTTATACTAAAATATTTTAAAACATCAGAATTACTGGTAAAAAGCACAAATATAAAACTATATATTAGCAGTAGATTAAAAAACGAAAAAACTATCAACCAGATCACAAAACTTCCCCAATGACACACATGTAATTAACATAAGTAAACCTAATATTATAAGCATATATTTTAGCATTTATCTATAAGCATGAGTTTTTAAAAACCATTTTTTATCATCTTAAATCAACATAAAACTTTTTTCATATTTAAAAAACAGTCATTTTTTACCTTACTTTTAAAAACAGTCTCATATTAATATACACAACAAACCCTTTTTCATCTTTTAAAAACACTTTGTTTACTTTAAGAAATAAAACACTAAAAAATGTATCACCTTAAAACAACATAAACTCCTTTTTTCCTCTTTTAAAATCAAACCAAATAGTGTAACTATTCTGGTGACAAACAAGGTTGGGATATACACAAAGCTAGCCAATGAATTAAGTAAAAAGTAATGATTTAAAATTAAAATGCCTCAGTAAGTAAAATTTAATAATGTAATAAATAAAAAGCCATAGGGGTAAAAAAAAGCCACATGGCATCAACTTTTTAAATTTTGTAGTAGTTTTACATGTTAGTAGCTTAAAAGTACGTAAGCCTTTAAATTTCCAATAGAAAAATATAAATTCTAGATATTATTTCTAATAATATTTAAATAATTCTAATTCATAAATAGTTCAAAGAAAATTTTAACTATCTTTTTCTTTTGCCACAAATAACTCGAACACTTTGACAAGTCTTAGAATGAAAACTACACCAATTTGATAATTTTTTATGAATTTTTGAAATGTAAGCAGATTTATGAGAATCCCTGGTACTTCTCTATTATCCCGTTGACCACTTTTCATAACAAAAAACTATCGCCAAACTGTAACGCCAAATAAAGGAGAGACCGTTGCCATTAGAATATCAAAATAAAATATAAGAATTTAAGGAAACAATTGTTATTTTAATTAATGAAATAACTAATAAATAAGTAAAGCACAATGAAAAAGACCCGCAAATGTCGAATTAAAAATCACTTGATGATATAACAAACACGTATATATAATGCTTCTGACATCAAGTAAACGAGACTACATTTTTAATCTTACAATTTAGCAATAGTTTTTTGTTATGAAAAGTGGTCGATGGGATAATAGAGAAGACCGAATTCTTATATAATAAATCCATGAACACCTACAAGTTATTTCATATACATCATTATTTACATTACAATAATTGTTAAAATAAAAATATAATATTTTACAGTGAAACCTATGGATTATGTTGTATATCTGCTGTATACTATTATAGAATAATGCAAACCAATTAAAAACTGTAATGGGCGTGGGAGTCAGAATTCAAATTTCTGAGTATTGGAAAAAGAGTACATTAAAGAGAAGTTTTTTAAAGTCAATTCTGTATCTCAGTACACATCTTGCTATTCTCTCTCTCTATGTATCTCTCTCTATATAATTTTTTCCATGATTTTTATGCTATAATAATTTGAAGGTATTAAAATACCCAATAATATATCCCATGTCAATAACAGTGGAGGTAAGGAAAAAGGTAGTAATGTCTCATGCACTACTGTGCAAAGTATTGTTTATTACACTTGACAAGAAAAATGTGCTATATATCTGAAGATTGATCGAACCAACGACATTAAATATTCAAAAAAGACAAAAATCTATCAATAAAGGATTTATGTTTATCTCTAAAACCTTGATTTTTATGTAATTATAAATTTCTTAATAAACTAAGAACATAAAATTATACAAGACTCGCTCAAATCTGCAACCCTAAATTTCACACATCATTTTAGATTTAAACAATGGTACTTACAGTTAAGATGTAGGTGAAAAATTAAAAAAAATTAATCTCATTTTGTACACATTTTAATATGTAATTCTGGTTAATATGATTGAAGTCATGTTTTTTCATGAAGAAAGTATAAATTTATTTCTGAAAAAATTCAAGATAGTGTTGATAAAAGTGTCAATCACCGTCCTTTTACCAAATACATTTATGCATTTATCAAGCTTTTTTGGTTATTAAGTAGGGCTAAACATGAAATAAAACTTTATTATTTTAAGATTTTGATGTAAATTATGAGTGTAGCTTTATAAGACGAGTTTCACTGAATAATTCAAGAAAAAATTATCTCATCACTGTTATGCATATTTAGTTATACATTATTTACTTGACCCTTACTTTTAAAATTTTCTTAATTTTTATTATTTTAAGATTTTGATGTAAATTATGAGTGTAGCTTTATAAGACGAGTTTCACTGAATAATTCAAGAAAAAATTATCTCATCACTGTTATGCATATTTAGTTATACATTATTTACTTGACCCTTACTTTTAAAATTTTCTTAATTTTTATTATTTTACTTTGTTGTAAGCATTCATTGTAATTTTGAGTGCATTATTACGTTCAAATTACTCTTGAAAAAATGTAAACAAAACAGGAACCAAAAATCCAGAAAATTCTGAAATCTGCAGAACTTCTAGTCCCAAACTATGCGGATTTCAGGGAGTTTACTGTATTTACTCGATAATTAAAAATTTGGGTTAATGTGGATGGTTTTGCATACGAGGGCTAAACAAGCCCATGGCCCTAACCATTACATAAATAGGTAGGGAAATTACTGTAAAGACAGTAAATAAAAGATATATAGTGTATGATTGTTCATAATTACAAAGAAGTACTTTTTTTAATGCAAAATTGGGTTCAGGTTTAATTCTTTGGAAAAATTCTTCTTCTGAAAATGCAGTTTCTAATCTCTACTTCTCAGAACAAGTAGTTATAGCTGAAGTTTAGTATAGCTGAAGAACTACGTGTTTTAATAAAGTACATATGCACTTGTCGTTCGATACAAAAAGAAGAAAAATAGTAGTTTTTCTTACAAATAAATGCCAGTCTAATAGGCATATAATGCAAATAAAGGTTTTTTTTTTTCTTCTTTATTGAGGCTAAATAAATAGACTTCTTAATAATGATATTTAACAAATAATCCAAATCACACCTATTCTGCACACATTTAATCCATGAATATAATGAACAACTACAAAAACATTAATAAGTATAATACTTTGATTGATTTGTAGAAAAGATAACTTACCACACCCTACGACGATGCATTCAACAAAATAGCGACATGACGCTATCTGCCAGATAGGAAATACTTTGATTAGAAATCATTGTTCGATTTACTTTTCTCCATGCTGCCATCTATTTTTCATACTTATCTTAGTAGTTTTCTTTATAACTGTAAGAATCAGATTAAAAAAAGAATTAAGAAAAAAAAATGTTATGACATACTTTACGTATGTCATAATATTTTATTTATTTTTTATTTATTTTATCATAATACAATAAAAATTGCTATTTACTTACTTTTATGCTTTTTAAAAGTAGTTTATATTAATGAATATCCAATCTTTAATTTTGATGAAAATATTCCAAGATTATAAGTCTGAATCATTCAAGGAGAAATGGATGGCATCAAAAGCCCTTTGCAGATTATCCCTCTACAGATATCTAAATTCATTTTAAGCAAAACCTGGAAAATTGTTTTTTGTTTAATAATGTGGAACAAGTTTGTTTAATTATTAATCAACAAAGTGAACCAAGTTCGTTTAGTTTTATTTAAACTGGACATTTTTTTTTTAACACTTGGTTTCTGTAAATTATTTCTCATCTTTATTTTTTTTTTCAAGAAAGCTTTTAAAATTTTTTCTTTGTTTGTTTCAGTAATCTTCATAGAGTTAATTTTTCATCAAATATGTCTAAATACAATGAAACGGTTACAAAAGAATTTTAAATAAGAATAAAAGAAAAAATACTGAAAAACGACATTTTTATTATTATATACATAAATATTCCAAAATGCAATGAAATGATTTCGACAAAACTTAAAACAAGAACAGTTGAAAAATGCTTTAAGGTCTTTTTATCTTATTCTTTTAGCATAAACAGCTTAATATCTGTTTATTCCCCATATTATCGTCATTTCAAAATGTTTAGCAATTTGAATGAATACATTTTTCTTTCTTATTCTCATTATATATATGTTATTGTCAATATGATTAATCCGGTCATTATTAATAATGGCTGGACATAATGGCCAGTTATTGGTAATAATAGCCGCAGTCATTATTAATAATAGCCGGTTATTAATAATAATGACCGGATTAATCATATTGACCGTAACATATATATAATGAGAATAAGAAAGAAAATTCATTCATTCAAATTACTAAGCATTTTGAAAATTAATTCTTTTCTAATTTTCTCTCATAATATACCGTAAACTTAATTTTTTTAGTGTTGGTACGGAGGAGGGGGGGAGGGAAGAAACTTTTAATCAAACATAAATGCTTGGATTTCTAAATTCACAGAGCAAATGATGCTAATTAACATCTTTTTCTGCTAAATGTGGATTATTCAAATGAAAACATTTATAAAACTTTGAATAGGAATAAAATATTTTTTGACTTGAAAGTTATTTTCCAAACTATAAAGAACATCATCGTTAAGGATGCTTAATTTTGCTTATTTAAAAAAAATAATATTTGAGTCATCTTTTGTTGCTACAGTAAACTCAGTTATGAATGGTTACCAATGATGAACAATGCGTGGCAGCACCTTCCACTTTTCAGATTTATATAATTTATGTAGAATATACCATGAGCAGGACACTTTCAAGGAGATGATTTTATTTGTTGTATATACAACTAGAGAGCCCAAAAGTATTATCTGTGTAGGAACTCATAATATTTGTAAAAACTTTTCCCACACATGTAAACAAGACTTTGATGACAAGGCAAAGCAATGCCAATAGAATTTTTAATAAGTATACTAATGTAGATTCCTTTCTTTTTAATAGAAATTCTATAGAGGATTAAAAATGTTCAGAAACAGAGTGTTAAAAAAAATACTCAGAAAAATGATTTTGTTAATATTTTTGTTAATCTAATTAAAAAGTAAAATTAAAATCCAATGGAAATTTAAATCTAATTAAAAAGTAAAAAATGGCTGCTGAAACTTGGCCCAAAAAGTAGTTTTTAAATAAAAATTTACACAAAATTGATTTTGAATATTTCTGGTGAGTGAAGTTCTACAATTCAACAAAAATGCAATGATTACCTAAAGTATGGGAAGAGCTATCTTATCAATGGACATTTTACTAGTAGTGTATACAAGTATATGTCAATGAGAAGAAATAGTTATGTACTAAATTTGAAACAAAAAGCATTTTAAATCTGATTTTTTCAATTTTTCCATTGAAAAATGATTGACTGATTAAACAAAATTTATTTAGCATAATGTATGGTCATTTTTATGATAAATACCTGTAATATTCAAGAAGCTTGTATTTCTTTGCACAAAAGTTTCTGGTGAGATTTTTGCTGTTGAAACAAATCAGCTTGTAACCCTATGACCCCCTACATGCTAAGAGTGATTGATTGATTGATCTGCTACAGAAAAATTCTCCAGTCATTTCCAGATTTTGTAAATTTTTGGTGGCCAATCAAATGTTTCATTTTTTTTTAAACTATTAAAGCTAGAGTAAAAATTTTGATAAATTTGAATTTTCAGAAAATTTTACCTCAAGTACATACCAAACATATGGATAAAATACATAAAATAACAAGAATTTTCCTTACTGTAAAATAAAATGACTGAAAATGTTCTTTATTATGAACATACGAAGGTAAGTCTTTAAGTAAGTCAGAAAAGATAATTAAATAATAACTTACAATGTTATTGACAATTTGACGATTACAATGTAATTGTGATATAAATGCATAAATATTGGTGAAGAAATAATATTGTTGAGAAATAAAAATAGTTTTGAAGTGAATATCATTGTAAGTTGTTATTTATCTTTTGTGACTTACTTAATGATCTTCCCCCCTATTATTATTAGATTATAAAGATGGATTAATATAATTTCTTCGCTGTTGTCCAAATTGTGAATAGATTGCCCTTATTTTAGAATAGAGTAAGGAAAAAATGTTTTCCATTATATTTTAATAGAGTTTCTTATAATGTTTGGAAAGAAATTTGTACTAAAACTGAAATTGGGATGAAATTTGTAACGATATAATTAGATTATTTTAAGAATTTGCTTGTACTTTAAACATGAGCATATTTGAGTTCTGTTAAGTAGAGATACTTTAATAACAATTTGGGTTGCATTAATATCTAAACAAACACTGAACACAATTATTTTAATTTAAAAAATAAGGAGAGAAGAAATATTTTTATGCATATTCTATGTATTTTACAATCAATGAACCTACTGCATTCCAAAATGAGAACAACCAAAACAACAACAACAAAAAACTGGTAAATGGGTCTATTTCGAGTTGCAAATTATTTAGAGAAAAACAGATAAAACTTCCATATAACTGAACAGTTTAAAACGATTTTCTAAATTTTGTCTGTTCCCCTCTTTATTAGATTATTTTGTTTTGTTTCGTTAATGAATATTTTTCAATGAGCGTAAAGCATATATTAATTTTTTTCTTCAGAGTAATTAGTTTGTAGTTTTCCCTATAAAAACATCAGTGATTGTTTACTGTAACAAATATATATTCTCCTACTTTCGAAAACATTGCTTTTGTAATATCAGTTTTTAAAAGTTGAGAAAAATAGTTTTAAGATATTTTTAGAACTTATCTTACAATTCAAAACATGAAATGTGATTTATGTGAATAATGATTTGATGCTGAATAATGATTCTGCAGGCCACAGAAAAGGTATTGCTGCCTAAAATATTTAAATCTTAATAAATATTGCTATTTTATGTCACAATAGATCTGACATAATTTTAATTATGCATTTTTGAAAATAAAATAAATACATTTAAAAAAGTTATCGGCATTATTAAGGTGGTTATCAAATGACCAGCTCAACAATGTGACACTTTCTGACACATTTTAAAATGCAAAGTTATAAAATTGTTATGCCTGACTATGGAAGCGATTTGGAATCGAAATGAATTTCAGTTTTTGGTAAATAAATTACTTATTGAGTTATAAGCGATTCGTGTCATGTGATGACCAGTTTCTTCCCCTTTATCATGCTGACACATCAAGAATTTGGTTCAAAATGCCTACATTGACAGTATTTTTTAAAGATGTTGTGCCTTTACTGGAAAAAGTCTTTCAATTACAGAGTTTCTTAATAAGAGCACCTGCTAATTGGATACATTTATTTGTGAACAAAAATGAATTAAAAATTTCTCATAAAAGAGTCAGTTTGGATTTGAAAACATTCTTAAATTACACCATTAAAAAAAGAAAATGCTTTTACAAAATATTTAAATATTCATCTCTCCCCCCCCGCTCCCCCACACACACACTTAAAAATTGTGCATATTATTCTCATTGAAATAGCATGTATTCATGTTAGGCTGTATAAAACCAATTTAAGCAGTATATTTAAAGTTTTAAAAGAATGTGAAAAAATATTCTGCAGTATATATATGCTAAGGTTAAATCCCAAAAGGGATTTCCTACACACCGAATCAACGCTAATCCCCCAATAGGGGAATCCTACTAAGGTCAAATGGAGTAAGGAGGCTGGCTAGCCTTTCTTTCCACTGCCAAGTTAAGTTTGCCGCAAATTTAGATTGATGATAACAAAAAATATGTATACCATATATTCTGGTGTATAACCCTCATCTAAACTCTCAGTCTTTGCTTTTCTATTTTTAGGATTTTTCGTTGTATAACATGTACCTCCTTTTTTGTAAGAAATCTTCATCAGATAAATAACAAAAAATAAAACAAAGATTGTTGTAAAATATAATAACTACATTACTTTTCATATAATCTGATAGCGAAAATTATTTTTTTTTGTAAGTAAATAACATGTTTATTAAATCAGAAATCCGAGTTCTTGTGATCATCTTTTATGTTTTAACTTTTAATGTTTCATTATTTGCGACTGGCGTATAATGCAAACCTGTAATTTTTGTTTAATTCTCTTGCATCAACATTGCGAATTATCCACCGAAATATATGGTATATTTGGGAATCTACATATACATATATATAATGTAACGTTTTAGGTGGCTGTTTAATATATTAGTTTAGAAAAGAAAATATGGCGATTAAAATTCCTTGACATAAGTAATACATTGTTTTATTGGAAATTACATTTTGTTTTAATAATTTGAATTTTACAACGAAATTTGCAGGAAGTCAAAAACTGAGGCTAAAGACCAAAATAGCCGAAAGTAAATTTAGGCATACACATAGGCATTTTCATAAAAATCTTCTATTTCTATGGACTGATAGTGTAATATTAGCTTCTGTGTAATTTCATTTTCTTGCAGACTATTTAAAAATGTAATTTAACTTAATACTGATTAATTTAAGCAGAATTCTATGAAGAAACAGGTGTAACTTATTTTTGTTGGCAATTGCAACACATTAAATGCAATTAAAAAAGATCATCTATAAAACTGTGTTCAAAAAATAGATGGCAGCATGGAGAAAAGTAAATCGAATAGGGATTTTTAATCGAAGTATTTGCTATCTGTCACATAGCCTGATGTCGCTATTTTGTTGAATGTAGAGTAGTAGGGTGTGGTAAGTTATCTTTTCTATTAATCAACCAAAATACACTGCTCAAAACAATTAAAGGATATTTGAAATTTTATATAAAATAAAGATATAAATGAAATTTTTTTTTGCCGAAAATAGAAGAAGAGAATCACAAATGCAAATTTTTCTGGTTTTCAAACTGTGGAGTATGCAAATTTTGAGTTCGACGTCAAAAATATCATAATTAAAAAAGTTATGATTTCGGGCGAGGGGGAGGGGGGGCAAGGAAGGGGGCGGGGGGGAGGAGGCAATATTGACAGATACAAATTAACTAGCATCCGGAGTAAAGTGGCTCTAAACCAAGGATAAGTGTGTTTTAACTAGGAAAAAAGCAGAAAATTTTGATTATTGTTCATAAATAGTGGTGACAAACAGTTGCAGATATAATACCAATGTTTAGTTACTAACCAAATGACTTGGGAAGAATGTCAGAAAAAGTCCCGTACAAATCTGACCATAATTAAAAAAGTTATGATTTCGGGCGAGGGGGAGGGGGGGCAAGGAAGGGGGCGGGGGGGGGGAGGAGGCAATATTGACAGATACAAATTAACTAGCATCCAGAGTAAAGTGGCTCTAAACCAAGGATAAGTGTGTTTTAACTAGGAAAAAATGCAGAAAATTTTGATTATGGTTCATAAATATTGGTGACAAACAGTTGCAGATATAATACCAATGTTTAGTTACTAACCAAATGACTTGGGAAGAATGTCAGAAAAAGTCCCGTACAAATCTGACCATAATTAAAAAAGTTATGATTTCGGGCGAGGGGGAGGGGGGGCAAGGAAGGGGGCGGGGGGGAGGAGGCAATATTGACAGATACAAATTAACTAGCATCCGGAGTAAAGTGGCTCTAAACCAAGGATAAGTGTGTTTTAACTAGGAAAAAAGCAGAAAATTTTGATTATTGTTCATAAATAGTGGTGACAAACAGTTGCCGATATAATACCAATGTTTAGTTACTAACCAAATGACTTGGGAAGAATGTCAGAAAAAGTCCCGTACAAGTATGACCATAATTAAAAAAGTTATGATTTCGGGCGAGGGGGAGGGGGGGCAAGGAAGGGGGCGGGGGGGAGGAGGCAATATTGACAGATACAAATTAACTAGCATCCGGAGTAAAGTGGCTCTAAACCAAGGATAAGTGTGTTTTAACTAGGAAAAAAGCAGAAAATTTTGATTATTGTTCATAAATAGTGGTGACAAACAGTTGCAGATATAATACCAATGTTTAGTTACTAACCAAATGACTTGGGAAGAATGTCAGAAAAAGTCCCGTACAAATCTGACCATAATTAAAAAAGTTATGATTTCGGGCGAGGGGGAGGGGGGGGCAAGGAAGGGGGCGGGAGGGAGGAGGCAATACTGACAGATACAAATTAACTAGCATCCGGAGTAAAGTGGCTCTAAACCAAGGATAAGTGTTTTAACTAGGAAAAAAGCAGAAAATTTTAAATTTTTGTTCATCAATAGTGGTGACAAACAGTTGCAGATATAATACCAATGTTTAGTTACTAACCAAATGACTTGGGAAGAATGTCAGAAAAAGTCCCGTACAAATCTGACCATAATTAAAAAAGTTATGATTTCGGGCGAGGGGGAGGGGGGGCAAGGAAGGGGGCGGGGGGGAGGAGGCAATATTGACAGATACAAATTAACTAGCATCCGGAGTAAAGTGGCTCTAAACCAAGGATAAGTGTGTTTTAACTAGGAAAAAAGCAGAAAATTTTGATTATTGTTCATAAATAGTGGTGACAAACAGTTGCCGATATAATACCAATGTTTAGTTACTAACCAAATGACTTGGGAAGAATGTCAGAAAAAGTCCCGTACAAGTATGACCATAATTAAAAAAGTTATGATTTCGGGCGAGGGGGAGGGGGGGCAAGGAAGGGGGCGGGGGGGAGGAGGCAATATTGACAGATACAAATTAACTAGCATCCGGAGTAAAGTGGCTCTAAACCAAGGATAAGTGTGTTTTAACTAGGAAAAAAGCAGAAAATTTTGATTATTGTTCATAAATAGTGGTGACAAACAGTTGCAGATATAATACCAATGTTTAGTTACTAACCAAATGACTTGGGAAGAATGTCAGAAAAAGTCCCGTACAAATCTGACCATAATTAAAAAAGTTATGATTTCGGGCGAGGGGGAGGGGGGGGCAAGGAAGGGGGCGGGAGGGAGGAGGCAATACTGACAGATACAAATTAACTAGCATCCGGAGTAAAGTGGCTCTAAACCAAGGATAAGTGTGTTTTAACTAGGAAAAAAGCAGAAAATTTTAAATTTTTGTTCATCAATAGTGGTGACAAACAGTTGCAGATATAATACCAATGTTTAGTTACTAACCAAATGACTTGGGAAGAATGTCAGAAAAAGTCCCGTACAAATCTGACCATAATTAAAAAAGTTATGATTTCGGGCAGAGGGCAAGGAAGGGGGGCGGGGGGGGCGAGAAGGCTATATTGATAGATACAACTTAACTAACTAGCATCCGGAGTAAAGTGGCTCTAAACCAAGGATAAGTGTGTTTTAACTAGGAAAAAAGCAGAAAATTTTGATTATTGTTCATAAATAGTGGTGACAAACAGTTGCCGATATAATGCCAATGTTTAGTTACTAACCAAATGACTTGGGAAGAATGTCAGAAAAAGTACCGTACAAATCTGACCATAATTAAAAAAGTTATGATTTCGGGCGAGGGGGAGGGGGGGCAAGGAAGGGGCGGGGGGGGAGGAGGCAATATTGACAGATACAAATTAACTAGCATCCAGAGTAAAGTGGCTCTAAACCAAGGATAAGTGTGTTTTAACTAGGAAAAAAGGCAGAAAATTTTGATTATTGTTCATAAATAGTGGTGACAAACAGTTGCAGATATAATACCAATGTTTAGTTACTAACCAAATGACTTGGGAAGAATGTCAGAAAAAGTCCCGTACAAATATGACCATAATTAAAAAAGTTATGATTTCGGGCGAGGGGGAGGGGGGGCAAGGAAGGGGGCGGGGGGGAGGAGGCAATATTGACAGATACAAATTAACTAGCATCCGGAGTAAAGTGGCTCTAAACCAAGGATAAGTGTGTTTTAACTAGGAAAAAAGCAGAAAATTTTGATTATTGTTCATAAATAGTGGTGACAAACAGTTGCAGATATAATACCAATGTTTAGTTACTAACCAAATGACTTGGGAAGAATGTCAGAAAAAGTCCCGTACAAATCTGACCATAACTAAAAAAGTTATGATTTCGGGCGAGGGGGAGGGGGGGCAAGGAAGGGGGCGTGGGGGGGAGGAGGCAATATTGACAGATACAAATTAACTAGCATCCAGAGTAAAGTGGCTCTAAACCAAGGATAAGTGTGTTTTAACTAGGAAAAAATGCAGAAAATTTTGATTATGGTTCATAAATATTGGTGACAAACAGTTGCAGATATAATACCAATGTTTAGTTACTAACCAAATGACTTGGGAAGAATGTCAGAAAAAGTCCCGTACAAATCTGACCATAATTAAAAAAGTTATGATTTCGAGCGAGGGGGAGGGGGGGCAAGGAAGGGGGCGGGGGGGAGGAGGCAATATTGACAGATACAAATTAACTAGCATCCGGAGTAAAGTGGCTCTAAACCAAGGATAAGTGTGTTTTAACTAGCAAAAAAGGCAGAAAATTTTGATTATTGTTCATAAATAGTGGTGACAAACAGTTGCAGATATAATACCAATGTTTAGTTACTAACCAAATGACTTGAGAAGAATGTCAGAAAAAGTCCCGTACAAATCTGACCCAAATTAAAAAAGTTATGATTTTGTGCGAGGGGGAGGGGGGGCAAGGAAGGGGGCGGGGGAGGAGGAGGCAATATTGACAGATACAAATTAACTAGCATCCGGAGTAAAGTGGCTCTAAAGCAAGGATAAGTGTGTTTTAACTAGGAAAAAGGCAGAAAATTTTGATTATTGTTCATAAATAGTGGTGACAAACAGTTGCAGATATAATACCAATGTTTAGTTACTAACCAAATGACTTGGGAAGAATGTCAGAAAAAGTCCCGTACAAATCTGACCATAATTAAAAAAGTTATGATTTCGGGCAAGGGTAAGGGGGGCAAGGAAGGGGGCGGGGGGGGGAGGAGGCAATATTGACAGATACAAATTAACTAGCATCCGGAGTAAAGTGGCTCTAAACCAAGGATAAGTGTGTTTTAACTAGGAAAAAAGGCAGAAAATTTTGATTATTGTTCATAACTAGTGGTGACAAACAGTTGCAGATATAATACCAATGTTTAGTTACTAACCAAATGACTTGGGAAGAATGTCAGAAAAAGTCCCGTACAAGTCTGACCATAATTAAAAAAGTTATGATTTCGGGGGAGGGGGAGGGGGGGGGCAAGGAAGGGGGCGGGAGGGAGGAGGCAATACTGACAGATACAAATTAACTAGCATCCGGAGTAAAGTGGCTCTAAACCAAGCAGTGTTGAATCCAGGGGGTGGCCCTGGGGGGAATGTCCCCCCCGGAGCATTGAAATGTCCCCCCTGGAGTATTTGAAATTTTATGCTTTCAGAGGTCAAAAAGTGGAATTTCCCCCCCGGAACTCTATAATGTCCCCCCCGGAGCTACAGAAATCCCTCCCGGAGAAAAGTGTCTGAATTCAACACTGAAACCAAGGATAAGTGTGTTTTAACTAGGAAAAAAGCAGAAAATTTTGATTATTGTTCATAAATAGTGGTGACAAACAGTTTCAGATATAATACCAATGTTTAGTTACTAACCAAATGACTTGGGAAGAATGTCAGAAAAAGTCCCGTACAAATCTGACCATAATTAAAAAAGTTATGATTTCGGGCAGTGGGCAAGGAAGGGGGTCGGGGAGAAGGCTATATTGATAGATACAACTTAACTAACTAGCATCCGGAGTAAAGTGGCTCTAAACCAAGGATAAGTGTGTTTTAACTAGGAAAAAAGCAGAAAATTTTGATTATTGTTCATAAATAGTGGTGACAAACAGTTGCCGATATAATACCAATGTTTAGTTACTAACCAAATGACTTGGGAAGAATGTCAGAAAAAGTCCCGTACAAATATGACCATAATTAAAAAAGTTATGATTTCGGGCGAGGGGGAGGGGGGGCAAGGAAGGGGGCGGGGGGGAGGAGGCAATATTGACAGATACAAATTAACTAGCATCCGGAGTAAAGTGGCTCTAAACCAAGGATAAGTGTGTTTTAACTAGGAAAAAAGCAGAAAATTTTGATTATTGTTCATAAATAGTGGTGACAAACAGTTGCAGATATAATACCAATGTTTAGTTACTAACCAAATGACTTGGGAAGAATGTCAGAAAAAGTCCCGTACAAATATGACCATAATTAAAAAAGTTATGATTTCGGGCGAGGGGGAGGGGGGGCAAGGAAGGGGGCGGGGGGGAGGAGGCAATATTGACAGATACAAATTAACTAGCATCCGGAGTAAAGTGGCTCTAACCCAAGGATAAGTGTGTTTTAACTAGGAAAAAAGCAGAAAATTTTGATTATTGTTCATAAATAGTGGTGACAAACAGTTGCAGATATAATACCAATGTTTAGTTACTAACCAAATGACTTGGGAAGAATGTCAGAAAAAGTCCCGTACAAATCTGACCATAATTAAAAAAGTTATGATTTCGGGCGAGGGGGAGGGGGGGCAAGGAAGGGGGCGGGGGGGGGAGGAGGCAATATTGACAGATACAAATTAACTAGCATCCAGAGTAAAGTGGCTCTAAACCAAGGATAAGTGTGTTTTAACTAGGAAAAAATGCAGAAAATTTTGATTATTGTTCATAAATATTGGTGACAAACAGTTGCAGATATAATACCAATGTTTAGTTACTAACCAAATGACTTGGGAAGAATGTCAGAAAAAGTCCCGTACAAATCTGACCATAATTAAAAAAGTTATGATTTCGGGCGAGGGGGAGGGGGGGCAAGGAAGGGGCGGGGGAGGAGGAGGCAATATTGACAGATACAAATTAACTAGCATCCAGAGTAAAGTGGCTCTAAACCAAGGATAAGTGTGTTTTAACTAGGAAAAAAGGCAGAAAATTTTGATTATTGTTCATAAATAGTGGTGACAAACAGTTGCAGATATAATACTAATGTTTAGTTACTAACCAAATGACTTGGGAAGAATGTCAGAAAAAGTCCCGTACAAATATGACCATAATTAAAAAAGTTATGATTTCGGGCGAGGGGGAGGGGGGCAAGGAAGGGGGCGGGGGGGAGGAGGCAATATTGACAGATACAAATTAACTAGCATCCGGAGTAAAGTGGCTCTAAACCAAGGATAAGTGTGTTTTAACTAGGAAAAAACAGAAAATTTTGATTATTGTTCATAAATAGTGGTGACAAACAGTTGCAGATATAATACCAATGTTTAGTTACTAACCAAATGACTTGGGAAGAATGTGAGAAAAAGTCCCGTACAAATCTGACCATAATTAAAAAAGTTATGATTTCGGGCGAGGGGGAGGGGGGGCAAGGAAGGGGGCGGGGGGGGAGGAGGCAATATTGACAGATACAAATTAACTAGCATCCAGAGTAAAGTGGCTCTAAACCAAGGATAAGTGTGTTTTAACTAGGAAAAAATGCAGAAAATTTTTATTATGGTTCATAAATATTGGTGACAAACAGTTGCAGATATAATACCAATGTTTAGTTACTAACCAAATGACTTGGGAAGAATGTCAGAAAAAGTCCCATACAAATCTGACCATAATTAAAAAAGTTATGATTTCGGGCGAGGGGGAGGGGGGGCAAGGAAGGGGGCGGGGGGGAGGAGGCAATATTGACAGATACAAATTAACTAGCATCCGGAGTAAAGTGGCTCTAAACCAAGGATAAGTGTGTTTTAACTAGGAAAAAAGCAGAAAATTTTGATTATTGTTCATAAATAGTGGTGACAAACAGTTGCAGATATAATACCAATGTTTAGTTACTAACCAAATGACTTGGGAAGAATGTCAGAAAAAGTCCCGTACAAATATGACCATAATTAAAAAAGTTATGATTTCGGGCGAGGGGGAGGGGGGGCAAGGAAGGGGGCGGGGGGGAGGAGGCAATATTGACAGATACAAATTAACTAGCATCCGGAGTAAAGTGGCTCTAAACCAAGGATAAGTGTGTTTTAACTAGGAAAAAAGCAGAAAATTTTGATTATTGTTCATAAATAGTGGTGACAAACAGTTGCAGATATAATACCAATGTTTAGTTACTAACCAAATGACTTGGGAAGAATGTCAGAAAAAGTCCCGTACAAATCTGACCATAATTAAAAAAGTTATGATTTCGGGCGAGGGGGAGGGGGGGGGCAAGGAAGGGGGCGGGAGGGAGGAGGCAATACTGACAGATACAAATTAACTAGCATCCGGAGTAAAGTGGCTCTAAACCAAGGATAAGTGTGTTTTAACTAGGAAAAAAGCAGAAAATTTTAAATTTTTGTTCATAAATAGTGGTGACAAACAGTTGCAGATATAATACCAATGTTTAGTTACTAACCAAATGACTTGGGAAGAATGTCAGAAAAAGTCCCGTACAAATATGACCATAATTAAAAAAGTTATGATTTCGGGCGAGGGGGAGGGGGGGCAAGGAAGGGGGCGGGGTGGAGGAGGCAATATTGACAGATACAAATTAACTAGCATCCGGAGTAAAGTGGCTCTAAACCAAGGATAAGTGTGTTTTAACTAGGAAAAAAGCAGAAAATTTTGATTATTGTTCATAAATAGTGGTGACAAACAGTTGCAGATATAATACCAATGTTTAGTTACTAACCAAATGACTTGGGAAGAATGTCAGAAAAAGTCCCGTACAAATATGACCATAATTAAAAAAGTTATGATTTCGGGCGAGGGGGAGGGGGGGCAAGGAAGGGGGCGGGGGGGAGGAGGCAATATTGACAGATACAAATTAACTAGCATCCAGAGTAAAGTGGCTCTAAACCAAGGATAAGTGTGTTTTAACTAGGAAAAAAGGCAGAAAATTTTGATTATTGTTCATAAATAGTGGTGACAAACAGTTGCAGATATAATACTAATGTTTAGTTACTAACCAAATGACTTGGGAAGAATGTCAGAAAAAGTCCCGTACAAATATGACCATAATTAAAAAAGTTATGATTTCGGGCGAGGGGGAGGGGGGCAAGGAAGGGGGCGGGGGGGAGGAGGCAATATTGACAGATACAAATTAACTAGCATCCGGAGTAAAGTGGCTCTAAACCAAGGATAAGTGTGTTTTAACTAGGAAAAAAGCAGAAAATTTTGATTATTGTTCATAAATAGTGGTGACAAACAGTTGCAGATATAATACCAATGTTTAGTTACTAACCAAATGACTTGGGAAGAATGTGAGAAAAAGTCCCGTACAAATCTGACCATAATTAAAAAAGTTATGATTTCGGGCGAGGGGGAGGGGGGGCAAGGAAGGGGGCGGGGGGGAGGAGGCAATATTGACAGATACAAATTAACTAGCATCCAGAGTAAAGTGGCTCTAAACCAAGGATAAGTGTGTTTTAACTAGGAAAAAATGCAGAAAATTTTGATTATGGTTCATAAATATTGGTGACAAACAGTTGCAGATATAATACCAATGTTTAGTTACTAACCAAATGACTTGGGAAGAATGTCAGAAAAAGTCCCGTACAAATCTGACCATAATTAAAAAAGTTATGATTTCGGGCGAGGGGGAGGGGGGGGCAAGGAAGGGGGCGGGAGGGAGGAGGCAATACTGACAGATACAAATTAACTAGCATCCGGAGTAAAGTGGCTCTAAACCAAGGATAAGTGTGTTTTAACTAGGAAAAAAGCAGAAAATTTTAAATTTTTGTTCATAAATAGTGGTGACAAACAGTTGCAGATATAATACCAATGTTTAGTTACTAACCAAATGACTTGGGAAGAATGTCAGAAAAAGTCCCATACAAATCTGACCATAATTAAAAAAGTTATGATTTCGGGCGAGGGGGAGGGGGGGCAAGGAAGGGGCGGGGGGGGAGGAGGCAATATTGACAGATACAAATTAACTAGCATCCAGAGTAAAGTGGCTCTAAACCAAGGATAAGTGTGTTTTAACTAGGAAAAAAGCAGAAAATTTTGATTATTGTTCATAAATAGTGGTGACAAACAGTTGCAGATATAATACTAATGTTTAGTTACTAACCAAATGACTTGGGAAGAATGTCAGAAAAAGTCCCGTACAAATATGACCATAATTAAAAAAGTTATGATTTCGGGCGAGGGGGAGGGGGGCAAGGAAGGGGGCGGGGGGGAGGAGGCAATATTGACAGATACAAATTAACTAGCATCCGGAGTAAAGTGGCTCTAAACCAAGGATAAGTGTGTTTTAACTAGGAAAAAAGCAGAAAATTTTGATTATTGTTCATAAATAGTGGTGACAAACAGTTGCAGATATAATACCAATGTTTAGTTACTAACCAAATGACTTGGGAAGAATGTGAGAAAAAGTCCCGTACAAATCTGACCATAATTAAAAAAGTTATGATTTCGGGCGAGGGGGAGGGGGGGCAAGGAAGGGGGCGGGGGGGAGGAGGCAATATTGACAGATACAAATTAACTAGCATCCAGAGTAAAGTGGCTCTAAACCAAGGATAAGTGTGTTTTAACTAGGAAAAAATGCAGAAAATTTTGATTATGGTTCATAAATATTGGTGACAAACAGTTGCAGATATAATACCAATGTTTAGTTACTAACCAAATGACTTGGGAAGAATGTCAGAAAAAGTCCCGTACAAATCTGACCATAATTAAAAAAGTTATGATTTCGGGCGAGGGGGAGGGGGGCAAGGAAGGGGGCGGGGGAGAGGAGGCAATATTGACAGATACAAATTAACTAGCTTCCGGAGTAAAGTGGCTCTAAACCAAGGATAAGTGTGTTTTAACTAGGAAAAAAGCAGAAAATTTTGATTATTGTTCATAAATAGTGGTGACAAACAGTTGCAGATATAATACCAATGTTTAGTTACTAACCAAATGACTTGGGAAGAATGTCAGAAAAAGTCCCGTACAAATATGACCATAATTAAAAAAGTTATGATTTCGGGCGAGGGGGAAGGGGGGCAAGGAAGGGGGCGGGGGGGAGAAGGCAATATTGACAGATACAAATTAACTAGCATCCGGAGTAAAGTGGCTCTAAACCAAGGATAAGTGTGTTTTAACTAGGAAAAAAGCAGAAAATTTTGATTATTGTTCATAAATAGTGGTGACAAACAGTTGCAGATATAATACCAATGTTTAGTTACTAACCAAATGACTTGGGAAGAATGTCAGAAAAAGTCCCGTACAAATCTGACCATAATTAAAAAAGTTATGATTTCGGGCGAGGGGGAGGGGGGGGGCAAGGAAGGGGGCGGGAGGGAGGAGGCAATACTGACAGATACAAATTAACTAGCATCCGGAGTAAAGTGGCTCTAAACCAAGGATAAGTGTGTTTTAACTAGGAAAAAAGCAGAAAATTTTAAATTTTTGTTCATAAATAGTGGTGACAAACAGTTGCAGATATAATACCAATGTTTAGTTACTAACCAAATGACTTGGGAAGAATGTCAGAAAAAGTCCCATACAAATCTGACCATAATTAAAAAAGTTATGATTTCGGGCGAGGGGGAGGGGGGGCAAGGAAGGGGCGGGGGGGGAGGAGGCAATATTGACAGATACAAATTAACTAGCATCCAGAGTAAAGTGGCTCTAAACCAAGGATAAGTGTGTTTTAACTAGGAAAAAATGCAGAAAATTTTGATTATGGTTCATAAATATTGGTGACAAACAGTTGCAGATATAATACCAATGTTTAGTTACTAACCAAATGACTTGGGAAGAATGTCAGAAAAAGTCCCGTACAAATATGACCATAATTAAAAAAGTTATGATTTCGGGCGAGGGGGAGGGGGGGCAAGGAAGGGGGCGGGGGGGAGGAGGCAATATTGACAGATACAAATTAACTAGCATCCAGAGTAAAGTGGCTCTAAACCAAGGATAAGTGTGTTTTAACTAGGAAAAAAGGCAGAAAATTTTGATTATTGTTCATAAATAGTGGTGACAAACAGTTGCAGATATAATACTAATGTTTAGTTACTAACCAAATGACTTGGGAAGAATGTCAGAAAAAGTCCTGTACAAATATGACCATAATTAAAAAAGTTATGATTTCGGGCGAGGGGGAGGGGGGCAAGGAAGGGGGCGGGGGGGAGGAAGCAATATTGACAGATACAAATTAACTAGCATCCGGAGTAAAGTGGCTCTAAACCAAGGATAAGTGTGTTTTAACTAGGAAAAAAGCAGAAAATTTTGATTATTGTTCATAAATAGTGGTGACAAACAGTTGCAGATATAATATCAATGTTTAGTTACTAACCAAATGACTTGGGAAGAATGTGAGAAAAAGTCCCGTACAAATCTGACCATAATTAAAAAAGTTATGATTTCGGGCGAGGGGGAGGGGGGGCAAGGAAGGGGGCGGGGGGGGAGGAGGCAATATTGACAGATACAAATTAACTAGCATCCAGAGTAAAGTGGCTCTAAACCAAGGATAAGTGTGTTTTAACTAGGAAAAAATGCAGAAAATTTTGATTATGGTTCATAAATATTGGTGACAAACAGTTGCAGATATAATACCAATGTTTAGTTACTAACCAAATGACTTGGGAAGAATGTCAGAAAAAGTCCCGTACAAATCTGACCATAATTAAAAAAGTTATGATTTCGGGCGAGGGGGAGGGGGGCAAGGAAGGGGGCGGGGGAGAGGAGGCAATATTGACAGATACAAATTAACTAGCATCCGGAGTAAAGTGGCTCTAAACCAAGGATAAGTGTGTTTTAACTAGGAAAAAAGCAGAAAATTTTGATTATTGTTCATAAATAGTGGTGACAAACAGTTGCAGATATAATACCAATGTTTAGTTACTAACCAAATGACTTGGGAAGAATGTCAGAAAAAGTCCCGTACAAATATGACCATAATTAAAAAAGTTATGATTTCGGGCGAGGGGGAAGGGGGGCAAGGAAGGGGGCGGGGGGGAGGAGGCAATATTGACAGATACAAATTAACTAGCATCCGGAGTAAAGTGGCTCTAAACCAAGGATAAGTGTGTTTTAACTAGGAAAAAACAGAAAATTTTGATTATTGTTCATAAATAGTGGTGACAAACAGTTGCAGATATAATACCAATGTTTAGTTACTAACCAAATGACTTGGGAAGAATGTCAGAAAAAGTCCCGTACAAATCTGACCATAATTAAAAAAGTTATGATTTCGGGCGAGGGGGAGGGGGGGGGGGCAAGGAAGGGGGCGGGAGGGAGGAGGCAATACTGACCGATACAAATTAACTAGCATCCGGAGTAAAGTGGCTCTAAACCAAGGATAAGTGTGTTTTAACTAGGAAAAAAGCAGAAAATTTTAAATTTTTGTTCATAAATAGTGGTGACAAACAGTTGCAGATATAATACCAATGTTTAGTTACTAACCAAATGACTTGGGAAGAATGTCAGAAAAAGTCCCATACAAATCTGACCATAATTAAAAAAGTTATGATTTCGGGCGAGGGGGAGGGGGGGCAAGGAAGGGGCGGGGGGGGAGGAGGCAATATTGACAGATACAAATTAACTAGCATCCAGAGTAAAGTGGCTCTAAACCAAGGATAAGTGTGTTTTAACTAGGAAAAAATGCAGAAAATTTTGATTATGGTTCATAAATATTGGTGACAAACAGTTGCAGATATAATACCAATGTTTAGTTACTAACCAAATGACTTGGGAAGAATGTCAGAAAAAGTCCCGTACAAATCTGACCATAATTAAAAAAGTTATGATTTCGGGCGAGGGGAAGGGGGGGCAAGGAAGGGGGCGGGGGGGAGGAGGCAATATTGACAGATACAAATTAACTAGCATCCGGAGTAAAGTGGCTCTAAACCAAGGATAAGTGTGTTTTAACTAGCAAAAAAGGATTGACTAACTAACAAGCTAACTAGCTACTAACTAGCAAAACTTATTGACTAACTAGCAAAAAAGCAATTTTGATTATTGTTCATAAATAGTGGTGACAAACAGTTGCAGATATAATACCAATGTTTAGTTAGTAACCAAATGACTTGAGAAGAATGTCAGAAAAAGTCCCGTACAAATCTGACCATAATTAAAAAAGTTATGATTTCGGGCGAGGGGGAGGGGGGGCAAGGAAGGGGGCGGGGGGGGAGGAGGCAATATTGACAGATACAAATTAACTAGCATCCAGAGTAAAGTGGCTCTAAACCAAGGATAAGTGTGTTTTAACTAGGAAAAAATGCAGAAAATTTTGATTATGGTTCATAAATATTGGTGACAAACAGTTGCAGATATAATACCAATGTTTAGTTACTAACCAAATGACTTGGGAAGAATGTCAGAAAAAGTCCCGTACAAATCTGACCATAATTAAAAAAGTTATGATTTCGGGCGAGGGGGAGGGGGGGCAAGGAAGGGGGCGGGGGGGAGGAGGCAATATTGACAGATACAAATTAACTAGCATCCGGAGTAAAGTGGCTCTAAACCAAGGATAAGTGTGTTTTAACTAGGAAAAAAGCAGAAAATTTTGATTATTGTTCATAAATAGTGGTGACAAACAGTTGCAGATATAATACCAATGTTTAGTTACTAACCAAATGACTTGGGAAGAATGTCAGAAAAAGTCCCGTACAAATATGACCATAATTAAAAAAGTTATGATTTCGGGCGAGGGGGAGGGGGGGCAAGTAAGGGGGCGGGGGGGAGGAGGCAATATTGACAGATACAAATTAACTAGCATCCGGAGTAAAGTGGCTCTAAACCAAGGATAAATGTGTTTTAACTAGGATAAAAGCAGAAATTTTTGATTATTGTTCATAAATAGTGGTGACAAACAGTTGCAGATATAATACCAATGTTTAGTTACTAACCAAATGACTTGGAAAGAATGTCAGAAAAAGTCCCGTACAAATCTGACCATAATTAAAAAAGTTATGATTTCGGGCGAGGGGGAGGGGAGGGCAAGGAAGTGGGCGGGAGGGAGGAGGCAATACTGACACATACAAATTAACTAGCATCCAGAGTAAAGTGGCTCTAAACCAAGGATAAGTGTGTTTTAACTAGGAAAAAAGCAGAAAATTTTAAATTTTTGTTCATAAATAGTGGTGACAAACAGTTGCAGATATAATACCAATGTTTAGTTACTAACCAAATGACTTGGGAAGAATGTCAGAAAAAGTCCCATACAAATCTGACCATAATTAAAAAAGTTATGATTTCGGGCGAGGGTAACGGGGGGCAAGGAAGGGGGCGGGGGGGAGGAGGCAATATTGACAGATACAAATTAACTAGCATCCGGAGTAAAGTGGCTCTAAACCAAGGATAAGTGTGTTTTAACTAGGAAAAAAGGCAGAAAATTTTGATTATTGTTCATAAATAGTGGTGACAAACAGTTGCAGATATAATACCAATGTTTAGTTTCTAACCAAATGACTTGGGAAGAATGTCAGAAAAAGTCCCGTACAAGTCTGACCATAATTAAAAAAGTTATGATTTCGGGTGAGGGGGAGGGGGGGGGCAAGGAAGGGGGCGGGAGGGAGGAGGCAATACTGACAGATACAAATTAACTAGCATCCAGAGTAAAGTGGCTCTAAACCAAGGATAAGTGTGTTTTAACTAGGAAAAAAGGCAGAAAATTTTGATTATTGTTCATAAATAGTGGTGACAAACAGTTGCAGATATAATACCAATGTTTAGTTACTAACCAAATGACTTGGGAAGAATGTCAGAAAAAGTCCCGTACAAATATGACCATAATTAAAAAAGTTATGATTTCGGGCGAGGGGGAGGGGGGGCAAGGAAGGGGCGGGGGGAGGAGGCAATATTGACAGATACAAATTAACTAGCATCCGGAGTATAGTGGCTCTAAACCAAGGATAAGTGTGTTTTAACTAGCAAAAAAGGCAGAAAATTTTGATTATTGTTCATAAATAGTGGTGACAAACAGTTGCAGATATAATACCAATGTTTAGTTACTAACCAAATGACTTGGGAAGAATGTCAGAAAAAGTCCCGTACAAATCTGACCATAATTAAAAAAGTTATGATTTCGGGCGAGGGGGAGGGGGGGCAAGGAAAGGGGCGGGGGGGGGAGGAGGCAATATTGACAGATACAAATTAACTAGCATCCAGAGTAAAGTGGCTCTAAACCAAGGATAAGTGTGTTTTAACTAGGAAAAAATGCAGAAAATTTTGATTATGGTTCATAAATATTGGTGACAAACAGTTGCAGATATAATACCAATGTTTAGTTACTAACCAAATGACTTGGGAAGAATGTCAGAAAAAGTCCCGTACAAATCTGACCATAATTAAAAAAGTTATGATTTCGGGCGAGGGGGACGGGGGGCAAGGAAGGGGCGGGGGGAGGAGGCAATATTGACAGATACAAATTAACTAGCATCCGGAGTATAGTGGCTCTAAACCAAGGATAAGTGTGTTTTAACTAGCAAAAAAGGCAGAAAATTTTGATTATTGTTCATAAATAGTGGTGACAAACAGTTGCAGATATAATACCAATGTTTAGTTACTAACCAAATGACTTGAGAAGAATGTCAGAAAAAGTCCCGTACAAATCTGACCATAATTAAAAAAGTTATGATTTTCTGCGAGGGGGAGGGGGGCAAGGAAGGGGGCGGGGGAGGAGGAGGCAATATTGACAGATACAAATTAACTAGCATCCAGAGTAAAGTGGCTCTAAACCAAGGATAAGTGTGTTTTAACTAGGAAAAAAGGCAGAAAATTTTGATTATTGTTCATAAATAGTGGTGACAAACAGTTGCAGATATAATACCAATGTTTAGTTACTAACCAAATGACTTGGGAAGAATGTCAGAAAAAGTCCCATACAAATCTGACCATAATTAAAAAAGTTATGATTTCGGGCGAGGGTAACGGGGGGCAAGGAAGGGGGCGGGGGGGGGAGGAGGCAATATTGACAGATACAAATTAACTAGCATCCGGAGTAAAGTGGCTCTAAACCAAGGATAAGTGTGTTTTAACTAGGAAAAAAGGCAGAAAATTTTGATTATTGTTCATAAATAGTGGTGACAAACAGTTGCAGATATAATACCAATGTTTAGTTACTAACCAAATGACTTGGGAAGAATGTCAGAAAAAGTCCCGTACAAATCTGACCATAATTAAAAAAGTTATGATTTCGGGCGAGGGGGAGGGGGGGGGCAAGGAAGGGGGCGGGGGGGGAGGAGGCAATATTGACAGATACAAATTAACTAGCATCCAGAGTAAAGTGGCTCTAAACCAAGGATAAGTGTGTTTTAACTAGGAAAAAAGGCAGAAAATTTTGATTATTGTTCATAAATAGTGGTGACAAACAGTTGCAGATACAATACCAATGTTTAGTTACTAACCAAATGACTTGAGAAGAATGTCAGAAAAAGTCCCGTACAAATCTGACCATAATTAAAAAAGTTATGATTTTGGGCGAGGGGGAGGGGGGCAAGGAAGGGGGCGGGGGAGGAGGAGGCAATATTGACAGATACAAATTAACTAGCATCCGGAGTAAAGTGGCTCTAAACCAAGGATAAGTGTGTTTTAACTAGCAAAAAAGGCAGAAAATTTTGATTATTGTTCATAAATAGTGGTGACAAACAGTTGCAGATATAATACCAATGTTTAGTTACTAACCAAATGACTTGGGAAGAATGTCAGAAAAAGTCCCGTACAAATCTGTCCATAATTAAAAAAGTTATGATTTCGGGCGAGGGGGAGGGGGGGCAAGTAAGGGGGCGGGGGGGAGGAGGCAATATTGACAGATACAAATTAACTAGCATCCGGAGTAAAGTGGCTCTAAACCAAGGATAAATGTGTTTTAACTAGGATAAAAGCAGAAATTTTTGATTATTGTTCATAAATAGTGGTGACAAACAGTTGCAGATATAATACCAATGTTTAGTTACTAACCAAATGACTTGGAAAGAATGTCAGAAAAAGTCCCGTACAAATCTGACCATAATTAAAAAAGTTATGATTTCGGGCGAGGGGGAGGGGAGGGCAAGGAAGTGGGCGGGAGGGAGGAGGCAATACTGACACATACAAATTAACTAGCATCCAGAGTAAAGTGGCTCTAAACCAAGGATAAGTGTGTTTTAACTAGGAAAAAAGCAGAAAATTTTAAATTTTTGTTCATAAATAGTGGTGACAAACAGTTGCAGATATAATACCAATGTTTAGTTACTAACCAAATGACTTGGGAAGAATGTCAGAAAAAGTCCCGTACAAATCTGACCATAATTAAAAAAGTTATGATTTCGGGCAAGGGTAAGGGGGGGCAAGGAAGGGGGCGGGGGGGGGAGGAGGCAATATTGACAGATACAAATTAACTAGCATCCGGAGTAAAGTGGCTCTAAACCAAGGATAAGTGTGTTTTAACTAGGAAAAAAGGCAGAAAATTTTGATTATTGTTCATAAATAGTGGTGACAAACAGTTGCAGATATAATACCAATGTTTAGTTACTAACCAAATGACTTGGGAAGAATGTCAGAAAAAGTCCCGTACAAATATGACCATAATTAAAAAAGTTATGATTTCGGGCGAGGGGGCGGGGGGGCAAGTAAGGGGGCGGGGGGGAGGAGGCAATATTGACAGATACAAATTAACTAGCATCCGGAGTAAAGTGGCTCTAAACCAAGGATAAATGTGTTTTAACTAGGATAAAAGCAGAAATTTTTGATTATTGTTCATAAATAGTGGTGACAAACAGTTGCAGATATAATACCAATGTTTAGTTACTAACCAAATGACTTGGAAAGAATGTCAGAAAAAGTCCCGTACAAATCTGACCATAATTAAAAAAGTTATGATTTCGGGCGAGGGGGAGAGGAGGGCAAGGAAGTGGGCGGGAGGGAGGAGGCAATACTGACACATACAAATTAACTAGCA
This sequence comes from Maratus michaelseni, assembly GCA_963931845.1. Classification (NCBI taxonomy): domain Eukaryota; kingdom Metazoa; phylum Arthropoda; class Arachnida; order Araneae; family Salticidae; genus Maratus; species Maratus michaelseni. Next base: position 321,117,976 of record OZ007596.1, on the reverse strand, counting down.
TCCAGAGTAAAGTGGCTCTAAACCAAGGATAAGTGTGTTTTAACTAGGAAAAAAGCAGAAAATTTTAAATTTTTGTTCATAAATAGTGGTGACAAACAGTTGCAGATATAATACCAATGTTTAGTTACTAACCAAATGACTTGGGAAGAATGTCAGAAAAAGTCCCGTACAAATCTGTCCATAATTAAAAAAGTTATGATTTCGGGCGAGGGTAACGGGGGGCAAGGAAGGGGGCGGGGGGGGAGGAGGCAATATTGACAGATACAAATTAACTAGCATCCGGAGTAAAGTGGCTCTAAACCAAGGATAAGTGTGTTTTAACTAGGAAAAAAGGCAGAAAATTTTGATTTTTGTTCATAAATAGTGGTGACAAACAGTTGCAGATATAATACCAATGTTTAGTTACTAACCAAATGACTTGGGAAGAATGTCAGAAAAAGTCCCATACAAATCTGACCATAATTAAAAAAGATATGATTTCGGGCGAGGGGGAGGGGGGGCAAGAAAGGGGCGGGGGGGGAGGAGGCAATATTGACAGATACAAATTAACTAGCATCCAGAGTAAAGTGGCTCTAAACCAAGGATAAGTGTGTTTTAACTAGGAAAAAATGCAGAAAATTTTGATTATGGTTCATAAATATTGGTGACAAACAGTTGCAGATATAATACCAATGTTTAGTTACTAACCAAATGACTTGGGAAGAATGTCAGAAAAAGTCCCGTACAAATATGACCATAATTAAAAAAGTTATGATTTCGGGCGAGGGGGAGGGGGGGCAAGGAAGGGGGCGGGGGGGGAGGAGGCAATATTGACAGATACAAATTAACTAGCATCCAGAGTAAAGTGGCTCTAAACCAAGGATAAGTGTGTTTTAACTAGGAAAAAAGCAGAAAATTTTGATTATTGTTCATAAATAGTGGTGACAAACAGTTGCAGATATAATACCAATGTTTAGTTACTAACCAAATGACTTGGGAAGAATGTCAGAAAAAGTCCCGTACAAATATGACCATAATTAAAAAAGTTATGATTTCGGGCGAGGGGGAGGGGGGGCAAGGAAGGGGGCGGGGGGGGAGGAGGCAATATTGACAGATACAAATTAACTAGCATCCAGAGTAAAGTGGCTCTAAACCAAGGATAAGTGTGTTTTAACTAGGAAAAAAGGCAGAAAATTTTGATTATTGTTCATAAATAGTGGTGACAAACAGTTGCAGATATAATACTAATGTTTAGTTACTAACCAAATGACTTGGGAAGAATGTCAGAAAAAGTCCCGTACAAATATGACCATAATTAAAAAAGTTATGATTTCGGGCGAGGGGGAGGGGGGCAAGGAAGGGGGCGGGGGGGAGGAGGCAATATTGACAGATACAAATTAACTAGCATCCGGAGTAAAGTGGCTCTAAACCAAGGATAAGTGTGTTTTAACTAGGAAAAAAGCAGAAAATTTTGATTATTGTTCATAAATAGTGGTGACAAACAGTTGCAGATATAATACCAATGTTTAGTTACTAACCAAATGACTTGGGAAGAATGTGAGAAAAAGTCCCGTACAAATCTGACCATAATTAAAAAAGTTATGATTTCGGGCGAGGGGGAGGGGGGGCAAGGAAGGGGGCGGGGGGGAGGAGGCAATATTGACAGATACAAATTAACTAGCATCCAGAGTAAAGTGGCTCTAAACCAAGGATAAGTGTGTTTTAACTAGGAAAAAATGCAGAAAATTTTGATTATGGTTCATAAATATTGGTGACAAACAGTTGCAGATATAATACCAATGTTTAGTTACTAACCAAATGACTTGGGAAGAATGTCAGAAAAAGTCCCGTACAAATCTGACCATAATTAAAAAAGTTATGATTTCGGGCGAGGGGGAGGGGGGCAAGGAAGGGGGCGGGGGAGAGGAGGCAATATTGACAGATACAAATTAACTAGCTTCCGGAGTAAAGTGGCTCTAAACCAAGGATAAGTGTGTTTTAACTAGGAAAAAAGCAGAAAATTTTGATTATTGTTCATAAATAGTGGTGACAAACAGTTGCAGATATAATACCAATGTTTAGTTACTAACCAAATGACTTGGGAAGAATGTCAGAAAAAGTCCCGTACAAATATGACCATAATTAAAAAAGTTATGATTTCGGGCGAGGGGGAAGGGGGGCAAGGAAGGGGGCGGGGGGGAGAAGGCAATATTGACAGATACAAATTAACTAGCATCCGGAGTAAAGTGGCTCTAAACCAAGGATAAGTGTGTTTTAACTAGGAAAAAAGCAGAAAATTTTGATTATTGTTCATAAATAGTGGTGACAAACAGTTGCAGATATAATACCAATGTTTAGTTACTAACCAAATGACTTGGGAAGAATGTCAGAAAAAGTCCCGTACAAATCTGACCATAATTAAAAAAGTTATGATTTCGGGCGAGGGGGAGGGGGGGGGGCAAGGAAGGGGGCGGGAGGGAGGAGGCAATACTGACAGATACAAATTAACTAGCATCCGGAGTAAAGTGGCTCTAAACCAAGGATAAGTGTGTTTTAACTAGGAAAAAAGCAGAAAATTTTAAATTTTTGTTCATAAATAGTGGTGACAAACAGTTGCAGATATAATACCAATGTTTAGTTACTAACCAAATGACTTGGGAAGAATGTCAGAAAAAGTCCCATACAAATCTGACCATAATTATAAAAGTTATGATTTCGGGCGAGGGGGAGGGGGGGCAAGGAAGGGGCGGGGGGGGAGGAGGCAATATTGACAGATACAAATTAACTAGCATCCAGAGTAAAGTGGCTCTAAACCAAGGATAAGTGTGTTTTAACTAGGAAAAAATGCAGAAAATTTTGATTATGGTTCATAAATATTGGTGACAAACAGTTGCAGATATAATACCAATGTTTAGTTACTAACCAAATGACTTGGGAAGAATGTCAGAAAAAGTCCCGTACAAATATGACCATAATTAAAAAAGTTATGATTTCGGGCGAGGGGGAGGGGGGGCAAGGAAGGGGGCGGGGGGGGAGGAGGCAATATTGACAGATACAAATTAACTAGCATCCAGAGTAAAGTGGCTCTAAACCAAGGATAAGTGTGTTTTAACTAGGAAAAAAGGCAGAAAATTTTGATTATTGTTCATAAATAGTGGTGACAAACAGTTGCAGATATAATACTAATGTTTAGTTACTAACCAAATGACTTGGGAAGAATGTCAGAAAAAGTCCCGTACAAATATGACCATAATTAAAAAAGTTATGATTTCGGGCGAGGGGGAGGGGGGCAAGGAAGGGGGCGGGGGGGAGGAGGCAATATTGACAGATACAAATTAACTAGCATCCGGAGTAAAGTGGCTCTAAACCAAGGATAAGTGTGTTTTAACTAGGAAAAAAGCAGAAAATTTTGATTATTGTTCATAAATAGTGGTGACAAACAGTTGCAGATATAATACCAATGTTTAGTTACTAACCAAATGACTTGGGAAGAATGTGAGAAAAAGTCCCGTACAAATCTGACCATAATTAAAAAAGTTATGATTTCGGGCGAGGGGGAGGGGGGCAAGGAAGGGGGCGGGGGGGGAGGAGGCAATATTGACAGATACAAATTAACTAGCATCCAGAGTAAAGTGGCTCTAAACCAAGGATAAGTGTGTTTTAACTAGGAAAAAATGCAGAAAATTTTGATTATGGTTCATAAATATTGGTGACAAACAGTTGCAGATATAATACCAATGTTTAGTTACTAACCAAATGACTTGGGAGGAATGTCAGAAAAAGTCCCGTACAAATCTGACCATAATTAAAAAAGTTATGATTTCGGGCGAGGGGGAGGGGGGCAAGGAAGGGGGCGGGGGAGAGGAGGCAATATTGACAGATACAAATTAACTAGCATCCGGAGTAAAGTGGCTCTAAACCAAGGATAAGTGTGTTTTAACTAGCAAAAAAGGCAGAAAATTTTGATTATTGTTCATAAATAGTGGTGACAAACAGTTGCAGATATAATACCAATGTTTAGTTACTAACCAAATGACTTGAGAAGAATGTCAGAAAAAGTCCCGTACAAATCTGACCATAATTAAAAAAGTTATGATTTTGGGCGAGGGGGAGGGGGGCAAGGAAGGGGGCGGGGGAGGAGGAGGCAATATTGACAGATACAAATTAACTAGCATCCAGAGTAAAGTGGCTCTAAACCAAGGATAAGTGTGTTTTAACTAGGAAAAAAGGCAGAAAATTTTGATTATTGTTCATAAATAGTGGTGACAAACAGTTGCAGATATAATACCAATGTTTAGTTACTAACCAAATGACTTGGGAAGAATGTCAGAAAAAGTCCCATACAAATCTGACCATAATTAAAAAAGTTATGATTTCGGGCGAGGGTAACGGGGGGCAAGGAAGGGGGCGGGGGGGGGAGGAGGCAATATTGACAGATACAAATTAACTAGCATCCGGAGTAAAGTGGCTCTAAACCAAGGATAAGTGTGTTTTAACTAGGAAAAAAGGCAGAAAATTTTGATTATTGTTCATAAATAGTGGTGACAAACAGTTGCAGATATAATACCAATGTTTAGTTACTAACCAAATGACTTGGGAAGAATGTCAGAAAAAGTCCCGTACAAATCTGACCATAATTAAAAAAGTTATGATTTCGGGCGAGGGGGAGGGGGGGGGCAAGGAAGGGGGCGGGGGGGGAGGAGGCAATATTGACAGATACAAATTAACTAGCATCCAGAGTAAAGTGGCTCTAAACCAAGGATAAGTGTGTTTTAACTAGGAAAAAAGGCAGAAAATTTTGATTATTGTTCATAAATAGTGGTGACAAACAGTTGCAGATACAATACCAATGTTTAGTTACTAACCAAATGACTTGAGAAGAATGTCAGAAAAAGTCCCGTACAAATCTGACCATAATTAAAAAAGTTATGATTTTGGGCGAGGGGGAGGGGGGCAAGGAAGGGGGCGGGGGAGGAGGAGGCAATATTGACAGATACAAATTAACTAGCATCCGGAGTAAAGTGGCTCTAAACCAAGGATAAGTGTGTTTTAACTAGCAAAAAAGGCAGAAAATTTTGATTATTGTTCATAAATAGTGGTGACAAACAGTTGCAGATATAATACCAATGTTTAGTTACTAACCAAATGACTTGGGAAGAATGTCAGAAAAAGTCCCGTACAAATCTGTCCATAATTAAAAAAGTTATGATTTCGGGCGAGGGGGAGGGGGGGCAAGTAAGGGGGCGGGGGGGAGGAGGCAATATTGACAGATACAAATTAACTAGCATCCGGAGTAAAGTGGCTCTAAACCAAGGATAAATGTGTTTTAACTAGGATAAAAGCAGAAATTTTTGATTATTGTTCATAAATAGTGGTGACAAACAGTTGCAGATATAATACCAATGTTTAGTTACTAACCAAATGACTTGGAAAGAATGTCAGAAAAAGTCCCGTACAAATCTGACCATAATTAAAAAAGTTATGATTTCGGGCGAGGGGGAGGGGAGGGCAAGGAAGTGGGCGGGAGGGAGGAGGCAATACTGACACATACAAATTAACTAGCATCCAGAGTAAAGTGGCTCTAAACCAAGGATAAGTGTGTTTTAACTAGGAAAAAAGCAGAAAATTTTAAATTTTTGTTCATAAATAGTGGTGACAAACAGTTGCAGATATAATACCAATGTTTAGTTACTAACCAAATGACTTGGGAAGAATGTCAGAAAAAGTCCCGTACAAATCTGACCATAATTAAAAAAGTTATGATTTCGGGCAAGGGTAAGGGGGGGCAAGGAAGGGGGCGGGGGGGGGAGGAGGCAATATTGACAGATACAAATTAACTAGCATCCGGAGTAAAGTGGCTCTAAACCAAGGATAAGTGTGTTTTAACTAGGAAAAAAGGCAGAAAATTTTGATTATTGTTCATAAATAGTGGTGACAAACAGTTGCAGATATAATACCAATGTTTAGTTACTAACCAAATGACTTGGGAAGAATGTCAGAAAAAGTCCCGTACAAATATGACCATAATTAAAAAAGTTATGATTTCGGGCGAGGGGGCGGGGGGGCAAGTAAGGGGGCGGGGGGGAGGAGGCAATATTGACAGATACAAATTAACTAGCATCCGGAGTAAAGTGGCTCTAAACCAAGGATAAATGTGTTTTAACTAGGATAAAAGCAGAAATTTTTGATTATTGTTCATAAATAGTGGTGACAAACAGTTGCAGATATAATACCAATGTTTAGTTACTAACCAAATGACTTGGAAAGAATGTCAGAAAAAGTCCCGTACAAATCTGACCATAATTAAAAAAGTTATGATTTCGGGCGAGGGGGAGAGGAGGGCAAGGAAGTGGGCGGGAGGGAGGAGGCAATACTGACACATACAAATTAACTAGCATCCAGAGTAAAGTGGCTCTAAACCAAGGATAAGTGTGTTTTAACTAGGAAAAAAGCAGAAAATTTTAAATTTTTGTTCATAAATAGTGGTGACAAACAGTTGCAGATATAATACCAATGTTTAGTTACTAACCAAATGACTTGGGAAGAATGTCAGAAAAAGTCCCGTACAAATCTGTCCATAATTAAAAAAGTTATGATTTCGGGCGAGGGTAACGGGGGGCAAGGAAGGGGGCGGGGGGGGAGGAGGCAATATTGACAGATACAAATTAACTAGCATCCGGAGTAAAGTGGCTCTAAACCAAGGATAAGTGTGTTTTAACTAGGAAAAAAGGCAGAAAATTTTGATTTTTGTTCATAAATAGTGGTGACAAACAGTTGCAGATATAATACCAATGTTTAGTTACTAACCAAATGACTTGGGAAGAATGTCAGAAAAAGTCCCATACAAATCTGACCATAATTAAAAAAGATATGATTTCGGGCGAGGGGGAGGGGGGGCAAGAAAGGGGCGGGGGGGGAGGAGGCAATATTGACAGATACAAATTAACTAGCATCCAGAGTAAAGTGGCTCTAAACCAAGGATAAGTGTGTTTTAACTAGGAAAAAATGCAGAAAATTTTGATTATGGTTCATAAATATTGGTGACAAACAGTTGCAGATATAATACCAATGTTTAGTTACTAACCAAATGACTTGGGAAGAATGTCAGAAAAAGTCCCGTACAAATATGACCATAATTAAAAAAGTTATGATTTCGGGCGAGGGGGAGGGGGGGCAAGGAAGGGGGCGGGGGGGGAGGAGGCAATATTGACAGATACAAATTAACTAGCATCCAGAGTAAAGTGGCTCTAAACCAAGGATAAGTGTGTTTTAACTAGGAAAAAAGCAGAAAATTTTGATTATTGTTCATAAATAGTGGTGACAAACAGTTGCAGATATAATACCAATGTTTAGTTACTAACCAAATGACTTGGGAAGAATGTCAGAAAAAGTCCCGTACAAATATGACCATAATTAAAAAAGTTATGATTTCGGGCGAGGGGGAGGGGGGGCAAGGAAGGGGGCGGGGGGGGAGGAGGCAATATTGACAGATACAAATTAACTAGCATCCAGAGTAAAGTGGCTCTAAACCAAGGATAAGTGTGTTTTAACTAGGAAAAAAGGCAGAAAATTTTGATTATTGTTCATAAATAGTGGTGACAAACAGTTGCAGATATAATACTAATGTTTAGTTACTAACCAAATGACTTGGGAAGAATGTCAGAAAAAGTCCCGTACAAATATGACCATAATTAAAAAAGTTATGATTTCGGGCGAGGGGGAGGGGGGCAAGGAAGGTGGCGGGGGGGAGGAGGCAATATTGACAGATACAAATTAACTAGCATCCGGAGTAAAGTGGCTCTAAACCAAGGATAAGTGTGTTTTAACTAGGAAAAAAGCAGAAAATTTTGATTATTGTTCATAAATAGTGGTGACAAACAGTTGCAGATATAATACCAATGTTTAGTTACTAACCAAATGACTTGGGAAGAATGTGAGAAAAAAAGTCCCGTACAAATCTGACCATAATTAAAAAAGTTATGATTTTGGGCGAGGGGGAGGGGGGCAAGGAAGGGGGCGGGGGAGGAGGAGGCAATATTGACAGATACAAATTAACTAGCATCCAGAGTAAAGTGGCTCTAAACCAAGGATAAGTGTGTTTTAACTAGGAAAAAAGGCAGAAAATTTTGATTATTGTTCATAAATAGTGGTGACAAACAGTTGCAGATATAATACCAATGTTTAGTTACTAACCAAATGACTTGGGAAGAATGTCAGAAAAAGTCCCATACAAATCTGACCATAATTAAAAAAGTTATGATTTCGGGCGAGGGTAACGGGGGGCAAGGAAGGGGGCGGGGGGGGGAGGAGGCAATATTGACAGATACAAATTAACTAGCATCCGGAGTAAAGTGGCTCTAAACCAAGGATAAGTGTGTTTTAACTAGGAAAAAAGGCAGAAAATTTTGATTATTGTTCATAAATAGTGGTGACAAACAGTTGCAGATATAATACCAATGTTTAGTTACTAACCAAATGACTTGGGAAGAATGTCAGAAAAAGTCCCGTACAAATCTGACCATAATTAAAAAAGTTATGATTTCGGGCGAGGGGGAGGGGGGGGGGGCAAGGAAGGGGGCGGGGGGGGAGGAGGCAATGTTGACAGATACAAATTAACTAGCATCCAGAGTAAAGTGGCTCTAAACCAAGGATAAGTGTGTTTTAACTAGGAAAAAAGGCAGAAAATTTTGATTATTGTTCATAAATAGTGGTGACAAACAGTTGCAGATATAATACCAATGTTTAGTTACTAACCAAATGACTTGAGAAGAATGTCAGAAAAAGTCCCGTACAAATCTGACCATAATTAAAAAAGTTATGATTTTGGGCGAGGGGGAGGGGGGGCAAGGAAGGGGGCGGGGGAGGAGGAGGCAATATTGACAGATACAAATTAACTAGCATCCGGAGTAAAGTGGCTCTAAACCAAGGATAAGTGTGTTTTAACTAGCAAAAAAGGCAGAAAATTTTGATTATTGTTCATAAATAGTGGTGACAAACAGTTGCAGATATAATACCAATGTTTAGTTACTAACCAAATGACTTGGGAAGAATGTCAGAAAAAGTCCCGTACAAATCTGTCCATAATTAAAAAAGTTATGATTTCGGGCGAGGGTAACGGGGGGCAAGGAAGGGGGCGGGGGGGGGAGGAGGCAATATTGACAGATACAAATTAACTAGCATCCGGAGTAAAGTGGCTCTAAACCAAGGATAAGTGTGTTTTAACTAGGAAAAAAGGCAGAAAATTTTGATTTTTGTTCATAAATAGTGGTGACAAACAGTTGCAGATATAATACCAATGTTTAGTTACTAACCAAATGATTTGGGAAGAATGTCAGAAAAAGTCCCGTACAAATCTGACCATAATTAAAAAAGTTATGATTTCGGGCGAGGGGGAGGGGGGGGCAAGGAAGGGGGCGGGGGGAAGGAGGCAATACTGACAGATACAAATTAACTAGCATCCGGAGTAAAGTGGCTCTAAACCAAGGATAAGTGTGTTTTAACTAAGAAAAAAGAAGAAAATTTTGATTATTGTTCATAAATAGTGGTGACAAACAGTTGCAGATATAATACCAATGTTTAGTTACTAACCAAATGACTTGGGAAGAATGTCAGAAAAAGTCCCGTACAAATCTGACCATAATTAAACAAGTTATGATTTCGGGCAGAGGGCAAGGAAGGGGGGCGGGGGGGGGGGGGGGAGAAGGCTATATTGATAGATACAACTTAACTAACTAGCATCCGGAGTAAAGTGGCTCTAAACCAAGGATAGTGTGTTTTAACTGGGAAAAAAGCCGAAAAGTTTGATTATTGTTCATAAATAGTGGTGACGAACAGTTGCAAATATAATACCAATGTTTATTTATTAACCAAATGATTTGAGAAGAATGTCAGAAAAGGTCCCGTTCAAATCTGTGCATAACTAGGAAAGTTAGAATTTGGGGGGCAGGGGGGGGGGAAAGGGGATGATCTTGAAAAATACAACTTCATAAACTTACTAGCTGGCTGTGCCCGCTAGCGAGCACCTAATTTACATCGGGGCTTCGAATCTTATAAAACCTCCAATATGATAAACCTGGAACCGAACGAAACTCCGGATCGGGTCCCCGCTGCCTTCGGCACTGTATACCGGTGGGGCTACGCACGCACCGGATAATCTCATAATTTGCACATCAAATAGTGTAAACCTCTAACCGAACGAACCTGCGATCCGTGTCCCCGCTGCCGAAGGCAGCGGATAATTGCTTAATTTGCATATCAAATAGTATAAACCTCTAACTGAACGATCCTCCGGCTCGGGTGCCCCTCCCAAAACGCGCTCCCCCCCCCTCCTCCCCATAATTTTTTTCGCGCCTCATTTATAAAATTTATGCTATGCATTATAAAATATAGTAAACTTTCAAACAGATCGCCTTATTATATTTCCTAATTTTGTTCGCGCCCCTCCTCCTCCCCCCCTACCCGAAATGTGACGCGAATCCCTTATTTATACGAAATTTGAGAGCAACAGCTGCTCATCTCTGCCGCTAAAATAATCAAAGTGAAAGAATAAATACATGGAATTTAGTGTTAGAGAGATCGATCTATAATCTATTAGATTTCCGTAAGGCACTATCCTCTGATGGTGATAAGATCGATCTGCAGTGACGATTTCAAAGAAAATAAACGAACGATAATATTCGTAGACATCGATAAAAAAAAATTGATAAAATCGATCTGGCCATAGTATCGATTAAAAAGATCGACATCGATCTGGTCATAGTATCGATTAAAAAGATCGACATCGATCTGGTCATAGTATCGATTAAAAAGATCGACATCGATATAAATTTGATAACATCGATTAAATCGATCTGGCCATAGTATCGATTAAATCGATTAAAAAGATCGATGTCGCCCATCACTAATTCTGTTATCATTATTTTAAAATTTGCATTTGATGAACGTACTTTACCAAATTAAAAATAAAATTTTAAAATCCTTTTTGTTTGAGTATAACTTCTAAGTTTATTTCTTAATATTTTGTAACTTTGCAACATTTATAATCAGACATGATATTTTTGTGATAAAGATGAATAACTTATGCTGCTTTTAATAACAGTTGTAGGCAAGTCATTGTCACAAACATACTGATATAAAAATAAGCTTATTTGTATGCATAAGCCGGTTCGATCAAAAAAATCTTTACGTGCGTATAAAATAAATTTCAGAATCAGAAATATCTAAACTACCTACATTTGCAAAATATCTCATATGTAGTATGCATTCATATACAAACCATTCTCCCGCGCTAGTATTACGTAAGTGGAACCAGTAGCTGGTCGGGGGAGAAAAGGTTTATTTTGATCCAACTATCTACGATAAGAATTTAAGGATATTTTATTTATAAAAACTTAAAAAAAACACATCCTTCAGTAGTACAATGAATGATTTTTATTTCCATTTACTGTAGATGATAATTCAAACTCATATAATTATAAATATTCTTGACACCAGAAGTTTCTGAAAAACTGAAAACCAAATCCTCTCACAAAAAACATTGGTAAACAACCTAATACCAGACACTTGTCCACAAACAAGGGTGACGCCGATCTTTTGCGCAATGTGTGTATAGGCGACATGATAATAATGGCGCCAAACATTTTAAGTGAGAAACAAATAATTAAAAAGTGCATATTATTCTTTAATTTTATGAAAATTAATTATCATTTTAATGCAGTTTTATGAATTTACTTCAAATGAATTACTTACAATCACTTATATCTTATTATTCTTTAAAATGAATGAAAATGAGGTCATTAATTCTGAACACAAAAGCTCATTTGAAACTTACAAAGAATGTGATCGTTTCTTAGCACTGTATCCAATTATAGATGCCAAAGAAGCTGTATTGACAATATTTCTGACAGTTTTATCGAAACCTCCCCACTTCCATCATTCTAATCACAGCACATGCTAGCTGGCTAGAGCGCAAAACTATGACCCTTTCTTTGCATGAGATGAACAATGTCTTTTAAATTTGGATATTCCATTAAAAGTACGAGCAAAGAGGAAGATCATTGCTTGCCGCGTACAAGTAGGGAAGAGAGAGAGAAAAGATATTTTTGGGGGCTCATTTCTAAAATCAATTTTTGTACAAAAATATAAATAATTAAATAAAAATTCGTCAGATGAAATAAATTTTTCGTTAGAATAAAAACAAACTTCATCTCCAGGCATTTCTCAAACCCTGTTCATAAAATACAAAGTGTTGCGGTGTGTATACATAAAATTCGAAAAATAAAATTAAGATTTTACAAGGAAAAGGTCTGAAACCTCTAAAGTATTTATAAGAAAAAATATATAGAAACTCACTTTCATTAAAGAAAATTCTAATATTTTTTTCGAAAATGTCAAAGGGTATTTTTTTCTGTATTTATTCTATCATTGCGATAACAGGAAACGGTTCCCTTAGACTGTCGAAAAGTAAAATTTATCTTTATCTCTAAAATTAAAATTGGTAATGATTTATGAAATCGTATAACCATTTTTTAACAGGCATTTTTAAAAATATCTTTTTGAATCGAAGAAAGTTACTGTTAAATTTCGGTATCTATTCATTGAATCTCATTAAAAAAAAACACATTTTAAAAGAAGGATTTCTGTTTTTAATTAATTTATTTTTTATTTAGGCGGGGGAGGGTGGGATATAACTTAAATTTTGTCATGTTCATTTAACATTACAATCCTCAAACTCTGATTTCTTCTAACTCTGTCTTAAACAGAGTATATAGAATCCTTTTTTTGGTTGGTTTGATCCAACGCCAAAATGTATTTCAAAACTGGGTGTTACCATTAGGAAAAACAATGTTGCCACGATTTTACGGGGTTCGATATCCTTTAAACTACTTTCTTTTATTTGAGTGATGTATAATATATTATGGACATATTATTGAATGGTTTTATAAAGCGAAATTTTGTAGTAAAATTTGAAAAATAAAAAAATGTTAAAATTTACATTTTTTTTATACAATTTTGAGCATTTTTAGGTGCGTTCTTAATTACATAAATACGTACCACCTGCAGTCGTCGTCTGGTGCGTCCGTCTGTCCGCATATAAAAGCGCAAAAACGACCCAACCGAGTGGTTTGAAATTTAATATATAAAATCGTTGCAGAATTTTTTTGACTCATTTCAAATTTTATGAAAATGAATCAAAACTTAAAACGATATTAACAAAAGTTTTCTTTATTCTATTAAATCCTATCATACGTAATCTCTATAATAAAACCGTATGTCATGTGACTGTCCTCAACAGTTCCGGGATGCCGCTTCACTGTTTCATATGCCAGGCAGCCATTTTTATTCAAAATTATTTTTTCTAATAAAACTGCATAAAAGTTACATTTTTAGAAAGATCGTTCAAAATAAATTAATATTTGAGAGATGACTTACGTTCAATTATGTATACATTCTGCAATAACTTCAGTTTCAATTAGGTTCGCTGTTCAAATTCTCTATCCATGAAAGTAAACAACAACAACAAAAAAAAGATTCATTCGTTGTGAACGTTTATAATATTAAACCATGAATTTTTGGACCGCTGCCTGGTGTAAAAAAAAAATAATCAGCACCAGTGAGACAGTCAAAGTTTACCATAATTCTGTTCCATACAACTCAACTTCCTTCGGATCTTTTCTTGATGTAAGTTGAACTCCGTGGTTGAACTCATGTAATAATATTTAATGGATCAAATTTCGAAACAAATTGTCAGCTTTTATTTTTCGTGTGTATTAATTAGAAACGATATTTTAATTTTGAAATCAAATGTTTTGATTTATGATAATATTTCTTATTTATCTATTTTCTATTTTAAAGAAAAATGTGAACGTCATGTATTTTAAATTGGAACAGCTGTCACGGACGCACCAGGGTTGGCGGAATTTTTGTTTTGCGCCATTTTGGCGAGAAAATCCCATTTTCAGGTACCTATTAGAGATTACTAAAACAGCATATACTTTTATTTTATTATGAAATAGTTTATTTTATATTAAAAACACACACACAATGATTAATTTATTATAAAGTGGGTTAAGCGGTTTTTGTCAAGAAAGATGAAATACATAACAACAAAAAATATGCGAAATGCCACCACGATCGCAAAAGTTCTTGATTTGTCTATTAGATTTTTCCGGTTTGGCAAAGGATTAAGGAAAAAAATAAATTATGAATAAAAATAATTTGTTACAATGCTTAACATACATTTAAGGGCGACCAAACTGGTCGCCAGTGGCGGCTAGTCTATATAGTAAAACCGCAAGTCATGTGGCTGAAGAAAACAAATACGGGCTAACCATTTTTTTTTCATATGCCAAGCTGCCATTTTTATTAAGAATTATTTTTTCCAATAAAATTGCATAAAAGTTACATTTTTATAAAGAACGTTCAAAAAATTGTTTGCATGAGAGGTGAGTTACATTACAAAATGTATAAATTTTGAGATAACTTCAGAGAAAATTAGGTTAACAACCTAATATCTCAATCCATTAAGGTAAATAAACACAAGAGATTCGTTCACCGTGAGTCATGGAAATATTGAATCATGTAGGAAATCATTCGCAAATCAAGATCTCTATGGGGAATTTTGAAGCTCTGTCTGGTGACGAAAAAAAATTTGCATCTGTAATAAGAAAAAAAAAGGTCATGCTCATTTATCTCATAACACACGATATAAATTATTTCAGTCAAATGGAAACGATGAATTTTTTTACATTATAAAACTAGTACGAAAGCACCTCATTTGTCACGTTTAACGTACAATTTCTAACTTGTTAAATATCTCTTGTGGCACACTTTTCTTATAAGTGCTCTTCATCTGTAACGATCATATTTCTAAAAGTTGATTAGTTTAAGAAAAAAAAGGTATGAAATGCTGTGACATATAAAAACTGAACACATTTCGCTCATAACACACGATATAATTCATTTCAGTGAAATAAAAACGCTGAATTTTTCTACATTCTAAAACTAGTTCTAGTACGAACGCACCTCATTTGTCTCGTTTAACGTACAATTTCCAACTTGTTAAATATCTCTTGGGGAACACTTATAAGTGCGCTCCATCTGTAACGATCAAATTTTCTAAAAGTTGATCAGTTTAAGAAAAAAAAAAGGTATGAAATGTTGTGACATATGTAAACTAGTATGTTGTGGCCATCAAAAAACTCTGCTAAGCCATTCAAACTGTCTGCAACCAAAATTAAATGGCTAAAAGATTGCCATTTCAATTTGTTCCAAATTTCAAATGCCATTCATTCCAAATGTAATTTCATTTTGGATGCAGACGATTTTTTTAAATAAAAGAACATTTTGTGACGGCTGTAACATACTATTTAATTTTTGGAACTTTACTGCACGTTGTCAGAATAGATGTTTAAATTCCTTTCAAGCAAAATAAATAAATTGATATTTTTGTCACTTTTTACAGAAAAAAAAGGTAGCGATACTCCGTAATATCTAGGCGACCGCTATTGTAAATATTGCATTCGTTGTCAAAATGTAGAGAAAATTTCCTGTCGAATGTTACGTCTCGCATCTCTCTGCGATCATTTGAGGATCCAATAGTACGAGAGTTTCTTTACTTTACTCAAACGACCTGCCTATTTCATGAAGGGGTTCAAACCCCTGTCGCGCTCGTCGACCTAACCGTTCGGAGTTTTCCGTGGTTTTCTTCGCACCTTGCCGTAAACACGGGTTAGGATCCCTTAGAAAGACCCCCCACGGAGGGCACGCCCCCTAGGGCCTATATCCCTCGTGTAGATAATCGGCTGTTATAAATCAACCAACCATCCTGCCTATTTCATGGAGATAATTTAATAACAGGATCCTTTACTCTCTCAAAGTACCTCATATTGGCAGGATTTTTTTTTTTTAACAAGAGTGTGTAAAAATTTTATTGTGTGAATCTTTTTCTCTAAAACAAGGGTTCCCTTCTGAAAGGCTAGAGGGACTGACTAGGGCATAAGCACCCATTCCGGTGACAACTCTAGCCGTAGACGATCACACTTTATTGAATGTTTGACATAATATTATAAAAATGAATGATTTTTTTTCAAACGAATTGCTTCTATTATCTATTTCTCACAGGTGCTTCTTATTAAGAAAAGCTCCACTATTCCACCGAAACTCAATCTGGGGCACTTGAAAAAACTCAGAGATTTAAGACTGTTTAATAACAACATGACAGAATTGAGAGACGACTGGTTGAGCGGTGGCATATCTTCTTTGGAATACCTCCTCATTATTGGAAATAATATCATAAAGATCGGAAGCAATGCCTTTTCTCAACTGAGTAATTTGAAGACGTTATGGTTGGACGACAACCGATTCGGCGACATCCAACGGAGCATGCTCCCCACAACAGCGGACAGACTGCAAGAGCTTTACCTCTTGTGAGTTAATTGTTGTCATTATTGTTTGTAGAATAAGATGGGCAATGAATGACATCCAATGCAGTACATCTAACAACGTCATTTTAAAAGAATTTAAACAAAGTTTTACTTGTTTAAAAAGCATCTTTAATAAACATACACTATTATTTAAAAAATCACGCCTCATTTCATGACTGCAATTCATGACTTTTCAAAAATAAAATTCCTTTACAACCACGTTATTTTGGATTGGGCACTGAATTGGATTATGGAAAATTCCCCACTTCTTTAACGCAGGGTAGAAAGAGCCAGCTAGTGAAATCATGTACAAAATATAACAATTATACTCTGTTTATTTATTTAGAAAAGTTTAACAGGAAGAGAGAACAAACATTATTTAAACTATATTTTTAGGATTTCTAAATTGATTTCTCAACGCACAACCATAAATCCCTTTTTACGCAACTTGTAATGGATTAAAGCATATTTTAAAAAACTACATAACGCTCTATAGTTTTTTAACACTTTTCAACAGAGTTGAAAATTGTTTATGAGCTCGGTTTGTCTGTCTGCCCTCTGCATTGTCCTCTAATTCACGTAAATATACTCCGATTGCCATGAAATTGATATAGGATATTGATGTTAACTATGGCATGTTCGGTATTGAAAATGAAATGCGTAGCGTTTATAGTTCATTTACAAGAACACTCAAAAGAATTTCGTTACATTATGGTCTATGGCAAAAACCGTTTCCGGTGTAGTTTAATATTGTTACACTATTTCAGTCATATTGAGATTAATATATATAACTCAGTTGCACTAGAAGATCCTTCCTATGGAATAAGGTATGCATAACATCGTTCATTTACAGGGACGCATAAAATAATTTTGTTACAGTACTGCCTATCAATAATAATTGCTGGAAGTGCGTTTTCAGTTGTGGATTGCGTTTTTTAATTTAAGTAATTTTTTACTTATTACTGGGTGTGTATAAATTCTAAAAATCGTATACAGGGTTGCACAAAAGATCTCGAATACATTTCGGTTTATTGGCGGATACTTTTGTAGGAGAATTTTCAACTGTGCTATGCGTTTTCTAACTGAAGTAAATTATAGAAAACTATGTAGTATATATACAAATTTATAGAGCCTATACAGGGCTGCAAAAAAGAAGTCGCATACTTTTCCGACCCCACAGTAATTGCTGGCATTGAGTTTTGAAACATGTGATGTGTGTTCCAAAATCATTTTTCACCATCTATACTGTAAAGTTTTGTTACAGTATTTTGAATGTGTTGGAAAGTATTTCCTGATCTATGCTGGATGCATGCCTTTTCTTTCTTGTTTTTCTTATGTTTACATTTTCCATTGAAAGAGAATTCTATAGAGGCGAAGAAAATGATCAAGCCATGTTTTTAATGAGAAGAGAGTTTCAGTTCTGATAACAACCTGTATACATTTTATTTTACTTGTGAATGAAAGAGAAAAAGAGAAGTTGGTTTAGCACTGCCATGTATGTTTGGGCTGGTACATACAGCTGATTCATGGATTAGGACAGTGATTGGAAAGGAATAATGTGTAAGAATATTTTGAAAACTAACAATTTTCATTTATCCTAAAAATCAGAAGCGAAATTTTGTTTGTTTTGATATCGATTTTTAGAGCATCGGTAGTGGTAACTGAATGCGACTAATGGAGTACCTGTGGGCGCTGTGAAGCTCTTGGCGCCTGATGAGGGGGTACAGCCTACACTACCCTTGCTGCTGATCTAGTTATAACAAACGCAACTCATTAATAAAATGTAAGATGTAGTTTATTTCTAAAGGGTTTTTTTAATTAAGGTTTTTGATTAGAGTCGCAGAAAATGAAAATGTATTCATTTGTAGGCTTGCGTAGTATGTTAAAATTAAATAATATGCATATCATATCAGATTATACAATTTCTATACGTTTCGAAATATCATACCTGTAAGATTTTTTTTTTTCAGAAATTACTTTTTTATTTTAAATATAATTATGCTTTTATTTTTCTGTTTTAATAGTTATGCTTTAGAAATGCTAAATTGCAGAAAATTATTTTTTTTTTCATGTACATCCATCAAATGATACTCCCCCTACTTAGATATGAGTACAATTTTAGTACGTCAATAATAATTTCAATTTTAGAATACGGACAATCAGTACGAATCCTTAAAACGTGAAAAATATTAAATTTATGAAATTCAAAGAAACCAAAAATAAATAAATAAAGAGAGAGAGAGAGAGAATCGTTAAAACAAATTGTTGATTTGAAAGATAAACTTTTTTTATTAATCTAGTGATAGCAGAAGGATAACTCCCTTCTAGGATTGTTCTATGAAAGATCAAAAGTGAATTATTACAATATTTAAAGTTACATGGAATGAAATCTAACAGAGAAGTTTGACGTTTCTTATCAAAGGTTAAAAAGTGACGTTTTCCCTCCTTGAAATAGAATTTGAAGTTTAAATTTGAATGAGTTCTGTGAAACTTAATTTGGATAAAATGAATTTAGTATTACACTGATCACTAACCACTTCTCGTCTTAAAATACGAAAAAAACTTGCACTTACCGGAACCTATTAATTGGCCAGGGTGACAATAGTTTTCAAATAATATGTAAAACAGCTGACATGGATGTGCCTTTTTCTTGGGAACTATCTAATCGATTTCATTATTATTATTTTTTATTTTTGGAAGTAAATAACCGTAAATTGCTTATTCGGATAAAAATAAAAATAAAAATACAATGACTGCGCAATTCCAAAATCAAAAGAAATGTAGGAGAATTTTTAAAATAACATTAAAACAACGACTGCATAAGTTATTTTTATTTTTTTGCTGATAGATTAATTTCTAGTTTGTTAACTCCCACTGATACTATTTCAAAATATATTTTTAAATGCAGCAGTAGCTTTCAGGAAAAATGTAAACTTGTATCAGCAGCGTTAGATTTTTTTTCGGTGGGGAGTGTTTTATTTTATTTATTTATTGTTGTTGTTTTTATTTTTCGCCAAATTACCCATTTGTAATATAGCTACTGCCAAAACATTTTTTAAAGACTGAAATCGCTTCATTAGTTCCCCAGAAAGAGGTGCATCCATATAAATACATGTGATTTCTCCATTGTTATCGTTCAATTTCGATACAAATAAAATTTGCTTCTATACCTAAACTTAATGAGTCGCCATTGAACTTTGAATACATCATGATCGTATTAGTGTGTCGCGACAGGTTGGAAAGATTCATTCAGTGTGAATCTGAAATATCAACCAAAGTACAACGTTTGAGTGAACTGAAATAAATAATGCGATAATAACTGCAATTAATGAATAAAGTTATTAAGACTATCAGTTATATTTCAATTTTACTAAGTGTTCATTTGCATGAAAAGAGTTTTGTGTTTGCCATTTTAAAACACATATATTTTTAACTTTCAGCAACAACGGATTAACTAGCTTACCCGTAGATCTATTCAGTGGAATGTCATCCGTTAGAATTGTATCTCTTTCAAGAAATGGACTTACGACACTTGACGAACGTACATGGTCTCCCGTTTGGCAACAGTTGCAATTTGTTTCTCTCGACGGTGAGAATACTATTACATCTGTAATTTTATTATAATTGAAATAGAGTGAGTGCACCGGTAATGGACCATTTAGTGAAAATCGCATCAAATTATTTTTTGTAATGAAAATATTGACATATTTTTATGCAGACATCCGTGAATACTCATTAATGTTTGAAAATACATAATCGGGAAACATTTTCACAGTTTCTTTTCCAGAATTTACAATATAAGCAAAACAGTGGAATTTCCACAGTAGTTGACCTTTTTATGTGTAAAAAGCAAAATAAGAATGTGTCGTATTAAAAACTGACGATAAGAAAGGGATCGAAAAGTCATGAAATATTTTAAAACAGATTAATTCACAAACTAATAAAAATAGAAAAGAAAAAGTATTTCTAAATATGCTCCGCTAACATTCAAGAACATTATTAATTGTAACTGTAAGTTGGAAAAAAGCCATTTCTTCAGATGTTAGATATATTTTTCAGCAACTAAAGTTAGAATAATTTCTTTTGTATTCTTTATGTCTGATGTTTATATATTTCACTAATCAATTGCTGGTACACTCACTCTGATTGAATTTCAATTTATTAAAATAGACTCCGGCTAAAGTATTAGTTTTTGTCTTTATCATCTTCTTTAATCAAACATAAATTTAACATACCAATAACAAGTTGGAAATTGTACGTTAAACGTGACAAATGAAGTACGTTCGTATTATTATCAGTTTTACAATGTAAAAAAATCATTCATATTATTTGAGTGAAATGAATTATATCGTCTGCTATGAGCGAAATAAGCATACCTTTATTTTTCTTATTATGTATGCCTCATTTACGGACGCGATTTTTTTTTCAACACCAGACAGCGCTGAAAATTTCACCATGGAGATCTTGCTTTGCGAATGATTATCTCTATGGTTTAATTGTCTGAGTGCAACGAAGACTCATACACAGCGCAGTATTACTTTGCCCCATATATAGCTACGATGGATATTAAAACCTTTTGTCAAGCATAACTCAAAAAATATTTAACGGATTTCGTTCAAATTTTTACAGCAGGTACATATAAAGGTACATTTATTAAATAATAATGTTCTAAAATATATATTTCCATGAAATTCATCGTTGTCAATCCTATTGAAATGATGCGAAAAAATCATAAAAACTTTTACCATTAAAATAATAAAAATTTCTGGAAGAATGCGCCTATTTTTATTGCAGAGTTTTACATCACGGTTCACTTGAATGTATAATTGTACTTTCAAGGTGACCTGCAGTCGTGAATTTTTTCGAAAAGATTAAAATTTGTATTTTTGAAAATCGATTGTACAGTCGAAGAGAAGTCATAGTCGAAGATAGCACGGTTGACGTCTCAGCTTTAAAAAGGTATTTTTTGTTAATTGATACCTCTAAACCCTATGGAAGCATCGCCGAGAGGGACTAAAAGTCCACCGCGAAAGCGACCATTTTTGAAAATAAAATTTCAAATTGTTAACAACGATATCTTTTCGAACGGATTGCAGTGTTCAAGACATAAAAGTACGACATTTAAGAATATGTCTTGCGATAACGGTTCAGCCGATGGGCGTTAAGTAAAAACTAAAAACCAAACAAAAAAAACACCCTCGGTTCCTTCCCTGCTATGATGCTGAGTAAGAGCTCTCCCCTTTATCCTTGAACAACGGAGACTATAATGAGGGTTTTCGATTTCGGATTTTAATTAATATCTTGGCTAATTATAAAAAATTAAATAGTCTTGGGTGCATCAGGTCTTGCCGTGGGCTAGCCTCACTCACATTATTAGGTTTCTACTTGCGCTAAATTTCTTTAGTGATGGTGCGCTTACACATTACACACAAGCAGAAAAACATCTTTCGTTTATTAGTATAGATATTTCACACAAATATAACTTTTGTATTTCAGGTGCATATATTTTTGATAATAGCTATATGCCTTCTACGACGATTTTACTGGAAATATCACCAGCATCCCAGGAAAAGCTTGCTGCAATAATTAGGGGATGTCAGTCTGATTTTTTATGGATAGACGAAAAGGCGAAATCTTCAACGTGTGGAAGTATGTATTTAAACAATTATAACTGCAACACATTTCGCAAATTAATATGCATTTTTCTTTATATTTAATTGAAAACTCTGTTTTATTTTAGGTGCATATATTTCTGATCTAAACGATTTTACAAAAAAAGATCACCTGCATACGTGGAAAAAGTTGCTTAATTAATTACAGAAAAGTGGGCTAATTTTTTGTGTAGATTAAAAGGAGACATTTTCGGAGGTATTTATTTAAACAAAATCAACTGCAAAACATTTTACAAATTTGAATATACATTTTTTTAATAATTGACACAAATCTAACTTGTTTATTTTAGGTACATATGTTTCTGACCAAAAGTATATGCCTCTCTGACAATTTTAGTGAAAAGATTACCAGCTTAACTGAAATAATTTCCTGAAATAACTATGGGAAAATAGACTGATTTCTTGGCTGAAAGAAATGGAGAAATTCGGAATGTTCAGGGGTATGTATTAAGACAATTTTCATTTGAAAAACATTTTGTAGGTTAGAACGAATTTTCTTTATTTAACACAAACCTACCTTTTTTATTTCAGGTGCATATATTCGGGATCCAAAGAATACGTCTCTCTGACGATTTTACTAAAAAAATTACCAACATCCCTGGAAAAGTTTTCTGAAATAATTATGGGAAGAATTATGACTTATTTTTTTTACAGAGGAACTATAGAAATCTTTAATGTGCTGAGGTATGTATTGTTTGAACTATAATAATCGTAAAACAGTTTGAAACTTCATTTGTATATTTTCACATTTGATGCAAACCTCACTTTTTTTTAAATTTCTGATGCGAATACAGGGTGTCCCAAAACTCCTTGACACATTTTAAATTCCAATAAAAGATCAAGCAATTGGCATACAAAAGTGCTGTTTGGACAAAAATGGTTCTTATGATCTGAAATTTTGTTTAAGCAAATAAAAAAAAATAAGTTCTAAAAATTTCTCATAGATGGCATTGATTCTGAAAAGTTATCGATAGGTAGAATAATGCCTTTATACATAACAATGGTGAAAGACGCTAAATACGTGTGCACAGTTTTTGTCCAAACTGTAACAACCCACATTCCAGAACTTAACAATATTTGCCCTCCTGAGTTTGATTATATGTGTGAGGATGGGTAGACGAGTTTTGTTAACTTCTGGAATGTGGGTTGTCATAGTTTGGACAAAAACTGTGCACACGCATTGGGCGTTTTTCGCCATTGTTATATATAATGGTATTCTACCTATTCAATAACTTTACAGAAGCAGCGTCATTTAGAGAGAATTTTGGAACTAATTTTGTTATTTGCTTAAACAAAATTTCAGATCATAAGAACCATTTTTGTCCAAACCGCACTCTCCTACGCCAATTGCTTAATCTTTTATTACATTTTAAATTGTGTCGAGGCCTTTTGGGAGGTATTTCTAAACTAAAGTTTTTAGATCTAAGGTTTAAGGCTCAAAGACTTAAGATTTTATGACAGAGATTTAAGGCTCTCTGACGATTTTACAAGAAAGATCAACAGCATCCAAATATTTGGTAAAATAATCATGGAAAGACAGTCTGATTCTTTTGGACAGAAGAAAAAGAGAGATCTTCATATTGCAGAGATATGTATTAAAACAACACTATTTGCAAAACATTTTGCGTATTAGAATGTATTTTTTTCATATTTGACATAAACCTGCCTTTTTTATTTTAGATGCATATATTGCCGATCCAAAGCATACGCCACTCGGACGAATTCACAGGAAAGATCACCAGGATTCTTGGAAACGTTTTCTGAAATAATTATGGGAGGACAGATAGAATTTTTTTAATAAAATAATTATTGAATTCTTCAATGTGTGGAAGTATGTATCGTTTGAACAATAGTAACTGCAAAACATTTTGCAAATTCATTTGTATTTTTTTAATATTTGATGCAAATCACAATTTTTTTCAGGTTCATATATATTTATGAACCAGAGTATATGGCTCTCTGACGATTTTAAAGAAAAGATCGCTAGCATCTACAAGTTTGTGAAATAATTATGGGAAGACCAACTCGTCTTTTTTTGATAGAAGAAAAAAAGAAATCTTTAATATGTGGAAGTATGTATTAAAACAATACCAACTGAAAATCATTTTACAAATTAATATTTATACATATTCAATCTAACAGATCTTTTAAACATTTCCATTCATCGACGGCTGTGTTTATGACTAATAGAAGTGTCCCGTTTTTCGGGCCTTGAAGTCCCAAAGAAGAAAAAAATCCATTGACGGAAAAGGTATTACATTCTAAGGAATCGAACATTTTAAAACATAGATAAGATTCGGCAAAATATGAAAAATTTGTGCCTTTATTGCATTCATGTAAACTTTTCTTTTCCCGTAAGTTTTTGTAACACTGAAGTCTGTGTTGAAGAAGTTTTAAATTTTATCTAGTTACAATAAAAACTATAAAAATGGAACTGATAAAGATCGGATATAAATTTCGTCTTATCAGGTATTCTTGCAGGATTATTCTTTCATCAGCAGGATATGTTTACGTTTAAAGGTGGATTACGTTTTCACAGGTTTTACCGTCATACAGTAACATCTGTAAAGATGCAGTCGCAAGAAACTGGAAAAAAGTCACATTTTAGACAGGTCTCCGTCTTACCAAGTATAATTTTATAGTGTTTTTTCATCAAAATTTGATTTTTTTTTTGTTCTTTTGAGAAAGGATTCTATTTTAAATCTGTTTCGCTTTTACAAGTTTTACTATAATACAGCACATATGTACTATAGAGTAGATGTTTTAACAGTTTTAGAAAATACTAGTAAAAACGGATACATCTATAACGGAATCTTATCTTTAAAAAAAACTTTTACATTTAAGAAATATCTTAAAATTATACCTGCTAAAATAGAAACCTGCATAAAACAGAATTTTTCACCAGTCCCTTGCGATTCTGTATTCAAATTTTTACTATTTTTGTACACATGATTCATCAAACGTTTGGAGGGGGTGTCCAGGCTGCTCCCTCTGACACATCCCACTCTTGGCCACACTGTCCACAAAGAAAACTTTGCTCCTGCCATGGAAGTTCCGAAATGGCGCCTCTGACATGAACAGGTTAACTACAGTACCATAATGGTACATCAGAAAATATACATTGATGTCATCATAAGCTGTTAGCATAAAATGGCACTGTGTCTGATGACTCATAAAGTTCCAACTTTTTATGGTACGAAAAGAGCAAACTCTCTTACTGGCATTTGAGTTGATGTGGAGAAAAATTAAATATACGGAATGGCTTTTTCCCCTTTTCTTGATCATTATTTCTTGACACATAGAAACAAGAAACATTTTATTAAAGATATTTTCTGGTTGAAAACAAGTTTTTTAATGCGAAAAAAAAAAATGTTGACAGGCATGGATAATAATTACATAAAAAATCCTTTGATGTCACTGAAAACTTTTTGCTCTTTATATTAGAAAAAATACGGCAACCACAGGATAAAGATTCCTAGTTTGAAAGTATGAAATCTGAATAAAACAGAAATTTTCACCTTTCCCCAGCAATTCTGTATTCAAATTTTTACTATTTTTGTATCCATAATTCATCAAACTTTTCTCGTTTCGAGTGGGGTGTCCAGGATGACCCCCCCCCAGACCCATCCCACTCTTGGCTAAGCTACAGTCTTTAAAAAACCTTTGCCCCACCCCCTCCCGAAAGAAAAGAAAGTTCTGAAATGACGCCCTTGACACAAACATGTTAACTACAGTACCATAATGGTACATGGGAAAGCTTATTTTAATGCCATCGGAAGCTATTAGCATAAAATGGCACTGTGTCTGATGTCTCATAAACATCCAGCTTTTCATGCCACGAAATGAGCAAATTATTTGAGCTGTTGTGGAGAAAAATTAAATGTTTCTTGATCATTTTTATCTAAAAAAGAGGCTAAATTGTCATAGCTATAAAATTTTAAGCTTTTATCAAAGTTTTAAAAAAAAATTTGAATCAGAAAATTACTTAATAATTAAAATCAAATAAATGGTGCATAAAAACAGGAAATATTTTAATAAATAAATATTCTTGTTCAAAAGAATTTATTTGATGAAAAAAAAAGACAAAGTGTGGCCGCTATGGATTTGCCCTAATAAAGTGCATACAGAATTTTTTTAATATAACTGAAAACTTTTTGTTCTTTATTTTAAAAAAGAACATGGCGGGCTATGCATAATTTCCGTCTCCACCGCCGATCGACGATTGGGATTTTTATGCTTTCTGGTTATTTGTAAAATCAAACGCTTTTTAAGTCATTTCCGGTATTTTGGAGGATTATGAAGATATAAGAAGATATGATATAAGAAATTGATATATATTATTAGATTATATAGAAATATTAGATTATATAGAGATTAGATTATATAGAAATTAATTAAATTATATTACTTTAATATTTATTATATTACAGTTATAAATTAATTAGATTATATAGAAATTAATAGATATATAAGAAACCAAGTTCAATCAGAAATGACTTAAGAAGCATTCGGTTTAACAACTAATCAGATACCATGATAATCGCAATCGTCTATCCGCGGTGGACAGGGAAATTATGCGGCGGGCTACAGGATGAAGATTCCTAGTTTGAAAGCATGAAATCTTTGCATATGGTAGTATGAAACCAAAAATATTTCTGAAAAATTGAATAAAAAACAGAAATGACCATAAAAATGTCTTACACATGTGTATTTATTGTGTAATTAGAAAACTGTAATTAATGTTGTTTGATTACAAACAACAGAATGAAACAAAATAGAAAACACAAATAATTGAAGGTAGAAGTCAGTAAAATGTGGAGTTAATGTATTTTAAGAACATACAAACAACATTCCTGTAAACCAAAATATAAGGGGAAACACTTCTTAAAATATACTAAAAAATAATAATTGAAATGAAAAATAAATAAAACACCAATAAATTAGTAAGTAAAACAGTATTTTTTGTGTAATGCTTTAAGAAATTTTTTGTTTAAATTATATGAAAATTCATATTGAAAGTAACATTTAAAATTATGTTATAGAAGATTCAACAAAGCTGTAAGTTCTTTTCCTTAATATTTTTATATATTTATGCAAGCATTACAGGGATGATAACAGTCAAACCACGAAAAAGCGAAACATTTTTTTGTTCTCCTTTTTCTAAATAATAAAGATATTTTTGCATTTGCATAAGTATCGGGTTTCAAGACTTCAAAAATAAATGAATAATATAAATCCACAATCTACATGTTTCAATAAATATTCAACACTCTTATCCAGCAAATAACTACTACACTTCAAGGAGCAAACATACTTTATGTATGGCTTGCAGTTTTCTTCTCAAAATTTATTTAAAATATTGAAGTGTACATGATACAATGTATCATTGATACATGAGTATTTAGGATATCCATGCTCTCTGTACATATCATCATTGATCATTCAGCAAAATCTTTTGTACAATTTGCAAAACCTTGACATTGTGAATAATTTTAGCAGTTTAAAATATTAACCATCAGACTTTAATAGAATAAAACATATATGAATTTTTTTACTATTTCCTTTTTTACTTGAAATGGGGCAATTAAATATCAGAGACAACATCTCACACTAAGGTGTAACATACATAAAAAAATGCAATATAGTTTTTTTCACATTTTTTTTAAACATTATAAAATTACCATTTGAAACTCTAAAAAAACAGGGTTGTATTTTTACTTAAATAACGTGTTCTTGAACTAAATAACCAAATAAAAGCAAGTCTGCTTAATTGGAACAAAATGTTTAATGACAAATCATAAAATAATATATGTTATCACAAAACCAATTTAATCTGGAATAATAAAGAAAATGCTGGAAAGTAGAAAAAATTCTTTACTTTGATACATCAAAAAAGTACACCAGTCTGCATTATAGGAGAGGAACGACAAAGAATAGACATCAATTAAATTAAACTAATATTCTTTGAATTCAAATAATTCTCAGCATTAATAATGTCTCTGAAATATAAGTTTTTACAGTACAAAAGAAGATTTGGAACAGATGTGCTACACTCACGCTAAAATGTAAACAAAAGATTGGCGACTGTTTGGTTGGCGCGATTTCCGAGACTGCGCCAAACGAATAACTTAATACAATGGCTAGGTTGCCATTAAAGGAAAAAATCCCCTAAATTTGGCGACATTTTTCTTTTTTTTAACCGATTATTATTATTTTTTTTTAGCGTGAGTGTAAAGCATCTAAGCCGAAGATTTCATAAACTTATAACTAAAAATACAGTTTCAGAGGCAGCATGAAAAAAATATACATTTAAAACTAAAAAAGCGACAATACATTAATAGCCCACTGACCTTTTAAGTGTGGCTCGAAATATAATCATTAATTCATACTTAAAAAATTTGAGATGAGCATGAATTACACTAATTTTTATATAAACGTTTGGACACAATTTTTTTACATTGTGAGATTTGCCAAGTCTCTTGAATTTCATAAAAGGCTTCTGATTGTCATTTTTTATCTGAAACATTTAATTTTACAAAATGTATCCTGATTTTCTAATTCATTTTTTAATGTTTTTCTATTTTGTTCTCAAATATGTTCAAGTTGAGTGATAGAAATTGCAAACAAAAAATATTTTCTTTTCTGTGATTGGAAAGGTTTTTGCTCTGATAAACTATATTAAGATCGCATACAGCTTTCAAATTTTTGGATGTTTGTAATAGTTTTTGCAACTTTCATCCTTCAAATTTCTACTAGCAAAATCTAGTTTAAAATTCTACTAATTTTTTTTTATTCTATTTATTAATTTATTTTAAAAACTGTCAAAGTATTGATATTTCTTTTGAATAATAATCATTGTATATTTTTTTAGTAATAGTAGTAATTTGCATGGCTATTAATTGTTAAAGGTCTTCACCATTGTTTTATATATTTCTATGGGATGAAAAATTTACCCCATTATTCATAATTTAAAATTATATTAAAACATCCTGAATGTCATTTCCTTAGTCAAGAGTTGTTTATACACATAGTACTATTTGTGTTACAGTAATGTACACATATATATTTATTTTTTTATCTTGAACATAATTTTAAATTAATTAAATATACATTATATATTTTTATATTTAAAATGACAAAAAGTTTTGCATTGCAAAAAACTCATATTTCTTAACAAAAATCTGCTAATATTTTTTACCTTTAAATATTGGAAATGTTGCATTAATACATTGCAATCTACACTTATGATATACCAACATTTATGATTATGTTTATAGAAGATTACGTAACCAAAGCTGTAATTTTTCTCCTTAATAGTTTTATATATTTATGCAATAATTACAGGGATCAGAACAATCAAACTGCAAAAAATAGTAATATTTTTTGTCAGCCTTTCTTTAAATAATGTTTTTTTTTTTTACTTTTACATAAATATCGGTTTTTACGATTTCAGAAATAAATCAATCAAATAAATCCATAATCTATAGGTTTCAATAAATATTCAAGATTCTTATCCAAGAGATAACTACTATAAGTATCAGATATACTTTGTGGATGCCTTGAAGATTTCTTCCCAAAAATTTCATTATACATTTTTATATTAAAAAAGATAAAAAGTTTTCCATTGCAAAATATCATATTTCTGAAAGAAAATCTGCTATATATTTGATTTTTAGAGCTCTGAAATATACTTATCTTAATATACTGTGATTTATAATTATTATATAGTTAAGGTTGATTACATTAATTTTGTTAAACGACTACTGTCATCTTACTTTTCGTTACCTTCTTTCTAAACATTATTGTATAATTATAGTGCGTTGAGAGGCCGCCTAACACAGTAAACATATGTTTGCAGCTCAGGAAAGAAAAAGGTTGATTATGGCTGCATCTAATGCATTCAATCCTTCTTGGAAATTCTTAGTATGTACCTTTTCTAAATATGCAAATATGCCAGTTTTCTTTTACATTTGCTATTATAGCATGTTAGGATGTGATTATTTTTTAACTGTTATTTCGAAATAACAAACAGGGCAAAACTTGACATACTAAAAAACAAAAGAGCGTTAGAAAATTTTAACTTAGTGCGCTGAAGGATAAAGGGAAGGGGAATGAATGAAATTTTAGAAAAAGTGATTATTTTTCAACAAATAAAACTTTTATCTCCAATTTATTCTGGCATAACACAGTATGCAAATACATATAAAATAAATGTAATTAAGCACACAATCTAAATTAAATATGATGGCTGGTTATTAATGTAATTCTTAATGGTTGTGCGACAGAAGGAAAGAACTATAGAAGTAAATTGTGCAAATCCAGGAGTCACAAGCAAAGGTGGTGCTAGTGGTGTGACTACACAGGTTCTAAGAAAGATATGTGCGTTTTTGCTGCTATCAGTTTTCATTAAGTGATAAAACAATAATCAAAATAAAAGAACATTTTTTACACCAGATGTCAAAGAAAAAACATGTTAAGGCATTGTGCAAACTATTATACACTGAAAGACAGTGAAGAATTTTTTAAAGTACTTCACAAAGGTTGAAATCTTGATAAAATGAGTTTTCTTGCTTATCTAAAATAGATATGGATGACTTGTCAGTGGTTTAACAGTATGCTAATCAATGTTGCAATCGGTTACTCAGCAAAATGAATGCTTTCTTGATTACTGAAGATTGCCAGTAAAGTTCACAAATTACTTGTTACTAACATCCATAATCGAATATCATTTATTTCTTTTTAGGTGTGCCATCATAGAGAGTACTTTTAAAAAACTGAATAGGTCATTAATGCCAGTTTCAGATAAAGTAGAAAATAATTTAAAAATTTCAACTTTTATCAGATAATTTTTTTGCTATCTCTTGGTCTTTAGGAAAGATCAAATTGGAAGAAGTGCTCATATGAACAACATTACATGATACGGAGTGCTAACAATATTTTATAAACAAAATATTTCGATTTCTTTTACAATTTAAAGTAGATCAGGTATAAATGCTCTATCAATTACCCTAGATTATAAGTAAGTAGTTATACCTTAAAAAGTATCTTTTTATATTCTTAAAGAAAATTATTACAGATTTCACAAATGAAAAATGTATTTTAATATGACTAAACATGTTTAAATTCAAATTGGACATACAAAAGCTCACACGCACTCTAAAGCTTTCTTCAGCCATGAACATGATCAGGGCTTTACAAATTTAATAAAATCTGGTAGCCAGCTAAAAATTTTAGTTGCCAGACAAAAAAATATTTACCCCCTCCCTCGTACATAATTTACAACAGTCCATAATTTTTTAAGATAATATAAATGAAGTCTTCTAATGAATATAAGTAGTGAAATAAAAAATATATAATAAAAAAGTAATAAATAGTGTAAAGTCTGAATTAATGGGTATGTTCATAAAATGCTACTGCCGAATGTTTCAAATGTCCGGATAGTTGAGTGCTACAAATTCAATATCTGATGAGGAGAGATGGATGAAAGAGTGAAGCAAGAGAAAACAAAATTTCGATTTTCATGTCGAATTCACTCAAAAAGTTCTGATTTTATTATTTTAAAATTCGCATTTGATGGAGTTATTTTTGCGAAAATAAAACAAAGTTTAAAATATTTGTTGTTTGAATATAGTGTCTAACTTTATTTCTTAATACTGGGGGAGTGATATATATTTTTTTTTCAATTTTTGTTGAACCCCTCTAGTGTAAATTATTTGGTTGCCAGATACAAAAACTTGGTGCGACCGCATTTGTCAGGCACTGAAAATGATAATTAAAATGAAATTTATGTGAAATGTGTTAAAGGAGACTTTCCCATCTGAAGGGATACGATGATGTTTATTTAAATCAGATAAGAAAACCCTTCATTACACACCTGACAAGAGAAAGGTTTCCCTTTAGTATGGAAACGCAGGTGGACATGTAAGTTAGATTTCTGAGAAGACCCTTAGTTACACACCTCACAACAGAAATGTTTCTATTTAGTATGAACATACTGGTGGACTTTTAAATTGAATTTTCAAGAAAGAAGTCTTGCACTTTGGAGTAGATATGGGGATTCCTGTGTAAATCACCCTTTGTTACATACCACACAAGTCAATGGCTACTCTTTAGTGTGAATACGCAGGTGGCGATTTAAATGAGATTTTTGAGAAAACCCTTTCTTACACAACTCACAAGGGTAAGGTTTCTCGCCAGTGTGAACACACAGGTGCACATTTAAATGAGATTTGTAAGAAAATCTTTGGCTACACACCTCGCAAGGGAAAGGTTTTTCGTCAGTGTGAACACGCAGGTGGACATTTAAATGAGATTTTCCAGAAAACCCTTTGTTACACACTTCACAAGAGAAAGGTTTCTCGTCAGTGTGAACACGCAGGTGTCTGTTTAAATGACATTTTTGAGAATACCCTTTGTTACATACCTCACAAGAGAAAGGATTCTCTTCAGTATGAATATGCCGGTGTTTATTTAAATAAGATTTTTGAGAAAACCGTTTGTTACACACCTCACAAAAGAAAAGTTTCTCGTCAGTGTGAACATGCTGGTGTTCACTTAAATGAGATTTGTGAGAAAATCCTTTGTTACACACCTCACAAGAGAAGGGTTTCTCGTCAGTGTGAACACGCAGGTGGACATTTAAATTAGATTTTCGAGAAAACCTTTTGTTACACACCTCACAAGAGAAAGGTTTCCCTTCAGTGTGAACACGCAGGTGGACATTTAAATTAGATTTATGAGAAAACCCTTTGTTACACACCTCACAAGAGAAAGGTTTCTCTTCAGTATGAACTCGCAGGTGTGCATTTAAATTTGATTTTTGGGAAAATCCTTTGTTACACACCACACAAGAGAAAGGTTTCTCTTCAGTATGAACTCGCAGGTGTGCATTTAAATTTGATTTTTGGGAAAATACTTTGTTACACACCACACAAGAGAAAGGTTTCCCTGTAGTATGTAAATGCAGGTGGTCATTCAAATGCGATTTACGAGAAAATCCTTTGTTGCACACATCACAAACGATTGGTTTTTCTTTGGTATGGATCTGTAGATGTTTATCTGAATTATTTTTTTGAGGAAAACCTTTACTACTCATTTCACAAGTGGAAGGTTTCTTATTAGCATGGACACGATAGTGGTTATACAAACTATGCTTTCGAGGGAATCCTTTGTTATGCATTTCACAAGAAAAGGTTTTCTTTAGTGTAACACAAATGTACATTTAAATAACATTTTTGAAAAATCGTTTGTTACAAATCTCACATAAGAAGTGATGAAAAAATGCTATTTTATGCATATTTGCCAGAAAGTCTCTTATCGCAGTTCTCACAAGTGAAATGTTGTTCTCTACTACCAGTATGATGGTGTATATAAAAACTAAATTTCTGTGCAGAGGCTTTATTCAAAATTCTCCAATTGTGTTCTTGGTTCAAAGACAAATTAGATTTTTAAAGATATTCTTTATTTTATATCTGATACGTAGAAGAGCTTGTTAACTGATATAAATATAAGTTTCCTTCTTTTTACTTTTAAATGAGAAGTCTTTGTTAGAGTAATGTTTAGAAGATTTTTCTAAAGTCTAAATCCATCAATGAACAGAAATTGTATTATATATATATATTTTTTAAATTTTGCGCATACATTACATATATGATTTACTTTTCTTTTTAACAGAAAAACAGCTGTGTGCAATGGAATGAGCCATTTACTGAAACAAATATACATTTGACATAAAAAAATGATTTGACAGCAGAATTTTTTCTTTAGAGAACATTGAAGTTATCAAATAAATTTTGATATATCAACATTGATGTAGTATTATAAAATTATTTAAACTTTTTATTATTGCTTTAAGAAGGGATTTTTCACTTAAGAGATAACATGCAAAAAATATATATCATACATGAACTTTTCTCAATAGTATTTTTCTATTTCAACATATCCTTTAATAAATGGTTGTCTAAAATCTATTCTGTAATTTAAATGTGAAAATGAAACAAATCATGCACTTGCTCAGAAAATGAAAGATTCTTATTGAACAAGTTTTTTATGGAAGGATTCATGAAATAGAAAACAGTATATCGTCGTTGCGAAGGATTTAATTTCATAAGTCCTTTCACTGTATATTCAGAACCGACTTCACAAACATTAGCACCTGAAATATAAATTAAAATGTATACATACCATATAACTGTTTATGAAATTTCAAAAGTTTATATAAGAAATTCTAGTGCAATGTCATTAATAAAATAATTAATTTTATTAAGTATGTAATAAATATTTTTTACAAGTTATATTAATTTCAACAATTAACCCAACTACAATCAAAAGCAAATTATTGTTAGAAAGCTTTTAGAAGAACGCCAAACTATATTTATAATTTTATTTCTTGTTATTTTTGATAAAAAGAAATTAAAAATGTGTAAAGTGCATGAATTATTGTCTGAGTATTAATAATCGAAACTAATTACTGGATTTTTCAAAGATAAAATAAAACTAGATGAATATTAGATTATATAGAATCGCACAGTCATTTTTTATTCAGCAAAAATTACAGCTATTCAAACGTAAAATAATATATATAAATGTTTTTTATGAGATAAAGGGATCAGCATATTAGAAATGAAAACTAGAATTTTTTATGCATTTATGTAGAATTAGGTTGGTGGAGATTTTGATCTCTACGTCATATTCACCAGTTTCGTAAATAGCGTTTCGAAAGTTTGAAATTGTGGTAATTTTAAAAGATTTTATAAGTATCCTTTTTAACTGTTAAATATTCTTTTTAAGTTATCAGAAGGTTTCTATGGTAGAATTTTTAGAAACTATAAGAAATAAAGATTTAAACATCGTTTGGCGTTTTTCTAACAGATTTTTAAAAGTACTTTGCATGTGATAACAGCTGTGCTAATTCTAGATATTAAGCGATCATACAATCTCATGGCAGTGGGGGGAGCACAAGAAGTTAGGAGACAAAAGTGTAAGAAAGTTTCAAATGTGGAAATTGTAAAAGACTTTATGAGTTTCCTTTTTTAATCATTAAGCTTTAAAACAAATCTAATAAAATATAGTTTAGTCAGTTATTACAAACTTCTACATTCATTTTGATTAAATAAACATTTTGGAGAAAAACACCATTTTTTATGTTTTATCGAATCTTGCTTAATTTCTGAATTCAGATTGCAGGAATCCAAATGAACAGAATATGCTTTTGCCCTGCAGATGCCTTTGCTTGCAAAAGTTCTCGAATGAGTGATTTTAAAAGTTGCTACTTTAGTCATTTTGACTTTCTCACGATACAGACGATGTTACTTCACTAAAAAGTATATCTTTTCAAAAGAAAAACTCTTGAAATGTCAAACTTTTTGATTTGTTTTCTTTAGTAGAAGAATCAATGAATTTTCAGTACCTCAATTTGGGGTTACTTGGAGCCAAATAAAAAATGTTTTAAATCAGTCGTGGATGTATTCTGTTACTAGTTAATGTACCCACCTGCATAGTAATGGCGAGTCATGTCAGTTCTCTCAATAAGTAGATCCAGAATTAACTTAAAACAATTGTTTGTGGAGAAGGTCCCAAAGAGTATCAAAATGTTCAAGTTACCCCAATTTGTGATGCATTTTTGTTTCACAAAATTTAAAGAATCATTTTTCTACTGTTCTGATAATTCTAAGCCTTTCCGTTATTGAAATTCATGAGACATATACAGGGTGCCCGAAAAGTCTGGAAATTGTCGAACAAATTTGGAAATATATATCAGATTAAAAAACAGAAAATATGTGTTGAATATTTTTGAAAAATCTATTTAGGGATGCCCTTAACTCGTCACCTTGGGGGAAAGGGGCAATTTCGAAATCTTAAATGATAACCAACCTTTTTTTAATTGCAGACTCAGATTCTATGAGAATAAATATGTAACTGTTAATTTTAACATTTTCTTCAGAAAATAGTAGATAGTGCTGTAATTAAGAAAAATGCAGTGAAAATTTCTTCTATTGAAAGGTCTGGAAACGGTAAAATAAATCAAGAAATATACATTGGATTGAAAACGGAAAAGTGTGTGTTCAATATTTAATAAAATGGCAACTTTGCTATCCCTAAACAGATTTTTCTAAAATATAGAACATTTCTCGAGTTATTTGACAGTTTCTAGACTTTTCAATGGAAACGATTCTCACTGCATTTTACTTGATTACAGTGCCATCAATGATTTTCTGAAGAAAATGTTAAAATTAACAGTTACATAACTTTTCTCGTAGAATCTGAATCTGCAATAAAAAAGGGATAGGATATGAATTAAGATTTCAAAGTTGCCCCATTTCCCCCCCTCCCCAAGGCAGAGTTGGGGGCGCAACTTTAATACATGAAATAGATTTTTCAAAAATAATTAACATGTATTTTTATATTTTTCAATCTGATTTATATTTTTCGTTATTCGACCATTTCCAACCTTTTTAGTGAAAACGATTCTCACTGGATTTTACTCGATTACAGTGCCATCTACATTTTAGATTTCAATGTTGCCTCTTTTCCCTCCCAGGTAGTAGGGTTGGGAAGGGCAACTTTGATATCCCTAACCTAAATAGATTTTTTCAAAAATATTCAAAATATATTTTTCCATTTTTCAATCTGATATATATTTCTCGAGTTATTCGACAGTTTACAGAATTTTCAATGAATACGATTCTCACTGCATTTTACTCAATTACAGCATCATTTGTGATTTTCTGAAGAAAATGTTAAATGGAAAAATTACATACTTTTTCCTGTAGAATCCAAATCTGCAATTAATAAAGAGGGTTATAATTTAAGATTTCAAAGTCTCCCCTTTTTCTCCCAGGGAGCAGAGTTGGGGGCAACATTAGTATCCCTAAATAGATTTTTCAAAAATATTGAACACACATTTTCCATTTTTCAATCTAATGTATACTTCTCGAGTTATTCGACCATTTCCAGACTTTTTGGACACCCTGTATATGTTACATAAGTTTAGAATTATCAGAAAAGTAGAAAAATTAACAAATAAAGTAGAAAAATCGTCAGGATAGCTCAGTGGGGAGAGCGTTGGTACGGTAAACCAAAGTACCCAGGTTCGATTCCTGGTCCCGGCATATTTTCACTCTGTTGGAAAATTTCTCAACTATGCTACTCCAACCATTGGATATAATTTACCTAGTTGAATATACTTAATAAAACCACAGTATAAAACGAAAGCCAAGATATACTACAATCATTCACATAATCAATAAGAAATCTCGAATATAAATTTAATTAGATTACGGGGGGGGGGGGGTGTTCAGGGGAGGCAGAGCCCCTTGAAGATATGTACTTTTTATCTAAAAAATTACATGAATAAGAAGTTCATAATTTCAGAGTATCATTGCATAAACCGTGTTTAATTTAACTCTTCTAATTTCTGATACTTTCGAAGTGTTTCATATGCCTATAAATATGTATGTAATATAAAAAAATTAAATTGCGGAATGTAAGATGTTAAATATGTCAAAAATGAGATTAAAAAACAATGATTTTCAGAGCTGATGTTGAGACTCCTGATATGTAGATTTACTAGTTTAGGTGGTAGACTGGAGTTATTTATTTTTAATATATAATATTTAATAAGTCTGAAAAGAAGTTTAAAATGAAAAAGTTATAAAGGTTAAACTGTGCGTTTTTGGTACCAGAGGAGGGGGGGGGGGCAAAGGAAGAAGTAATTTTGAGGGCTGATTTATATGATTGATTATTTATTATTAATAAAAAGTAAGAAATAAAAAAAGATTTTTAAAAATTTTCAATTTTTTTTTAGGGGGAGCAGCATTTTAGGTTAGGGATTTATTTATTTAATCTGCTGAAATGCAGAAGATTCTGGGACATTTTTTTTACTTCTAATTTAATCATGAAAATAAGTTTTTAAATGATTTTTTTTTAATATCGATTATAAGCCCCCTCCCAAATTTACCCCTTTTTTATTTTGAGAAAAGGGGGGGGGCTTACAATCGGACTTTACAGTATTTAAATAAAATATAAAATCCTTGAATACTATTTTTTTTGTCTTATTGTTATTTTCATATGATTCAGTCTTGATGAGTATATGCTTTTAACATCTGCAGTGATAGCGCCATCTACCGAACTATGAGAGAAATATCAAAAGTCAAGCAAGCATCATCCCAGAATACACTAATATTATATTTCCTGATAAAAGATAAATTAAAAATACACAAAATGAAAAGACGTTTTAATTTAATCAAAGGACTTCATTTAAAAATTAACATAGATTTAATAAGTTGCACTGTTTTTAAAATTTATTCAAAAATTATAATAATGAAAATAGAAACTTACCCATTATGTTCCATCAGAAACTTGTACAGCAAAAATATAAACAATACTTAAAAATTTATTATATACATGTAAAAATTTGGATACTCTTAATAATAAAACAATTTATTTAAATACATCAAAATCAGAAGAATCAGTATATAATAAATAAATAAATAATATATGAAATGAAAAGATGTTTTAATTTAATCAAAGGAATTGATTTAAAAATTAAAACATATTTAATAAGTTGCACTGTAGTGCCATTAAAAAAGATATTTGTAAATCTGCTAAAAAAAAATATGTTTATTGATATTTATAAAGATATCAGGTAGGAAAAAAATTTGCAGACAATCTGCGGCAGTGTATAATCTGCATTACAAGAAGAATAAGGTTTTTTAACATGTAATCAGCAGAGTATAGGCAGGAAATTAGGGTAATTAGTTTTATTTTCATGGGTCGATGCAGACTTTTTTCTTGGGGCCCATTTTGTGAAAAGCAAAGGTTACCTTTGCGAAATTTATTATATTTTTGTGAAAAATAAACATTTTGTAACGGAAGTTGAAATCCAGTTAATCAAATTCGAACCAAGCATTTGTAAACAAAAAATTAAAAAAAAATTTTTGCTGAATTTTTCCTCTCTGGTGAACTTGTTTGTTTACAAATTACACATTTTAAAACTTCACAAAATAATAAATAAATAGTAAGTTTTTATGGAATAGAATTTTTTGAAGAACCAAGCATTTGTAAACAAAAAATTAAAAAAAAATTTTTGCTGAATTTTTCCTCTCTGGTGAACTTGTTTGTTTACAAATTACACATTTTAAAACTTCACAAAATAGTAAATAAATAGTAAATTTTTATGGAATAGAATTTTTTGAAGGGTCACCCATTTTATCAAATTGATTTTTGTGCCCATTTCATTAAAATAGATTTTTGTGAAGGGACCCTAAATAGGCCCCAAAATTTTCCTGGATCAACTCCCGATTTTATTATGAAAACGTTTATTGTATAAAATACATACAATTTTATTATATAAAACACACAAATTATTATATTATAAAGCACACATAGTGTTTATTTTACTATAATGTTCATTTTAACTATACTTATTATAAAACACACACAATGTCAAGAATACAACTGACACAGCTGTTAATACCAAAGGGCCTTGATTAATGCATAATATCTGGTATAGGGGAGACTGGTACACAGTGGACCACTTTCTCAGTTAATTTTTTTTCTCTTTAATGGACAGACTGATCTGCCTGAAAATATTTTTGAATATTCCTTACACCTTTTTACATTCATCATAATTTTCAAAAGATGGTTTTAGATACATAAAAAAAAAAATTATATACACCCATAAAGTGGGCCAGTGTGCCCCAGAAATGGGGCAGAGTGGACCGCTATTAGATATTATCTGAAATACAATACAAATCTATTTTTCATTAATCTAATTCTTCTGTATGTCACCTTTACCTCAAAAGTAACATCGTAATATAAATATGCAAATAACATTTTGAAAAAAAAAAAATACTGTATCTATAGGTCCAGTGTGCACTGTCTCCCGTACCGGGTTGCATACAAAGCAAAATCTCTTCAAAATCACGGGCTGTAAAAATGCCAGTAAAAAAAATTATCATTTTGGTGCCAAAAAGAAATACCAGTGCATCTGCATTATCTATACTGAAATATATTTGAATTGATACCTGAATCTAATGTTGTTTATATATGTTTTTCCAATACCTGAATGTACAGTTCTGGGGAAAAAATGAAAAATTAAACGAACTCCCCCTACTAAATAAGCATATAAAAAGACATAGGTATGAACAAATTTTTAATGATG
The DNA here is from genome assembly GCA_963931845.1 of Maratus michaelseni. Taxonomy (NCBI): domain Eukaryota; kingdom Metazoa; phylum Arthropoda; class Arachnida; order Araneae; family Salticidae; genus Maratus; species Maratus michaelseni. The sequence continues at coordinate 321,077,738 of OZ007596.1, read as the reverse complement.
ACTATTAATTAATACTATGTATAAATTATGCTCCAAGAGTCATCAACATATTAAAAATTGTACCAAGTATTATTTTTCAAATGGTAATGCCAAGTCTAGATGCTTTGAGTTTCTTCAATCAACAAAGTAGCATGGAAAAGAATACAGTTTATGCACTTAAATCTTCACAACATTAGAACAGGAAGTGTGTTAGAAGTTTAAATATAAATTAAGGAAAATAAATGATGTTACAAGAAAAAGTACAGTGAACATTCTACTTACTCGAAAAGTTGTCATCATCTCTTGCGCATAAACTTCATTCCTAAATAAGGAAACACTTTTCGGTATGCATACCTGTTTAATAACAAGGTTATTTTAGTTTTAAAAAAATGAATGTGATATATAAATATTTCAATTCTATTAAAAGAAACTGTTCAATGGATACAAATAATTCACATCTTAAAGAGATAATTAAAAGAAATAATAAATCAAATGTAATTTAGGCTTTGAAACTATATCTAATATATATATGGATAAAACAAAAATGAATTTTTTTCAAATAGAATTGGCATTTTGAAATTACTGTTGCAATGACATTAAAACAGATGAATTCTGCATTAAAAAAGTAATAAAAACATGCATTAAACAGATACACATAATAATCTAACCTTTAATTATCTTTGTAGGAATATTTGCTTAATTGGTAAGCATTAGGCCTAACTCAACTGCACGCTCGCAAGTTTCTTTAAATTATTGATATTTCTCTACTTTCTTCAAAACCAAAAGAGAAATAAAGTAAGATCAAGTACATAAATATTCTTCATTAAAGAAAATAGTATAAATATCACGTAAAAGTAGCGCTATAACACACGGGTAAATATTATGTAGCAAGCCAGATTATGTAGCATTAATATGTAGCACGTATCATTATTAGCATTACGTACATCATTATTAGCAGCACGTAGCATTATTAATATGTAGCACGCCATTTAGCGATTGGCTTTCCGATAGACGCGATAGTACCAGTGGTGTAGTCCTAGAAAAAAAAGTGGGGGGACGCTTATAAACAAGAACATGAGAACGTAATGGTCTTTGATACCCGGAGTAAACGTGATTTTGAATGAACCTAAAAAAGGTGACTGAGTAAAAACGAAAGTTAATTTAGTTTAAATTTCTGCACATGTAAATCCTTTAGTTTGCAACAGGTTTAAAAAATTAAAAACTTTGATGACTGGTTTATTTATTTTTCTGTAATAGAATGTGGAATAGTTTTAGAATGCTTTAGTATATTTTCTCTCAACAGGAATTTTGAATAAAAGTTTGATTAATTATTCTGAAATTTTTAGTTTTGAAAATTGTTGGAGAACAACATTACACTAGTCATCCACTAACACCACGAAAAAATGAAAGCGAGTTATTATTAAGTGATTAGAAGAATGGCATTTTTTTCCCTCCTTTCCAAGTAGCGTAAAGAGTCTCTTTTCGGGAGTGTCCATTATGGAGGTCTTATTCCATACACATTTTTAACCTGCAAAAATATTGTGGACATTCTTTTGCAAAAGCGGATCAACCCGAACCCAACCCGCAATACTCAAACCCAACCAGAAACCGACCCAAAACAATGAAAGTCAACCCGAACCGCAACAACAACAAAAAAGAAGTCAACCCGACACGAATCCTAACCGAAACGAAAAAATTTAGCACCAACCCGACCGACCCAAACTGCTGGTCGGGTCGAGTGCGGGTAAACCGACCCAATGCAGGACTCTAGCAGGGAGTGGCAAAGCTTTTTTTTAAGTATACATGTTATTTAAACATATTATATCATAAAAATGTTTGTACAAAATTTAAAATAATTAATAATAATATTCAGCAATATTTAAATTTATTATTTTATAACTATATATATATATATATATTATTTTATAACTATAAAAAATGGTTAAAACATATCTATATATTTAAAACGCTGAGCGATTTCTTTCGACAATCCGTGAGAACAAACTACTGCATCAAATTACATCATTCTTTTTTTTAATGAAAGGTATTTGAACACAAATTTGTTATCGTACATTCGTTTGTTCGAAAATTTAATTAATTAGCCGTAATTTTGAATTAAACTTTTACATCTGCGTATGACGTCATAAAGTCAGCAATCGGAATACGCCCACTGTTGCGAGGCGCATAGTTTATTATCTGAACTCTGTGGTTGCGAGAATAAAATAGAAATAATAAGTATTAAAAGCACGTAGTTTTTAGGCTGAATTTTTTAATTTGCAAGTTAAATTTCGGTAAAAATATTTATCCGCGTGTTTTATAAGAGAATAAAAATTCATATTTATTGTGACGTCACGGGAATATTGTCCATTGGGTTTATTTACCATTATGCATTATAACTTTGTTGATGCCATTTTTTCATTACAATTAAATACAAAATATATTTTTATTTGTATACTTGGTGTTGAAGCACAAAAGTAACGTATAAAAAGTACGTGTGACAAGTTTGCGCCATTGAAAATGACGTTATGCTTAGCTTGAAATGCATTTTAACATTTAACGTAATTTTAACTGATTTTCCAATTTTTAATTTTAAAGATTAGAATTGGAGCTTTTATTGGGTGCTTCATCTTGATTGCATACCTTGATTACATGCTACCAATTACTTTTTTTAAAATTATAGGTTAGAAGATTTCAATTTTTAATAAAAAAATTCACAAAAGTAAAGGATTTCAGGAAAATTAAAATTATTTAAAATAGTGTTATAGTTATAAAGAAAAAAAAACTTGAAATAATGATTGTCTTTTTTAGCTAGAAAACAATGTAAGGCTAATGAATTTTTTATAGGAATTATTTTGGTAGGTTTGTTATAAGTAATTTAACAGTTCCTTATTAGCGGCAAAGTCCTATTTCTTTCACTGTGAATTTCTCTTTTGATGTCAAAAAATGGTAGTCTACTTTTGGACGCCAGCCAAAACGCAGTGGCAATTTTTAGAAATGTATAACGGTTGCGATAACAAACGGCGCTATTGCTTTAGTTTTCATCGCACTTAAATATCACTTCTAAATACTACAAATTTAATTTTTTACTACATTTTACAATTTCAATTCTTACATCATCAATTAGAAAAAAAAAAATAGCTTTCGATTGAAATTTATTTTAAAACTGCCGCTTAATTTAACGACTTTTTAAATACTTTTCAAGCATGAAATATTTTTCAATTCTATTTCAACAATGACCATCAATTTGCTTTAATAATGTAAAATAGACCCTGGGAAAGTTGCCACAATTGAAAATAGATTTCCCTAACCATCATGAAAAGTGAAAAAAAAAATAATAAAAAACCCTGATAAATCTTAAGATCAGAAAAAAAACTATTTTCAGTTTATTTTTAACATAAAATTGATATGTTGAGTTCGTTGATGTATATGTTGCATCAGAATATGCTAGGAATTATATATTCTTTATTTTTTTAAAGATCCATTGGGTATTTAACTGTGTAAGAGGGAAAATATCCCCGACTGTGATGGATAATAATCCTAATTATGTAAAGGGACCGAAGAAACGATACAAATGAATTACACTTGGAAACATTAAAAATCTCCCTCGTCTGCAGATGGATTTATTATTGTAAAAATAATTCTTTATCTTTACATAAAAATTGATTATCTTAAAACAATGGATACGTTTTAGAAGATATGGATTTGAAACAAACAATGATTAAACAGGACATTTTAAAACTTTTAATTTAAACATTTTAAAACTTTTTTGTTAACGTCGTATTTCGAGGGTGCTTTTGGGCATTAGAGCTCATTCGGTTGCATTATCAGAGGGGGGGGGGGGGGTGAGGGAGATGTATGCTTTATTTACTGTGTTCTTTTATTTACTGTATATGAGATGAACGTGGGAATATACTATTTGTATAATACTTCATAGGTCCATGAAATTTTCTTTTTTGCCGTGGGCAATATGGCGGTAGTGTCAAACTGATTTGCATTACACAGTTGTTTACTGATTGTTTGCATCGGAAATAGTACTATATTTCACTGAGGGGGGGGGGGGACTTTTTAAATAAAATATTTGAAAGACTGTTTCATAAGCACCCCTTCTTAAATAATAAAGTAGCTTATTTTACTGATATTGTTATAGTATTTTTTTTTCGTCAAGTTTTGACGGGTTCCATCTAGTTTAATGTTAATTTCCTAAAAAACAAACTTTTAAGTACTTTATTTCAATCAATTTAAAAGCGAAATATTAACGAAATGAAAATATGAATTTATTTAAAATTTAAATATCCGTTATTGAATTTGTTTTACATTATTTAACAACATTGTTAATTAATTATTGATAAATGCCTATAATTATTGATTGTTATAAAATAAAAAAATATAAAAGTTGTATTATTTATGTTTCATTTTTATTTGAAACCTATACATACACATATAACTAATAAATTAATTAGTAACGTAATTAGTTATTATTAAGTAATTATTAATTTTTGTTATTAATTAATTAATAATTATATGCAGTTGTGTATGTATTAATCAGTTAAAAAATTTTTTTGCACTTTTGGTTTGGTTTGGGTTTTTGCCGAAAGTGGACAGATCACCGAAATCCGGTTTCGGTTTCTGTTTCAGTCTTAAAAACCTGTTTCGGTCGATCTCTACTTGTAATCCACTTTAGTGATATAAATCAATTTCAATATGTTTGAAATAGTGAAACATTGTTAAAATAAACTGCAAATGATTTTTCATGTAATGAAACGAGATGTAACGGAATTCTTTTGTGTATCCCTGTAAAGGAATTATAAGTGCTATGCACACCACAATCTATAATTAGTCTCTTGTAGTGCACCTCAGTGATATATATCAATTTCAATATGTTTGAAATTGTGTAACATCTTCAAAATAAACCGCAACTGATTTTTCGCCATAGACCGCAATGTAACGGAATTATTTTGAGTGTCCCTGTAAAAAAACTATAAGCGCTACACATTTCATTTTCAATTCCGAACATACCACAGTAAGCCTCCATAACGTATATCAATTGCATGATGATCCGAGCATATTTACGCGAGTTAGAGGACAGATAGACAGACAAACCGAATTCATAAACACTTTTCAACTATGTTGGAAAGTGTTAAAGATATTCGTTGAAGAATCACATGCCTGTGAAGCGAAGTTAAGAGGAAAAATCCCACACAGCATTTTCAGGCAGATTTCGTAAGAAAAACTACCTATTACATTCTCCCCTATGTTGGAATTTCTGGAAAAATTTTCTAGGATATACGCCAATCATGACTCCAGAATCCATAACCACCTCCAGTTCAAAACTTTATCTATCTATCTATATCACTTTTTTATGGACACGATAACTTCAATAATTCTGCAAAAATCTCTTCCAAACGGATACATAAAATCTCCGTCAAGTTCGTTAATGGGCAAAATCGAACCACGGGGGTGAAATGGGAGGGGGGGAACTTTTTGTGAAAAAAAAAACGAAAACAAAAACTTCTTAATTATGATACGTATCGAATCCGTTTAAAGTTTTTATTATTTCTAAGAAAAGGGCCGAAAATTTATGTAGGGCAGATTTTTGATATCATTAAAAATGGCCTCAAGGGGGCGGGGGAAATAGGGGTTCAAGAAGAAAAAAATTTATAACATTGTCAATTCACAAGATATCAAATCCGCTTAAATCCTCTTAACATTATCTACAACTTTTATAAAGACAAGTTTTTGATAGGACCAACCCTTACAGCAAAAATACAAATAAATAAATAAAAACAAAAAAATCCCTGACGTCTCCGCCTACAGACACAGGTAGATTTCGAAGTGGGCAGTTCCAACTGCCGCATCATGGCAAAAAGTCCTTTCTTCTGCAATTCTCAATAAACAGGCGCCCCACGGTCTAAGTCTTCGAAATCTACCTGTGCTTGTAAGCCGAGTCGTCAGGGATTTTTTATTGTGGGTGCTTATTCTTATTTTGGGCCCGAAATGCGCAATCCTGCACGCTATTTTAAATCCTGTCCCTCAAAGAAAATCCCCCCCCCCCAAAGAAACTTGAAATGGCACCCCTGCAGTATAACTTACAAAGAAGGAGTTGAAAGGAACTGAAAAAAAGCTCCATTTTAGACAGATCTCCGTCTTAACAAACATAATTGTATGGTGTTTTTTTCCCGTTTAAGAAAGAGTTCTTTTACTGACAGGTTTCGCATAGACAAGTTTTACTTTAATATTCAGATGTGCACTATAGACAGGAAATTTTAATAGTCTTAAACGATACACGAATAAACGGTACCTGTCTATAACTGGAAACTTTCATATTCAATATTTTAAACTTTTACCTGCTAAGACAAAACCTTGTATAAAACGGAAATTATCATCTTTTTCTTGCGATTTCGTATTTGAAGTTTTTCAGTCTTTGTATCCATAATTCAGTAAACCTTTCTCGTTCGGAGGTACAGCCCACCCCCCCCGAGCCACACCCTTGGCTATGACATCACCTTAAAAAAACTTTGCCCCCCCCCCAACACACAGTCAGTCTTAAAACAGAACCATATTGATCTTTCCAAAATATCTAACCTTATTATCAAAAATTCTTTACATAACATAGCATACAATGAACAAATATTATTGGTCAAAACTTGATAATTAAAAAGATATATTTACAATTCTCTTCGATCGGATATTTTATCACCAATTGAAGTTGATATTTTCGTGTCTGTTTCTGTATGACTACGTTTGGAAAAAAACATAAAACTTCCCAGGCTTGGCTGCCTGTATCTTTTCATTGCTATTTTATGGATGTTCAAAAATGGATAATTTTGAAATTTCGATGCAAAGAAAAAGAAAGAGTAACAACTAAGGAGTTCAAACTAAAAAAAAAGAGATACTGCAGAGATACTTGTTTGAACTCAAACTAATCCAATACTTCTAGTTTTTTTCCTAATCACCAATAGTGCAATAGTTATTCCTAATCCTCTAATCAGAAAATAATTGTCAATGTGAATGATAAATGAAGATGTTAGGTAGAAAAAGGGGAGATAATGGTTTATGAGATTCTTGTACACCATCAGAAGTGGTCGGCCTGCATTGATGTCACCTGTTGTTGATTTATTGTAGATTAGACTACACACTCCCTACGGTCCATGTCCATCCACCTGACGACCCATACGAACTAGAGCTCCTATAATACCCTTATAGGAGCCTTAATACGAACCAACGGTAGTGACAGCTATGACAATTACCATTACCCTGAATGTGTTTAAAAACGGGCCTTTTGTTAATTGCGTTTAAGAAAAGCATGTCCGGGCTTTCAGAATACAAAAACTTGCGACATCTGGCTATATTTTTTAATCTGAGACAATATTACAATTTTACAACTATACGATTTTTCAATCCTATTTTGGAGAGTTAGGGTGGTCTTTCATTTGGGAACAGGAGGAGGGATAATAGTTTTCCATTAAAGAATTCCAAGTAAAACGGATGCTTGTATCTGCAGAAACTAATGTTAGCACTGTATTTTACGACTGGTGCAACAAGTTGATGGAACAAGTAAACATCCCTCTTTTCCCTAATTCCCTTGAATTTGTATTTTAATGCAAAAGAAAGATTTTTTTAAAGAAATCTAAAATAGTTTTAAAAATCCATTCCTTACTTCCTAAAATTCTTTATTTATTAATGTGTTTCTTCTTTGAAACATTTAATAAATCAGAAAGGCTTGCGTCCGCTCGCGTCCTTAACGTCCCCCTTGGCGAAAAAAAGTAAGGGGACGCTTGACATAAAATAAAAAAGTAGGGGGACGCCGTCCCCCTGCGTCCCCCCTCGACTACACCACTGGATAGTACTAGAAAATGTTTCGATTATATTTCATGTTCGATTAAAAATACACTACGTTGATTATTCTAAGAATATTTTGGCAACTTGTTTTTTTATGTGAATATGTAAAATTTTAGGTTTGTTCGAGAAGATCTGGCTTTTTCCTCTCACAAAAGCTCGAGCAGAAACAAAAATTATCAAAATAAAAGAATTTCATCAAATATTGGTAATTTAAAAGTCAATATAATTAGATATTTTTTAAAGTTATAGTTTAAAAAAGATTCGAAGAAAGAGAAATGAAGCTCCAGCTTAGATCACATCTTTAGCCCATAAAAAAAAAAAAAAAAAAAAAAAAACGAAAATCTGTAGGAAGAGTGTCCCTTAAACATTAGGTATTCTTTTGATATATATATATATGTATATATATATATTACTTCTACAAACTTTCGTTGAAAATTAAAATAAAAACATTATACAGCAAATGTCCAAATAAAATAAATTATATATATATAACATATTAATTTTGCCTTACTTTTTTAATTATAATTTTAAAAACATCTCTCAATATTTTAAAGAACCACCTATGATACAAATTTCCTTCTTTATTATTATATTTTAAAGTATTTTACTGCTATGGAAATTAAAATGGCCAACAATATCACTATACTGGAAGGAATTTGAATGAGTTTGGATAAGTTAAATTTTGGCTCAGTGCTTGAATCTCAGTGTAACCAAGACATAATCAAAATAAATTTTATGTAAATTAGTACTTAATTTAACAGAAAAAATATCTAACAAGTTTTTTAGTCAGACAGTTTAATTTAAAGGTACTCGAAAACAATTTAAATATTTTATTAATATCATTATTTCAGTATTTTACAATATCTTACTGACGTATTAATGTATGGTTTTAAGAAAGAAAAGTATTTTATCAAGTAAAAATGTAATTTTTATAGTAAAAGCTGAAAAATTAAATAAAAATTTAAAAGAAAACTATAAAACCAAATGTCTACAATTTTGAAATAGCTGTTGTTGCAGACTTATCTTAGAAGTGTGCTGTATAATTGTAGCGATCAGATTTTTAAAAAGTTGGTTGATGAGAAAAAAATAAAATGTTATGACATATGTAAAAAATACAGCAAAAATTATTCTTTATTTAACATTTATGTTTTTTTAAAACTAAACTGTTTATATTACTGAAAATCTAATCTTTAATTTTGACAAAAAAATTCAAAGACTGTACTTTTAATCAACCAAGAAGATATGGATGGAGTAAAAAGCCCTTTTCAGATATTTTAAATTATTAGATTTTTACAACAATTTGTGAGAATATACTACAGATATTTAGATTCATTTTAAGCAAAACCTGGAAAATTAATATTTTATTATTTTTTTAAAAAAAGGTAACCAAATCCATTTAAATTATTAATCAACAAAGTGAACCAAGTTCGTTTAATTTTATTTAAACTTCCTTGTAATTAAACTGGGCACTTCTTTTTTAATACTCGGTTTCAGGAAATTATTTCTCTCCCATATTTTTTTTTTTTTTTTTTTTTTTTTTTAAGAAAGCTTTTAAAGTGTTTTTCTTTCTTTTTTTTTTTCATAGAGTTAAATTCTCCTCAAGTATGTCTAAATATAACTAAATGATTGCAAAAGAATTTAAGATAAGAATAAAGTGAAGATATTAAAAAATGATATTTTTATTATTGTTATACATAAATATTCTAAAAAGTCAATGAAATGATTGTGACAAAATTTAAAAAAAGAAAAGTGGAAAAATACTTAAATGTTTTTTCTCTTCTTCTTTTAACATATACAACTTTATATTTGTTTATTCTGTATATTATCGTAATCTCAAAATGTTTAGCAATTGGAATGAATGGATTTTTCTTTCTTATTTTCATTAACAAAAAATTATTTTTCATATTATATTGATAACATAAGTATTTTCTACTTTTTTCATAACATAAACTTACTTTTTTGAAGAGGGGTGGGGGGGGTGGGGGGGGTGGGGGGGGGGGAGGGAAGAAACATTTAATCAAACATAAATGCTCGCAATTCTAAATTCAAAAGTGAATGAGGCTAATTAACAACATTTCTTCCCCTAAATGTGGATTATTCGAATGAAAATATTTCGAAAAAAATATTTTTGACATAAAATTTATTTTCCAAACTATAAAGAACATCACTGTGAAGGATTCTCAATTTTACTTATTTAAAATAATAATAATAATTGAGTCACCTTTTGTTGCTACAGTAAACTCAGTATGAGTGGTTACCAATGATGAGAAATGCATGGCAACACCCTCCACTTTTCATAGAATATACCATGAACATGACACTGTCAGGGGGATGATTTTATTTGTTGTATATGCAACTAGAGAGCCCAAAAGTATTATCTGTGCAGGAACTCATAATTTTTGTAAAAATTTCTGTCACACATGCAAAAAAGACTTTGATGTTAAAGTAAAGCCGTGCTGACAGAATTTGTTTAGGTCTTGTGTCAATTCATCGCAGAACAATTCATCACAGCTTCAATTCACCGTGGTGTCAATTCTTTGGGCCAATAACTCATCGCAACATCAATGCATTGTGTTGGCAATTCTTCACACTGACAACTCATTGCAGCATCAATTTGTCACAATGAAAATGTTTTTGAAGGCTATGATGATAAAATAAAGATAATTTAGTAAAATTATTTAATGGTAATTTGCTTTTTAGATATAGAGAATTATAACTAACAATTTAAAATCATTTTACTAAATTATCTTTATTTTATCATCATAGCCTTCAAAAACATTTTCGTTGCATCAAATTGATGCTGCAATGAGTTGTCGCCATAACGATTTGACGCCACAATGAATTGTGCACCAAGAATCCTTCCGCGATGAATTCTGCATGACGAATTGAAGCAGTACCTTTTTTTAAGAATACTACTGCCTTATTCCTTTTTATTTTAAATAGAAATTCTATAGAGGATTAAAAATTTTCAGAAACAGAGTGTTAAAAAATAATACTCCAAAAGAATATTTTGTTATTCTTTTCACTAATCTAATTAAAAATAAAATTTAAATGTAATAGAAATTTAAATTTAATTAAAAATTAAAAAATGGCAGCTAAAACTTGAAAAAAAAAGTTTTTAAATAAAAATTTACACAAAATTGATTTTGGATATTTCTGGTGTGTGAATTTCTACATTTCAACAGAAATGCAATGATTACCTAAAGTATGGGAAAAGCTAACTTGTCGATAGACATTATACAGAAGAGACAAGTGTATGTCCATGAGAAGAAAATTCTCCTACCTGAGTTCCACTCCACTGCACATCCCCCTGGACTGCAAGAAGCATATTTTAGTGATATATAACAAACCCTACATAAAGTTAGTAAAATAAATTATATTTAGTGGCATACTTTATTTATTATAATATTCTTTCATATCTATAATTTATTATTTTCAGATAAAATTTGCATTATTATTATTATCATTTGATAGAAGTTGTTGTTCTGATTTTCAGTTTTACTTTTAGAATTTACTATAACTATCTGGAGCAAAAGGATTAAACTGAAATCAACCTATTAAATTAGTATTTCATAAGAATGGAATTAAGTAATTCAATTCATATTAATAAATGTTTATTATATTCTCATCAGTATAATTGAAGAAATAAGTGAAGATAAAATTTCCAAGTTGTTGATAGCTTTTTGAAATGTTGCATAAATCTGACATACAGTTACTGCAGTTTTTAACAATTATTTTTAAAATTTATTATTATTTAAGTCAAAGGTTTATTAAATTATTTCTTTCAACTCTTTAAATCAAGGAAGCATAAAATACAAAAATTGTCTTATAAATGTATTTGGGTATTTTCTCTTTTTACAATATTTATAAATTTCCATGTATCCATAGGAAATTAAAGGTAAATAAAACTTATTTTATAATTAAATAATCAATTAGCTATACAAATAATTAAAAAATTGTTTTATGTTTAAACAAATTAATGCAAGGCATAAATTAAACCTAAATTCAGTTTTTAGAACAATGCAATACCTTATTACATGAATTTTAACACTTGAATTCAATAGTGGTTAATAAAACTCATCCCTGTATGATAGTACCATCTTCTAGAAAAAAATAAAAACTATTTTTTTTGCATACATTTTTTTTTATTATATTATTTAATAATTTTAATCTATTACTTCAAATTTTTACATACAATTCACATTAATTATTTTTTTCACTAGCAGCAATTGCGCTGATTTTCAATTTTATTTGTAGGTTTTTACTGTAATTAGCTGGAACAAAAGGATTAAATTGAAATCAACATATTAAACAAGTATTTCATGAATAATTGAGTTAAGTAAGCGACATCAAATCAATAAATCTTTATTGTATTCTCATCAGTATAATTGAAGTACAAAGTGAAGATAATATTACAGTAGAACTCCAATTATCCGAACTCCGACTATCCGAATCGCTGATTATCCGAATCGCTTTCAGAATTTCAGAAAAAAAAATTAAGACGGAAACGTACTGCAATTCGCAAAATAATGATTCTGTCTACGCGCGCTTTTGCTCTTCTCACCGCGGAAGTGACAGGAGAAGATGAAGATGAAGTACCACTTGAGGAATGCAGAAACCTGGACGTTCAGAATGTTCCTGAAATTCCTCGATGTTTAGAAGTTAGTGTTGAAGATATAGGAGAGTGGATGGTGTGTGATTCGTCAGATCCTGGGTTCCAAATTCTAAATGATGATGAACTTAATGAAAGTGTGAGAGAAGAAAGTGTCGAGGATAAAGATGACCTTAATGTCGAAGTTGAAGAAGACATGGGACCATCAGTTAGTGAAGCATTTGCCCGCCTTGAAACTGCGTTGAAGTGGTTGGAGTGCCAGCCCGAGTGTGACCACATGCAACTTCTCACTGTCAAGCGGATGCGCAACTTGGCTGCCCGAAAACGTATGAAGACTGTCAAACAGCTTACTTTGCCCGAGATATTCAGCAAGCAATGACTTTCATTTACAGTACGGTACAACTACACATATAATGTACATATGATGTACATAATGTACAGCACTCGTAAGTACGCTTAACATGTAAAAGTGTTGCCTTTTCATTTAATTAATTAAAAGCTCTTTTTCTTTAAAAATAGCTTTTTCTCCCATTTTCAACATACATACAGTAATTAATTAAAATAGACCCTTTTTTCGGAAAAAATCCAATTATCCGAATTTTTGATTATCCGAATGGGGTCCGGTCCCAATTGATTCGGATAATTGGAGTTCTACTGTACCAGGTTGTTAATAGCTTTTTGAAATGTTGTATAAAACTGATATATAGTTACTTCAGATTTTACATTTATCTTTAGATTTATTTTTTTTAAATTTAACTCAAATATTTATCATTTTTTCCCCTCTCTTTAAATCAAAGAAAAATAAAATTAAAAAAGTCATATAAATGTATTTAACTATTTATCTAACTATACATATTCACGAAAAGTTAAAGTGAAATAAAACTTATTTTGTAATTAAATATTCAATTAGCTATAGAAATTATTAAAAAATATATGCAAGGCATAAAATATAACTGAATTCAGTTTTTGAAATAATTTTAGTACCTTATTACATGACTTCAAACACTTGAATTCAGTAGTCAGTAATAAAGTACTTCCATGTATGGTAATTCTATCTCAGAGAAAAATTAGGTATTAAGAATGAACATGAATTAAGAAATTATATGACATTAGAAAATTTATTTAAATAGAAATTAAAATTAATAATAATTAAATTTGTTGAATTTAATGTAGTTGGAATGCAGTAAAGGCTAATAGTAACCCCCCCCACCCCTCTCCTCAATAAAAAATTAACATATATAAATGAGAATAGCATAGTAAATTGGCTTTCAAAATCTGGTTAATCTGATAAGTGTTTAATGTCTAACAATAAAATTGTTAATACCATCTCATGCATAATGTTACAGTTTAGATATAATAATCTTATAAAGATGTAAATGGAAAACCAAATTAAGCAGTTAGTGCAGAGTTAGTCATAATCTAAAAAAATTTAAACTACAGACATTTAAACTGAACGTGCTTTAATTATTACGTATAATGAAAGAAGAAAAAAAACTAATCGTTGGGGGCCACGGTAATACTTACCCATCATGGATATGCATAATATAAAATATGAAAATAAAACAAGTGTAAGCTACTTATGAAATGCATTGCAATTAGAATAAAATCCTGGCTCGATGACATTCTAAACTTCAAATGCTCTATTACTGAATTGCATAAAAGAAATATCTTTATAACTCCAAAAATGATAATATATATATAACGGTTTATTGCGTCGGATTAAGCATCTCATTTCCAATTAAAATATATCTTTCAATGAAATACAGTGTCATGAAAAATCAAAGAGTGTGGCAAATAGGATTACAAATTTCTCGGCAACAAATTATCTGATCAACTTCATTCTTTATGCAAAATTTACGTTTATTTATTGTCTTTTATATTCACTCCTTAAAATATACAATTTCGAATTTTTTTTTATACCTTTTATCAGAACGACTATTTCAAAAATCTGAAAAAAATAGTTCCGGATAATCGAGGTTACTCAAATACAATAAGCTTCTTCATAATATTTCATACTAAGTACATACCAAATTTTAATCTCAATTTGTTTGGGAGATAGAGCATTAACAGACACCACACAGACGGATGACCATTTTTTTTTTCTAAAAATACGTTTTTCGGAATATCCAGTGTTTGAAACGTGTAAATCCGTTAAAAACAATTTTCGATTTTTAAAACGATTACAAGACCTGTGCTATACTATGTATCAACGGTAAGTAAAAGAATACGGTTTTCAAAGAAACAATTCCTCATTTAACAGGTCTTTGCAATTAAAAAAAAATCTTTACAAGTGTTACATACACATTTGTTTTTAACAATTCTCACCTCTAATGCATTACTAAAATGATGCCATCATAATCTTTCTTTATTGCCTTTGTAAACACATTCATTTTTCACTCATTCTTAATGTAATTTATCTCCCTTTAATGACTTAAAATGCAGGAATGAGAATATTCTAAATTTGCTGGATTTACTATTTTTTTTAAATGTTATCTAACCCCCTCCCCCTTCACCCTGCAAGTTTTGCAAATTTATTTGATCATACAAAAGTAATTATTTTTTTATATTACTGTCGCAAATAAATGTTTATTGCTACATCCCATGTTGATGGATTACATGCTGGATTTTTTCTTAAAATCAAAAATCAGTAAGTTAATTTACACTTTTCGAATAAAATTTATCTGAAAGTACATTTTATCTTTACTCAATTGATTAAACATTAGGATTATCCAATATTTAGAATTTAATATATATGTAATACAGTGAAAGCACTTGTTGGGATATCTAATGGTACTTTTAAGCTTAGTGTTACTGATAGACATCTTTGTATTTTATAATATATATAATAAATATATAATCTGTCTTCTAAATCCCTCCTTTCACAGAAAATTCTGTTTCCTTACCCCCTTCACTTACTCGCACCCAGCACAAAAAGGTTAAAATCTCAAATAGTTAAAATAAAATTATTTTAAAAATTATTAAAAATATATTAAATTTAAAATTATTCTTTAAATTAGGGAAATATAACTGTTTAGCTCTATATATCTATATTCACTTTGTTATATTTAATTTATTGCATTTTTTAAAAATCAAATTAGAGAAGAATATTATTAAATTTAAAATTACAAAAAAATTATTGCACTTATTAAATTTATTTAAAAAATTGTCTCTCTTATTTGGTACTTTTTAATAACAATAAGAGACTCAGAATAGGAGTAGAATCATATAAATTACTTTCTTGAAATTTTCTCAAAATTTCCACAACCTCATTTGCTATTTCCTAGCAAACAAGGAAAATCTTTGATGAGGGGGCAGAGTAAACCATTTCCTACTTTTCACAATCAAGCAGTACAATTTTTGCTTCTAAAAATCTGCAAAATCCTGAAATCTGCACAAACCTTGTTCCCAAGTTCCTCAAAATTCTTACTTTCTGCTAATAACATTTATCTAATATAAATTTGTCTTTGCTCTTTTAGTAAAAAAATGGATGTGCAAAAAGGAAAAAGTACATAAATTGTAAAAAGAATTTTAAATCTAAACACTGGATGTTCCACATATGTAGAGAAAATCATCAAAATAGTATATGTGTAATATGTTTAGCAAATTAGAATTCATCATACTAGATTTGTAACAGCATATTTAGTGGCATATAAGATGCAAGATTTTATTCTATAAGCTTAAATTTTGAATTTAATTTGCTGAAATTTCCTTTTTGTAATGAATAGTTAAAAAATATATATCTTTATTATTTTTACATGTTATTCATATAGATAATATGTAAATCCTACAAAAATTAAAATAACTCTTTAACAAACAAAGAAATATAAATGAAATGATAAAACTAATTTTACAATGATTGATAAAAAAAAAAGGTACACACTAGTTAATCAATATTTAACAAATCTGATCATGTAAATATTATAAATATGCATAAAAAATATTCAGTTTATTATTAGAAAATTCCATGGACAGCACCATCTGTTGGAATTAATAGCACTTGCCATATTGTCCAATTTCTCTGTAAGCTAAAAATCTAAATGTAGTTTGAGTAAATATATAATAACAAAATTCTTCTTTCACTTTAAAATTTTTTATAGGCAATTTCTTAGAGAATCACCTCTATTCCATGGCTACTTAAATAAATAGCTATATGCAAAAATGGAAGTTCTCTGTAAATAATCACATTTCCAGAAATTATAAATCTCAGATCTTATGATCATCTTTTATTCTTAAATTCTTATTTTAAATTTTTATAAGCGACATACAACGCTCACCTGTAATTTTTTATCAGTTTTCTTGTATCAGAACTGCAAGTTATTGGCCAATATTTATGGTATATATTTAGGGGTGGGAAATACATAAATAATGTGGGGTTGTTTAATATATTAGCTTATAAAAGAAAATATACCGATTGAAAATTTTCGAAATAATTATAAGATTGTACATAATTTGTTTACCTGTCCTTTAAATTTTGTTTTAATAATTTTAGTTTTACCACAAATTTTACAAAAAGTAAAGAATTAAGGCTAGAAGACTAAAAAAGAGAAAAGAAAATTTAGGCATTAATAATATTTTTCTTTAAAATCTTCTACTGATTCCTATTGGCATGGGGTATAATATGAGATTTTGTTTAATTTCATTTTTGTCGATCTATGCAAAAGTGTAATATTAATAATTAGTACCAATAATTTTGAACACGGTTCTATGGAGCAACAGGCGTAATTTAGTTTAGTTTGCAATTGCAACAGGTAATATCCAGTTAAAAAATTTCGGCCTTGACAATAGATGGCACCATTAAGAAAAAATAAATCGAACACAGATTTTTAATCGAATTACTTTCTATCTTCCACACAGCGTCATGTCGCCATTTTGTTGAATGTAGCTTAGTGGGGTGTGGTAAGTAATATTTTCTATTAATTTATCAAAATGTTATGTTAATGCTTTTGTATTTGTTTAATATATAGATGGATTAAATATTATGATTTAATTAAACTGATTATAATAAATTCTGATGACTCGAAAATCATCAATCCAACATCAAATTACTATTCATCTAATCAGAGAGTCCACAGATATTTTGTGTAAGGGAAATCAATTAAGTAACAGTGCAGTGTCATACAATATATACTTCTGTTTGTATATAAAGATAGATAAAATGTTTGTTTATATTAAATAAAATGTATAAATATTGGAGAATATGCTTGTGAATGAATTGTCAGAAAACATGCATGCAAAATTTCCTACTTTTGCCAAACCCATTTTCTCTATCTTGCCAAAGCCCCATACTGGAAAAGTACCAAAATTTTTAGCAAACCTTCACTATAATAATTCTTTTTAATAAAAATAACATTCTGATTTTAATAATGCTTTTGTTATAATTTCTTGTTATGTTTTTTTTTTTTTTTTTTTTTTTTTTGTATTTTTCCTTTTTTATTTATTTATTTTTATCTCTTTATTTATTTATTTTTCTGTAATTGGTATATTTGTTAGAGATTATTTCTACGCTTTAATTAAAGTATGTTTTTGTTCATAATTTCGTTTTTTAAATTCATTAGTGTTTCCATATTTCAGAATGAAGTTTATGTAAGAGATTATAAATTGAACACAGTGCACAATAATCATAACCATTTTCAAGCACCTTAAAAGTGATTTTTTTATCTAGTAAGTATATATATTGTGGCAACATTTTAATTTAATAAGTTAAATATTAAATGGTCATTGTCAAACTGCAATGTTATGTATACTACTTTCGTTAAAAATGATTTATAGATATTATATAATGTCAATTTAGTAATACTATAATAATTTTTCTTAATATAAACTGTACTCAGATTTTAATAATATTGTTTTAAAATTGTATTTCGGAAATTATTTCTTTTGTTTTTTAGATAAAATTTATGTAAGAATGATAAATTTAATATTATATATTGTGTTTTCATTTTCATGATATATATATACATATGCATCTGTGGTCATCGGTAGATGTGGCGATGACTAGAGAAAAATAAAGACAAAATAAACTGTTTTCAATTTATGTAAACATATTTTTAAATGCTTTTTATCTTTTCCCCTTAATTTTTGGGCTAAAGATGATGTGATAATAGTGTTATCCTCTCTTTTTTTAAATTAATATTTAGTTCTGCCATCTGTTGCTTTGCAAAATGTAGTGGCTAAACTGGATTGTAGCTTCTAACTTGCTGAAAGGATTCGTCCACATTACCAAATCTGGTCCTGGTGGGTCCCTCTCAGTGGTTCTGACCCGACTCCTTGAGTGGAGGAGGCGACCGGAAGCCGAGAACTGTGGGGACGCTCAATATGGTTTGCGTTCGTCAACACGACAGGGACAGGAGACGACCAGACTGGCGACCTCATCGTGGTCTGCCAGGGGGAAAGGGGTTTCTGAAAGCCGGAGATGTTCACTATAGCCCATACGGTTCGCCCATTCGTGGGTTGTGGGCCGTGGGTCTTCCCTTCGCAATTGAAGGTTCTCTGCAACGCGAGGAGTGGCCAATTATTGGAGTTTCTCCGTAGGTGGTGGAAGGAGATCCTGTAGGCCAATCCCAATGGTTTCAAGAGACTGGGCAAAGGCTAGCAAATGCCAGCCGGATATCTCTCCAAAACTTGGCCGAGGAATTGACGGAGGCAGGATCGAGCTCTGAAGAGCACGATTCGTGGTGACTCTGTAGTGCGCTGGGCGTCGGGAGAAAAGGTGTGTAGCAACTATCTGCGATGTTCCAGCGGCAGGTGAGATAGTCGTCTCAGACGACCCCACATCATCCTCTGCAGCTGGAGAGTTGTGAGCCGCCCTTAATGGTCATCACAGGAAGTGCCCGAATCAAAGGGACAGTCACTATCCAAAGGTAGTGTAGGTCTGCCAGGGACGAGACCATTCTCTTTGAGGAGGGGGAACAACTGCGTCCAGCCATGTGACTACGAGGAACCGGGCCGGAGGCTACTGACTAACACGGCATCGATCAGGCCAAAATTTGAATCCTCAGTCCGAAACCCACTCTGGCATGTCTCTTGTGCAGCCAGGAGTTTCCACATCTGGCGGGCAGATGAGTGGCACGTCTCCTAAGTTTCTTTTACTAATCTCGATACCCATCTCTTTGATGAGTCCAATAGTGGTGTCTTAGGGTTCTACGATTATTTGCATGCTTTAGTGATATTACATGTGGATGATATCGTCGAATGGGATTGTTGGGCTACATCCTAGTTCTGCCTAGGGGGTTTTAGCCTCACAGGAATTCATTCAGCGGGTGACGACCTAACCGAATTCCTCCTATGGGAAAGGACCGAGTTTCCTCGTGGTCCTGGGTCGGTGAGAGGCACCTTTGTCACATGTAGTGACACCCCATTTAAGATGAGACTAGTTGCTTGCTCTTCCATGCATGTCAACGTTCAGATGCCGTGGAAAAGCAAGAGCCATCGTGGAGCCTAGCATATGACCTAGGGACTGACTCTCCTTCTGGGGTTTCGGCGATGAAGTCCCTGGGTGTCCTCAGCGGTTCATCAGGTATCTGTCCCATGTGGAAGTTTTAACTGATGTGGAGTTACTGTCGTAACAACCTGTGTCGTCGACACTTGGTAAATTGGCTTTGGGGTCTGTAGTGGGGAGCGGCCCTGTGCCGGTCGCAGTGCCGTAGCCAGACAAAGCTGCTAGCACGATAAAAGTCCATTAGAGACTTGGGCATGATGGTCAGAACGTGCCGGGCACCTAGTGGCGCAGCCTACTTTTACCAAATCTGGTCGTGCTTGTGCACGCATATTCTCACCCCTCGTGACCAATTAGGCTGCAGAAATATTTACCAGTTTCTGAGAAATATTGCATCTAGTCATCTCTAAATTTTACGAATCCATTCTTTGTGCATTCAGAGGAAAATTAGCATGTGTATTTTATTTTTACGCCTTTTCCTTTTTTAAATTATTCTAGATGAAATCTATTTTATTCTTTACTAATGCTATTAAATTAAAACAGATGAATAATTTAATTTTTTTCGCAAATACTATAAATAGATTGAATGAACAATTTAGTAATTTTTTTCTTCATAATTAAACTGTGTTCTGAAAATTATCACTTTTAATATGTTGTGGGTACATTAATGTGATAACTTTACGAATTAACCATCTACTATTCCGTTTTTTTATCCCCTTTCGGGACCGAATTATTTCGTAATTTTCAGAAAAATTACTTTTACGTTAATAATACTAAAAGTAGTTATCCAAATCACAAAAGATAAGGCTTACTTAAATTTAAAGTCTAGTTATTTTGCTTAATATATAATATAATAGTATATAGTATATGTATAGTACAATAGTATAATGTATTGTATATGTATAGTATTGCTTTTTAATTCATATGAAAATGGAAAACGTTCAGAAAATGTTGGCTTTAAAAAGAATTCATACCTATAAAAGATCCACCTAAACTGAAGATCGTATGAATAATCATTTTTGTTAGAATAAAAAAAGAAATGTTGGAGCTACTGAAACAGAAGTAAAATTTTTATAATCTTTTTATTGAGATGATTTGCCACAAAACGCGGAGACTGGATCTGGAGACATGGCAGTGCCTCGGCCTAGTCGACAGAGCACAGCCATAAGCATCCTTTTCTAGAAGCAACTCAGGGCACTTTTAACTCCCCCCCCATATTGTCACTCACTCACGCATCATAAAAAAATATTATGTAGATCCCACAGGCCTAGAAACTTGAAATTTGGAATAAAGGTAATGTTTCAGATACAAAGAAAGGAAAAATTATAAAATCCAAAAAATTCACAGAAAAAACATTCAAAAATTCAACAAATCCCAACAAAATTGAAGATTGAAAATAATACGATCTTCTAATCTTAGAAACAAAAAATTTTGTGTAAAGGTAGTGTTTAGAATTCAGAAAAAGAAAACATCAAAAGTACAATAAAAATTGAAAATAAAATTAAAAAATCGAAAATTTGAAAATAATGCGATTTTGTTGAGCTAGAAACTTGGAATTTATAATAAATGTTGTATTTAGAAAACAAAACATGGAAAAATTCAAAAAGTAAAAAAAATGAAAATTTGAAACTAATTTGATTTTTTAGCCTTAGAAACTTAAAATTCGGCTTAAAGATAGTGTTTAAGATTCAGAATAAGGTGAAATGAAAAACACAGTAAAATTCGAAAATAAAATCGAAAAAAAGGAAAATTTGAAAATAAAATCGAAAAAAGGAAAATTTGAAAATAATTCAATTTTATAGCACTAGAAACTTGAAATTTGGAATAAAGGTAATATTTAGGATGCTATTTAAGGAAAAACTAAAAAAAATACAAAAAATTCGTTAAAAAAATCCGCAAAATTTGAAAAAAAATGAGGAATTGAAAATAATTTGATCTCGTAGCCATAGAAGCAGAAAATTTGTGTAAAGGGATTCAGAAAAAGAAAATAAATTAAAAACACAACAAAAATCGAAAATAAAATAAAAAAATCGAAAAAAACAAACAAAAATTGGAAAATAATTTAATTTTTTAGAGCTAAAACTTGAAATTTGGAATAAAGGTAAGATTTAGGATACAAAAAAAAAGGAAAAAATTAAAAAATCTGGAAAATTTGAAAAAACAATCGATTTTCTTGCTTTAAACTCATCGTGAAAGGTAGTGTTATACAGAAAAAGCAAAAATTAAAACACAAATTTGATAATAAGATAAAAAAAATTGAAAAATATTGAAAAATTGAAAATAATTCGATTTTGTAGCGCTTGAAATTTGGAATAAAGGTAGTATTTAGGATACAAAAAAAAGAAAACATCTGAAAAATTCGAAAAAAAAAATGAAAATTTGAAAAAAATTTGATCTTGTAGCTTTAGAAACTAAAAATTCAGCATAAAAATACTAGTATTTAGGATACAGAGAAAGGAAAAATTAAAACGCAATACATTTGAAAAAAAAAAAAGTAAAAAAATCGAAAAAATCTCAAATTTGAAAATAATTCCATTTTGTAGCGGTAGAAACTTGAAAATTGTAAAAAAGGTAGTATTTAGGATACAAAAAAAAAATTAAAAATCCAGAAAATTAGAAATTAAAAAAAGAAATTTTGTAATTTAAAATAATTCAATCTTGTAGTGTAAAGGTAGTCTTTATGATTCAAAAGAAGAAACATTTAAAAAATTTGTAAAACTCGAAAATAAAATCGAAATATCTGTAAAAAATCGAAAATTCGAAAACAATTCGATTTTGTAGTACTAGAAACGTGAGTTTTACGATAGTTGTCTTATTAGCTAGTACACTGCTCCTAATTGTTTTATGTTATTTTTCCGGATTATGCATTTTTTTTCTTTTGTTTACGAATTTCGGTATAGAAAAGCTCCGCTATAGACTGGCTACGTTATCGGCGTTTTCTTTATAGACATGTTTGTTTTCTTTTGCAGGTTATACTCTATTTAATTTGCATATGACATATCGATTGTTAAATGATGTTAGCACCACAAAATTTTTCACAGCTCCCCCTCCCGACATTACTGCCTGGTTATGGCTTGATAGTCCTTTCTAAATAAAATCATGTTGACTTTAAGACTATCTAGATTTATCTGTAAATTGAACCTAAATGATCCTAAGAATACGGATCAAAGAATTACTACATTGGCATGACAATCAGGAAAATTAGAAGTAAAATTGAAAAATCAATAAATTTATAAAAAGTCGAAGGTTTGAAAATAATTTGATTTTGTAATTCCTACAAGCTTGATTGACATTTAGCAGAAAGGTAGGGTTTAGGATACAAAGTAAGGAAAATTTTAAAAATCTGGAAAAGACAGAAAGAAAACATTGAAAAATCAAATATAGTTTGATTTTGTGAAAATTTCTGGAAATTTTAATTTGGGCTTTCTTTTTATCCTAAACAGTACTTTTGTGCTAAATATCAAGTATCTAGGCTGTGAGTAATATCTCAGATGGATAGCACCTTTCCTGGTAGCAGTTGAGAGTACTTTTGACTTCCCCTCCCATAACTTAGTGCTTGCTTATTTACCTGAAACCTCTTTTTATCTACAGGACTTTGCAAATGAAACTAAAGCTTCAAATTTTTGGTACCTGCAAATAATAGGGACAGAGTATGGGCATAGCGAAAATCAGTGGATGATCTCCAAAAAGAGCCCAAAATCAAGAAAAGGAGAATTACTTAATAAGAAGTGAAATCTCATCAAAAACGTCACCTGTAAAAAATAAATCCAAGTCTCGTGACTCTTTTACCATAAAAATTGCTGATATCGTAAAAAGCCAAGTTTAGCCATCTTATTAACTCTGAAATTTTCATTCCCGAATCACTCCTAGTCTCTACATTTTTAATTAATTATTATTTTGTGACTTGGCAATTATGGAGCACGAGGATGTGATGTATATAATTAGTCTTAATCAAATAATACTATAACATATTAAGGTGTAATAATTTCCCTGTGCTTATATAATTTGCCTTAATTAAATTATCTCATCCCATAATATAGTAAGGTGTAATAACTTCCCTGTGCTGCGTAATTGCCAAGTCACAAAGTAATAGTTAACTAAAGGTGTAGAGAATAGGAGTGATTCGTGAATGAAAATTTCAGAGTTAATAAGATAGCTAAACTTGGATTTATACAATCTCAGTACTTTTTACGGTAAATGAGTCACAAGAGTTGGCTGCATTTTTTACAGGTGACGTTTTTGATGAGATGCTATTTACTCATTTTTGTTTCAAAAATGCATAGTTACAAAATTGTACTTTTTGAAGTATTAACATGTATGAGATAAAAGAAAGTTTTAGGATTGGCTCATCCAACTACTTATTTATTATAATGCAAGTACATTTCTTGTTTGGGGAAAAAAGAACATACCGTGTTATACAGAAGTGCACTTAATTTTCATTCTTTAATATGGATTAACAATAAAGTGTATTAACAATTTTAAAATATAAATTCAACAGCATGGAACAGACTAGTTTATAATACACAATTGTATAGTTGTTCTAATCTATTGTTAAAAAATGCTTTATAATACATAACTTCAGCATTGCTGATACTGATTGGATCTGGAAATTGTTGTGAAAATTTTAAAGTGAGAGAGGTAGATGGGTCGTTTTTAATTTACATGCAAATTTCCTGTCTTGAAAATGAAGAATTTTTTACTTGAAAAATGTTTAGAGGTTTTTTTACGCCCTGTTATTACTTTTAATATACATTATTTGCTCATAAAAACACATTAAGTATGTTTAAGACTTTATTTACTAAGCAAAAAATATTAAAGAATTCATCGCCCACTTTTGGGGCTGTCCCAAAATCAAGTTTCTTTGCAAGATATTGTTTATTTAATTATTATAGTATGTTCTATTATAAACAAATTCTTGCACATGAGAATAAGAATGTCACATTCTTATCCTCATGTACATTCTTATTCTCATGTGCAAGAATTTGTTTATAATAGAACATACTATAATAATGAAAATAGTACTATATAAATTAGTTCTTCAATTCCCTGTTTTGTTATATTTTTTTTTTCAATTAAAAGTAGGTGTCCCTGTTTTTTGTAATTTCTGTTATGTAACCTCTGTTACCACATATATATTTTTTAATTTCCAAACGAGTGTAATACAAGACACAAATGAATTTTATAAGTAAAAAAGTAGTCACAATAGTCGTTTTGAAATATTTTTTATGAATATCAGACACAGTGGACTAATTAATGTTTTTCTTGGGAGGGTGTTTTTTCTCTCTGTAACTTCTGTTACCAATTATTCATCACATTTATATTGAGATTTTAAAATAATTACAAATAAATCAATTCACATTGCTTTTTACTATTAATTTAAATAATTAGACTGATGAGTAAACCAAATAAAGTGTTTTTCAAGATAATTTTTTTTCGTTCTGAATGCAACCTCTGTTACCAGATACAGATGTTATTCTTGAAAATTATTTATCAATTCATTTAATTAAGACAGCTTTTGGTGTAGTAAACTTAAAATATCATTCCTAAGATATCAGTATAACAAAATTACTAAATTAAGTGTTGGTTTTTGTAATTTTAATTTCCTTTGATAACAGAGGTTACCTTATGTAACCTCTGTTACCAGATAATATAGGTTACAGATGTTATTCTTTAAAATTAGCTATTAACTCATCTAATTAAGAAAAATGTTGGTGTAATAAATTATAAACATAACTTCTAAAACATGAGGAGAACAAAATCACTAAATTAAGTTTGTGTTGGTAATTTTTTCATTACTTTATATAATTTTTGTTACATCGTGTAACCTCTCTTATGAGTAGTAATTAATTTCTGAAAAATTTCTATTTTGATTATTCTGTAGTCTACCAATAGATTTATTTACTTCATAATTGGCCACACATTAAATTGCTGTGAGAATCATTTCCATTGCAAAGTCTGGAAATGGTCGAATAACTCGAGAAATATACATCAGATTGAGAAACAGAAAAATACGTGTTCAATATTTTAGAAAAAATTATTCAGGAATATCAAAGTTGCCATTTTTCTTAAATAGTGAACACGTATTTTTCCGTTTTTCGACTCAATGCATATTTTTTGAGTTATTGAACTTTTCAATTGAAACGACTCGCACAGCATTTTCTTAATTACAGCGCCATCTACGATTTTCTGAAGAAAATTTTAAATGCAAAAGTTATGTATTTTTTCTCGTAGAATCCGAATCTACAATAAAAAAGGGGGGTTATAATTTAAGATTTCAAATTTGTCCCCTTTCCTCCCAGGTGGCAGAGTTGGAGGTCAACTTTGATATCCCTAAATAGATTTTTCAAAAATATTGAGCACATATTTCCCGTTTTTCAAACTGGTGCATATTTCTCAAGTTATTCGACCATTTCCAGACTTTTCTGACACCCTGTATATGTCACATGAATTTCAACTGAGGAAAGACTAGGAATTATCAGAACAGTAGAAAAATGATTCTTTAAATTTTTTCAAACCAAAATGCACCACAAATTGGGGTTACCTTGAATTGTTTATACTATTTGGGACTCTCCACCCGAAAAATTATTTTAAGTTAGTCTTGGATCTACTTATTGAGAGAATTGACATGATTCACCATTACTCAGCAGGTAAGTACATTAACTAGTAACAGAATACATCCACGACTGATTTAAAACATTTTTTATTTGGGTTCAAGTAACCCCAAGTTGAGGTACTAAAAATTCATTGATGTCTAATAAAGAAAACAAATCGAAAAGTTTGACATTTCAAGAGTTTTTCTTTTGAAAAGTACACTCTTAAGTGAAATAACATCGTCTGCATGGTGAGAAAGTCAAAAAACACTGAAGTAACAAATTTTAAAACAATGCATTCGACAACTTTTGCCAGCTAAGGCATCTACATGGCAGAAGCATATATTGTTCCTTTGGACTCCTGCAATCTAAATTCAGAAATTAAACTAGATTTGAAAAACACATACAAAATCATGGTTTTCTCCAAAATATTTATTTAATCAAAATGAATGTAGATGTTTGTAATATCTGACTAAACTATTTTTATTAATTTATATTGTTATTGGATTTTTTTTAAGTTTTAATGATTAAAAAAGGAAATTCAAAGTCTTTTACAATTACCACATTTGAAACTTTCTTACACTTTTGTCTTACAACTTGTGCTCCTCCACAGCCGTGCGATTGTGGGATCGCTATAATATCTAAAATTACCACAGCTGTTATCACATGCAAAGTACTTTTAAAAATCTGTTAGAGGAACTCCAAACTATGTTTAAATCTTTATTTCTTATAGTTTCTAAAAATACTAACAGAGTTCTTTAAAAATACTAGTGAATTCTGATACATTGTAACTTTAAAAAAACGTTTAACAATTAGAGTCTTTTAAAATTACCACATTTTCAAACTTTAGAAACGCTATTTACGAAACTGGTGAATCTTAAGTAGAGATCTAAATCTCAACCAACCTAATTTTACATAAATCCACAAAAAATTCTACTTGGCATTTTTAATATAAAACGATTCACATTAATTCTTTTACGTTTGAATAGCTCTAATTTTTGCTGAATAAAAAACGACTGTGTGATTCTAGATAATTATTATCCATCTAGTTTTATTTTATCTTTTAAAAATCCAGTAAATAGTTTCGATTATTAATACTCACAATAATTCATTTCTTTTTATCACAAATAGCAAAAAAACTATAAAAATATAAATATTTAAGAAATATGAAATATTACTAATAGTTTAGTTTGTTTTGAGCAGATTTTAGAAAAAAAAACCTTCATAAAATCTGCTTTATAATTATTTATCCATCATTTATTTGTTGTTTTCATTTATAATCATCTATTGCTTCTTCATTATTTAATGTTGAATTTGTTCTTTTATTTCAGAGAATCGTTATGAAATTTCCTTATTATCACACAATAAATAACTCTGGTATCGATTTTCTTGTTACACAAACCATTTCATTTCTTGTTTCGTTTAAACCAGGTTCTCGTTAAACCCGATCTCGCTATAAACAAGTATGACTGCCTTAATAATTTTTTACTACACAGTTACATAGTTATTCCCACATAATGTTGCAACATTATTTATAATAAATATCTGTAACATTTCTAACGTATGTATATAGAAAAAAGTAAAAAGAAAAAAGTATCTTGTCAATACCTTATAGCTTTTCACGCTTGCACATTTTTTAGCCTATATCATACATTAGCTTCAAAATGGAGAAATCCTAGAACAATTAGGACAGGAGAAAAGGCAAGACTCTAAATCAAGAATTTTGCGAATTTTTTTTTTGTGCTCCAAAAAATAAAAAATAAAGGAAACTTAGTATTTTCATGATTTTTTTAAAAAACAAATCATTATTAGTGAATTGACAAAAACATGAAAGGTGAGAAAATACAAAAGATGAAATTAACAAATTTGATAATCATGCTCTTAACAACTTTTGACAGCAAAAGCATCTACTGCTTTGAAAGAAAGTTCTCTTCATATGGTTTGCACAATATAAATTGAGAGATTCAGAATTATAAAAGGAAACAAATAAGTTGATTTGTTCAAAATATTTAACTAAACAAAATCAAAGTAGATGTTTCTAGTAGCTCACTGAATTATTTATATTTCATAACAACAATGAGGAAGCAAATCCAACTTAAGTTTTAATGATACAAAGATTTTTCCAATTAATTGAAATTTATATGATTATTTTCTCTATTTTTCTTGACCTTTAAATGTTAAATAGATAAGTATTCTGTTTACAAATGTGTATAATGTGATACTTTATGCACAGAATTACAGGAAATACAGAAATTTTAGCCATAAAATATCTTTTATGGAATAAAAAGTTTAATAATTAAAAATGCAATTTTTAAAAATTATCTACTTTTTGGCTTTTTCACACTATCATATGCTTCTTCGTCTGTCACACTTGCAGGGTTGGTAGATTTCGGCCTCTGAATATGACACTGACAGACATTGAATAGACAGAGCTAAGTCTGTACCAACTCGGAATCTTTGCAAAAACCAATAAGTAGAGTTATTTCTTAAAACTTGTGTAATAAATTCACATTTTTTATTTCTGTATATAAGAAATACAAAAATAAATGGAAAAAACAAAGATTTATATGTAGTTTATTCTTCCTCTAATCTTAGCAGATTTGTAAAAAATATTTAAATTCAGTTATAACAAATGCAATAAAATACACTAAATATTTACAATTTATTTGATGATAATTTTAAATTTAACGCATCTGTTTTTATTTATATTGCAGGTGCAGATGTTTGTGAAATTAATTCTGAACATACCGTGAAAACACTTCTGAACTCAAATTCTGTTTAAAAACTGTATTGTGAAGTATTAACTCAGTACTGTTGATTTCTGGAAAAATGCATAGAAAATCTCCACTATCTCACATGTTATTCATTTAATGGTAAGAAGAAAGCAAATCGTTTATAACAGTTTAATACTTATTTACATGTGTGAAGTAGAAAATAGATTTTTTATTTAGAACTATAATTGAGTTTTTGGTAATTTGTCTTTGTTTTAAGAACTTCTGGTAAAACATTTCCTCAGAAATGTAATTAAAAATATACTATTGTACTGATACTATGAAAAAACTATTTCACTCGTGAGATCTGCAATTGAAGACTTTATGACAAATCTAAATTATAGAGGTGCATTCGTATTCACACTCAGCAGTGTGATGTCTAATTTAGAAAAGCATCATTACGTTCATACCAAAAATAAATTATTCACATGTGAGGTGTGCAAAAAAGCATTTTCTGATAAGTCTCATTTATATCAGCATTTTCGTGTTCACACTAAAGAGAAACCTTTCTCTTGTGAGGTTTGCAACAAAGAATTTTCTCAAAAATCTACTTTGAATATTCATCTCCGTATTCATACTGCAGAGAAACCTTTCTCTTGTGAGGTGTGTAATCAAGGGTTTTCTGAAAAATCTAATTTAAATAGACACCTGCGTGTGCACAATAAAGAGAAACCTTTCTCTTGTGAGGTGTGTAGCCAAAAATTTTCTGACAAATCTCATTTAAAAATCCACTTGCGTGTTCACACTGCAGAGAAACCTTTCTGTTGTGAGGTGTGTAATCAAGGCTTTTCTGACAAATCTAATTTAAATAAACATATGCGAATCCATACTAACGAGAAACCTTACACTTGTGAGGTGTGTGACAAAGGATTTTCTAGAAAATCTCATTTAAATGTCCACCTGCTTCTACATTCAAAAGATAAACCTTTCTCTTGTGACGTGTGCAAGAAAGGATTTTTTCAAAGATCTCATTTGAATATTCACATGTGTGTACATACAAAAGAGAAACCTTACTTTTGTGAGGTGTGCAACAAAAGATTTTTCTACATTTGTCATTTGAATGTCCATATGCGTACTCATACTAAAGGGAAAACTTTCTCTTGTGAGGTGTGCAACAAACGGTTTTCTAATAAACATCAATTAAATAGACACCTGCTTATTCATGCTAAAGTTAAACCTTTCTCTTGTGAGGTTTGCAACAAAGAATTTTCTCAAAAATCTACTTTGAATATTCACCTTCGTATTCATACTGCAGAGAAACCTTTCTCTTGTGAAGTGTGTAATCAAGGGTTTTCTGACAAATCTCATTTAAATAGACACCTACGTGTGCACACAAAAGAGAAACCTTACTCTTGTGAGGTGTGTAGCCAAAAATTTTCTGACAAATCTCATTTAAAAGTCCACTTGTGTGTTCATACTGCAGAATAACCTTTCTGTTGTGAAGTGTGTAATCAAGGGTTTTCTGACATATCTAATTTAAATAAACACGTGCGAATCCATACTAAAGTGAAACCTTTCACTTGTGACGTGTGTAACAAAGGTTTTTCTAGATAATCTCATTTAAGTGTCCACCTGCGTGTTCATTCAGACGAGAAACCTTTCTAGTGACGTGTGCAAGAAAGGATTTTCTCAACGATCTCAATTGAATATTCACATACTTAAGCGAAACCTTACTTTTGCGAGGTGTGCAACAAAAGATTTTCCCAAAAATGTCATTTGAATGTCCATCTGCGCATTTATACTAAAGTGAAACCTTTCTGTTGCGAGGTGTGCAACAAAGTATTTTCTAATAAACGTCAATTAAATAGACACCTGCTTATTCATACTAAAGGGAAACCTTTCTCTTGTGATGTAAGAAGGGGTTTTCTGACAAATCTAATTTAAATAGAGACGTGCGAATCCATACTTAAGACAAACTGTTTTCTTGAGAGGTGTACATCAAAGATTTTTCTATCTCACATGAATGTTCACCTGCATGTACATACATAAGAGAAACTTTTATCTTTATCTTTACCTCTAACAAAGAGATTTATGTAAAATCTCATTTAAATTGCCACCTGTAACTTGTATGTGTTGGCCTGTTATTGTTTAAAGAGACTTATTTTCTTTATTGAGTTTACAGTAAAGATTTTTATAACTCAAATTTGAATTTAAGCATGTGTACTCAGATTTAGAAAAAAATTTCATTTCTAAAATCTGAAACGTATTATTTATTTATGAATAAGAAATTTCTTTAAGAATATAATGAGGTAATTTCTTAATTATAAAAAAGTGTAAATATTCTTTCATGATATAGGGATTGGTGATTAATAAAGCATTTATGCTGTTATTAAATTTAAATTAATTCAAAACAAAATCGTTTCTTTATATAATTTGTTTACATATTGATATACGTAAATTGTCAAATTCGCTTAGTTTCGATATTTTGAAATGGGCTTCCAACATATTAAAATATCTATTAAAAGTATTATGCATATAGTACATATTATTTAAATCTGAAAAGACAGATTAAACTGGTTAATTCTAAATTTTGTCTTCACTAAGGAAGACAAGGGTATGGTTGTATCAGTACCTGAGCTCAAATGGTGTTGCTCAGGGCCAATTTTGCATTAAGTATATTCATATGTAGATTATGCAGGTGACTCATCGCATATTTTTAACAAGACTGAAAATTTCTATGTATGCCCTACTTCAACACACTTCAATCCTTTGTACCTAAATTTCGTATTTTTCATCATCAAAAATCATTTTGCAATACTGAATTTATTTTCTGTGTTGTCATTAAAAATTAACTCTTTTGCAATTACTCAAGTTGAGTCTTACTTTCATTTGATTATTAATTAATACAAAATATAAATTTCTCTTTGAGAATTCAATATACCAGTTTAATACCATTTCATGAAAGAAAAAAAATATTGTTAAAAGTTGATAATTTTCAATCGCTAAATTGCATTTTATCTGAACAGTCTAAAAATGAAACCCAGCATTGCAAAATTTGTAGCTAAAACATTTATTAGAATAATTTATGTTTACAGTTGAACTATATTTAATTATCACTTTAATCATTTTTCTTTTTTGATAACAGATATTTTTGTGAAGCAAAAAGTCTATAAATGAGGTGTGTAAAGTAAAATTGTTTCTTTTTTTAGCTCGGCTGATTCTTATGTCTAATGTATAAATATATAATGTAATTGCAGAAATGAAATAAGTAAACGCATAATTATGACCCATGTTATGTAATAGTCTAGCATCTTGTTGATTTTAAATATATTTTTTTAAATACAGATTTAAATGCTTAAGTGATAAAAGTAGAACACAAAATGGCTTACAAAAACATTGCAATACAATGATCGACATGTTTCGAACACACAAACGGGGACATTATCAAGATCTACATGATAAACAAGCTATTCTTGCAAAAGTATTTGAAAATAAACCTTAAAAACATAAGTCATGAGATCATATGTGTAAGAAAAGCACGTGCTTAAAAATAGTCCACTATAAATGTAAAAAATAATATTTTTTATTGTTTTTTTTTAAATTGAACAAGACCTTGTGCCAGATTTTAGGTAATTCAAAAGAAGCTGATTCGTTGCATATGTTCTCGTTATGCATATAGATTTCAAGTGATTCACAAATAATAGATGGGAAATAAAGAAGAAATTCGCAACATTATGTACCATGACCTCAACAAATTAATAAAACAACCTACAGTTCTATCAAAAAATGAATTAAATACCCTGAAGAATCTAAAACTTGATCCAGAAATTATCTTAATTGAGACGGATTAATCCAATAAATTAGCTATATTAAATACTAATGACTATAAAAACAAGATGCTTGAATGTATTAATGATATGGCCTGTGTAGAAGTCAAGAAGAACCCGCTTAACATAATTAACAAAGTTACTGAAATTGTCAGTAAAAGTAATAGGTCAGATTAAGTTATTCTCAGAGTTGATAAATTGGTTTTAAACCCAACAATTGTAGGTAGACTTTAGGATCTTAAGGCAGGGATGTCAATAAGACAAATTGTAACAAAATGCTCAGGCCCCACTAATTACATAGAAAAAGCTTTAGTGATTTTATTGAAAAATATCTTACCTGGTTCAGCTCATGTAATAAGTTCAACAAATGAATTCATTCAATGTTTGATTAACACCAAGTTTCCCGAGAGATGTTTATTAGCTAGTCTAGATGTCGTCTCTTTATACCCATCCATTGACACCCACAGTGTCACCATAATAAGTAACTACATTGACAGCATAAGGAACGTAAATGAAAACATAAAAAACGCATTAAGAAGTAAAGTGCTCTTAATCCCATAGTTAATAATAACTATTTTACAATCGACAACAAGATTTATAAACAAAATAATGGGGCCACCGATGGGTTCACCTATATCTGGACTTTTAGCACAATTTATATTACGACATTTAGAAACTGATATATTTCATAAATTAGATTTTACCCCCCCCACACAGATATGTAGATGATGTTTTCATTATACGGCAACATACGGATACCTTACTTAAAACTTTTTTACTCAAATCAATTACCTGAATTCTAAGATTAAATTCTCTTTAGAAGTTGAACAGATTGGTACACTCCCGTACTTGCATGTACTGTTAATCAAAGCCCACCATGGAATAGAATGCACTGTGTATAGAAAACCAATAGCCAATCAATCCATTATCCGACATAATGCTCAAGCATCTTTTTCCTACAAAATTTCTGCATTGAGGCATTTTATTAAGTGAGACTTTACAGTCTGTACTGCAGATCAGTTAACCAATGAAATAAATAAAATGAATCAAATAGCAAGAGACAATGGATATAATGAAAGAACTATTAATAAAGTAATTACGAGCATGGAGAAGAGGGAGAAGAAAAAC
The DNA here is from genome assembly GCA_963931845.1 of Maratus michaelseni. Classification (NCBI taxonomy): domain Eukaryota; kingdom Metazoa; phylum Arthropoda; class Arachnida; order Araneae; family Salticidae; genus Maratus; species Maratus michaelseni. The sequence continues at coordinate 321,043,617 of OZ007596.1, read as the reverse complement.
TTCAATAAACAAAATTCAAAGTCATCTATTTCCCTGGTTTCTCTGAAAGTTTGAAATATAAACTTAACAAATTCAATATATGCGTTATCACAAAACCATCCATAAAATAAAAAAAAATGTAGTTTGTAAGAAAATAGACCCAACAGAGCCATATCAACTATCAGGTGTTTATCAAATCCCATTCAACAAAGCAGATGGACCATTGCAATATTATATAGGAATGACAGCTAGAAAGTTTAAAACAAGATTAAAAGAGCATAGGACAGATATCAAATATGACAGAAGAACTACATCTTTGTAAAGATTACATAGATCCAAGATTTTAAAAGTCGTTTCTAAGAATAGCAAAATAATTTATCCATCAAGGCTTTATTTCTCATCTATAATCCATGAATCTGTTGACATCTACATGCATAACGAGAATATAACAACGAACCAGCCTCTTTTGAAATACCTAAAATCTGGCATGAGGTCTTGCTCAATTTTGAAAAAGCAATAAGGAAATATTAATCTTCTCGTTGACTGTTTTAAGCACATACTTTTGTTACACGTATGAGCTCCTGACTCATGTTTTTTAGGTTTATTTTCAAATATTTTTGTGAGAATTATTCGTTTATCAAGTGGATCTTGATAATGGCGCCATTTATGCATTCGAAACATGTCGATCATTATATTAAATGGTTTTTATGAGCTTTTTTGTGTTCTACTTTTATTACTTAAGCATTTAAATCTGTATTTTAATGATAATTAGTGATTTTATTATATGATTATGAATTTCTTTTTAATATGATTGTCATGTAGTTCACACATGAGTAAGTTTTAAAATTAATACCTTGACTCCATGTTTTATTGATTCTATCTACATTTATTTACCTCTTTTCTTTTGCCTTTTTTATAATTTAGTATTTATGTTGTTGTTGTTGTTTGAATTGAGAAATTTTTGTTTGTATTTCTGATAGCATAATGTATAAATAAATATGTGTAATGTGTTTTCTCACTATTATTTTATTTTCAAATTATTTTTGCCTCTACACTAATCAATGCAAAGATTGCATCTTTTTAGATCAAAAATATATTTGCAGTAGCAGGAATTTATGGGTTACCTAAACACTACATTGATCTACTATAATATTTCAATAGAAGTTATTATTTTATTTTGTTTATACGTTAAAATCTAATATTAAACTTTTTAAATTACTGTAATTATGATTTCCGACTTTAAAACTTTATTTACTTTAGGAACAAGCTCTGTTGTCTTTTTTGAAACTTGTAATTCAATTTATAAACGATTGAAAATCAAAGATTGCTATGCTACTTACATAACAATAATAAACAAAAACGAAAAATTATGCGTCAGCATAATTTATGTAGCGCGTCCAAAATAATTTTACTAATCTTTATCGTTAATACAATGAAATATGACATAAAAGCAAAGAATTTGGAAAACGCATAACATATTTAAAAAGCTAATTTTAGGAATTATCAACAATATTCAAAAAAATATCTGATACCTTTTGTGCAGCCATGTATATGATCTATAGATTTCTATATATATCATATAGAAGGCTAAATTTTAGTTCAGATACGAAGCACGTAGTACTGTTTAAAATTTCCGTCAATAAACTTAAATGTACTCCAGAACTTTTGCGATGCCCTGTATATGATCTATAGAATTTATACACACGAAGTAATAGACAAAATATGAGTTAAAGTTAAAAACGTGTTCAGCAACTGAAAAAGAACTTCCAGCAATTATTCTTAACAGACAGTACCAAATTCTTTTATGTGTCCTTGAAAATGAACGATGAATGCTATACGCACAATATTCTATACTAAGCCTCTTGTAAAGCACCTTAGTGGCGTATATAAATTTCAATTCGTTTGAAATAGTTAAACATTATTAAATTAAACCGCAAACGATTTTTCTCCATAGGCCGTAATGCAACAGAATTCTTTTGAGTGTCCCAATAAAAAAATTTTAAGTGCTATACACACCCTTTTATATAGTAAGCCTCCTGTAGTGCACCTCAGTGATATATATATTCATTTCAATATGTTTGCAATTGTGTAACATCATTAAAATAAACCGCAAATGATTTTTCCCTATACACCATAATGTAACAGAATTATTTTGAGTATCCCTGTAAAAAAAACTATAAGTGCTACACACTTCATATTCAATACCAAACATGCCATAGTAAACCTCAAAAATATATATTAATTGCATGACAATGAGTATATATTTACGCAAGTTACAGCACAGGCAGACAGACAGACAAACCAAATTCATAATCACTTTTCATCTATGTTGGAAAGTTAAAAACATGGAATTTGATAACATTTTATTTTTATTGCTAAGTTAGTGAGCTTTGCACAAACTGTGGGTGAAAATCTGCCACATTTCAGCAGATTTTCATATAAAAAATATCACCTATCTTCTTCTGTCTTCCCCTACTGCAAAATTTCCACTGCTTGCTTTTAGCCTCCTATTTCACGAAATATAAAAATTTTAAAACTGTTTATCTATAAATCAATTTTTTTAAATTTTCTGATTTGTTTGTTACAGTGAAATAACAATAAATAAATCATCTAATTTCTCATCCTTCTTGAGCTTTCTGCTTTCTCTCTTTAACCTCAGCTCAGTGCATAAATTTTAAAATCTATATCTCATATTTTTGTTTTAAAAAAAATCTGCGTCACTTGGTACTTTGCAGCCTACTATATTTAATACTGTTTTTTCATCTGTTTAAATAATAATAAATCAATCTTCTAAATCCTCCTTCCCCTTCAAAAAATTCTTCATTTCCCAACATTTTCTTCCTCACACACAAAATTTATGTCTTAAAAACTGTTGATTTGTGGGACAGTAAAACATAAAAAATAAATTTTATTTAAATGTAGGTAGCATATTTTCCTGCCAGTGATTGCTATGAACGAAAAAAAATGTGTTGAATCAGTACTATCTAATTTTTATCTTGAGTGTGGCTGTCACACAGTAAACATAACATCACTTTCATTTACATTTTGTAAATATATTTTTCTCTATAGGACGTTATTGTCATTAAAAAAAGTTGAATTAAAATTACGCTATCTACATTGAACTTGGAGTATAGTTGTCACAGGAAAAATATTAAAAAATCCATTTTAAAATTTTATTTATGCAATTTCTATCCAGGGGCGATACCAGAAAAAAAAAGAAAGAAAAATTTATTATGTAATTTGTTTTATGGAAACATAAAATTGACGTGGCAGGAGAAAAAAATATAATATTAAAAAGATTTAAAAATAAATTTTATTTAAATTTAATTACCCTATTTCCGGCCAGGGGACTCTATAAACAGAAAACAATGTGTTAAATCTGTATCATCTAATTTTATTTAGGAATAGGGTTGATATATGTGAAAACATACAAGAATACAGTTTAAAGTTTTAGTTTTTCAATATCTCAGCAGGGACGCTACCGGCATATAAAAAAACCTATCATGCGGAATTTTTTATTAAATAATAAACTTCACCGTGGTAGAAACTTATTCTGAAAATTTATTAAGAAACAAACATAAACAAGTGGGTAAGTGTGATCGAAGATAGCACAAAGGGTTTCGTTTAATATTCCTTTCAAAGCACTTTATCCTTTCTTTAATAAATCCAAATAAATTTCATTTAGCAACAAAAAAAAGTCATGTTTTTTATAAAGTGAAAATTTACCGGCCTATTTTTTCGAATATCTAAACCGGTCCGATAGCGGGCGAAGCCCGCTATTATACTCTGTCATAATATCTGTCATGTGGACTAAATGCGATTTTTAAAAAAAATTTCAAATTTAAACATGTTGTACACATTTACAATGTTAAAAAATGTGAATATTTCCATAATCTGTTTTTTATCATGATTTAATACGTTCCTAAAACTCATATATTTACTATTCTCTATCACTCATATTGATACTCGCTCTATATTATTCTCAAACATTTGAAAAATCCGTTAAACGTCCAATATGACGTCAGATTAACTTTCTTTATAATTCTCTAATGACGTGATATTAATCTGCTTTCTGTACATACACATACTCATACTCCTTGTATTATTGAGAAATGTTTGAAAATTTCCGTTTTATTACCAATATGACATCATCATAATAATCTTTTTTTTCAATTCGTGAAACTTTTTATTTCATTTTCATTTTTCATGTGGAAATCTTTCAATAGAAAATTAATTATTGTAGAAAGAATTTTATTGTGGATTTTTAATGGTTGGCAACAGCTATAACAAAAAATGTTTACGTTTAATAGGAAAAGGCTGTTAGATTTTTGGTTTTTATCTCTCTATATTACAATAATACGATTTTTTTCAAATTTTAATATTTTGAAATTCATAGTAGGTATCTAGCTATAAGTATACAAATTTTCATGCTTGTAAGTTATATAGTTTCTGTGACGTACAGACAATGGAGCGGGAGTAATAGGGTTTCATGAGATGTGACGAAACCCTAAAAATCACGTTTATTTAAATTTGGTAAAGCATGTACTCCTAAATCCTAATGTTAAATATTCTTCAGTGCACTTATGTTTTTCTCTTGTTTGTATTTTCTTCTCTGCTGAGTTGTGAGAAATTGGATCATCGTCGTCGAAATCTGACTGTTTCTTTGCATTTTAATGCATCGCCTTTTAACCACAGATCCATGTCTTGAATAAAAATTTTTTGTCTAACTGTGCAAGTATTGTAACAAGCAATACTAAAATACGAGCAGTACATTTAATAATGAGAATGGCTGGAATCAATTCGCTACTGTTTTCACCTAGCTGCCTGTTAACTCATGTGCAACAGGCTGACTGTATTTGCATAAGTAACACTAATCAAGGAATCAAGCCTGAAACGACAAGTAATTATTTAAAATAAATTCAAACCAAACTTTTACTACCCCATAAAAATTCATAAAATTTCACTTTTCATGTGTGTATAATAAATTTAAAAAAAAAAAATTCTTGCATGTTAAGAAAAGAAAAAATTTATAATTTTAGTGGAATTTGTTTTAAATCTAAAATTGTTTTCTACTTTTGGAGAAAGCTACACTTTTCATAGATTTAAAAACTGTATATTTTAAAGAGTGGAATTTGCAAGTTTATAGCTTCCAATTTTTTTTTTAAGAAATTAAAAAAATAAACGTTTTTTTACGTTTAAATCTCAAATAATTGTCAAATATTGCTTAGGTGAATTTTTATGCTTTTTCAACATGAAAACGCTTTATTAAAAAATTAATCTGCTCTCTTTTTTTCCAATAAGCAGACTGTATGGTCACGTGATTGCTACTATAACAACTCATAAAAGTGTACATGTTTAAAGCGAACCAAGATGGAGAAAAAAATAATTAGCTTGCACAGTGCGATGAATTCTTACTGTGGTTCAAGGGCAGGGACATTCCTTTTTCAAAGGATTGAATTTGAGAGTTACATGCTTAAGAAGATTTTACAAAGGTTCTAAAAATAATTTTCACCACTGAATAACACAAAATTTGCTGACACAATTTTCTGAATTTCAAACAAAAACATGGCACTTGCGGGCATGGCTATTAAAGCGATTTGGAGTGGAATGGTGTTTTCCATTTTTTGATAAATGAATAACTGATTGAGATATAAGCAAATGATATCACCTGGTGGCAGGTTTTTCTCCTTCCCCGTGCTATCGCGTCCGTAAATTCCGTTCAAAACGCCAACTTTGTGAGTATTTTTGGAAAGATCTGATTTACTAAAAATGGAAAACACTATTCGATGACATAGTTTCTTGATGAGAACACCTGTAAATGGCATACATTTCCGAATAAAAATATTAATATTAATTCAAACATGTGTCAGAAAGTAGCACCTTTGGATTTGAGAACTTGCCTACAATTGCTATCAAGATCAGCATCAGTTATTCAATTTGAACAAAATGTTAAACTTTTCATAAAATATCACATTACAGATGCTGCAAAGTTACAAAATCTTACGAAATAAACTTAGAAATTCTATTCAAACAAAAAATATTTTTAACTTCTGTCTTTAATTTGGCAATTAATTCATAACAAATTTTTGTGCTTTTTGAAAATTAGGAATACGGGGATTGTGGGTGAGAGCTAGACTCTTTTTTTTCTGCCTACCACAGTTTATTCAATTTGTAATGATCTACACTAGAACTTCTACTCCTACAAATCCCTTCACACATGGAGCTTCAGAAATTCCTACCGGAGAAAAACGTGTGAATTCAACACTGCATTGGAGGGCCTTCGACTGTGAGGTCGTTTAAGAACTTTTGGGCCCAGTTTAACAACAATTGGTATGAACATGTTATTGTTTTATATGTTATTATTGAGCAAAAGATTAACGAAAAGTCCCTGTTAATTTTGAAACGCATTATCTCCAAAGTATGGTGAAACATATCGATTTACGTGCTTGATGAGTCGAATCTCGACTCACTTGCGGAATTAGGAATGGTTTGAAAGATGTCTATGCAGTTCTCTTATCACGTGCACTGTACTTGTACACAAAGAAATTTCGAGCGTAATTATTTTGCTCTTGTTTTTATGTATTTTTTTTATATTTAGCGTTGTTGTTTTTTCAGGGATAAGAAGTGGACAAACTGCAAAATATAAAAACAATCTTGTTTTGTCTCCATCATGCCTAAAAAATCCTCCTTCCTTTTTATTGGTGCGGAAACTTCTGAGATGTTGGGGGATTTAGATAAATCAACTAATAGGTAGATTAAAAAAAAACAGGGAATTTTAAAGTTTTAAATTTTGTGTGCTGAGGGGAAAGGGGAGGCAGAAATTTTGGACGTGATTTAGCTGATTATTTATTATTAAAAAAGGTGAGAAACTTCAAGTTTCCAGTTACTTCAGATTTTTTATAAAACTTTCATTCAAATTCCCTCCGGAAATTTTAGTTTCCTCATCTTTGCCCTCCCCAACTGTCTTCTATCACAATGTTTTCAATTCTTAGAACTCTATTGTAACTACATTTTATCTCTATTGTAACTGATATATATATTTAAATCTGCTTTGTTTATTATTTTATTGTAACAATAAATATTTTTTCATCTAAATTCTCAATCTAACAGATCCTTCTATGCTCCCCTCTCGTAATGAGTACACAAAGTTTGTTCTTTAAAATTTTTCGATCCTATTCATTACTTCATTGTATCATGAAATAAATAATCAATCATCTAAATTTTCTCCTCTCCTTAACTCACAAATTTTATAATCTTTAAAACTCTTGTGTTTTACATCTATGTGCTTTTTGTTACTACGTTGTAACAAGACATATATAATCATCTAAATTACTTCCCTCTCGAAATCTGCATAATTCTTTTGCACTCCTCCCAGCATAAAAATTTTAAAATCTTTAAAACACGTTATTTTGTAATAGTTTCTGCTTTTTTGTCATTATCTTACAAAAATGAATAATAAAAACGCACATCGTCGGCATCTGACGTCTGCTTTCCACCATCAGAATGTGGACGTCAGATGCCGACAATGTGCGTTTTTTTAAAAAAAATTTGTAAATTTTAAATATTTATTTTTTAAAAAAATCAAAAAAATTCATAAAGTAGAAATTCTAAAGTTTATAGGGATTTTTAAAATAATTAAAACTTATGGAGACAATAATTTTTTAAAAGGCACATCGTCGGCATCTGATGTCTACTTTTGGGTGGTGAAAACCGTATTTTAATAGTTATATTAGGTAATGAGAGTCATCGCACTTTTAAGTTTTCTCATAGGTTAACTTGGAATTTCGCGAACAGAGAATTTCAGTGAAGCGGGCGACCCCTTAATGAAACATGGCAAAGGAAAAAGTTATATGTTTAAGATAGGAAGAATCTGATAAACAATTATCGAAACAATTATTTATTAAAAATAATGATGGATTTTGAAACTGAATAAAACGAAAAAAAAATTAGTCGGGTGTGCCAATTTAAAAACTTTCTTCTGTCTCACACAGGTTTTGCATACACTAAAAAGAATCAGCAACAGTTTATATCAAGGTCTCTGAATATAAAGTTTTATTAAATTCCGTGCATTAGTTCTTGACATATGACTATTGCTAAAATCGAGTAAATCGCGAAATCTTTGCATTTGTTAGAGTTTAGACAAATCTCTTTCTGAAAGAATTAATAAATAAAATAAAAACAACCATAAAATATTTTGTGCATATATATTTATTATGAAATTAGAAAACTACAGTAATTTTTGTTTAATTGTAAAAAAATAAGACAAATTGGTAAAAGTCAGTAAAATGTGGAGTTAAGTTTTTTTAAAATTAAGAACATACTAATATACAAACTACATGTTGATGGCAATGAAATGTTACAAAAACTGGTATAAAACAAAATATAAAAGAAAAATCTCCCTAAAACAACATAAAAATAAGAATTGAAATAAACAATATATAAAACATCAATAAATGAGTATGTGAAACAGAATTTTTTGTGTGTTTGTTTTAAAAAATAATTCCTTTAAATTACATGAAAGTACGCATTAAATGCAGTATTTATAATTATATTTATAGATGATTACATAATCAAAACTGTGATTTTTTTTCTTAACAGTTATATTTATGTAATCATTACAGGGATGAGAACAGTCAAACTGCAAAAAAAAAAAAAAAAGAGAAATATCCACCCCCTTCCCCTGAATAATGAAGATTTTTTTTTGCTTATTCCTAAACATCAATTTTCAAGACTTCAAAAATAAATTAATACAATAAATCCATAATCTATAAGTTCTAATAAATAGAAAAAATAATGAAATTAAACTCTTATCTAGGATATAACTACTACACTACAACAATAAAATATACTTTGTGTATGTCTTGCAGTTTTCTTCCCAAAAGTTTTTTAAAAAATTGAGGTGTAAATGATACACGAGTATTTAGGATTTGCATGACCTCTGCAAGTGGGTCTTGCTTTGTAGGTAAAAATGTTTAGCGGCAGATTTTGTACTTAAATTTTCAAAATCATGAAACAATACATTGTGAATAATTTTAACAATTTTAGTATTAAGCATTAGATTTCATTAGAATAAAACCTGTTTGAAATGCTTTTCGCCTATTTTTTTCTAAAATGAGGAAATTAAATATCAGGGAGCACATTTTACAATAGGGTGCGACATAGATGGAAAAAGAAATTCCACTCTTTTGAAGTGTTACAAATTTACCATTTAAAACTCTTAAAAAAATATTATTGTAATATAAATTAAGTAACCAATTGCAAAAATAAAAGCAAGACTGCTTAATTAGTGCTAAGATAGAAGTATTTCATAAACAAAAGTCTTCTTTTTCCAATTTTAAAGTAGATCAATGCATAACTCATGTATCAATTTGCCTACATCAGGACTAAAAGTTGCACCTTAAAATAAATACCTAGTTATATTCTTAAAGAAAATATTATGGTAGAGACTTCACAGCTGAAAAATTTATTTTAATCAGACAATAAATGTTTAAAATGAAATTGGAATTACAAGCATTTAATCACACTAAAAGGCGTTATTTAGATATAAAAATAATTTGTATTTGAAATAAATTAAGGAAGTGTCATACTTTGGATTGGATACGATGATGCCTATTTAAAACAGATTTATCAGCAAGCCTTTTGCTACACCCATTACAAGAGAAAGGTTTCCCTTCAGTATGAATTCAGAGGTGTCTACTTAAATGAGATTTGTGAGAAAAACCTTTATTACACACTTAACAAGAGATAGGTTTCTCGTTAGTATGAACATGCCGAAGCAAATTTAAAGAAGATTTGTGAGAAAACTCTTTGTTACACACCTCACACGACAAAGGTTACGCTTTAGTATGAATTCGGAGGTGTCTACTTAAATGAGATTTGTGAGAAAAACCTTTACACACTTAACAAGAGATAGGTTTCTCGTTAGTATGAACATGCCGAAGCAAATTTAAAGAAGATTTGTGAGAAAACTCTTTGTTACACACCTCACACGACAAAGGTTTCCCGTTAATATGAACACGCCGGTGGACATTTAAAACAGATTTTCGAGAAAACCCTTTGTTACACACCTCACAAGAGAAAGGTTTCTCGTTAGTATGAACACGCCGGTGGACATTTAAATAAGATTTTTGAGAAAACCCTTTGTTACACACTTCACAAGAGACAGGTTTCTCGTTAGTATGAATACGGTGGTGGACAATTAAATGAGATTTTTGAGAAAACCCTTTGTTACACACCTCACAAGAGAAAGGTTTCTCATCAGTATGAACACGCCGGTGGACATTTAAATTAGATTTGTCAGAAAACCCTTTATTACACACCTCACAAGAGAAAGGTTTCACATCAGTATGAACACGCTGGTGGACAGTTAAATAACATTTTTTAGAAAACCCTTTGTTACACACCTCACAAGAGAAAGGTTTCCCGTTAATATGAAAATGCCGATGAACATTTAAAACAGATTTTTGAGAAAACCCTTTGTTACACACTTCACAAGAGAAAGGTTTCACATTAGTATGAATTCGCAGGTGTCTATTTAAATTAGATTTGACAGAAAAACTTTTGTTACACACCTCACAAGAGAAAGGTTTTTCTTCAGTATGAACTCGCAGGTGCTTTTTGAGATAAAATTTTTCAGAAAACCCTTTATTACACACCTCACAAGAGAAAGGTTTCACATTAGTATGAACACGCCGGTGGACATTTAAATGAGATTTGTCAGAAAATTCTTTGTTACACATCTCACATGAGAAAGGTTTTTCATTAGTATGAACACGCCGGTGGACAATTAAATGAGATTTTTGAGAAAACCCTTTGTTACACACCTCACAACAGAAAGGTTTATCGTTAGTGTGAACACGCCGGTGCACATTTAAAAGATATTTGTGAGAAAACTCTTTTTTACACACCTCACAAGAGAAAGGTTTCCCTTTAGTATGAACTCGCATGTGGATAATTAAAGAAGGTTTACGATAAAATCTTTTGTTGCACACATCACAAGAAAATGGTTTGTCTTTGGAATGTACTCGCAGCTCATCACTTAAATTAGTTTCTTTTGAAAATTCTTCACTATTCATCTCACAAGGGAAAGGTTTTGAAAGATTTGGACACAGTGAAGTCTACTTAAATTATAACTTTTGATATATTTTGTTAAACGCCTCACAAGAAAATAGCTTTGCTTTAGTATCACACAAAAATCGCATGCAAATAACTTTTTTATAAGCCGTTTGTTGCAATTGTCACAAAAATGTGATGAAAGAAGACTAATGTAGATTTGCCTGAAAGCCTCATGTTTTAGATCCTCCAGATAGAATGTTTTTCCTTACCATCACTATGACCGTGCATATAAAACAAAATTTCTGATATTTTATTACAAAACTGTCCAATTAAGTTTTTCGTTCAAAGTTAAATTAGGTTTTAATGATAAACTTTATTTTATATTTCATATGTTGAAGAGCTTTTTAATGAATATAAATATGAGTTGCTTTCTTTTTACTATGAAATGGAAAAGCCTTTGTTAAAGTGATGTAATAAAATGTTCTCTAATGTCTAAATGCAGAAATAAGTAATTGTAGATTTTTTAAAATATATACCAAAATGTGTACGTATATATTTAAATTACTTTACTTTTTAACACAAATATAACCATGTTTAATTGAATGAGACATTTACTGTAATGGATATATATTAGACATTCCAGTAAGGATTTGCCCACAGAACGTCTTCTATATAGCCCATTGAAGCTATTAAATAAACTGTGAATATCAACAAATGTAGTGTATGAAAGTCTTTTAATTCTTCATGAAACCTTTAAAAAATTATTCTTTTACTTAAAAAACATGCTGAAAATATATATCATACATGAGCTTTTTGCAGTAGTAAATTTATTAAATTTCAACTTCTTGATATCTTTTAATTATTGTAAAATTCTATCCTGTAATTTGCATGTGAAAATGAAGAAATTCATGCTATTACACACTAGCTCAGAAACTTAAAAGGATTCTTACTGAACAAGTTCTTTTTTATGCGTGAATTTATTGAATAGAAAAGAAAACAGTCTCTGGGCATAATTTCTTTTCATAAGTTCTTTAACTGTATGTTACATCTTACAGAATAGACTTCACAAACATCTTCACCTGAAATATAAATTGAAATGTATACATACCTTATAATTGTTTATGAATTTCAAAAGTTTATTGAAGAAATTATGTTACAATGGTCATTAATAAAACAAGAACATTTATTAAATCCATAAAATTTTTTGTTACATTTTATTTTGATTTCTACAATCTCATGCAAAGTATTTTTACAAAGCTGTTAGTGACATGCCAAAGTGTATTCAGATCTTTTTTTCGTACAGTTCTTTTACCATTTTTGATAAAAAGAAATTAGAAATATGTAATGTATATGTGTTATTTCACGAGTGTTAATAACCATGCCTATTGAATTTTTCAAAGGAAAAATATTGTAACTAGATGGATATTAGATTAACTAGATTGATAGTCATTTTTATTTATTAAAAATTAGAACTATTGTAATGTAAGATGTTTTGAATTGTTTTAATACAGAATGCATAGTACACTTTTTTGCCGAAAGTTAAGTTGGTTGAGATTTGTATGCTGAGAGGAGCGGGAGGGAAGGAGAAGTGTAAATTTCGGAGAGATGGGGTAATTTAGATGATTGATTATTTGCTTATACTTACTAGAGAGCAGCCAATAGTACACAATACTGTAAAATAGTATTTTAAAGATATATTTTTTTTGTTGGGGGTTAAAAATAGGGGAAATAGACATTTTGGGGTATAAGGATAATTTAAATGGTTGATTATTTATTTAGTGTTACCAAAAAACAGTAAAGAATGCATAATTTTTTAAGAGTTATAAGATTTTAAACTTTGTATGCTGAGGGGAGAGCATAAATTTGGGATAGATGGGGGGGGGGAGGTTGTAGTTTAGATGATTTATTCTTTAGCTATAATTTATATTTTACTAGTGAGCAACAAACAGGACAGCGGAATTTAAGATTCTCAAGATTTTTAACTTTTTGTGCTTGGGGAAGTGGCAGAGAAGGGAAATGGACATTTCATGTGTGTGGGGGGGGGGGGGGTGTTTTATTGCGATTATATAAAACCACAAGTTAAAATCTGCAAAATATCAGAAAATGAAAAATCCTCTCTCTTGGGTTTTTTTCAGAAAGAAAGTCTTTTTTTCGGAGGAGGGGGTCAAGGGGGCTTATATTAGAGAATTGAAAAGAAAATCAAAATTACTCAAAAGTGAGTAGTGGACTTACTTTCAAAGAGGGGGCTTAAAATTGGGATTATGGTATATATATATATATGTAATTTTTGTAACGCTGTAGCACTCATATTTATGAACCGATATCGATATGACTGAACATGCGTAAAACACATACCAAGATCTCAACACAGTTTGTTGGCCAACTTCATCTACCATCTAATTTTAAAATGGTGGCAACTTAAAAATTTCAAATTCAAAAAAATGTGCAAAATGTTAGAAATTCAACAGTTTTCCTGTAAGTGTTCAGCTATGATAGAAGGATTTTGAAGCCCTTTTATTTTTGCCTCTATCCTAAAAATGGCTGAGACAGCAGTTTGCCATTCTAAGGTGGCAGACATTTTGAAACCTTCTGATTTTTGTCATGCGATAGCACTTGTATTTATCAACCGATTTGAATGACTGAGGATGTGTACTGGACTTACCAAGATTTGAAGTGGGTTCGTTTGCCAGCCTCATTCGCCATAATGTTTCAAAATGGTGGAGACTTAAAGACTCCAAATTCAAAAACATGTTAAAAAATTAGAAATTCAAAAAGCTTTTTTAGCCTGAAGAATTTGGCCTTGATACAAGGACTCCAGAACATTTAGAGTTTTGCCTCTATCTAAAAAAATGACTGACAGACAGTTTGTTTTCCAGCCTGATTCGTCATAGTGTTTCAAAATGGTGACAACTTAAAGATTCTAAATTCAAAATGATGTTGAAAAATTATAAATTCAAAAGATTTTTAGACTTGAGAGTTTAGCCTTGATACAAGGATTCCAGAACATTTCGTATTTGACTCTATCTAAAAAAATGGCTGAGAGACGGCAATTTGAAATTTTTGTAATCAGGTTTCTTGTATGAGATTTAGAAAACGTGGTTTCTTGCAAATTAATTTGTTGTAACCATTGTTACTACTCTCATAGACTAAAAACTACAGAGTCATATCTGCCAGTGTCAATTTCTCAAAGCTTTGCAAAATATCACCAACTTTGGTTAACAAAAATAAATTGCCATAAATGAAGTCAATTTGGATACAGCTGTCTTGACAAAATTCACATGCAAATTCAGTATTGACAAAAACTAGGATTGAATCTTCCATAATTTGGTTCCAAACATTTTAGCTTCACATGTTTAGAGTAAAATTAGCAAGGAGTAGGGAAATTTACCTTTTTATTATAGTACGGTCCGGAAGGACTTTTGTTCACTTAACTTTAACAATAATTTATAAATATTGGTAAAATTTTTCGACAGACTAATTTTGATTTATATTAAAATCATTAAAATTACAGACATTAAATTACAATTACATAGAACATTAAAAACATATTAAAATTGGACGTTTCGGATTTACTGAAAATCCCCGATTAACAAACATTTTTCTTAACGTAAGTCACAGTTAAAAAAATATCAACACATAGAAAATGCAATGTATCAAAATATCGAGGCCAAAGTTGCAGTTATAATAACACAGAGTAATTTTGATTTGCATGAAATGAGATGACATGGAAAGTATGTATTGACAGCTACATTCCAAATTATAGAGCAATTAGCTCAGTGCTGTTTAGATGGAAACAGTGGTCATTTCCATCATTTCTTGAGATGTCATCCCATTTCAGACACCCTCAAAATTTTGATCACAATTTAAATTATTTTTTTTTTTACCTCTATCATGCTGCATATCATATTAAAGTTCCTTAAAAATGCTGCAAGGTGACACTTGTTTCACCTTCCTATCTTAATTAGGAAAGATTTTACGACAATTTGAAAATCTAGCAGACTAGTGTTTTTTGAGAAGTTTATATAGCTATATTTTCAAAACAAACTGATATTTTTCAAAAACATTTGGTATTTTTCTTAGTCTATATAAATACTCACTATGTTACACAGTTCATTAAAATCTGAGATGGTGAGGTAAAATTTCTTCAAAAAGTATGGTGATTTGACATGGAATGACTCACTAGCCAAATACTCCTATATTTCAGGGTTTGAACGTTTTAAAAAGTTAAATTTTAAAATAATTTTACATCATATTTAACACAAAGACAATTTTTATAAACAAAACCTTTTCACAATTGCAGAATTGCACAATTTTCTTTACAATAAAAAAAACTATGCTTTGAATTATTATTTAAGAAGACAAGTCTTAAATTTTTTGTAATTAATATAAAATCGGCTTCTTTTGTGAATTAAAATAAATGAAAATTTTCTTATATTAATGAAAATTTTCAAATATTCTAAAACAAACATTATAAAATCAAAAAGAATTTTGGAAGGTATATTCTACAGTCATATAATCTTTATTTGCCAGGAAGCGAGAAAAAAATTCTCTAATTGTGGCAACTTAGCTAGAAAGTTTTTGAATGTACCAGAGGATCTAAAGTTAACAATTATTTTCAGAATCTGGAAATTTACAGGTTCCTAATAAGTGTACATGGGTGTTCTTAAAATTTTAGAACAAACTTTTAAGGGAGATAATGTGGCCAAGACAAAGATCTGTACAGGAAACCAGCATCACAATCCATTTATTCGATCAAAAATGCAGTTGGTTTCACTACAAACTAAACCCAAATTTTCATTTACAACTTTAACAACAATGAAGATATTTTAGTGAGATTTTCATCATATTAACTTAATTTTGTATGAAATATAATGATGTCATTGGAAGTGGCTGAAATTTAGTCAGTGATACAGTATTTGTACTGTCAGCTGCATTGTGTATAATAATGTAATGTCTAGTTTAGTGTTGTTTGCATTGCAATGGTGGCAATTTCTAGCACTTCTTGTTGTATTTCACAGAATGGAAAGTAAGTCTGATGGTTGAATATATTATTAGAATGTCTTCATATTGCTACAGGTAAATAAAAATGGTTACTTCTCTATTATCCCATCGTCCACTTTGCATAACAAAAAACTATCGCCAAACTGTAACACCAAATAAACGGGAGAATGCTGCTATTGGAATAACAAAATAAATAAATAAATAAAATATAAGAATTTAAGGACACAATTGTTATTTTAATTAATGAAATAACTAATAAATCAGTAAAACATAATAAAAAATACATGCAAATGTCGAATTAAAAACCACTAGATGAAATAACGAACACATATAATGATTCTGACAGAAAGTAAATGGGACTGCAATTTTGCTGTTTAATCTTACAGTATGGCAATAGTTTTTGTTATGAAAAGTGGTCGACGGGATAATAGAGAATTACCTAAAAATGTAAGTTGGACATGGAGTGAAATGCACTGCATTTTTCAATAAGTGGATTATAATCTTGGTTTCCCATACAAATTTCTTTGTCTTTTTTCTTATTATAACCTGAAAGCTCTGAATCTTCCATTATGTTTAGAAACACCCTGTGGGAAAAAGCAAACAATATTCAGAAACTTGCATCTATGCATAATTAGTTTCTATGAATGTCATCATTAACAGTCAATTTTCTTAATTATTGTTTTCAAACAGGAAATAAATAATGTAACAGCAATATCTGTTATTTAAATATGATTCAATTTCTTAATTTTCCTGAATATCTTTATTTATTGACAGTTAAAAATGAAAGTAATGTAAGGCTTTAAAAACTATTTAGAAAAACCTTAAGTATGTTTCTTTAAGTATTCAGTTTGGTTGAATATCAATTTATTCAGCAGACTGAATAGTTTGGTAATCGGCTTAACTGAATATTCAGCGAATTGAATAGTTTGATATACTAAACAAAGATTCAGTAGTGTAGCCGAATATATTCTAAATATTTGGTGCATCCTTAATGCCATAAATTTTTGCACAGTTTTTTGGTTATAGTAAATCTGAAACATTATTGAAACATTCAATAATGTATTATAGTAAAATCCCATGTCAATCACACTTATAATCATGGTAGAAATATGAAAAAAAGCAGTAACCGCTTGTGCACTGTTCTGCAACGTAGCCCTAATTATGTTTGACAAGAAAAATGTGTGATATATCTGTAGTTTGATGCTATAACCGATGGAGGTGAAATTTTAGAATTCCTCACTGAGTGGTGTGATTTTAAAAGTCACCAACTTGGCATGCTTTCATGTCATGTTCACTCAGATTTGCAACAAAGGAAGAGAACCAAAAGTGTGTCAAATCAAGATGGCAGCTGCAAAAAATCTCAATGCGCAAATAAAGGTTTTTAAAGACATAAATAACTATTAAAAAAAGAATCAGATAGATAATCTATCTTGATTTTTATAGTCTCTCACATCCAGTCAAAAAGCCAGAAACCAAAAAAATGATCT
The DNA here is from genome assembly GCA_963931845.1 of Maratus michaelseni. Lineage (NCBI taxonomy): Eukaryota > Metazoa > Arthropoda > Arachnida > Araneae > Salticidae > Maratus > Maratus michaelseni. The sequence continues at coordinate 321,026,095 of OZ007596.1, read as the reverse complement.
GAGCAGGTGAGAAAATAAAGCAAATTTCTATCCTAGCAAAATCACCTACATGATGCACTTGTGGCAAGGTTGCCATATTTGGCACAATTATTGTTTTATTAAAAGTCGGCAAAAAAATTGCTCCAATCACAGAGTGATTCTAAAACAACCCCTAATGACATTAAATATTTAAGAATGATAATTATATACAAATAAATGGGTACTTTTCCATTATACGGACACGATTGTCACCAAGCATACATTTACATACATTATGCATTAGCATACATTTTGGCATGATGTCCGTATAACAGAAATGTACCAATAAATGATTTCTGTTTATCTGTAAAATGTAAAATTATGTAATTATAATTTTCTTAATAAATTTAGAACAAATTTAGGTACTTCTCCATTATCCCGTCGACCACTTTTCATTACAAAAAACTATTGCCAAACTATAGGATTTAACGCCAAAAATGCAGCTCCATTCACTTAACGTCAGAAGCATTATATGTGTTTGTTATGTCATCAAGTGGTTTTTAATTCGACATTTACTTTATTTTTCATTATGTTTTACTGATTTATTAATTATTTCGTTAATTAAAATAACAATTGCGTCCTTAAACGGCAGTGCTATGATATTAAAAGAGAAAAAGCATTGAAAAAATGTTGCGATGCATAGTTACTGCAATAGATAGTTTCAACTGACGTCACTAACATTTTATTCACCAGCCAAGAGGGATAATTAAGAAAAATAATGTAAATAAGTAAATATCCAAGAATTTTTTTTTCTGTTTTCATTAATATATTGTAAATATTTTTTAGTTTAATCTTACTGATAGTTGACTCTTTGGAGAGTGGAACTTTTCTGAATTTCTCGTATTTTATTTATTTTGATATTCCAATGGCAACATTTTTCCATTTGTTTATTTGGCGATAGGTTTTTGTTATGTAAAGTGGTTGACGGGATAATGGAGAAGTACTGTTTAAACTTATGCAATTGAAGGTTATTTTATAGGATACAAGTGCAGGAAGAGCTGCCACGATATTTCTTTGATTTGTTATTTGTGCTATAACTAATGCAGTTTTTATTATTTCTATATTTACTAATCATAGCATTATTAATTAAAGTAAGAAATATACATCATGCTTCTTAAAACAATCTAATAAAAGATTTAATTATGTTGGACAACTATAATTATTGGTAGCCATTCAATTCCTTAACACATTAAAAAAAAAAAAAAAAAAAAAAAAAAAAAAAAAAGAACGAAAAATCATGCGTCAAGCATAGATTATATAGCACTTTCCAACGCTTCCAAAATAATTTTACAAATCATACCGTTTAATAAGCTAAAAGCTAACATCTAAGTAAACAATTTAGAAAACGCATAACATATTTAAAAACATAATTTCAGGAATTTCCAACATATACAATATTCGGAAAAATATCCGAATACTTTTATTCAGCCCTGTATAGGATCTATAGATTTGTATATATACTACATAGGATGATAATTTCAGTTCAGTTAGGAAACGCGTAGCACAGTTTAAAATTCTCCGTCTGAAGTTTGTCAATAAACATAAATGTGTTCACGAACTTTTGTGCTGCCCTGTATAGGATCTACAGAATTTATACACACCACGTAATAGACAAAAAGCAAGTTAAAATTAAAATCGCGTTCAATAACTTAAAACGCACTTCCAGGAATTATTGTTAACAGACAGTAGAGAATTCTTTTGCGTGTCCCTGTCAATGAACGATGACTGCTATACACACAATATTCCGTAGTAAGTCTCTTGTAATGCACCTTAGTGATCTATATAAATTTCAATGCGTTTAAAATTGTGAAACATTATTTAAATAAACCGCAGACGATTTTTCTCCATAGACGTAATGTAATGGAATTATTTTTACTGTTCCTGTAAAGTAACTATAAGTGCTATGCACACCCTGTTCCATATTAAGCTTCTTCTAATGCACCTTAGTAATATATATAAATTACAATGCCTTTAAAATAGTGAAACAATATTTAAATAAACCGCAAATGATTTTTTCCCATAGACCGCAATGTAACGGAATTCTTTTGAGTGTCCCTGTAAAAAAACTATAAGTGCTACACTCTTCCGTTGAAATAGGGAACATGCTATAGATAACGACAATAACATATAAAAATTGCAGAGCAATCCGAGCCTATTTACGGGAGTTAGAGCACGGACAGACGGTCAGACGGCAGACAAACCGAAGTCATAAGCACTTTTCAACTAGGTTGGAAAGTGCTAAAAAGCAAAATCCCACTAATAAAAATCTGACTTAAATAAAGAAAAATCTAATTTTGTATACATTATTTTTATCATGATTTTTTTACATCAAGCACTCAGTCAATATAAAAACATGCAAAAAATAACCTTGATATATGTAGTCATTATTGTTTATAAGTCAATGAAATTAGGGTACTTCTCTATTATCCCGTCGACCTCTTTTCATTTTCATAACAAAAAACTATCGCCAAACTGTAACGCCCAATAAACGGGAGAACGTTGCCACTAGAATATCAAAATAAATAAATAAATAAAATAAAAGAATTGAAGGACACAATTGTTATTTTAATGAATGAAATAATTCTTAAATCAGTAAAACATAATGAAAAATACACGCAAATGTCAAATTAAAGACCACTTGATGACATAACAAACACGTATAATGCTTCTGACATCCAGTCAATGGGACTGCATTTTTGGCGTTTCATCTTACAGTTTGGCGATAGTTTTTTGTTATGAAAAGTGGTGGACGGGATAATAGAGAAGTACCAAATTAGTAATTCTATCCATTCAATAAAATTTATTTATTTACGGCAAAGATTGCAGAAACAGTGCAATTTCCAAAAATCATTCTGAAAAATACAGAAATTTAAAATTTGATCCCCTTATTTGGTAATTAGAAAAATCCTTTAAACATTTTTCAAGTGAACTATCAGTAACGATAGCTTGTTTTTTTTTTTTTCCCATGGAGTATCCAAAACGCTCCTCTCCCTCCCCAGAATATTTGAGAATTAAGTATATTAATGGAGAAAAAGTACAAATTACTCCCAGGAAAAATATCTGAATTCAAACTGTGAATTACATTTAACATATTTTTAAATTTAATTACATGTTTTTATAATATAAAATGCAAGTTTATGATCTTAAAATATTTCTAATAAAATAAGGTTTTATTTAAAAGACATAAAAAAACGAATTTCGAGGACCTGAAATGAGATTACATATGATTCTTAGTTTGAATAGTTAGGCCTAAGCACAACTTATCTCAAGGGCTATATGAATATTTGAAATGATTAAAGTAAGTTAGATACTGAAATATTTATATACAATACCTTTAATAACAAAACCAATGAATATTTTGAATGAAAGCTACAAAACTATATGGTATTTAGAGAGAAATCTTCAGAGTACACACACAATTGTATAGCACCATTTCGCAAAGGAGACGCCAGACTATTCGGATAACAATGACAATTAAATAAACATTTCGATTCAATAACAATCGATTCAATTTCGATAAACAACTTGATAGTAAGTACTTACTCATGCTATCATCTATTATCCTTTCTGAGTTTTAAAGTATGCTTTTTTGCACTCTTATTGCACAGAACTCATCATACCTAGCAGTGCTTTAAATAAATCTTAAAATAATAAATTCCACAGTAAATTGAAAAAAATATCCTGCTTTTATGGATATTTTTTAATGAAGGTCTACACAATTTTAGAACCATTTTATCATTATCCTAAACCAAAAGCTTTAGATCGTTTTTAGAAATTTTTATTGTATTTAAGAGTCATTTTCCCAATTATTAATTTTAAATTTTCTTTGCCAGTTATTGCAGCTATTAAAAATTACAATTATGTTTAGTAGTACAGATTTCTTTTTTTTGTGTGTTTTAAAATATAATGATATTAAATAATGAATGATGTTGAGAAATTCTTTGTTACTTTAAGTTGTAATTTTAGCAAATGATTTTTAAATTCTTTAGTATAACTACAATTTTTAAAGTATGCCGAACTTCTGGCTTTAAATTTAGATTATTTTATTTGCATCAATCTCTTCCAGCAAGGCTAAAAATCTAAAAGTGCTTTTGTCTGTTACTTTAGCTTGCAAATTTAAATTACTGAGTTTACTGTGATAATGAGGACCTGATTAATATCTTAATAAATATTAAAATATCTTAATATATATATATATTTTTTTATTTCTATAGTGTATTAGGTAATCGTAGAATAATGGGTATCAAAGTTAGTATTATAAAAAAAGGGTTATTTCATTTAAAATAATACCATATTCAAAATATACAGTTAATAATTATCTTATTACCTGCCTATTTCGTATATACAGGTAAAATATGAACCTCACCATATAATAATTCATTTATAAACTAGAATAGATAGAATAATTATAAGGGTTCTTAAAAGTCTCACACATATATTGCTGTTATACAGGGTGCAAAATGTTATCTATCGCCGACCTTTAATTTCTCAACCGTTGGCTGTAGACATATAGTTAAAATTACAAAAGTGTTTAAAATGAGGTAAATATTCATATTGTGGCGTTAATTAAAGTAAAAAATCAATTTTGTAAAAATTACGAAATCTAACTTTTTATATGGTCCCCCAGTCCCTATAGTTATATTTAGTAAATGTTTGCACATATCATAACAAATACAGCACAAAAAGTTTGACTTCTGTACAACAAAAATTGACACAGTTATTAAATTTCAAAGTTTGATATTTTTTCACATGATTTTGTCTTTCATTTGGGGATCAGTTAAAAAATGAATTAGAGTAATTCGAGATCAAAATCAGGGTGCAATGTCCTTTTTACGGCAAAACAATCTTTAGCTGGTATCGTGAAATCGGTGTATCACCAAAGATGGTTTTCTCATCTAAAAATTCGAGCTGACTTTGAGGGGTCCTATACAAAGTAAAGAATGAAATATTGAAATTAAACAGAAAAATTAATATCAATTGAATATCATATTAGAAAACGGTCAACTATAAAAAATGTATACATCAAATACCGGAATCTACTAGAGATACTGCTCAAAGTGTTCTCCATTGGTGGCAATGCACAACTGAATGCGTGACAGTACTGAGTCCTGGACATGTTGGAGAATAGCAGGTGTAACTGTGCGACAAGCAAGGATGATGCGCTGCTTCAGATCACCCAGAGAACACTAACATTGGCACTCAGCCAAACGCAGCTAAACAAACTCGACTCAACCCTATTTTGATAAAATCAAAACAGACTAGACGCATTCGCAAAAGAGAGGTTTTATTTTCCGATAACAATGCCTACTTTCAGTGTTGAATTCAGACACTTTTCTCCGGCGGGGGAACATTATAGAGTTCCGGGGAGCAGTGCCGAAACTAGCCTTTTTTGCGCCCGGGGCAAACATGGATTTTGGCGCCCCCCCCCCCCCCTGAAGTAAATTTACAAAAAGAATTTTACCAAGTTTCTAATTGCCGACTTATTCTAAATTTAAAATATGTAATCACAAAATACGTAATACTGAAATACGTATTCAGCTTTGTCAAATATTGATCAATTACTTTCTTAAGTGCTAACCAATAGATTATTTACTACTATTGTTACTTAATTGGAAATTATGTATACAATTTCTCGTGTTAAAATTAAGTATTGCGTGCAAATATAAATAAATAAAATGTTTTTTTGTGAATCGAGAAGAAAGTAAGAATTCTGTAGTTCCGCAGTGCCTATATACAACCTGGCCCTGGTTTTGAAATCTAGGCGTGTATACATTTCCTACCTAAGCTATTTAATTGAATAATGACTCGGGGAAATTTAAGAATTTATAAATGTGTCTCTCGAGCATGAAAGATTGAATTGTCAGGATTAGGATTTGTTATGGTGTTAAAATAAAATTTGGATGCTTCTAAATTATGGTAGAGATGAAAATAGCCTATTTTTAGAAAGACAATTAACCAAAGTTAATAAGTTAAAATTCAATAAATTAAAATTATGACATTTTTTATATTTTAAGTTCCGACACCCTTTAACTTAAAACTATTCTCGAAATCATAAATGATTACTTTCTGATACATCGAAGATATAATTTTCATTCAAAAATGTAACATCCTATTTTAAATACCAAAAAATTTAATAGTGTTTTTCATTTTAGAAAATGTTGTTAAAAGACAATAATAAAGACGCAGAACGCGACAAATCGTGAATAATCAATCAACAATCTATTACAATTCAAAGTAGATGGCCGTTTCTACCATTAGGTAAAACTACGCAGACATCTAGGGCTGAAAATGACATATTTTAGAGGCAGATAGGCTTCTTTACTAACCATAGCGTCCCGAAAGAGATTTTTATTCTGAACTCCTAGAAATAATTCTTAAAAAAAGAAAAAAAAAGGCTTTTACTATTTTATCTTGCATATAATAGCTACCCCTTGCCCCTTAGTTTTTAGTATCATTGGCTCCCATTAAGGCCAGATCTGTCTCTAAAAATATAATTGTAGTAAAAAGCATGAGTGGATTTTTCAGGTGTCGCCTACCTAGAAATGGCAAAAGAAAGAAAAAATAATTTGACAGATTAAAGGTAGGGGCGTCTTTACTAGCCATAGCACCCTGGGTGAGATTTTTTTTTTTCTGCACCCCTACAAATGATGTAACCGAAAAAAATAAAATAAAAGGTTTTACTAAGTATTTTATTTTGTGTATATTTTTCACAACTTTGTTTTTAGATCCCGAGAAGTCGCCTGATCTCACCCCTTCTAAGCTCCAAGGCTGGATCTGGATGCAAAAAAAAAAAAAAAAAAAAAATATTTCCAGCAAAAGTAAAGGGGGCGGAATTTTTCGTTTGTCGCCTAGGGCGGCAAAACACATAGAAATGGTAAAAAGAGGAGAATTTTTTTTTTGGAGGATAAAGGCTTTAAGCCATGGCGCCCTGTATGAGATTGTTTACTGTACCTCTAACAAATGCTATACTCTTTTTAGATAATGATTTTACTAAGTATTTTACTTTATGCGTTCCCGATTAATTTTTATTGTCCTGACCTCACCCATATTGAAACGGGGAAAAAGAAAGCTCCACGCTGCTCAGCGAGAAAGAAAGAAAAAATAGAACACCCTTCTTAGAATTTTTTCACAGGGAATCGCTGGGCAATTATCTTTGTTGGACACTGGACAGGGACACAGAGACATGAGACTGACCTTGAAAAATGTTAGGGATTCTTACTACACGGAAAGTGATTTCCCCGATAGATAGAAGACATAGGACATGGTGTATTTGGAATGGGATAAAAATAAACTAAGAGAACAGTTCTTTCTTCTTATTCATTTTCTATCTAGTACTTTAGACAAATCTTTTTATCTATTTGTCAAATTTAATGCATTGGATTCAGTTTTTTTTTTTTTCCGGCTACGAAACATTTGTATCCAAATTTCACATATATATATACATTTTTGTATTAAACGACAAACGAAATCTTCATTTTGGCGCCCCCTTCGGGTGGCGCCCGGAGCACATGCCCCCTTTGTCCCCCCTTAGTTTCGGCCCTGCCGGGGAGAAATTGCACTTTTTGACCATTGAAAACACAAAATCTCACATTTTCCAGGAGAGACATTTCATTGCTCCAGGGGGGAAGAGGGGAATGTCCCTCCCGGGACACCCCATGAATTCAACTTTGCCTAATTTGACTTTTGGATGTTGTTTGACCCCTAAAAGTTAGCTTAAATTTTTACATGAAAAAAAAAGTCTTTGGTGATACACGGTTTTAGCGATACCAGTTAAATGTGGTTTCGCCTGCTATGCTCCAATATGTCCAGGACTCAGTACTATCCAGCATTCAATTGTGCATTGCTCCCAATGGAGAACACTTTGAGCAGTATCTCTAGTAGATTCCGGTTGTTACGGCCAGCTCCATCTGTTTCACTTCGCAGTGACTCTTGAATCTGAACTGAAACTTTTCTTTTTTTTTATTGAACTGAACTGAACTCAGAAACTTTTGAATGTTTTGCTTTTGTGTGAAATAAGACGGGAATATGTAGCAATGCCGTTCTGCTTGTAAGAAAGCAAAATATGTTTAAAAGAGTAAATATGTGAGATGATAATTGTTTTTTTTATATAATATAAGTTCGCGCGTGTAAATATTCTGCAGTTTGTGTTGTCAAAATTGTGTCATTAAAATATGAAAATTATCTTCATTGCATTTGCTGTCATTCCAGCGGAGATCCTCACTTTATTTTAAGTTTTTTCCACATTTTTGGCGCCCCCGGGTGGGCGATTTTCGTCGGATTGTCACAAAGGCATGGAAATAAATTGAAAGAATAAAAATTGAAGGTAAGAGTGAAATTTCCATTTTGAAGATTGAATAATTATTATTTGCTAGAATATAAATATATTGCGTAACTTAGATAGTAAAAATGGAAGTCTTGAAAAGAAATAAAACGACTCAACGATCAGCTTTTACTAAAGCGTATAATAAATTAGAAAGTGTATTAAATGATACAAATGCAGAACACGATGAAATCGAAATTAATTTTTATTTATTCAAGCAGAAAGCTGACGCGTTAGAGATAAATCATAAGAATTATTTAGATGGTTTGTCAGATGACACCGAATTTGAAGCAGAATTTAATTCTGTTGAAGAATATAGAGAAAAGGCTCTAAGAATCCAAATAAAAGCGCGCCGTGTTTTGGATAACTTTAAGACAAAATTGAATCAAGATTTAAATCGAAATGAAAATAATTCGACTAGTAACCTGCAAATAGAAAATGATAAAGTAAAAGCTTTATGTCAACGACTCCCTGAAGTTGAGTTGTATAAGTTTGGGGGAGATTTAAAAGATTGGCTTACATTTTGGAACCAATTCAAAAACATACATGAAAATGCAAGTTTAAGCAACGTGGATAAATTCCATTATTTAATTCAGTCGATGAAAATTAAATCGGAATCCAGGGAATTAATAGAATCTTTCCCAGTAACAAATGAGAACTATTCTTTGGCGATTGAGAGTTTATCGGAAAGATATGGCAGAACCGATCTGTTAATCGATTTTTATGTACGAGAATTATTGAAACTTGTATTGAATAATGCGACTAAAAAGAAAGCTGATTCTCTGAGTAGTTTATATAATAAACTTTTGACACAAATAAGGGCTTTGGGTTCCTTAGGTGTTACCACTGAAATGTGTGGAGTCATTCTGTATCCTTTAGTTGAAAGCGCATTGCCTGTTAATATTTTACGTTCATTCGAAAGACAGAGAAAAATTATAGAAAATGAGCAAAAATTATCGGGCCTCGACGCCATAATTTTATTTCTTAAAAATGAAGTACAATCAGAAGAAAAAATAAAATTGAGTAGATCGGATATTTGTAACTATGTACCACGAAAAGAATTGTCATCATGCCAGAATTCAAGAGGCAGTAATTTTTCTGCTGCAGAGTTGATTTTTCATAATTATAATGATGTCTCGTGTGCATTTTGTTTAAGAGATCATGAATCGCATTTTTGCAAAAAGGCATTTTTTATGCCTATGTCTGAAAAACTTTCAATCATTAAAAGAAAAGGACTGTGCCGTGTTTGTTTAGCTAAAGGCCACATGGCTGTTTCGTGTACTAAATCAAATATTAGATGTCAGAGTTGTTCGAAAAGACATGTAAAATTTATGTGTCCTAATTTAGAATGTAATAAATCTAAAGAGGCATCAAAATCAAGTAATGATGATAGGAAAGAAAAAAGTGTTGATACGCTTTTTACAAATAAACATAATATGAATAAGAAATTATCTTCTACCAATGAGGTTATGTTACAAACACTAGTCGTAAAGATAAAACTAATAGGCGCCGTCGGCGCCCTCACGGCGCCGAGCGAGCCCACTCCTCATCGTGTCCAAATCCTGAAGGATTTTTAACGCAGACCATGGCTTTGTCTCGCCAGGTCGCTACGATCGATTTAGAGGGTTCGCGTTCCAGCGATGCCTCCTCATCTTTTGCCCCAGAGTCGACGACAGAGGTCGTTACGATTCGGCGGAAGTTCCCACCATCAAAGGAGACTTCCCCACGTGACACCTGATGAACCGTAGAGACTGTCGAACGGCTTCATCGCCGAACACCCATAAGGGAGTCGGGTCATCCACCTGATGTCCGGCATCCCTACGGCACTTGCTTTCCCGCGGAGTCCGAACATGAAATGTATGGAAGAACAAGCCACTAGTCTCATCTTCCGCGGGCGACACTACGTATGTCGGAAGGTGCCCCTGGCCGACCCGAGACCACGGGGAAAATCGGTCTCTGTCTCATAGACGAGACTCGGCTCGGTTGCCCTCGGTGGACGGTGCGAGTTTGAACCCGTACTAGGCGAGACTAGACGGTAAACCAGCGACTGAATCCCTATCATGGGATTCCCGCCACACCGAGTATGGCGACAAGCATATATCACAGAAACACATATCACAAAAACATGCACAAACAAATTAAAAATCTAAAAACACAACAAGAAGGAATCAAGAGGCCGCTATCGGACTCTGGAGGTCGCGGAACGCTCCCCCAAATGCGCCAAAGAGGCGGGCCCGATCGAGGTTAGTATTGGTTGAAGCTTAGGAGACGAGCCACTCGTCCGCCTGCCAGACGTGGAAGTTCCTGGCTGCACAGAAGACGTGCTGGACTAGGTTTCGGCCCATGATTTGATTTCGAGCCCAGACATCGCCGTTTTACCGACGAGCCTCCGGTCCGCACTCCGTGGCCCTATCTCGAGAAAGGTCCCCCCCGCCCAGAAACCTTCCAAGACACTTATCGCAGGCTGAGGCCGTGCTCCCGTGTCGTTGCTCGTTCTGGCCGGGCAATCTCGAACCAGGCTTCGAAGGCGACTCCCAACTGATCCTGCCACAGAGGACTCGCAAGGCGGCCTACAGGGCACCACACCTGTTTCGGTCGCGAAGTTCTTCACTGGGAACCATGCGTGTCATGCTCAACAGATCCTGCCTGCGCTCTCGTCTCCTCATAGACAAAGTTTGCAACCGCCCGATCCGATTTTGTCAACCTTTGCCCTCGCGTCACCCCCCGGCAGCTCTATGCTCCGGGCACGAGGGATTGGTCTACGCGATATCCTTTCGCCACCTCTGTCGCCCGAGTGTCCCGCGGAACGGGCCTATTGGCCTCCCGTGAACCTGAAGCCTCTCGGCGACTGCGACACGGGTTTGTTCTACACATAGGACTCTCAAGGGTCGGCATCGGCCTTCCTCCTGGAACACGAAGACCGCACCAAAATGGAGGAGGGAGTCGCACTCCGGCTAGACAGACACCGCCTTTAAGCCGTCCCACCACGGCAAGGAATCGGATTCGTCGGCTACTGCTTCCCTCGTGTCGACTTCAGCTTCATGCGTCGGGCACCCGGTCTTCTTCCCGATTGAACGGGCCGATTCGGAGAAACCCGACGAAGCTTCCGCGCAATGCTCGGCTTCCGGTCACCTCCCCTACCGAAAGGGTCGGGTCAGAATCACCGAGAGGAAGCTCGGGACGGAGTCATAAAGATAAAGGGAAGAAATTCAAGCCGTAACGCAAGAATAATTATAGATACAGGGTCCCAAAAATCTTATATCTTAAAATCCACTGCTGAGGAACTGGGTTTTGATTTTCAAAGAGAGGAAGAGTTTTGCCATTCATTATTTGGCGGTAGAAAAACAAAATTGTATAAGCATAATTGTTATAAAATTTATTTAAGTAGCCTTGATGGTAATTATATTTGTAATTTGAATGCTTTAGATCAAGATGTCATATGTAATGATATTTCTGCGATTAAATATGGTTATTGGATACGCGAGTTAAAAGATAAAGGAATCCACCTGAGTGATACACGAGAAACAGGGCCTATTGAGGTACTTTTAGGAGCAGATGTTGCTGGTAAGCCGGTATTTGATGTATACATTTTTTGTAGTTGACAGTTTACTAATATGATATTAAATTGATATTAATTTTTCTGTTTAATTTCAATATTTCATTCTTTACTTTGTATACGACCCCTCAAAGTCAGTTCAAATTTTTAGAGGAAAAAACCATCTTTGGTGATACACCGATTTAACAATACCAGCTAAAGGTTGTTTTGCCATAAAAAGGACATTGCACCCTGATTTCGATCTTGAATTACTCTAATTAATTTTTTAACTGATCCCCAAATAAAAGACAAGATCATGTGAAAAAATATCAAACTTTGAAATTTAATAACTGTGTCAATTTTTGTCGTACAGAAGTCAAACTTTTTGTGTTGTATTTGTTATGATATGTGCAAACATTTACTAAATATAACTATAGGGACCGGGGGACCGTATAAAAAGTTAGATTTCGTAATTTTTACAAAATTGATTTTTTACTTTAATTAACGCCACAATATGAATATTTACCTCATTTTAAACACTTTTGTAATTGGAACTACTATTTCTACAACCAACGATTGAGAAATTAAAGGTCGGCGATAGATAACATTTTGCACCCTGTATAAGACAGATCCACAAAAAATTACTGTAAATTTGCAGTTAAGCACGATTCAGGAAACCTTTTTCTTATCTCATCCATGCTCAAGAAGAGTAAAAATCTAGAACAATGTTTCCTAATAATAATGTAAATGATAGAGAAAATATAGATAGATGTTTATCAATCAATATGGACAGTTTCTTTAATCAATTTTGAATATAACTTTGTTACAAAGAAACAAAACTAGTAACTAACAAAACATTTACATTAATGCGGAATGAAAGACCAAAATAAAAATTAGTACATGCTTATGTAATATAATATGCAAATTTATGAACTTAAAATGTTGCTAATAAAAAAAGGGTTTTTACTTAAAAGAAATAAAAAGCAATTTTCAAGTAATATAAAATAGGTTAAAATTAGATTATATCTTGATTATGAATAGTTAGACCTGATTAGGCATGATCTTGATTTTGAATAGTTATGCCTAAGAACTGTTTATTTCAAAGGCTATATCAATACTTCAAATATTTACAGTAAGTTAGATTATACTAAAATATTTATATACAATACCTTTAATAACAAAAACAATGAATATTGTTAAGGAAACATTCAAAACTATATCGTACTTAGAGAGAAATCTTCAGCTGAGACCGCTGACAACTATATAGCATCATTTCACAAATGAGTAAAAGACGCCAGACTGTACGTTCAACAATGACATGAAAATTTCCATTACATACTCCTGTTTAATTTCGATTAACAAACTTTATGCACTTTAATTGCACAGGCCTCGTCATATCCAGCAGTGCTTTGAATAAGCCTTCGAAGAATAAATTTTTAAAATCTCCTGGACTTTTGGGTAATTTTCAGTGAAGATCTACACAATTTTAGAAAAATTTTATCGCCATCAACAGCCAAAACGCTTTTGACTGAATTTAGAAAAAAATTTAATAATAAATAAATATTAAATATTAAATAAATTTTAATAAAAATAATAATTTTAAGGGTTTTTAAAAATCTCACACACATGTATTGCTGTTATATAAGAAAGGTCCACAAAAATTTATTGTAAACTTGCAGTTAAGTACGATTCAGGAAACCTTTTCCTTATCTCATCCATGCTGAAGAAGAGCAAAAATCTAGAACAATTTTTCTTGATAATAATTTAAATGATACAGAAAATATAGATAAATGTTTATCAATCAAAATAGACAGTTTCCTTAATCAATTTTGAATCTAATATTGTTACGAAGAAACAAAACTAGTAACTAACGAAACATTTACATTAATCAGGCATGAAAGACCAAAATAAAAATAGGGAATTTTTTTAGGCTATACATTAATAATATAATCTTATAATTTAGTACAGTAGACTCTTTCAAATCCGCACAGCTTGGGACCAGAGGTTGTGTGGATTTTAGAATTTTGCAGATTTCTGGTCACTGTTTTGTTTACATTTTTGAAACAGTAATTTGAATGTAATAATGCACTCAAAATTATCATGAATGCTTACAATAAAGTAAAATATTAAAATAATTATGGGAAATAATGTAAAGGTTACATAAATAATTAATAATACATGACTAAATATTCATAATAATGATGGGATAAATTTTTCTTGAATTATTCAATGAAATTCGTCTCATAAAGTTACACTAGTAATTTACATCAAAGCCATAAAATTACAAAATTTTATTTCATGTTTGGCAGATTTAATAAACAAAAAAAGCTTGATTAATACATAAATGTATTTGATAGAAAGATCAATCACCACTAATATGAGTGTTATCTTGAAAATTTTTGGAAATAAATTTATACTTCTTTTATTTTTTCATAAGCAAGAGTTCAATGATATTAACGAGAATTACATAATAAAATGAGTACGGAATGATATAAAAATAAAAAAGCTTGAATTTCCTCCCTGTATCTTAACTGTAAGTTTTACTGTTTATATCTGAAAAAATGTGTGGATTTTAGAGTTGCGGATTTGAGAGAGTCTACTGTATTATTTTAAGAGATATATATATATTTTTTAATTTTTGCATTAATTGACTGAATTTACAAAATTTCTTTCAAAAACACAAATTTTAGTATCTTGAAGAAAACCTCACATGCAGGCTTAAATTGTTTACATAAATAAAACTCTGACTACATCCATGGCAAAGTGAGTACAAATATTATATACTAAAAAAAGTACAATATAGTTACAAATATACAACTAAATGTAATTTAATGACATGGGAAATATTTTCCGAGTGGACAGCTTTTAGATATGATGAAAGAAGTGTATTAGGCTTAGAACAGTAAAAGCCTTTTAATTGTTTCAGACTTAGAGTCTTTGGAGGGTTTGAAACATTAAACAAATTAGTACAGCTGTCTATTTTAACTGTCCATATGTGTTAATTCTACAGAAATATGAAAAAAATAATTTAATGTATGAAAATTGGAATCATTAAATGTAGAAGATCAAACTGGAATTAATTTTACTCACTTTTGAGTAGCAAAATTTTGACAAAGTGCTCAATACTCAATGTGACCAGGAAATATTCAAAAGAATATTTGTGTAATTTAATGTATGCTTTAAAATTAAATAAAATTAAAATCGATATTTTAGTTAAGTCGATTTGTTTAATTTAAGAGGACTTGGTAACATTTAAACTTTCCCTCTTATTTGGGTATTTTACAATATCTTATTGACGTGTTATTGTGTGTATTTATGAAGAAAAATTATTTAATCAATAAAAAACTGCAATTTTTGTAGAAAATGTTGAAAATTTTAATTGAAAAAAATTTTAGAAAATTCAAAAACAACACTTCTACAATTTTGAAATAGCTTTTGTTGCGTACTTATCTTTGAAGTGTGCTCTATAACTCTAAGGATCAGATTTCCAAAAGTTTGTTTATATAAAAAATAAATAAAATGTTATGACGTAGTATGTAAAAAATGCAATAAAAATGATGACTAACTTAACATTTTTAATTATTAAAACTAAACTATTACTAAAATTCAAATCCCTAATTTTGCCTCAAAACTTTAAAGATTGCAACTCTAAATCATTCATGGTGAAATGAATAGATTAAAAGCCGTTTTCAGATATTTTAAATTATTGAATCTTTATGACACTTTGTGAGGAAATACTTAGGAAACCTAAATTCATTTTAAGCAAAAAGTTGGAAAATTGATAGTTTTGTTGTTTTTCGCAAATTGAAGTTCATCGAGATTCCTTTAAACATATTTAAACTTTCAGTTGTGCATTTCTTTTTTGATACCTTATTTCTGGAAATTATTTCTCACCTCCATTTTGTTTAAAGAAAGTTTTTAAAATTATTTCTTATTATCATTTTGTTAATCTGCATATAGTTAATTTTTCATTAAATATGTGTCATGGACAGATATGGTGACTTAAAATGCCAATTATGTTTATTGCATTACTTTATATGCAACTGGGCTCTGCTTGTATAAATATCTTGAGCTGATATTAAGAGGTTTTGTGTATATTATATTCATTCAACTTACAACAGAAAACAAATCTTATATTCACCCCCCCAAAATAAAATAAATGATAAAAAAATAAATAAAATGCAATCAAAAGTATTCTAAAAAATAAAAAATAAGATAAAGGAAAAGTATTGAAAAATTAAATTATTATTATTATATATAATATATATCAAAATTCAATGAAATGATTTTGACAAAATTTATTGCAAGAATAGATGAAAAAGTTTGTAATGTCTTTTCTTCTACATTTTTTTAAAATACACAGTTAAAATTTAATTTATTTTTCATATTAACATAGTTTAAAAATACTTAACTATTAGAATGAAAGGGTATTTCTTTCTTATTTCCATATTATACAGTAGACTCTCTTAAATCTGCAACCCTAAAATCCGCACATCGTTTCAGATGTGAATAATGCTACTTACAGTTAAGATGTAAGTGAAAAATTCAAATTTTTAAAAATTTTAATATTTTTTCTATATTATATTGAATGTTTAATGTTTAATTTTTTTCTGCTTTAATTTTGTAACAACATAAACTTATTTTTGATGGGGGAGGGCTGAAATTTTTAATTAAATGCCTTTTACAATTTTAGATTTCAATGAAGTAAAACTTTATTTTTCACATTGAAAAAAAAGAGTAAAACATCATCTTGTCTATTGACTTTTTTCTTGTCTATTACATGTTGTAACAATAAAGAAGCGTGGTTTTACCCAGCAAATTTTCACAGAATGGTTTGAAAATCCTCTTGTAAATGATGTCTATATGGATTGTAGTACAAAAGTCTGTTTACCTGTAAACTGTAAAATATTATTGCTCTTAGACAATTGTACTAGACATCCAAAATTATTACAAAAAGGCAACGTATCTACATTACTTTTACCCCCAAATACAAATTCTCTTATTCAGCCAATGGATTAGGGAATTATTCGTAGCATGAAATGCCAATACAAAATAGAATTAATGCACAAAATTATAATTTCTGATTTATCGGCAAATATGAAGTAGTATAGAAGGCAATTTACAATTAAGGGCTGTATATTTCTCTTGGCTGATGCATGAGTCTCTGTATACAAAAACACTTTAGTAGGTGCAAAGCAAAATTTGTGACCAGCATCTTTAGTTATAGACAGTAATGGTGATGATATTGACTTAGATGGCTTCAGTTTGGTTAGTGCTAAACAGAAATCTGCAGAAAAATTCACTAACACAAAACTAAAAAAATCACTAACTGTTGTGCTAAGATTCTTGAATGGAGATAATATAATTGGATGGATATCCTCCCAAGATGAAGCTGCAATAAGGAGAGTTTCATAAATGACATTATGAGTACTACTCTGTTGAATTCTACTGAAAATAGGATAATTCTGACACAGAGTATGATGAAGGTGAAAAAGTAACTCTTGAGCAGGTTTTGGATATGGGTTATAAATATCTGGATTTTCTTCAGAAAAGAGTTTTGTCTCAGAACAAGAAACAATGACTATACATTGACTCCAAGAAAAAATACTAGACCAAAAGTCTAGTTCACAAACAAATGACAATTATTACCATGTTTGAAAATTGTAAAAATAAACAAAAGAAATTGTAAAATAATTTAAAGACCATTTTTCCTTAAACATAATGGGATTTTTAATTAAATAATCCAATGTTTTACAATATCTCTCTTTTTTACCAACTACCGTAATTTCGGGTAGATAAGCCGCGGCTTATACGTGTTTAAAAGTTAAATTTTATCTTTTGCGGCTTATCTGCCGGTGCGGCGTATACGAAGTAATAACGATTTTTTCAGAAAAAAAAATCGGATCATGTACATATTATAGAGTGAAAATCTGAAAAACAATATTAAAAATGCTTCACGGATTAGAAATAGCAATTGCTCAAAATATATCGGGAATTTGGTAAAGTAATCGCCGCTTCCTCTTTACTATTTCTGTTACTCAGATTGCTTTTCTAAGCATGTTATAGAATATCCCATTTTAAGTTCTTTTTATTTCATTAAAAAAGAAACAAATCTATACATGGTTTCTTTTTGCATAACGAAACGTATGCCTATAATCCGCGTCGGCATATAATCCGCAAGTGTCAATCTCATAAGATTTTGAAAAAAAAAAATTATCGTATAATCCCCAGCGGCGTATAATCCGCAGGTGAAATTTTCACTTAAAAAAAAATTTCACAAGATCTACAGGACTAACGTTCAGCCATAAGAGAAAAAATATTGAATCTATTGTAAAATATTTTAATTTTTAACTTTTGTACTTAATATAACACTTGATAAATAAATAAATCTGAAATAAAAATATGATAATTCAGTACAAAGATATTTGCAATTCTATTACACTCAGAAGATTTACATTACTTAGTATAAAATTATAATTAAGTAAGCTAATTACTTAAATATTTGTTTAAATTAAATATGAAATCCTTGTACTAGTTTTTTTTTCTTTTGTCTTATTTTTAATTTAATATTACGAGATCAGTGAATCAGACAAAGATTTGTCTGGCGCCATCTGTCGAAGTTAAAGCTTACTATGCCATTCGATTATCGTTTGAATCGAATATCGCCATATGCGGAGAATGAATACCTGTAATGGATGAAGCATAGAGTGCGATGTTTGTAAACTAAATATGAGTTAAAAACTATTGTAAAGCATGAAATAAATGGATTTAAAGAATCAATTATTAATATAAAACAGAAATCAAAAGATTATTGGTAAGTTAAAAGTACTTTAACAATAAGTGCGGCTTATACGCCGGTGCGGCGTATACGATGGAATATCAGCTTTTTTTTACCATTTTCGGACGTAGCGGCGTATACGCCAGGGCGGCTTATCTACCAGAAATTACGGTAATTTATGCATTAATAATTAATTTACTATAAAATTCCAAGAGAAAAAAGTGTAAACAAAGCAATGACCTATAATCTGCAAAATTCTATAATCTGCACAACCTTTGGTCCCAAGCTGTGCGGATTGGAGGGAGTTGACTGTATATACATACATATGCACATATATGTATGAATATATATGCATGTTTATATATATATTTATATCTCAGTGATCTGTTTAGGAAAAAATTGGGTCCTTTAAAGGACCCTTCACAATTTTTTTTATTTCAAAACAGGATCCTTCACAAAATTATTTTCCCTAAAACAGAACCCTTCACAAAACTATTTTCCCTAAAACAGGACCCTTCACAAAATTCTTTATCTTAAAAATAGGTTTTTCACAAAAATTTTTCATCTTTAAACTGAACATTTCACAAATTAATCATTTAAAAGTAAAATCTGACCTGTCACTTTTACACATATAAAGAAAATATATGTATTTTACATCCATATATCTTCTTAAAAATGTATAAACAAGAACCTGAATATAACGATCATTTCAAATTCACAAAATTATGACTAGATTTTTCACAAATATAAAAAGCTGTTCACAATTTCACAAAAACAGGACCCTGGGAAAAAAGTCTGGACAGACCCCTGGTACTTATATACATATTTATATATGTACATATATCAGTGGTGCCCGGCTAACTGAAAAGTACCAAAATATTTTATTTCGCATGTGGTGGGAAAAGCGGGGTATGGTGGCAATAAACTCACACACCAATTTTATCAAGATTGGTATGGTAAGGCCTGCCTTCAGGTCATTGAACTTTTTGTTATTCCATTGAAGGGGAGAAAATTTTGTTTTGAAATGCCTGTAGTGGGACAAGTTGGTTATGGAGACAATAAACTCACACACAACTTTTTATCAAGATTCGTATACGGTAAGGCTTGCCTCCAGGTCATTGAACTTTTTGTTATTCCATTGAAGGGGAGAAAATTTTGTTTTGAAATTTGAAATGCCTGTAATGGGACAGGTTGGTTATGGTGAGAAATAAACTCACACACAGCTTTTTATCAAGATCAGAAAATGGTAAGTAGTTATAGTTTGTAAAATATTAATGTACTGCCGGGTAAAAAATAATCGAACATGCTGATTATTCATTTTTTAAATATTTTTCATATTCTATCCATTTTTAAGATTTTCTTCGTGCTTTTTTCCATTATCTTGAAACATGTGCTTGACGACTATTTAATACTGTAATCAGTCTCTTGAATTCAAATATTTTTCTCTGGGAGGTATTTTGGAGGTTCAAGATGGAAGGAGGGGGGGGGTGGGGACAATGTCAAGAGCACTGGTGAGGGAGGACAATTGCCCCTCCCTGAATTTTGAAATTTTAATTTGTTCTGAAATTTAAATCTTTAAATCTATAAATTTTTATGTTGAAAAAAATATAATTTACTTATGTCCTAAGCATGATTAATTATACATTACCGGAAGAAAGAACTATGAAATTTTGGTCACAGGAGATCTGCCCTGCTGAAACTCCCATGGAACAAAGTTTTTATTTTTTAAATTTTGAATTTATGTGTTGAAAAATTATCTCCTCTGACGAAAAAGAAATGTAATATATATATATATATTTGTTAAATTTCTGTATTGTATGTTGGGGGTTAGCAGAACAACTGTTTTAATATCTTATACCTCCCTGTGTTTCATAGGCATCCATGGCATTGTGGTATTCAGAGTGTGGATAGGGAGGGGGGGGGGGGGGGTTGCACTTTCGGGACATTAAATAACCGAAAATGTGAAAAGTCTAGGGACTCAGTGTCACCCCTGAATTCATCACTGACTGTAATGCTAAAGTGAACCAAATTCTGTTTAAATATTTTACGTGATAGTTAATGTTTCTCTGAAGTTATTTGGGATGGATTTTGAATATATCACTACAGGAAATTGCTGATTGTTTTAATGTAATATTATACTGTTGAAATTATTATATTATAAATTGAACGGAGGAGGGTGTGGAGCGAATCAATAATTACAACGAGCAAATCGAATATTTGTTTGAATTGTTGTAATAATCAGTCTCATTACTTTGTTAGAGATTTCACAAGAAGCTAAAATTTCATAAAGCGCAAATTGGCAAATAATTTAGTGAAACTTATTTTATATTATTTATAGAATTTTTTCATGCAAGTAATGCTCTCTAAAAGATGTTATATATAGTAATTGTTCTCATAATGGAATATGGTGGTATTTAAAATTTCCATTTTTGGTACCAGATGCGGTTTTACTAGCCCTGGTCCCATTAAGACAAAATTTTTATTCATTGCCACGAATGATATCTTTTAAATCTAGTTAAGTTTTAACTAAATATTTTGTCCATTTCAAGCCAGTTTAATTTTAGCGATTCAAGCGGTCGCCCTAATTCGCTTTCGTCTAAAGCCAGGCATATTGTGGAAATATGAGTAAAACTGATTTTTTATTCTTTCTTTCTTCTTCTCAAAATATTCTTTTATTAGGTGCGTTCGTAATTACATAAATACGTAGCACCTATTGTCGTCGTCTGTCTGTCCATCCGCCCACATATAACAACGCAAAAACTACCCAACCGAATAGTTTGAAATTTAAGATATATTAACTTTGCAGAATTTTGTTGAGACATTTCAAATTTTATGAAAATCCAATCAAAACTTTAGGAGAGATTAATAAAAACCTTTATTAAGAAATTTGAACTTTTTTAAAAGAAATCAGTGCTTTTTTTTTTTTTTTTTTTTTTTTTTATAGGAGCTTCCGAGGTTTAATCGTCAAGAGACCGAGGTACTTATTTTATTACAGAAATTAATTGAAGCCGATAGAATTCATTTCACAGAATTAAAAATCATCAAGATCTGAATATTTATATAACTAGCTATAGTACGAACGTACCTCGTTTCTCACATTTGGCGTACAATTTCCAACTTGTTTATTCTGTATATTTAGTTTTAATATCACGATATATCGTCATATCGCGATATTTAGCTGACGATATATCACGATATTGAAATTCAGATATCGCTCAGGCCTACTGTGCAAGGCCCTTTTCCCAAGTTGTGCAAATTTCTTACTTTCTACTTATACTATTAATATTATCTAATATATTTTTTTAAGATGCTCTTTTAGTAAAAAAAAAACGGATGTGCCAAAAGAAAAAAATACGTAAATTGTAAAAAGAATGTTAAATCAAAATACTGAATGTTCGGCATATACTATAGACAGAACCATCAAAATAATCAATATAAATATATATCAAAATATAGTATGTGTGTAATATGTTCAGAAAATTAGAATTCATCATAGTAGATTTGTGAAAGCAATTTTTGTAAAATATACGATGCAAGATTTCATTATATAAGCTTAAATTTTGAATTTAATTTGTAAAAATTTCTTTTTTGTAATGGATACTTAAAAAAGTAGTATATATTTATATTTTTTTCATATTATTCTTGTAGGTAATATGCAAATCCAAAAAAACATAAAGTAAATCTTTAACAAATTAAAATATATAAATGAAATGGTAAAACCAACTATGCAATGATACATAAAAAAGGAGAAACCTAAAAATAATAATGCTGAAATAAAATTTTAATTAAAATCAGAATGTTGTTTTATTCCCTTTTTCCTGATCAGTGTTAATATGACATAAGTTACACACTGGTTAATCAATATTTAATAATTATGATTATGTAAATATTATAAACATGCATAAAAAAATATTCTGTTTATTATTAGAAAATTCCATGGACGGCACGATCTGTTGAAGTTAATAGTACTTGTTTTTCTGTCTAATTTCTCTATAAGCTAAAAATCTAAATATAGGTTGAGTAAAGATATAATAACAAAATTCTTCCTTCACTTTTAAAAATTATTTATGTGCAATTCCGTAGAGAACCAAGTCAATTCCATGGCTACTTAAATAAATAGCTATATGCAAAGAAATTTAATAAATATACATTTAAATAGCTATATGCAAAAATGGAAGTTCACTGTAAATAATTGCATGTCCAGAAATTAGAAATCGGAGACCTTATAATCATATTTTATTCTTAAAATCTTATTTTAAATTTTTATAAGTGACATACAACGCTCTCTTGTAGTTTTAGATAAGTTTTTTGTATCAGAACTGCAAGTTATACGCCCGCCAATATATATTTAGGGGTGGGCCCGGGAAATACATAAATAATATGGGGTTGTTCAATATATTAGCTTATAAAAGAAAATACAGCGATTGAAAATTTTCGACATAATTATAAGATTGTACATAATTTGTTTACCTGTCCTTTAAATTTTGTTTTAATAATTTTAGTTTTATCACAAATTTTACAAAAAGTAAAATATTGAGGCTAGAAGACTAAAAAAGAGAAAGCAAAATTTAGGCATTAATAATGTTTTTCTTAAATATCTCCCACTGATTCCTGTTGGTACGAGGTATAATATGAGATTTTGTTTAATTTCAATTTTGTCGATCTATGTAAAAATGTAATATTAATAATTACCAATAATTTTGATCACGGTTCTGTGGAGAAACAGACATAATTTAGTTTTGTTTGCATTCCAACAACTAATATCCAGTTAAAAAAATTCTGCCATGACAAAAGATGGCAGCATTAAGAAAAAATAAATCGAACAGGGATTTTTAATCGACTTACTTTCAATCTTCCACATACGTCGCCATTTTGTTGAATGTAGCTTAGTTGGGTATGGTAAGTAATCTTTTCTATTAATCTATTGAAATATTATATTAATGCTTTTGTATTTGTTCAATATGTAGATGGATTAAATGTTATGATATAATTAAAAATGATTATAATAGATTTTGATGACGCGAAAATCATTAATCCAACATATAATTACTATTCATCTAATATCAGAGAATCCTTAGATATTTTGTGTAAGGGAAATCAACTATGTAACGGTGCAGTGTCACACAACATATACTTCTGTTCAGGGCTTAATTTCTAAGAAAAAAAGTATCGGAGAACTGATATTCTGCAGTACTAACACCCGTAGCGTACTTCAAGTATTCATGAATTGGCGGTGTGAATTCTCCCAGCCTGAAGCATGATATCAAACAGCGCTTCCTCCACTGCGAGTATTCATGAATTAATGGTGTGACTTCTCCCAGCCTAAACCATGATATCAAACAGCGCTTCCTCCACTACGTGTATTCATGAATTAATGGTGTGACTTCTCCCAGCCTAAACCATGATATCAAACAGCTGTCCCCGGGGAGACCGTATTCATGAATAAACGGTGTGAGTTCTCGCAGTCGAAAAGATTTTTGAAAAAGAGAAAGGGTGATTTGTTCGGTGTTTATGAGACAGGCAATAAATATCGTATATTCTTGTTTACGGTTTCGCCAGCCATTATGATATTTAGATTTCGGCGGTGTAGATGAATATTTGCTGTATGTTGTTGAATAAAGTGTGAATTAGAGCGATAAAAAAAGGAGGTATTTTATTTGCAACTGTGGATTTAATGGGTCATATGAATAAAGAATGTAATTCAGACATGTTTTTATTTGTTCTGTATAATTATTATTTTATGAAAAAAAATATTAATTCCTTAGTAGTATTCATTAATGTATATTCTAAGGCAAAGAAGGATTTTTTAAAATGCAGATATTTTTACTTCTATACTGCGAGTTTTTTCTTTCCAGAATTTATTTTTAAAATCACGTTCGTGTGATATATATATGTGAATATTTGGTATTTGACTGTCTCTGTATATATGACCATTGGTCACTATCCAAAAATTCTTTGATGGAAATTTTGCATTTAAAATTTTTAAAACCATTAAGCATTATTATGTTTTATTTTAAAATGGTGGAAAGGAAGATTATGCAAAGTCTTTAATTTTAATAAAATAAATATATTGAAATGTTTCTTCCCTACCTATTTTTATCCGATTTACAACCCCCCCCCCCCCTCCCTCTTCTTCACAAATGAGATATTAAAAAACAATTTATGAGGCAAAAAAGAAAAAAAAGATATATTTATTTTTTCATAGTTATAGTTTGTAAAATATTAATGTACTGCCGGGTAAAAAATAATCGAACATGCTGATTATTCATTTTTTAAATATTTTTCATATTCTATCCATTTTTAAGATTTTCTTCGTGCTTTTTTCCATTATCTTGAAACATGTGCTTGACGACTATTTAATACTGTAATCAGTCTCTTGAATTCAAATATTTTTCTCTGGGAGGTATTTCGGAGGTTCAAGATGGAAGGAGGGGGGGTGGGGACAATGTCAAGAGCACTGGTGAGGGAGGACAATTGCCCCTCCCTGAATTTTGAAATTTAAATTTGTTCTGAAATTTAAATCTTTAAATCTATAAATTTTTATGTTGAAAAAAATATAATTTACTTATGTCCTAAGCATGATTAATTATACATTACCGGAAGAAAGAACTATGAAATTTTGGTCACAGGAGATCTGCCCTGCTGAAACTCCCATGGAACAAAGTTTTTATTTTTTAAATTTTGAATTTATGTGTTGAAAAATTATCTTCTCTGACGAAAAAGAAATGTAATATATATATATATATATTTGTTAAATTTCTGTATTGTATGTTGGGGGTTAGCAGAACAACTGTTTTAATATCTTATACCTCCCTGTGTTTCATAAGCATCCATGGCATTGTGGTATTCAGAGTGTGGATAGGGGGGGGGGGGGTTGCACTTTCGGGACATTAAATAACCGAAAATGTGAAAAGTCTAGGGACTCAGTGTCACCCCTGAATTCATCACTGACTGTAATGCTAAAGTGAAACAAATTCTGTTTAAATATTTTACGTGATAGTTAATGTTTCTCTGAAGTTATTTGGGATGGATTTTGAATATATCACTACAGGAAATTGCTGATTGTTTTAATGTAATATTATACTGTTGAAATTATTATATTATAAATTGAACGGAGGAGGGTGTGGAGCGAATCAATAATTACAACGAGCAAATCGAATATTTGTTTGAATTGTTGTAATAATCAGTCTCATTACTTTGTTAGAGATTTCACAAGAAGCTAAAATTTCATAAAGCGCAAATTGGCAAATAATTTAGTAAAACTTATTTTATATTATTTATAGAATTTTTTCATGCAAGTAATGCTCTCTAAAAGATGTTATATATAGTAATTGTTCTCATAATGGAATATGGTGGTATTTAAAATTTCCATTTTTGGTACCAGATGCGGTTTTACTAGCCCTGGTCCCATTAAGACAAAATTTTTATTCATTGCCACGAATGATATCTTTTAAATCTAGTTAAGTTTTAACTAAATATTTTGTCCATTTCAAGCCAGTTTAATTTTAGCGATTCAAGCGGTCGCCCTAATTCGCTTTCGTCTAAAGCCAGGCATATTGTGGAAATATGAGTAAAACTGATTTTTTATTCTTTCTTTCTTCTTCTCAAAATATTCTTTTATTAGGTGCGTTCGTAATTACATAAATACGTAGCACCTATTGTCGTCGTCTGTCTGTCCATCCGCCCACATATAACAACGCAAAAACTACCCAACCGAATAGTTTGAAATTTAAGATATATTAACTTTGCAGAATTTTGTTGAGACATTTCAAATTTTATGAAAATCCAATCAAAACTTTAGGAGAGATTAATAAAAACCTTTATTAAGAAATTTGAACTTTTTTAAAAGAAATCAGTGCTTTTTTTTTTTTTTTTTTTTTTTTTTATAGGAGCTTCCGAGGTTTAATCGTCAAGAGACCGAGGTACTTATTTTATTACAGAAATTAATTGAAGCCGATAGAATTCATTTCACAGAATTAAAAATCATCAAGATCTGAATATTTATATAACTAGCTATAGTACGAACGTACCTCGTTTCTCACATTTGGCGTACAATTTCCAACTTGTTTATTCTGTATATTTAGTTTTAATATCACGATATATCGTCATATCGCGATATTTAGCTGACGATATATCACGATATTGAAATTCAGATATCGCTCAGGCCTACTGTGCAAGGCCCTTTTCCCAAGTTGTGCAAATTTCTTACTTTCTACTTATACTATTAATATTATCTAATATATTTTTTTAAGATGCTCTTTTAGTAAAAAAAAAACGGATGTGCCAAAAGAAAAAAATACGTAAATTGTAAAAAGAATGTTAAATCAAAATACTGAATGTTCGGCATATACTATAGACAGAACCATCAAAATAATCAATATAAATATATATCAAAATATAGTATGTGTGTAATATGTTCAGAAAATTAGAATTCATCATAGTAGATTTGTGAAAGCAATTTTTGTAAAATATACGATGCAAGATTTCATTATATAAGCTTAAATTTTGAATTTAATTTGTAAAAATTTCTTTTTTGTAATGGATACTTAAAAAAGTAGTATATATTTATATTTTTTTCATATTATTCTTGTAGGTAATATGCAAATCCAAAAAAACATAAAGTAAATCTTTAACAAATTAAAATATATAAATGAAATGGTAAAACCAACTATGCAATGATACATAAAAAAGGAGAAACCTAAAAATAATAATGCTGAAATAAAATTTTAATTAAAATCAGAATGTTGTTTTATTCCCTTTTTCCTGATCAGTGTTAATATGACATAAGTTACACACTGGTTAATCAATATTTAATAATTATGATTATGTAAATATTATAAACATGCATAAAAAAATATTCTGTTTATTATTAGAAAATTCCATGGACGGCACGATCTGTTGAAGTTAATAGTACTTGTTTTTCTGTCTAATTTCTCTATAAGCTAAAAATCTAAATATAGGTTGAGTAAAGATATAATAACAAAATTCTTCCTTCACTTTTAAAAATTATTTATGTGCAATTCCGTAGAGAACCAAGTCAATTCCATGGCTACTTAAATAAATAGCTATATGCAAAGAAATTTAATAAATATACATTTAAATAGCTATATGCAAAAATGGAAGTTCACTGTAAATAATTGCATGTCCAGAAATTAGAAATCGGAGACCTTATAATCATATTTTATTCTTAAAATCTTATTTTAAATTTTTATAAGTGACATACAACGCTCTCTTGTAGTTTTAGATAAGTTTTTTGTATCAGAACTGCAAGTTATACGCCCGCCAATATATATTTAGGGGTGGGCCCGGGAAATACATAAATAATATGGGGTTGTTCAATATATTAGCTTATAAAAGAAAATATAGCGATTGAAAATTTTCGACATAATTATAAGATTGTACATAATTTGTTTACCTGTCCTTTAAATTTTGTTTTAATAATTTTAGTTTTATCACAAATTTTACAAAAAGTAAAATATTGAGGCTAGAAGACTAAAAAAGAGAAAGCAAAATTTAGGCATTAATAATGTTTTTCTTAAATATCTCCCACTGATTCCTGTTGGTACGAGGTATAATATGAGATTTTGTTTAATTTCAATTTTGTCGATCTATGTAAAAATGTAATATTAATAATTACCAATAATTTTGATCACGGTTCTGTGGAGAAACAGACATAATTTAGTTTTGTTTGCATTCCAACAACTAATATCCAGTTAAAAAAATTCTGCCATGACAAAAGATGGCAGCATTAAGAAAAAATAAATCGAACAGGGATTTTTAATCGACTTACTTTCAATCTTCCACATACGTCGCCATTTTGTTGAATGTAGCTTAGTTGGGTATGGTAAGTAATCTTTTCTATTAATCTATTGAAATATTATATTAATGCTTTTGTATTTGTTCAATATGTAGATGGATTAAATGTTATGATATAATTAAAAATGATTATAATAGATTTTGATGACGCGAAAATCATTAATCCAACATATAATTACTATTCATCTAATATCAGAGAATCCTTAGATATTTTGTGTAAGGGAAATCAACTATGTAACGGTGCAGTGTCACACAACATATACTTCTGTTCAGGGCTTAATTTCTAAGAAAAAAAGTATCGGAGAACTGATATTCTGCAGTACTAACACCCGTAGCGTACTTCAAGTATTCATGAATTGGCAGTGTGAATTCTCCCAGCCTGAAGCATGATATCAAACAGCGCTTCCTCCACTGCGAGTATTCATGAATTAATGGTGTGACTTCTCCCAGCCTAAACCATGATATCAAACAGCGCTTCCTCCACTACGAGTATTCATGAATTAATGGTGTGACTTCTCCCAGCCTAAACCATGATATCAAACAGCTGTCCCCGGGGAGACCGTATTCATGAATAAACGGTGTGAGTTCTCGCAGTCGAAAAGATTTTTGAAAAAGAGAAAGGGTGATTTGTTCGGTGTTTATGAGACAGGCAATAAATATCGTATATTCTTGTTTACGGTTTCGCCAGCCATTATGATATTTAGATTTCGGCGGTGTAGATGAATATTTGCTGTATGTTGTTGAATAAAGTGTGAATTAGAGCGATAAAAAAAGGAGGTATTTTATTTGCAACTGTGGATTTAATGGGTCATATGAATAAAGAATGTAATTCAGACATGTTTTTATTTGTTCTGTATAATTATTATTTTATGAAAAAAAATATTAATTCCTTAGTAGTATTCATTAATGTATATTCTAAGGCAAAGAAGGATTTTTTAAAATGCAGATATTTTTACTTCTATACTGCGAGTTTTTTCTTTCCAGAATTTATTTTTAAAATCACGTTCGTGTGATATATATATGTGAATATTTGGTATTTGACTGTCTCTGTATATATGACCATTGGTCACTATCCAAAAATTCTTTGATGGAAATTTTGCATTTAAAATTTTTAAAACCATTAAGCATTATTATGTTTTATTTTAAAATGGTGGAAAGGAAGATTATGCAAAGTCTTTAATTTTAATAAAATAAATATATTGAAATGTTTCTTCCCTACCTATTTTTATCCGATTTACAACCCCCCCCCCCTCCCTCTTCTTCACAAATGAGATATTAAAAAACAATTTATGAGGCAAAAAAGAAAAAAAAGATATATTTATTTTTTCCTAGTTATAGTTTGTAAAATATTAATGTACTGCCGGGTAAAAAATAATCGAACATGCTGATTATTCATTTTTTAAATATTTTTCATATTCTATCCATTTTTAAGATTTTCTTCGTGCTTTTTTCCATTATCTTGAAACATGTGCTTGACGACTATTTAATACTGTAATCAGTCTCTTGAATTCAAATATTTTTCTCTGGGAGGTATTTCGGAGGTTCAAGATGGAAGGAGGGGGGGTGGGGACAATGTCAAGAGCACTGGTGAGGGAGGACAATTGCCCCTCCCTGAATTTTGAAATTTAAATTTGTTCTGAAATTTAAATCTTTAAATCTATAAATTTTTATGTTGAAAAAAATATAATTTACTTATGTCCTAAGCATGATTAATTATACATTACCGGAAGAAAGAACTATGAAATTTTGGTCACAGGAGATCTGCCCTGCTGAAACTCCCATGGAACAAAGTTTTTATTTTTTAAATTTTGAATTTATGTGTTGAAAAATTATCTTCTCTAACGAAAAAGAAATGTAATATATATATATATATATTTGTTAAATTTCTGTATTGTATGTTGGGGGTTAGCAGAACAACTGTTTTAATATCTTATACCTCCCTGTGTTTCATAAGCATCCATGGCATTGTGGTATTCAGAGTGTGGATAGGGGGGGGGGGTTGCACTTTCGGGACATTAAATAACCGAAAATGTGAAAAGTCTAGGGACTCAGTGTCACCCCTGAATTCATCACTGACTGTAATGCTAAAGTGAAACAAATTCTGTTTAAATATTTTACGTGATAGTTAATGTTTCTCTGAAGTTATTTGGGATGGATTTTGAATATATCACTACAGGAAATTGCTGATTGTTTTAATGTAATATTATACTGTTGAAATTATTATATTATAAATTGAACGGAGGAGGGTGTGGAGCGAATCAATAATTACAACGAGCAAATCGAATATTTGTTTGAATTGTTGTAATAATCAGTCTCATTACTTTGTTAGAGATTTCACAAGAAGCTAAAATTTCATAAAGCGCAAATTGGCAAATAATTTAGTAAAACTTATTTTATATTATTTATAGAATTTTTTCATGCAAGTAATGCTCTCTAAAAGATGTTATATATAGTAATTGTTCTCATAATGGAATATGGTGGTATTTAAAATTTCCATTTTTGGTACCAGATGCGGTTTTACTAGCCCAGGTCCCATTAAGAAAAAATTTTTATTCATTGCCACGAATGATATCTTTTAAATCTAGTTAAGTTTTAACTAAATATTTTGTCCATTTCAAGCCAGTTTAATTTTAGCGATTCAAGCGGTCGCCCTAATTCGCTTTCGTCTAAAGCCAGCCATATTGTGGAAATATGAGTAAAACTGATTTTTTATTCTTTCTTTCTTCTTCTCAAAATATTCTTTTATTAGGTGCGTTCGTAATTACATAAATACGTAGCACCTATTGTCGTCGTCTGTCTGTCTCCGCCCACATATAACAACGCAAAAACTACCCAACCGAATAGTTTGAAATTTAAGATATATTAACTTTGCAGAATTTTGTTGAGACATTTCAAATTTTATGAAAATCCAATCAAAACTTTAGGAGAGATTAATAAAAACATTTATTAAGAAATTGGAATTTTTTAAAAAGAAATCTGTGCTTTTTTTTTTTTTTTTTTTGTTATAGGAGCTTCCGAGGTTTAATCGCCAAGAGACCGAGGTACTTATTTTATTACAGAAATTAATTGAAGATGATAGAATTCATTTCATAGAATTAAAAATCATCAAGATCTGAATATTTATATAACTAGCTATAGTACGAACGCACCTCGTTTGTCACATTTGGCGTACAATTTCCAACTTGTTTATTCTGTATATTTAGTTTTAATATCACGATATATATCGTCATATCGCGATATTTAGCTGACGATATATCACGATATTGAAATTCTGATATCGCTCAGGCCTACTGTGCAAGGCCCTTTCCCCAAGTTGTGCAAATTTCTTACTTTCTACTTATACTATTAATATTATCTAATATAATTTTTTAAGATGCTCTTTTAGTAAAAAAAAAACGGATGTGCCAAAAGAAAAAAATACGTACATTGTAAAAAGAATGTTAAATCAAAATACTGAATGTTCGGCATATACTATAGCCAGAACCATCAAAATAATCAATATAAATATATATCAAAATATAGTATGTGTGTAATATGTTCAGAAAATTAGAATTCATCATAGTAGATTTGTGAAAGCAATTTTTGTAAAATATACGATGCAAGATTTCATTATATAAGCTTAAATGTTGAATTTAATTTGTAGAAATTTCTTTTTTGTAATGGATACTTAAAAAAGTAGTATATTTTTATATTTTTTTCATATTATTCTTGTAGGTAATATGCAAATCCAAAAAAAAATAAAGTAAATCTTTAACAAATTAAAATATATAAATGAAATGGTAAAACCAACTGTGCAATGATACATAAAAAAGGAGAAACCTAAAAATAATAATGCTGAAATAAAATTTTAATTAAAATCAGAATGTTGTTTTATTCCCTTTTTCCTGATCAGTGTTAATATGACATAAGTTACACACTGGTTAATCAATATTTAATAATTATGATTATGTAAATATTATAAACATGCATAAAAAAATATTCTGTTTATTATTAGAAAATTCCATGGACGGCGCCATCTGTTGAAGTTAATAGTACTTGTTTTTCTGTCTAATTTCTCTATAAGCTAAAAATCTAAATGTAGGTTGAGTAAAGATATAATAACAAAATTCTTCCTTCACTTTAAAAAATTATTTATGGGCAATTCCGTAGAGAACCAAGTCAATTCCATGGCTACTTAAATAAATAGCTATATGCAAAGGAATTTAATAAATATACATTAAATAGATATATGCAAAAATGGAAGTTCACTGTAAATAATTGCATGTCCAGAAATTAGAAATCTGAGACCTTATAATCATATTTTATTCTTAAAATCTTATTTTAAATTTTTATAAGTGACATACAACGCTCTCCTGTAGTTTTAGATAAGTTTTTTGTATCAGAACTGCAAGTTATACGCCCGCCAATATATATTTAGGGGTGGGCCCGGGAAATACATAAATAATATGGGGTTGTTCAATATATTAGCTTATAAAAGAAAATATAGCGATTGAAAATTTTCGACATAATTATAAGATTGTACATAATTTGTTTACCTGTCCTTTAAATTTTGTTTTAATAATTTTAGTTTTATCACAAATTTTACAAAAAGTAAAATATTGAGGCTAGAAGACTAAAAAAGAGAAAGGAAAATTTAGGCATTAATAATGTTTTTCTTAAATATCTCCCACTGATTCCTGTTGGTACGGGGTATAATATGAGATTTTGTTTAATTTCAATTTTGTCGATCTATGTAAAAGTGTAATATTAATAATTACCAATAATTTTGATCACGGTTCTGTGGAGAAACAGACATAATTTAGTTTTGTTTGCATTCCAACAACTAATATCCAGTTAAAAAAATTCTGCCTTGACAAAAGATGGCAGCATTAAGAAAAAATAAATCGAACAGGGATTTTTAATCGACTTACTTTCAATCTTCCACATACGTCGCCATTTTGTTGAATGTAGCTTAGTTGGGTATGGTAAGTAATCTTTTCTATTAATCTATTGAAATATTATATTAATGCTTTTGTATTTGTTCAATATGTAGATGGATTAAATGTTATCATATAATTAAAACTGATTATAATAGATTTTGATGACGTGAAAATCATTAATCCAACATATAATTACTATTCATCTAATATCAGAGAATCCTTAGATATTTTGTGTAAGGGAAATCAACTATGTAACGGTGCAGTGTCACACAACATATACTTCTGTTCAGGGCTTAATTTCTAAGAAAAAAAGTATCGGAGCACTGATATTCTGCAGTACTAACACCCGTAGCGTACACCCCCCCCCCCACTTCCCTCCGCCGTCACTCCAATCTGCATATTTATATTTCATACATTATATTCAAAATTTAAAGAATTGTTTCTTTTATTTAGGAAAATAAAAATTTTAAGTACATCTATCTGCGTGTATTTAGCTATCAACTATTCCACTTTTTAGTTAATACTACTTCCAAATAGAAACATTTGCCTATTCTTAATGATAATTAACCGCAGAATTCTGCGATTCAATAAGCTCAGGATTATGGTCCGGAAATAGTGTTAACTCAAGAAATGAATAAGTCGCAACTATGCAGAAAAGAAAAAGACTTTCTGTTTACTCCTTTATTCTGATCAAAATAGCATTAAAATGATTTGAAATGGAAATAAATAAAATTTGAATTTAAGACAGATTGAGCTAAAGCCTGCCCAAACCCGAAGACTGATATAAAAATCGAGCCTGTTTCATCTCATAAATAAGCTCAGGATTATGGTCCGGAAATAGTGTTAACTCAAGAAATGAATAAGTCGCAACTATGCAGAAAAGAAAAGGACTTTCTGTTTACTCCTTTATTCTGATCAAAATATCATTAAAATTATTTGAAATGGAAATAAATAAAATTTGAATTTAAAACAAATTGAGCTAAAGCCTGCCCAAACCCGAAGACTGATATAAAAATCGAGCCTGTTTCATCTCCATCTCTTATGTCATTTATAAATGTTTTGATGCAAATGATTGGAAATGGGAGGGAAAGGAAAGGGTAATTTAGGATTCGTTTTTCGGAAGCTTTATGGGACTGGGCTCCGGAGCACAGTGTTTATGAGCTCCGATGAATTCTGGCCAATATTTAAAAATTTACTAAAAATAGAGAAGTACTGGAGCCGAGCTCCGGTGGGCTCCTGCGCAAATTAACCCTGCTTCTGTTTGTATATAAAGATAGATAAAATGTTTGTTTATATTAAATAAATTGTATAAATATTGGAAAATATGCTTGTGAATGAACTGTCAGAAGACATGCATGAAAAATTTCCTACTTTTGCCAAGCCCATTTTCTCTATCTTGCCATGGCTGCATACTGGAAAAGTACCAAAATTTTTAGCAAACCTTCACTATAATAATTCTTTTTAATAAAAATAACATTCTGATTTTAATAATGCTTTTGTTATAATTTCTTGTTATGTTTTTCTTTTTTGTATTTTTCCTTTTTTATTTATTCATTTTTATCTGTTTATTTATTTATTTTTCTGTAATTGGTATATTTGTCTACGCCTAAATTAAATTTTATTTTTGTTCATAATTTCGTTTTTAAAATTCATTAGTGTTTCCTTATTTCAGAATGAAGTGTATGTAAGAGATTATAAATTGAACACAGTGCACAATAATCATAACCATTTTCAAGCACCTTAAAAGTGATTCTTTATCTAGTAAGTATAAATATTGTGGTAACTTTTTAATTTAATAAGTTAAATATTGAATGGTCATTGTCATGTATACTACTTTTGTTTAAAATGATTTATAGATATTATATAATGTCCAAGTAAAATAAGTTATATATTTAGCATTAATTCTGTTTTTTTTTTAATATAATATTTATTATATCTTAACTGTCAATATTTTAAGGAGCTGCCTATGATGCAAAAAAATAATTCCTAATAACCCGTTTAT
This sequence comes from Maratus michaelseni, assembly GCA_963931845.1. Lineage (NCBI taxonomy): Eukaryota > Metazoa > Arthropoda > Arachnida > Araneae > Salticidae > Maratus > Maratus michaelseni. The sequence continues at coordinate 320,990,707 of OZ007596.1, read as the reverse complement.
AAAAATAGTCATAATTCTTGATATAGCAATAAATTTTGCATCGTTACTGAAATTAAAACATAGAATATCACTAAACTGGAATTAATTTGAATCACTTTGGATTGGCAAAATTTTGGCATAGTGCTCTATACTCAATGTAACTTACATATATTCAAAACAATTTTTTATTAATTTAATGCATACTTGAAAATAACAAAATTAAAACCAATTTTTTAGTTGATTTGTTTAATTTGAGGCGATTCAGAGTAAAATTTGAATTTTTTTTTTTTTTTGAGTATTTTACAATATCTTTTTGACATATGTTTATGTGTTTTTATAAAGGAAAATGATTTAATAAATGAAAAATGCAGTTTTTTGTAAAAATTAAAAATTTTAATTAAAAAACTTAAGAAAATTTTATAACCCCAATTCTACAATTTTGAATATTTCTAAATAGCATTTGTTCCATACTTTACTTAGAAGAGTGCTTGATAACTGTAAGGATTCAATTTCCAAAAAGTTAGTTTATTAAAAAATAAAAAAATATATTACGACCTATATGAAAAATACAGTAAGAATGACTATTAACTTAATATTTATATTTATTAAAACTAAATTATTGCTGAAAATTAAATCCCTAAATTTACTTTAAAAATTGGAACTCTGAATCATTCAAGGGAAAGAAGATTGCGTAAAAAAGTCTATTCTGATATTTTAAATTATCGAATTTTTATGGAACTTTGTGATAAAATACTATAGATGTCTAAATTCGTATTAAGCAAAAAGTTGGGAACTTAATATTTTTGTTGTTTTTTGCAAAAGGAAGTGCACTGAATTTGCAATGTAATTAATCATATACTTTCAGCTATGCATTTTTTTTTAAACATTCAGTTTTTGGAAACTGTTTTTCTCCTTTTATTTTATTTGTATAGATAGAGCTGTCACAGTTTTATATTAATTTTGTTTTGGTAATCTGTATAGAGTTATATTTTCATTTAATATGTCTAGAGGAGTGGCGTCTGATAGACAAATATAGGGCAGATTATTTTTGTTGGACTTAACTATAAGCATATATTGTATATAAAACCAGATCTTGATTATGTAAATATCTTCAGCAGATATTAAGAGGTTTTATGTGAATTATACAACTGAAAAAAAATCTAATATTCACATCCCCCACCCAAATAAATAAATAAATAAAATATATCCAAAAGTTTTTTAAATAATTAAAAATGTGAATAAAGGAAAATATTGAAAAATGAAATTATTATTATTATAATTATTGTGATATGTATATATATATATATATGTAACCACAATGTCGCTAGAGTGAATAAGGATGATTTCGATTGATGATTGAAAAAAATTGACCTGATATTTTTCATTTTGTTGAAGATTTGTCAGATCGCCAGAGCTTGCATATTTATATTTGCTTTATTTTTAATTATGCTTGTGACATACTAAATATGTCTAACAGAAATAATTAACTTCATCTATTCAAAAATATTACTTACAATTTAAAAAAGTAAAAGTATTTTTTTGTTCATTTTACATAGCTTAAAATTTGTTTATTTTTCATATTATCATATAGTTTTTAAAATGTTTAACTATTGGAATGAAAAGATATTTCTTCCTTATTTCCATAGAACCATATTTTTTATTTCTTTCTAACTATATTGAACGTTTAATATTTTACTCTTTTCTGCTTTTCTTTCATAATAACATATACTTCAATTTTGGGGGGAAGAGATAAAATTTTAATTAAATGGCTGTGACGATTTTAAAAACCTTTGTGACTACAGCAAATGGAGTTGATGTCAAATGATGATTGAACTATTGACCTGATATTTTTCATTTTGTTGAAGATTCATCAGATTGCCAGAGCTTGCCTATTCATATTTGCTTTATTTTTAATTATGCTTGTGACATACTAAGTATGTCTAACAAAAATAATTAATTTAATCTATTCAAAACTATTATTTAAAATAAAACAAATTTTACTAGTAATCAAATACTCAAACACTTGTTTAAAAAAAGAGAACAAAAAAACTAATATCGTAACTGCAAAAGAAAGGAAGAAAATAATTTAAACTTGTAGCAGTTTGTGTATCTTACAAAAAAAAAAAAAAAAAATGGGTAGAAAAAAAGAAAATAAATCTATTTGTTCAGCATATTTTCTACATAACGTTAATAAAAAGTAATATTTTTTTGAATATTTTACTTATTATTATGTTCTTTAATATCTATAATCTATTACTTCCAATTTTTAGATAAAATATACATAATTATTATTTTTTTTTTCGACAGAAAAAAAAAATTCCCTCTGATTTTCAATTTTGTTTATAGAATTTAATGTAATTAGCTGGAAAAAAAGGATTAAACTGAAATCATCATATTTAATTAACAGTCTCATCATTATAATTGAAGTAATATGTTAAGATAATATTACCCAGTTGTTAACAGTTTTTTTAAATGTTGAATAAAACAAAATATAGTTAAAGCAGTTTTAAAATTTTATTTAAAATTTTTATTATTATTATTATTTAACTCAGAACTTTATTAAACTATTTCTTGCAACTCTTTATATCAAGGAAGTTAAAGAAACAAAAAATATCGTATAAATATATTTTCCTTTTTAAATATATTTTAGTTATTTTTTTTCTCCCAGCATTTAAAACCTTACAAACATTCCATGTATTTAGAGAAAATTTAAAGAAAAATAGAACCTATTCTGAAATTAAATAATCAATTAGCTTACCAGTTATTAAAAAATTGCTTTGCATTTAAAAAATATATATACAAGGCATAAAATATAACTAAAATCAGTTTTTGAAAGAATGTGAGTATTTTATTACATGATTATAAACACTTGAATTCAGTAGTCACAAATAAAACACTTCCATGTATGATAGCATACATCTCCTAGAAATATGTGATATATTAAAATAAATATGAATTATGAAATTTATGTACCATTCTAACATGTTTTTAAATTAAAATTGAGAGCAGTAGAAATGCATTTGACGAAAATCATATTGTTGGAATCTTAATAAAAGCTAATACCCCTCCCCCTGCAAACACACACCCACACACACAGAAAAAAAAAAGCTTTTCTGTTACTTCTCCCATTATGGCCCAATAAAAAAATGAACATATATGAGAGATAATAACATAGTAAATTGATTTTGAAATTCAGATAAATTTTATGTTTGTCATGAGAATTGTTAATATGGTCTTAAACCCAAGCATAATATTATAATTTACAGCAATCCTATAGAGATGCAATTCAATGAAAATCCGAATTAGGAAAGCAGTAAAATGAGTAATGATAATAAAATATTTAAACTACAGAGCTAAACTGAACAGAGCATAATTATTAAATAGAATGAAAGAAAAATAGAACATGTTATGCTTTTATAAAGAAACAAGGATTCTTTTAACAAGCCTTTGTAACTTTTTAACATATCTTTACAAGTGTTACATACATTTATGTCCTTTCTTTTTTACAATTCTCATTTGTAAAGCTGCAGTTAATTGATGTCATTATATACTTTCTATATTGCCTTTGTAATTATTCATTTTTCATTCATTCTTAATGTAATGATCTCTCTTTAATGACTCAAATTGGTGGAGTAACAATCTTCTAAATTTGATTTATTTCTTCTGTTTTGAAAATTGTATCTAAATTCCTCTACCACCTGCAAGTTTCGCCTTAATTTTGCATATTCATTTTATAATACTGAAAGTACTATTTTACATTATTGTAGCAAATAAATCTTTTTGCTGAATCACATGTTGATAGTTTTAAAAAAATACACAATAGACTATTTCCCAATCAAAAATCAGTAAATTAATTTACAGTTTTCAAATAAAATGTATCTGAATTTTTTTTTTTGGTTTTATTCAATTGAGTAAAAATTAGGATTATACAATATTTAGAAATGAAGATCAAAGCAAAGGTGCATCTTGTGACATCTAATGTAACTTTTACCTTAGTTTTACTGATGGACATGTTTGTGTTTCACAATATATATAATGAATAAATAAATAATCTGTCTTCTAAATCCCTCCCCTGCTTCACAGGAAATTTTGTTTCCTCACCCCCTTGACCTACTCTCGCCCAGCACAAAAAGGCTGAAAGTTCAAATAGCTAAAATAAAATTATTTTAAATAAATGTAAAAATATATTAAATTTTAAATTATTTAAGAAATCATTTTTCAAATTAGGGAAGTATATTATTGCTATATTTAAAAATATTTCATTTATTAAAAAAAAATATTTATCAAATTGAAGAAAATATTATTAATAAATTTAAAATTATACTAAAAAATACTGCATTTATAAAATTTATTTAAAATTTTTTCTTTCCTATTTAGTACTTTATAGTAACAGAAAATAGGAGAGTCAGAATAAGAGTAGAATCTTATAAATTCGACTCTTCCCCAAAATTTTCACAACCTCTTTTGCCATTTCTTAGCAAATGAGAAGATTTTTAGATGTGAAAAATGGGCAGAGCAAACAATTTACTATTTTTCACAATCTACCACTGCACTTCTTACCCCTGAAACCTGCAAACACGGAAATAGCATGTCCATTAAATTATAAAAATGAGTTCGTATGATGATTTTCTTTTATTTTTATAGCCTGAATATAACGCGCACGTATTAGAAAGTATTAGCTCAATAAGTTTTCTTGTATCAAAATTGCGATTAATTCACTATAAATGTCAGTTAACTAATATGCACACCGGCATTCAAGTTCTTTGCTTGATTGAGAATTCAATGAAAACGCAAAACTATAATAAACACAAAATAAAATGTCTCTATTCAAATTAAAAACTATAACGTTTACACGTTTCGTTAAAAAATACTATTTATCTTATTCTATAGAGACCTATATTAAAAAATCATTTGGCTTTACTTTTCAATGGTTTTATTCACATCCTACATCTTTGGAACACAAAACAATTATACAAACATAAAACTATTGTTGCCAACAACATCAAAAAGGTATAAATAAGATAAATGAAATAAAGTTGCTGAAAACCATTGAGTTCGGTTCATTACGTGACATCCTCCCACCTTGAGTTGGTGAGAGACAACTCAACTGGTCACGAAAAGTTCTTACAAGTCTAGCTTTTGAGGCACTTTGATTACCTGCCCACATCGTGTACGCTTTTCAGGTTCATCTTTAGACACAGTCTGAATAGTCGGAAATGAATAGAGTTCCTTTCGTTCCTCAGGCCATTTTGAAGATACTTCTAGGGGATAAATTCTCTGAATCGGTCGTAAAACTTCTGATGTTGATGTTCGTAGACGGACTAATCTGGTGACACCATCTTTTCCTGGAATAAGTTCTATGACACGTCCTAAAGGCCAGTTGATACGTTTGGTATTATCGCTGCCAATTAACACGACGTCACCAACTTGAATTTGTTCTTTACATTTTTTATATTGAGGACGTTGGATTAACAGCCCCAAATATTCTGAACGAAATCTGTTTCGCAGATCAGTTATTAGTTTTTGTCTGTATTTCAGTTTCCTATTCAATTTGTTTTCATCCACAACATCGAAATCTGGTGTACCCATTTGCTTTACATCTTGCATGAACAAAGCAGGATACAGCGGGACAAGTTCACCATTGCTTTCAGAAATATAAGTAAGAGGTCGGGAATTAATTATTGATTCTGTATCGCATAGAATGGTTGTCATTTCTTCATAAGATACATTAGACTTTCCTAAGACTCTTCTAAGAATAGATTTCATAACACCAACTAATCTTTCCCAAAACCCTCCCCACCATGAGGCTGTCGGTGGGTTGAAAAACCACTCTATTTTCCTGGTAGTACTATACTGAACGACTTTATCCCAGTCAACCTCTTTATGTGCATTTGAGGCTCCAACGAAATTAGAACCGTTATCACAATAAACAGTGGAGGGTCTTCCTCTTCTTGCTATAAATCTCCGAAAACTCTGTAGAAATACTTCTGTCGACAAAGATGACAAAAGTTCAAGATGTACAGCTCGGTATATCGCACATGTGTACAAACAAATCCATGCTTTCGAGCCTCCTTTAAGGTAAAGGCCCAGCCAAGTCGAAGCCTATAATTTCAAAAACTGCTGCATCCTTAATTTGATTTTCTGGAAGTGAAGCAACTGGAGCGTTTAGAGATTTTCTCTTGTGTCGTATACAAACAACGCATTTCGATATCACTGATCTGATTGTTTTTCTTGCATTTAAGATCCAATAGTGTTCTCTCAAAATATTTAGTAACATTTGCGATCCAGCATGAGAATTTTTTAGATGCTCTGTCATGATAAGTCTTCTGACAACAGGATGATCCGAAGGTAGAATCATTGGACGTCGAAAATCTTCATCATCTTTTCTGTACACAATCTTGGTCTTCAATCTGAGGAGACCGTGTTCGTCTTTATAAACATCTAACGTGTCTAATTTACTTTTGTTTTCTGAAGTGAAAGATTCTTCCTGAATATGTTTCACAATTACTTTCTCAGCTGCATTTATTTCTTCAAGGGATAAATTCCCATTCAACCTCGAGATTTTGGTTATCTTACAATTATGAATAAATCTGTGAATCCAAGCCACTTGCGAATAATTCTATCATAATTTGAGAAAACCTAAAATACCACCCAAGTCCATGGTACTTACAAAGACTATTCTTCTCATGTTTAGGAGAATTGCACCACTCACAAAATGTTGTCTGATTTGTTAAACATTTGACTAATTCTTCATCAACAGGAATCTTTGACTTTCTCTCTTCTTGAGAAATGGCGTTTTCATCAGTGACTATGTTAGATGAAAGCCATTTATCTTCAGGTGTTTTAAGCCAACTTGGAGCCTCCCATTTTATTTTCAATAGATGTTTCGCAGAACATCCTCTGGATGGAATATCAGCGGGGTTTTTAGTTCCGGGTACGTGCTTCCATGAGTTTGAATCTGTTGTTTTTCTAATCTCTTTTACTCTATTACTTACAAAAATAGTCCACAATTCTTCTCTTTTAATCCAACTCAACGCAGTAGATGAATCTGTCCAGAAGTGCAATTTTACATTTTTCCACATTTTCTGTAATAAAATCTTCGGTAAACAGAAAACTGGACATGCCAATCCAATTGGGTCAAACACTTTATGTGCAATGGAGAGAATGGTTCGTTTTGTAATTTTTCCTAGCTCAAAATTCTCTAGACAGCCCAAATTTAGAACTAAAGTATCTTCTTTTCGGTCCCATAATAGACCTAGTACAGGTGAAATTGTAGGCTCGACATTATCTTCAGAATATTGCCAACCTCTTAAATTGAATTTACCTTCCTCCATTACATTTCTAGCTTCCTGCATAAATTTTAGCAATCTGTCTTGATTAGAAAAACTCGTTACAACATTGTCAACATAAAAACTGTGAAGAAGTTTCTTTATCATCTCTTTATCATAACAAGGATTTTCAGTGTATTTCAGTAAGTGAAATTCAATAATGGCTGCCAAAATGAAAGGACTACACTTTAAACCAAAAACTAATCGTGCATGACGAAATATTTTCAATTTGCTTTCATCGTCACCACTCCACCAAAAAAATCTCAATAAATCTCTGCATTCCGGTCTGATGCTTATTTGTAAAAAAGCTTTTTCTATATCCGCTATGACACCGTATTTTCGTTCGCGGAATCTAAAAAGAATATCAGGGATGAGCTTTATTAAGTTCGGTCCACATTCGAGACATTGATTCAACGACGGAGATGACTTTTCTCTCGCAGATGCATCAAAAACTGGACGAACTTTCGTTGTGCTGTTCTCTTTCACCACTGGTCTATGAGGTAAGTAATGCACAGAGTCTACCTTTGAATCCACAGAAACTTCCTCAATTATGCCCAAAGTCAACCACTGATTAAAAACTTCGTTATAAGATGTAAACAAATTATCGGAGTCAAGTCTTCCAGTCATGGTTTCTAATCTTTTTAATGCTAACTTTTCATTGCTAGAAATAGGGAGATGTTCTTCAGTCCATGGGAGAGAGACTTCATAACGCCCTTCGTTATTCACAGTAATCGAATCCATGAAACTCATTTTTGATTCAAGTTCCTTCTCTTCTTTGGACTTCTGAATTACAGGATCCGTTATGCCGATTGCATCAAGACTCCATAGGTCTGTGATAGTAAATTCTTTCACAAATAAAGATGTTAAAACCATTGCACCAGACATCTCATGAACGTCATTCAACGGAACTTTAACCATCAGTGTCCAGCCTAAATATGTTTCAATTGCAACTAAATTGCAGGATAAATTTCTTTTGCGCCCAGTTACTAATCTTCCGGCAACATCGGCACCGATTAAAACTTCAATTGGTCGTGGATCTTCTTTTGTATCACTTATTAAAATTTTCATAACTTTTAGTTCATCTATCCAAGGACCTTTCGGTACCGAAGGAATATTTTCACATATAACAGGCTCATCTAGAACATCAAAATTACATAGAAATTTCCCATCTAAACTTTCTAAATGTATTTTGTAACACATGTGCTTAATTCTACTAGTTTTCTTGCCCCCAAACAAAGAATTGGTAACTAGTTCTTCTCTCAATGGTTCGTAATTCATATTTTCAGCAGTGCGTTTTAAAATATAAGACTTCTCTGAGCCTGTATCGATCAATGCTCGTACATGTAAACACGAATGAGGTCCTTTTAATTTTACTATCAAAGTTTGCAAAATTACCTTTGGAGATTGAGATAAACTAGATAAATTAACAGCTTTCTGCTCAGGTGTTTTCTGTGAAGATGGTTCTGATTTCTCGTCTTTTTTATTCCTTTTATCAATAGGACCTTTCGAAACAATTTTATTTGCGCATATTTCTGGACACATCAGAGTGGCATGTTCTTTGTTACAAACTAGACACCTTATGAATGCATTGCACTTATTTATGCAGTGCCCCCTTTTAAAACATTTAAAGGAACAACCCTTTTGTTTTAAAATTTTCTGTTTATTAATCAAATTCATTTTCTGTGCGTTAAAGCAGTTAAAACTTTCGTGCTGTCCGTTACAAAACACACAAATTTTAACGATCGTCGGGCTGGTGGATAATAAACCAGCAGCGGTAGATATTTTTTCTTCTACTGAAACACCCTGTTTTTTAATCTTAAGTTTCAGTTCAAAACCAGATAAGGCTAAATTAATTCTTTCTTCCAACTCTACCTCAGATTTTAAGAATTCCATTAAATTATCTAACCTGTTTTTTAGGTTCTGCTCCATCTATAAACTTAGAACTTCTTTGCCATGCTCTTAAAAATTCTTCTGGCATGCATGATTCTACTAAAGGGTATAACATAGCGGCACACTTTTCTGTAGTGACATTAAGAGTTTCCAGAGCTCTAATATGCGATTCTAAACTATCATAGAGTGTACACATGGAATTAGAGTTATTTCGTGAAGACGAATTCTTCAAAACTAATTTTAATAACTCTCGGATATGTACTTCTACTAACAGATCTTCTCTACCAAATCTAGTTTTCAAACTATCAATTACCTTGGCGTAATTATCTCCCGTTGGCGGGAATGACTCTACGATTTCTCTGGCCCTGGATCCTTTTACTGTAGCCTGAATAAGGTACTGAAATTTATCAGAGGGAACAATATCTGAGTCTTCATGTATTTTTTCGAACTGGCACCAAAATTGCAACCAGTTTTTTATTTCTCCATCAAATTTATAAAGTTCAAGTTTCGGAAGTTTAAACTTTCTTTTAATATTAGCTTCACTAATACTGGAACTGTTATCTATATCATTAGAAGGTACATTAATTAATTCATAAACACTAACCTGTGTTTCAAGAAATTGTCGCACATAACCATCAGCCACAGATTCTTCATCTAAATCGTCTGCGTTCGTTTCGATTTTCATAAGAAGAATTTTATAGTTAAGATCGACCAATTGCTTGTGTTTATCCTCTAACATCGAGAACGAAATTTGTAATTTCTTCTTATCCGGTGTATCTTCTTTCATTTCTTCTTTTATGGAATTCAGTTGTTTTGTAAAACCACTTCTAACGGTTCCTCTTAATTTAACATTATCACTTAAACTTGCTAAAGCCATCTTATTCTCAATACAAATCCTGTTTCGCGGACGCCAATAAATGTCAGTTAACTAATATGCACACCGGCATTCAAGTTCTTTGCTTGATTGAGAATTCAGTGAAAACGCAAAACTATAATAAACACAAAATAAAATGTCTCTATTCAAATTAAAAACTATAACGTTTACACGTTTCGTTAAAAAATACTATTTATCTTATTCTATAGAGACCTATATTAAAAAGTCATTTGGCTTTACTTTTCAATGGTTTTATTCACATCCTACATCTTTGGAACACAAAACAATTATACAAACATAAAACTATTGTTGCCAACAACATCAAAAAGGTATAAATAAGATAAATGAAATAAAGTTGCTGAAAACCATTGAGTTCGGTTCATTACGTGACAGGAATATATGATATATATTGACGGGGAAGGGCTGGGGTATGCAAAAATAATATTTAATATATAAGCTTAAGAGAAAATAAAGCGATTGGAAATTATTGAAATATTCAAAGATTGTACATGATTTGTTTACTTGAACATTACATTTTGTATTAATAATTTTAATTTTATCACTGAATTTACCGAAAGTCAAAAACTGAGGCTATAAATCGAAAAATGCAATAAAAAATGTTACGCATGAAGAATGTTTTTTCTAAAATTCTCCTAGTTATTTCTATTGGCAGATGGTATAATATCACATTATTCGTATTCATTAATTTCTGTCTTAATTCATTTTTTAATTTCGTAAGTTTTGTTTGAAATTGCAATGCCTAGAATGTATTAAAAATAACTTATAAGAGTCAATGAAGGCAACAGATGGCAGCATGGAACATTTAAAATCGAACATGGTTGTTTAATCGAAGTATTACCTATATCACCTAGAGTCATTTCGCCATTTTCTTGAGTATCAGTAGTATTTCTTCAGTATGTAGACGGAATAGAATTAGGTAAGTTAAGTGTTCTATTAACCAATCTAAATATTAAATTAATGCTTTTGCAATTGTTCAGTATCATTGTGTGCATAATAGGTTTACTCTTAATTATTTGCTAATGATCTTTATTGAGAAGCCGATTTTTTTAGCCTTAAAATAGGATTCATCTACATTATATGCTTATTAGGCTATCATTTATTTAATGGTTAGAAAAACTATTGTTCTTTTTTTGTTATTTTTAAACGATCGACAAATACATATACTTTATTTTAAAAATGTAGTGAATTACAGCTATAACTACTTGTTCTGAAAAGTACTAGTGATTAGTACAAACAAAATTTTCAAATATAGTCACTATTTCCAGAAGATTAGTTTTGTCAAATAATTCAATCTGCAATTAATTTTGAGTTAAAAAAAAAGAGTACTTGTATATGACAATGAATTATCATACACTGTATAACTTTTATTTGTTGTCCTTATTGTAATTTGCCTACCAATTAGTCTAATGATTAGAGTCCTGGTTTTGTTTAGCTCTTGTGTCAAACTGCCCGCATTAACCAAATTTTTACCAAAATTAATCCCACTCATATGACAATTTAGTAATTTTTATGAAATTTTGAACTGAGCACACTTATGAGAAATCCTCTATAACAGATCTAGGATAAACCCAAATTGTTTCACATATGTCATTCTTTACATTACAATAATTGTTTTAGTAAAAAGTATATTTTATGTAGGAGCCTACTATGGATTATGCTTAATAATTTCTATAAACTATTACAGCATCATGCAAAACAATTACAAGCTGTTACAAACAATTACAATCAGTTTTCTTAAAATAAAATCGCCATTTCTATAAGAAACTGCTTTCAAATCTAACATTAATGTTCAATACATCATTATGGGTATAAACAAAAATGATGATGAAATAAGTCATAATTTTGGTACTTCTCTATTATCCCATCGACCACTTTTCATAACAAAAAACTATGCCAACTAAACCGAAGAACGTTGCCATTGGAATATCAAAATAAATAAATAAATAAAAAATCTATAAGAATTTAAGGACACAATTGCTATTTTAATTAATGATATAACTAATAAATCAGTAAAATATAATGAAAAATACACACAAATGTCGAATTGAAAACCACTTGATGACATAAAAAACACGTAGAATGCTTCCGACATCAAGTAAATGAGACTGCATTTTTGGCGTTTAATCTTACAGTTTAGTGATAGTTTTTTGTTATGAAAAGTGGTAAACGGGATAATAGAGAAGTATCATATTTTTTAATAAAATATTTTAACACAGAGTTATTAAGAATTAATACAAGAAAAACGTCAAAAATAGCACCTCTACTTTACCTACTTGCAAAAAAAAAAAAATTCCAATCTGATCAAAAACAGAAAAAACAAACATTGTAACAGTAAATAAACATAACTGCAATGTGATTTGCTTTATTCAATGGGTTTAATGTCAATTTCATATCAAAGTTTGTGCTCCTTTTTCATAAATCCTTTTTTACATCAAGTCAAAAAGCCAGAAACAGAAAAATGATCGGAGCAGGTCCAAAAATAAATCAAATTTCTATCGAAGGAAATCAAGCACACTTATCACAAGGTTGCCATATTTCGTGCAATTAACATTTTCATAAGAATCTCCAAAATAAAGCAACCCCCGATGACATTAAATATTAAAGAAAGGTATCAATCTACAAATAAATGATTTCTGTTTATGTCTAAAATCTTAATTTTTATGTAGTACAATAGACTCCCTTAAACCTGCAAACCTAAAATCCGCATATCATGTCAGATGTAAACAATGACACTTACAGTTAAGATGTAGGTAAAAAAATTACCCTAATTTCCTGCCTATAATCTGCGGATTATACGTTAAAAAACTTTACTTTTCTTATAATGCGGATTATCTGCACTTTTTTTTTCCTACTCGATATCTTTGCAAATGTGAAGAAACATACTTTCTTTGAGCAAATTTACAAATATCTTACTTAAAATTTAACAGATGGCGCAACCACACAACTTATTAAATCTTGTTAAGAAAAGTCAAGCCTTCATTTCATATCTAGGTCTTATTGCCTTTAATAAACTCTTTAATCCATTCGGGACCATGGTATCATATATGCAACCTCAAAAAGAGCATACAGAATTTGTTTTAGGCACCAGTAAAAAATAAAAGTAATATCTGCTTTCTCATATTAGAGCATTTTTGTGATAGTTTAAGTAAAGGTAGCTTTTTAAAAAAAAGTGGTGCCAAACGAATAAAATTTGTGTAAAAGCCGCCGGTCCCGAAGGGGTTAAACACAAGCATTCATTTGCATTTACTCATATCTCATCTTTATTTACAGTTATTTAATCTCAGTATAAAGTTCATAAACAGTACATATCAAAATAATAGCTTTATTATAAAAACGTAATTATTATGGTTAAAGTACTTTTAATTTGCCAATAATCTTTTAGTGTCTGTTTTATATTAATAATTCATTCCTTATAACCATTTATTTCACGCTTTACAATAGTTTTTAACTCATATTTAGTTTATAAGCATCGCACTGTATGCTTCATCCATTACAGCTGGGTACGGCAATATTCGATTCAAACGATAATCGAATGGCGTAGTAAGCTTTTACTTCGGTAGATGGAGCCAGACAAATATTTGTCTGATTTGCTGATCGCGTAATATTAAAATAAAAATAAGGCAAAAAAAAAACTAGTACAAGGATTTTATATTTATTTAAACAGATATTAAAGTAATTAACTTACTTAATTATAATTTCTATACTAAGTAATGTAAATCTTCTGAATTTATTCTTACTTATGTGTAATAGAATTGCAAATATCTTTGTACTGAATTATCAATTTTTTATTTCCTATTTATTTATTTATCAAGTGTTATATTAAATACAAAAGTTAAAAATTAAAATATTTTACACTAGATTCACTATTTTTTTCTTTCTGGCTGAACGTTAGTCCTGTGTACCTTGTGAATTTTCGTTAAGGAAAAATTTCACCTGCGGATTATACAATGATTTTTTTTTTCAAACTATCATGAAATTGACACCTGCAGATTATATGCCGCCGCGGATTATAGGCAGGAAATTAGGGTAAGTTTATTTTTATATCACTCTGTACACATTTTAATGTGCAATTCTGGTTAATATGATTGAACTCGTGAAGGAAGTATAAATTTAATTCTGAAAATTTTCAAGATAGGGCTGTTATCAATGGGGATCATGATCTTTTTACCAAATACATTTATGTATTAATCAAGCTTGTTGGTTATTATGTATAGCTAAATATGGAATAAAATGTTCTTATTTTAATATTTTGATGTAAATTATTAGTATATATTTATAAGAGTTTCACTGAATAATTCAAGAAAAAATTATCTCATCATTATGCATATTTAGTTATGCATTATTAATTATTTACTTAACCTTTACTTTTAATATTTAAAAAAATAACACATTTTCTTAATTTTTATTATTTTACATTATTTTAAGCATTCATTATAATTTCAAGTGCATTATTAAATTCAAATTACTGTTTAAAAATGTAAACAAAGCAGTTACCAGAAATCTTCAAAATTATAAAATTGTGGTCACAACCTGTGGTTTTAAGCTATGTGGATTTAAGGGAATCTATTGTATATTAGAATTTTCTTAATAAATTAAAAAGAAATTTGGCAAAATCCTAGAACAAGTAAGATACACGATTTGGCAATTGTTTTGATGTGCGCCAACCGAAAAATCGGCAACCTCCAAATTCTACACAATCAGAATGTGTGCTTCTTACGGTAAGCTTTTTCCCTAAGTAAACATGAATTTTATTCCATTTTTCAACTATTTACAAAGTTTTAGCAAGTTTTTCTTCACGATTTTTTCATTTTTACAAACTTTTAGCAATATTTTCCTTCGTTTCTTTTGTATTTTTTAAAACTTTTCGCGATATTTCCTCCAGATTTTTCAATTTTTACAAATATTTAGCAGTTTTTTTTCTCTGTATTTTTCTATTTTTACAGATTTTTAGCTACTTTTTCCTGCTTGCTTAAACTTTGTAAAATGTCACAAAATGGAATAAAATCAATGTTTACTTCGTGAAAGAAATTCTCATACAAGCTGTATGATCTCTAAGAACTGTGGAACTATAGAATGCATGAAACTCATACACACAGCGGTTATAGTAACTTGTATATATGTACGTTTCGCGTACATTAACCGAAAATAAAAACCCCTGGATGCATGAAACTCCCCGTACAGAACTCTCTAGAATGCATGAAATACATCTTATCAAATAAAATCAACAAAAATTCACTTACTTTTTGCTATTATTGTTTGTACTTAATTTTTAATCACATTACAATTTAATCAGCATTAATTTACGTATACAAGCAAACATAGCAGCGTCTATCAAATATTGAAATAAACTATCTTGTTGCCAAAATATCTATAGAAAAATACTGTTGTCTCTGTAATAATATATACAGGGCGTCCAAAAAGTCTGTAAATGGTCGAATAACTCGAGAAGTATACCTTGGATTGAAAAACTGCAAAATGCATGTTCAATATTTTTGAAAAATATATTTAGGGATATCAAAGTTGCCCTCCCAAATTTTCCCTCCTGGGGGGAAATAGGGACAATTTTTAAACCTTAAATAACAACCCCCTTTTTTTATTGCAGATTCGCATTCTACAGAAAAAAATACATAGTTTTTGTATTTAACATTTTCTTCGAAACATCGTAGATGGTGCTGTAATTGAGTAAAATGCAGTTAGAATCATTACCATTGCAATGTCTGGAAATGCTCGAATAACTCGAGAAACATACATGAGATTGAAAAGCGGAAAAATATGTGTTTATTATTTTAGAAAAATGGCAACTTTGATATCCTTAAATAGATTTTTCAGAACTATTGATCATGCATTTTTCCGTTTTTTAAACCAATGTACATTTCTTGAGTTATTCGAGCATATCCAGACATTGCCATGGTGACAATTCTCACTGCATTTTACTCAATTACAGCGCCATCTACGATGTTTCGAAGAAAATGTTAAATACAAAAATTACATATTTTTTTCCGTATAATCCGATCTTGTAATAAAAAAGGGGGTTATAATTTAAGATTTCAAAGTTGCCTCCTTTCCCCCAAGGGGGCAGAGTTGGAGGGGCAACTTTCATATCCCGGAATAGATTTGTCAAAGATATTGAACATGTATTTTTCCCTTTTTCAATCCGATGTATATTTTTCGAGTTATTTGACAGTTTCCAGACATTTCAGGCACCCTATATATAACACCTTTATTTCTCATCTTTTGTTTTTTTTTAAATATTTCACAAGAATTATCCTTCTATGACATACATTAAAATGTCAAACTATTAAACTTCACAAAACACATTCCCGAAACGTAATTCAACAATTCCAACACACAATAAACCAATCAAGACCTTTTTCTATCTTTGCTTTGAGCCTAAAACCCAATCCAGTTTTCAGAACAAACAACCAATCATCCACAGAAGGTGTGAAGTAACATAAGAAACAAACCAGTAGCAAGAAAAACTCATTTATTGCTTTGCTAAATTCGTTGCCGCCAACTGTCTTGGTTGTTTTAGGATTTTAACCAGAAATTTGTAATTACTTCTTAATTAAAAAACTGATTAATGTGGGTGATTTTGCACATGAAGCCTGATCAGACCTCCATTTAAAATGAAATCCAACCTAGTGGGATCCATGTCTAAGTCAGGATTCGAATCCGGCACTATTTGTCCAACATCCAGGGACCTAACCATTAAACAAATACGTGGGAAATTACCTGGACAGTAAATAACAGTTGTGTATGGTTATTTAAAATCATATACAAGTATTTTTTATTATTATTTAAGAAAGTGTAGATTGAATTATTTGACAAAATTATGCTTCTGAAAGTTTGACTGAAATTGAAAATGTAGTTTGTAATCACTACGTTTCAGAAAAAGTAGTTATAGCTGTATATTATGATAAGCTGTAGTTAGCTACATTGTTTTATCAAGTAATGTATATTTGGGCTAACAATTGAGCTATCTGAATGACATCCAAGCCAACACAATAACAGTCCAGATGTCATGAACAAATGGTTGTTCTGAGTGAATATTTTGTTGGCTGGGATATCATCCAGATAGCTCAAATAAAAGAGCATTGGCAATTGAAGCGAAACATTCTGTGTTTGAGTCACAGCCTGAACACATTTTGGTTCAGATGATAAAATTACCACTTGTAGAAATTATTTCCCAATCAGTAGATTGTCTTAAAAATAATTAAATTGTAATTACTCATCCACAGTTCGTTGGACTCCCTTTACTTACATTTTATTCTGTTATGCTGTTTCAAATAATAGTTCATATGTTCATCATCACCAATGGCTGTTCTGCACGAATATTGTGTTGGTTAGTATGTCGTTTAAATAGCTCGATTTGAAAAGCATTGACAATTGAAGCCAAAGGTTCTAAGGTCGTGTCCCAGCCTGGACACAATTTTGGCTCAGATGGGAAAATTACTACATGTGTACTTTTGTTTATTTAAAGCAGTTTATCAATTTAAAGCATTAAAATTTCTGTTTCATCTGCATATTGTAAGAAATTGGAAAGTATATCTTTAAAATAAAAATTTTAGCCATTCTGACACATACAGAAAATCTGCTAATAAAACCATTTATTATTATAATTATTTATTCATTATTTATTTAATGTTTTCAATTATAATCACCCATTGCTTTTTCATCATTTAATCTCATATTTTATTGTTTTCTTTCAGAGAATCTTAATGAAATTTTCTTAAATCCACTCAATAAAAAATAAGTCTGCTATGTATTTTCTAATTATACCAATCTTTTAATTTGCCTTTTCTCTTTAAAACTGGGTTTTTTTCTAAATTGGATCTCACTCTACACCAGTTAAATTGTGTTAATATTAAAAAAATCATAACTTATAGAACGTGGGCTGACTAATTTTTATTACACGGTTACATAGTTATTTCAACATAATGTTGCAAAATTATTTATAATAAATGGCTGTGATAGTTCTGTTTATGTATGTATCTAGACAATTTTTAGAAAATTTATTGAGGTAGGTAAACGGTATACAGTATCTTAATGCTCAATATATTATGGTTTTTTATACCTGTACATTTGTAGCATCTATGTTACACTAGTTTCAAAAATGAAAAGGCCTATATTTATTAGACCAGGAAAAAGCCATGCCAAATATTGTAAGAGAAAAATTCTTCTGAAAATTTCTTAATGCTCCTAATAAAAAGTGTAAAGGAAGATATTTGTCTTTTCAAGATTTTTTTAAAACAAACAATTACAAGTAAAATGACAACATGAATGGTAAAAAAATCACAAAGCTGAAATTAACAAATTTAATTTTCAGGTATTCAAAACCTTTTAACAGCAAAAGCATCTACTGCTAATGAAAAAACGTTCTGTTCGTTTGGGTTTGTAAAATTTAAATTGAGATTTAGCATTCAGGATTGTAAAAAAACAAAAAATGAAAACTTTTGATAAAGATATTTAACTCAGAAAAATCAAAGTAAATGTTTGTAGTAGCTAACTGAATTATTTTTATTTCTAAACAAAAATGAGAAAGCAAATTCAACTTATGTTTTAATGATACAAATAATTTTCTCATTAATTGAAATTTATATAATTATGTTTCTATTTTTATCGATCCTGAATTGTTCAATAAATCAGTAATTTGTTTACAAAAGTCTATAATGTGAAACTTATAGAGAAACATTTAGCGATAAAGTACCTTTTTGAAACAAAGTATAATAATTAAAAATGTAATTTTTTAAAACTACCATCTTTTCGACTTTCTTCACATTACATCTTTTTCACATGCTTCTTCGTCTGTCACAGTTGCAGTGTTGGCAGGTCTGGGCCTCTAGAAAAGACACTGATTGACATTAAATAGAGCTAAATCTGAACCAACATACCTTTACTCAGAATCTTTGCAAAATCCTATAAGAAGTGTTATTTATTAAAATTTTTGTAATAATTCCACATTTTTGATTTCTGTATATAAAAAAGGGAAGAAGAATTCAAAAAATAAAGATTTACATGTATTTTATTCTTTCCTTAACCTTAACAAATTTGTAAAAATATTTTTATATAAAACATTTGAATTCAATTATAGCAAATGCAATAAAATATACTAAATATTTATAATATATTTGACGATTATTTTTAATTTAGTGCCTATGTTTTAATTTATATTGCAGGTGCAGATGTTTGTGAAATTTATTCTGAATATACCGTGAAAACACTTCTTAATTCATTACTTCAAACACTTCTTACTTAATTCATTACTGTTCATTTCTGGTATGCATAGAAAATCTTCACAATCTCACATTTTATACATTTAGTGGTAAGGAGAAAGCAAACCGTTTACAATAGTTAAATAATTCTTTTATATGTCTGATATAGAAAAAGAGATTTTTTAGAAATATAATTTATTTTTTGGTACTTTGTGTTTTAAGAACTTTATTAGTAGGGTTTCTGGTAAAGCATTTCCTCGGAAATCAAATTAAAAAATATACCGTCATACTGATAGTAAGAAAAAAATAATTTCTCTTGTGAGATCTGGCAACAGAAGACTTTATGCAAGTCTAATTCATAGAGGAACATTCTTATTCACACTCAGCAGTCATTTTTCTGTGATGTTTAATTTAGATAAGCATCATTATGTTCATACTACAGAGAAATTATTCACATGTGAACTGTGCAACAAGACATTTTCTAATGAGTCTCATTTATATCAGCATTGTTGTGCTCACACTAAAAAGAAATGTTTCTCTTGTGAGGTGTGCATCAAAGAGTTTTCTGAAAAATCTTCTTTGAATGTCCACATGCGAATTCATACTGGTGAGAAACCTTTCTCTTGTGAAGTATGCAACAAAGGATTTTCTCAAAAATCCCATTTTGATACCCACCTGCAAACTCATACTAAAGAGAAACCGTTATCTTGTGAGGTGTGTAACAAAAGATTTTCTCAGAAATCCTATTTAAAAAAGCACCTGCAAGTTCATACCGGAGAGAAACCTTTCTCTTGTGAGGTGTGCAACAAAGGATTTCCTCGCATATCGTCTTTGAAAGTACACTTGCAAATTCATACTGGAGAGAAACCTTTCTCTTGTGAGGACTGCAAAGAAAAATTTTCTGCAAAATCTTCTTTGACAAACCATCTGCGAGTTCATACTAAAGTAAAACCTTTTTCTTGTGAGGTGTGCAACGTAGGATATTCTCGAAAATCTTCTTTAAAAGACCATCTGCGAATTCATACTAAATGGAAACCCTTCTCTTGTGAGCTGTGCAACAAAGGATTTTCTCTCAAATCCTGTTTAAAAATGCACTTGCAAGTTCATACTAGAGAGAAACTGTTATGTTGTGAAGTGTGCAACAAAAGATTTTCTCAGAAATGCGATTTAAAAAAGCACCTGCTATTTCATACTGGAGAGAAACCTTTCTCTTGTGAGTTGTGCAACAAAGGATTTTCTCAGAAATCCCATTTAAAAAAAGCACCTGCGAGTTCATACTGGAGAGAAACCTTTCTCTTGTGAAGTGTGCAACAAAAGTTTTGCTGACAAATCTAATTTAAGTAGACATCTGCGAATTCATACTGAGAAGAAAGCTGTCTCTTGAGAGGTATACTCAAGGTTTACTCAAAGTCAGGTGAGAGGTTTATTCAAAATCTCATTTCAATTTTCACCTGCATGTACGTACTAAAGTGAAACTTTAGCCGTGTGATGTTTCAAAAATTTTCCATTTTAATTTGATTCATTTTGCTCAGATAAAAATAAATGGCAAAACAAATAGCGCTGTTTGAATTGGGAACTTGGGCCGTCTGAAAGCATTTGTACATATTTTATGCTTGGATGTTCTGTTTTTAAGAAATTAAAAAGGTAATTACATATTTGAACACTTACTTTGGTATAATCCATTGAAACAGAAAAAATGCATGGTTGACATCTTTTACAATCCAATCATGGGCTGTGAAAATAATATCTTGTGTATGATTCCAATGTGAAGCTTGAATTTCATTCTGTTTTAGAATTGTAGAATTTTCTGAAAAATCCAGCTGTATAACAATATTTTCAGTGTTAACTGCTGATTTTAAATTGTTAAATGTCAAGGATTGTTCTCTTTTAATAAATGTGTGACGAAAGAAATATTTGGATTCATTTAAAAATTCACTTGAAGGTTTCTTTTACTGTACTTATAATTTCCACTTTTTCACACTTCTGCCATTGTAAATATTTTACTGGTGTATCCTGAATATCATTCTGTGGCTTAAAAGAAAGCAACTTGTTGATACAGTTTTCACATTCTGAATACATACAATCTTTCACAGTGGGAAAACAAACAATTTGATTTACAAAATCTGTAATTTTTTGACTTATGTTAGTGCTTTGTTTCAAAGCTTCCAAAAAGAGACGGACATTTTCGTGATAAATACACACACAAACACTGTGTGGTATTTTGTCAAATAACTTCACATGTTTCGGACGCAAACTTGCAAATTTTGAAAAACCAATTTTTGTACTGCAGAAGTTTTTGCGAAACTGTTCATAAGCCTCATGCAGAGACATGAGCATATACCATATTTGAATATGTAATTTCCTACCTTTTCCATTTGGATCTTTTTCTCTAACCAGTAATCTGTCTTTCAGTCCTGGAGCCTGCCATGAAATTTCATTATTGTTATAAAGCTATATATTGTGAGTCATAAGAAAAATAAAAAATTTTGTTTAGCAGGCAAGTTGAGATGTTTTATTGAGTAAAACAAAACATGTTTTCATCTTTTAACAATGTTTTATAGTATGATTTTACACTTAAAAATCTTAATTTGCATGTTTAAATTTAAAAAAAAATGCAGATGCATATTTAAAAAAAACATACACACACACATTCTAATCCCCATGGTTAATAATTTAAATGGTATTCAATTTCTTTGCCTTAAATAAATTAGCAAAACGATGCAATAAAGATTGAAAAATCTTGGTGTCGGACGTAAATAATTTTTTACGTCCGACACTATTATTTAAAAAAAATAATTTGAAATAATTTTAATTGAATAGATTTTTATACATAGATAAGAAATCATGATTTACTCAAAAAATTTCTTGTTAATTACTCTAAGCATTCTTGTACAGAAGAAACTTTTTATGAAATTTGGTGTTGGACGTAAAATTACAAAAATGCTTGCTATAAATATTCTTATAAACCTAAAAATCTATTAGTTGAGCACAATTTCGAATTATTAAAACATTCTATAACATATTGACCTAAATTTGAACATGTTATAATTTAAAAAGTAATTAATTTTTATTCCAAATGAGGAGTTCTCAAATTGAATGTGAAAAATGAGTCATAAAAAATCATAACACATCTTTGCTTAATTGCTTGCAATTGATAAAATTTTGTGTTTTTGTTAAATTTATTATTATTTTCTTATCACTTGGTTTATAACCTTTAAAATGATACCTTACTTGATAAAAAATATTGGGAATTGCCCATGGGATAGTTCTCACCAATTCTAGGACATTCTCAAAAGAAATGTGATACAAAGGAAATTTCTTGTAAATTGTGGTATGATTGAATAGTGATGTGTCGTACCTAAAACTTACCCTAGGCAGACACAAACACGTGGTAGATAAAAATTAATCGACCAAACTATTGAAATTCGTTCATACTTGAATTTAGAGTTGAATATAATAAAACATGATAATATAGAATTTTCTTAAATTTCATCCTAAAAACTAAAAAAAAGGAATAATATATTAATTGCTGCTGTAGGAAAATAGCAAAAATATGTCAGAGATTTTTTTTGCTACATGAAAAAATTAAAGTTTATTTAAAAAGGTAATAAAAATGTTTTATAGTTCACATACAAAATTATATTCATAATTTTCTTTTACAACTGACTATTTAATTTTAAACATGTTAAATTTTTATTTAGAGAATCGATTTATTCGAAAATTATATTTTGGAGTAAGAAAAAAAGAAAATACCTTTTAATTAAATTAAATCATGCCTAGTGGTCAACCACATTTAATATTCATTTGATGAAACTCCCAAATAATCTACGGCTCTTTGATGCGCAGCTATCATCTTTTTTATCTTGCCGTCGCAGCGAACTCTCTGTGGTCGATTTCTTTCGACGTCTCCATGCTGCCTCTCATCTTTCTTCAAACTCCTCTCGTCAATTCATGTACCAAAAAAGCCACTCTGCTCCCTGAACGGCCGTCATTTATCTGCTTGCTTCCGCACTCTCCCGCCTCATGCATCGGCAAATAGTTCGATCCCGCGCCGAAGACAGTGAAGTTCCAACTTGTTGTTCATTTAAAAACTTTTCAAAAATTGATTTCTTGATGCACAGTTTACATTTTGTATACTTTCTTTTTCAGTAATTTCTGATTTAAAAATTGAGTAAAAACACTTGTAAAACGTGATTCGATTGCCGCGGATGAATACGAAAACATCGGCCCTCGGGTCCTCGTGCTTCGTAAAATATAAAATAATGAGTTAGACATATATATTTTTTAACAGAACATCTCTAAAAACTTTTTAAATAATAATATAATTATATTTAAATGCATATTTTCAAAGTTAAATTACGAACCAGCTATAACTTTAGCTATTTTGTAAGACATTTTGAAACATTATTAACTTGAATTTTACATACATAATATTCATAAATATCCGAGGAAAAAGTCTGTACATCGGCGGACGCCGAGCCAATACAAAAAAAACCTCCTCAAAACGTTATTGAACACTACAGTATATAATATAACATGGAGTGATTTGCAACAATTGCTTGACAGAAATTAGAGATAGCCTATATTTATAAAAAGTAACTATTTAAATAAAACAGCCTAACGATAACATAACCCCTTTTAATTAATTAATTTTTTTTCACTTATTTAATTACTTATTTAGAAAAACCCAAATTATCAACATAACAATAGAAAAATAGTCTCCAGTCCCAGGCTTTAATCAAAAGCTTAAGCACGCACTAAGGAAAATATAGAAGGCTGAAAAACAAATTAAAGGGGGTTAAAGGGGTTGATGTAGATGCTAATGTCATAAAAATTTGCATTGAGAAGATTGTCATAAACCAATATCTCTCAACTCAACCCAACTACAGATGATGTCAATCAAAAAGATAAATGCCCGTATAATTAAAAATAAAGAATTTAAAGAAGTAACAAAGAAACTTGTCTTTCATGTAATTAATGTTGATGAAATCGCATTGCATATAACTGTGTTGACTTATTTTATAAATTGTTGCTGCCTTCTCATACTCTCTTATTTACAGGAAAAGTCTTGGGAAATGATACTCTCTAATGTGGATTTTTTGTAAAGTTTCAAATGGCAAAATTGTGGAATGTTATGTGATTTTATGAAAATTTGTATTTTTTTTTTTTTTTTTTATCTGTTGATTTGGATCAAGATTCCGTGTTTACTGAGGTACAACTATTATTATTTTGTTGAACTTCAGCAGAAATTCTGAATTCGGTGAACGGCATTTGAGCATCATCTTGTCATAGCAATAAGTAAATAACTTTTTGTGCCTGTTTATTACTGAAAGATCTCACAAAAATACATGAAAATGTAGAAATATTTTTAGTCTCTATTCATAGTGCATCTATATTTAAAAAATTAAACGAAAATATAAAAAAAATAATGCGGAAGTGTTTCTTAAATATTTAATAACCACAAAAATCATTATAATTGCTCTTACTTGAAAAAACAATTTAAAATTAATATGATTGTACAACAAAAATTCCGAAGTAAATTGTCCAGAAGAGTTGTTTTGAAGTTCATTTTATATTTTTACTTTCATATTACATTTTCAATACAAAAATGTGGAACTTGTGTTTTTACAAGCAGAGAATTGACATTAAATTTTAAGAAATAAAGTGAACTGGTTTATATTTTACTTTGAATTGAAACTACTGCAACAGTTATGAGTATGATTTAACATGTCATATTTTATGTATTGTTGTGGTATGTCACAAAGGCACCATTATTGTAAATCCCTTTTCAATAAATAAATTATCTAAGTAATGGTGTTTTCACAATTCTAAGTAGCATTTGTATGAGCACACAGTATTAATATTAAGTTTGATGTAATGAATAATAGTACAAAAGATAAAACTTCTTAAAAAATTTAAAAAGCGCAACGTGTTTGGAAAGAATGTATTCTTTTTTCATCAGGAGCAAAGACATGCTACCATTCTGAGTGCTGGAGCAATACTCAAGATTTCTTTAGAAGTGAGCTTCTTTCAAAAAGCGCTATGCTTACCTCAAGGTTTATGGCTTTTAAAAAATCTCTACTTTGTTTTGAACGTCACACAGTTTATATAACTTTTGTTTTAGTCATTGATTTGAGTATATAGGTATAGAAATATACTGGGTGATTCAACATAGAGTTATTCGATTTGTCTCTTAAATCACTAACGATAGAAGCAGAATTCAATTCTAAAAATTACACAAATAAAATACAGCTTTTAGATTTGGCATTTGTCTTACTAAAGGATGCATACATATTAAAATAAGAAAAATATTATTTATATGGTCTCTACGTCCTAGATGTTATGTTTATAACAATTTTCTCTATGGTCTGACAAGTAGAACAGTAAAACATGTATTCTTCTAAGATCAAAATTTACTGAGTTTTCTGAAATTTTGTAGCTTTCCTGAACTAAACACGGGCAAAAGAATTTTAATGCCAGAAACCTCTGAAATTTCATCCTTTGTTTATTTTACTGAATAAGGGTATTGTGAGTATATGAACAACACTATTGTTAAAATGACTTGTTTTTGTATGCCTGTACTTCAAGTTTGTGTGAGGACTTATAAATCACCATCTAAAGTGTAAGTGTTTGTATATCACATGGGATCCTGTCATGACTTTTGTTTAAAAATAAAGGCAAAGAGAATGTTAAATTGCTCATAACAATTATTATTGTGAAGCAAGTGGTAGAAATTAGTTTTAATTATACAAGAAAGTGTGTTTATGAGAATTCAAAGCAGTCATTGTGACTCACTGTAATTCTTTTTTTAAATTGCCTAAATCTTTATTAAAAATAAGAATTGAAATAACTTACATGTAGGTGTTGAGGGAAAAGATTACGAGAGAAATAAAAACGGATGTTGGATAAATTTACAGTTTGATTATAAACAGAAAAGTGTGTAAAAATAGGAATAAAATAGTCCTAACAAATTAAGTAATTGTTGAGTTTGTAGAACCTTTAAGAAATTGAGTTCCGTTTTTCATTCTATTTTTATAATTATGTTACTCATCTCAAGAATGTATTTAAAAATGTATATATTCGTTAATAACAAACCCTACATTTTTTCTGCTTAAGGGAGCGTGTAAAACTTGTGATATTAAAAAGAAAACAGCTGATAATAAAAAAATATTTTTCTCGAGAACTACTGAAGCTACAATATTTTTTTTAAAAGGGGGAATATAGTAAGCAATATTTTGTTCATTTTGTCTTTCTAATAAAATCAATTTCGTTTTAGTAACATTAATTAAAAAAAACAGTTTTTTTAGTTGCAAAATCAAATATTTACTGCATTTTTAATATTTATTTCTTGATGAATGACCAATTTGTAGTTTGGCTGCTGTCAAAACTTAAAAAATATATATTGAAAGGGATTGATATTATTCTCCCCAAAAAGGGAAATTCAATATAAGCTGTTTTCTGTAGTATTTCACACGTGATATCACCACCTTAAGAAATATTCCAGATTATAAAAGAAACATGAGTTTCTTGGAGTGTTTCTTTTGTGTAGTATTTTTGTAACTCAACTGACAGCTTATTGTGTCTGTCGAATCATGACACTAGCAATAAACCAACTTGGATTTTTTTTTGTAAATGATAATACATTGAATAAAATTTTGTATTTCAGAGCATTAAGTAATACTTATGTACAATATAGGTCAACGTTTATTCTGTATTAAATCATATTTTTTTTAATTCAAAGAGGATTATTTTAAAAAGAAACATGAGAGAGAGGAAAAGACTGTGCTATATACTTTTAAAGTTATATGATAAAAAGTGAAATATGTTTTATTTAATTAGTGCTGAGATAAATCAAGTAGAAACTTTAAGAAAATAAGCCCAGTTTTATGCTTTATTTTTATAATTATGTTGCTAATTTCAAGACGACGTAATCTTAGAAAAAATAGTAATGCAATTTGACTCTTTAACAAATGAATCATTTTATATTTTTTTATTTATGACATATTGGAGAAATGCTTTCATGTTATTCAGATGCATTTTCTGAGAGTTGTGTGCATTTTAGACTTTTTGTAACAAAACTCTATCATTAGGAACTGTGCTAAGCGTAAAAGTATTCAAAAAGCCTTGATTAAATTTAATTTCGGTAAAATATTTAGCACACTATTATTTTTGCACCAATCATTTTAAAAGCAAGAGTAGACGCAAAAGCCACTAAACATTTTTAAGGGCTTTTTTAACATGAATCAAAGGTAAGGGAATACAGTAGAATCAAAGAAATCTACAACATAAAACAGACTTGTAAAACTGTATCAAAGATCAGCTCGAGGCTCCACTTGCTTCTATCCTAAACTTAAACAGAGTTTATCTCAGGTAGTTAGAGGAGGCTGCTGCACCCTGCTTGTCCTTAAGATTGTTTAAGTGTCATTTGTCTCATCAGCAGCATCCAACCCTTTTTTTAAACCTGGGAGAAACTGCTTAGATCTTCAAGAAATACAAGAAACTGAAGTTTGTGGCTTTTGGAAAATTGGGTAAGGAATTGACTAATAATCTGAATTTTTGGTGATTCCCTTAAAGAGTGATTATGTATTGTTTTGAACGAAACTAAGAATTGTTGAAAGAGAGAAAAAAAATCACAATTCCCATTCCAAACACTCCTATGCATATACATTTTAAGGCACATATCTGCATACACAACGATATCTTTTGCAGCAAATACATACTTTCCTGAAACAAAAAAAAATATTAAAATGATTGTATCTTATTTTTTAGTCATTAATTAGTTTCATTTATTTAATAAAAATTTTGTTTTTAAACATGTTTATTTGACTTATGTCAAATGGCACAATGCTATGGAAGATATCAATAAGTTTGGGAGTTATACAATAAATAAAAAAATTATGACGCAATTTACGGATTACGTCATTCTGCCGCATGCAAATGATATCTGCCTAAATGCTTTACAAAGTTCTCAGATATTTCATATACCAGACTTTTGTCATTAAAGAACCAATACAGGATGTTAGTTAACTTACATTGGTCACAGGATCAGTTGCACAATTTATGCTTAAATATTCTAAAATGTTAAGTTTCTTGAAATACAAAGGACATTCGATAAAAACTGAGAGTTATTTATTTACGTAGAAACATCTGCACGAAACAAAAAAAAAACTGAAGGCGATTTTTTCAAACTGTTAACTGTACGTTTATAAATATTCTAAACGAAGCAGATCATTATATTTTCCTAGTTTCATGCTTGTTTAAAGAACTGTTTTTATTTGCCTTACAGAAATGGAGGTGAGTGATTCAGAGTTAATAAACAAAATGCGTTGTACTATAAAATTTTGCTATCATTTGGGCAAAACAGCTCTGGAAACAGTTAAGTTAATGAAAGATGCTTACAAAAACAAATGTTTTGGTGAGTTTACGATTTTAGATGGCATGGTGATTTTGAAAAAGTACGTTATTCTGCAGAAATTCTCCTAAACCTGGCTGACCTGAAAGTGTTGTGAATGGTCAAAATGTTAACACTATGTGGACAATCTTCAAGAAATTTGGCAAATAACATGTGAGGAGATAGCGGCATTAACTAACATTTCGAAAACGTCGAAATTTTGCATTATCCGCATCAATTTACAGCTTCGCCATGTTTGCTCTAGTTGGGTCCCTCATCATCTTACTAAATAACAAATGCAAACAAGAATTCACCAATGTTGTGAGTTGAAACAGATGCTTCAAAATGATCCGAATTTCCTGAAGACTGTAATAACAGGTGATGAAACTTGGGTGCATCATTTTGGTCCCCATACAAAGTCCGATTGTGAAGTTGTTTCAGCAGTGCAGTGCAGGGTTCTTTAAAGCAGCTTCCAGAAAAAAGCTTATCTACTTGTTTTGAATAGTGGGTTGAACGATGGGACCGTTGCATAAAAGGTATTTTTTGAAAGAAAGATTATTTTTTGCTGTAAATATATTTCTTGATTTTATATGATTTTACTCTCAGTTTTTATGGCACGCCCTTTGTATGTATTAGTATCAATTTAAATACGTACAATAAAATATGTTAGGGAAAAATTATTTAAAGCTAATGTGAAAATGCGGATTAAAACGTACCTTTCAAAATGATTGATACTGGAAAAAATATGTAAAAACAAGTACACAAGTACAACCCCTTTCTAAGAAGAAAACATTAAGCTGTGCTCCTGTTGTGTACAATAAATGCTTATACTGGGCATCACTTCTTATCATTGGTGAATAGCTAATTTCTAAACCTTTAGTTTTAGAAACAGAGTTCCAATTGCAAAAATGCTTCAAATGTTGTTCTTTATCATATGAAAGTCGATTTACATTAAATTAGTTACTTTTTAATAGCTATTAAACTAAGATTCTTGTATAGTGCCTCTGTCCCATGAGCTTTATATAAGAAAAACGTTTCCATGTTCTAACAAGTAAAACCGCAAAAAATCATTCTTCTATGCCTGAAACTTACAGAATTACTTAGTTCTTAGTTACAGTACTTAATACAGTTCTTAGAATATTATGAAGTTTTGGCATTTCTTGTCGCCAAAAGTGGAAAAATGTTTTTATTGCAGAAAACGCTGCAAATTCATGAAATTCAAAGTATCATAACTAAGTTCGTTTTTTGTAGTGCAATTATGTAACTTTTACTGTTTAAATGGTTTTTAACAGTAGGGATGTTGGCAACATATATATTAATTGTTTATACATTACAAAAATAGCAGGTTATTGGAACGTAATACCAGTGCTACTTTGGAATGCTATAACTTATTAACGAAAAGTAATACTTTTTCTCATTTTTACCATTAATTAATCACTGAATAATTACACTTTCAGGGAATTCTTTTGAAAACTAAAAACTTCGGGCATCTCAATTTAATTATGTTACCGACAAAGCGTTCAATAATAGGTATATATATATATATAACAAAATTTTAAATTTATCGCGATAAACTAAAGTATTTTTATTCCATCCTATTCTAACTTACTCCATAATATTTATTTCCTCCATTTATTAATGTATTTTAATTCTATTTATTCCAAAAACCTCATATCTAAATTCAATATTTTAATCGCTGCTAGTTAATTCAATAAATGACGTCTTTAGCTTTAAATTATAAAAACTCCCTAATATTCATACTTTTAACAAAACCCGCATAAGTCGCTTTTAATTCTCTAAATTCCTAAAAAGGCTGTATTTATTTTATTTATCAAAGGCTGTTTTTGGAATAAATAGAGTTAAAATACATTAATAAACAGAGGAAATAAATATTATAGAGTAAGTTAGAATAGGATGGAATAAAAGTACTTTAGCTTATAGCGATAAATTTTAAATTTTGTTATATATATATATATATATATATATATATATATATATATATATATATATATATATATATATTGCACTGATCATATAAGTACCAGATACCTTAATACATAAATTGTTAGTTTTGGAAATATTAGTAACAATTAGTAAAAATTCAAATACATTACATAAAATAGGTTAGGGAAAATTATATAAAGCAATTGTGAAAATGTCGATTATGATATACATGTCAAAACGATTGATTAAAAAAATATATGTAAAATTAAGCAAGCGCGATCTCTTTCTGAAAATAAAAAATGAGCTGATCTCTGTTCTTGTGTGCAATAAATGCTGATATACAGAGTGTCCCTTCTTCTCATCTACAGTAACAGTCCTAAACCTTTGGTATTGGATATATAGTTCCAGTTGCAAAAATATTTCGTTCGTTGTTCTTCATCATATGAAAATCGATTTATGCAAAATAGTTATAATTATTTTTAATTGCGAAATTAAAATTTTTATAGAATATGTGGGTCTTATATTTAGAAAAACCTTTCTCCATCTCTAAAAAGTAAAACAGTAAAAATTTCATTTTTGCATGAGCAAAACATACCAAGTTATACTATATTGGTAATTTTAGGATAATATTTTTGTAATGATCAGCATTCTTTAATGCTAAAAAGCGTTTTTCTGTTTCTAGTGGCAAAAAATTATGAAAATGCATAAAATTTAAAGTATCATAACTCAGTAAGTTTGGTCGTTGATGAATGTAATTTTTATTGCTTTATTAACTAGAGCAGGGAGAAGGTGTTTCTAAACAGAGGATGTAGGGACTGTTTAAAAATTTAAAGTTCGTAACATTTAAAAAAATAACTATCTTGACGTAAATGTTTTTTATGAGATGGAAAACGCCATTGAAAACATTTTTTAAACTGGAACTGTACCTATAAAAGTAACTGTTTGGTAGTTAGCTATTGGTCAGCAATAAGAAGTGACATCTTGTATATATATTGTGCCTCTATCGTACCCTTGCAAAATGAAATCCTTGTGGAAAATAACTCAACCATATTGGGTTTGGTAATCGTGAGTTTAAAATAAAGACTTTATCTATATCGAACCATCAGTATCCCCTTGTGTATAAGTGAAATATAAAAAGGTATTTTAAATAGGGATTTTATATCTCTGCCCATTAGTAACCTTTTTACATGATTTTTTTATTGCATGACATGTTCTCTGTTGCCCAGAGTAATTAAGGTTTATAACAGAAAAATATTACAAAGATAAAATGAATTTATTCGCAGCACAGAGCAAAAATTTGAACTTGTCATTACTGTAGTTCTTTGGTACAAAAAATAAAAGACACTTTAAACTTAACCTTTTTTCATATACGGTAAATACCTTTCATTAATCATAACAGACAGTTTTGAAATTTGTGTGCTGGAACAGTAAACACTTAAAATGTTGAAACACACTTTTTATTGTTCATCTATTTATCTCTAATAAAATTATTATTGAATGTTAAAAAGATTGAGAGAAAAAAATCGATCTGAAGCTCTGTAAATGGATGATCTGTTGCCAGAAAAAAAAGCTCTCATCCACTTTGAAATTTCTCAAAAAATTTAAATTTATATTTAAAAAAAGATAGTTTGTAATTCGTGACGTTAATGACCATTCTCCTGAAAAAAGCTCTCATCCACTTTGAAATTTCTCAAAAAAATTTAAATTCATGTACAAAGAAATGCTAGTTTCTGAATCGTTTCTATTCGCTAGTTTCTAAACGTTATTATACACAATCTTTTAACGTTTCAATTAGAATAATCATAAATGCCATAAAGATTGTCTATCATTTGACTATTTGTACAAACTATTTAACATAAAACCTTTTGAGTCACTTTCTTCACCTGCTGTTTTACAATTTCTTCAGATGGATAAAACCATTTAATCAGTAATTACAAATAAACGTTTAAATTAAAATTAACATTGTTCATGTCCATAGAAAGCATAAATGTATTTTTACATGTATTTATTGCTTCCAGAAAATACAACACCAGTTAATAAGTTCATTTGCCAGCTTCATTTAATTTGATGATAATATTAACACATAAAGTATTTTCCGGAGTATGCCGAATCTATGTTTTAAATTTTTGGTACTTCTTTGTTGTTGGTGAAACACCAGCTAACAAATTTAGCTATCATTTAAAAAATATATTATGTGTAATTTAACAACAAGTAAGATGCACAGCAAAAGATGATAAAGTATCATCTTTATACATATTGTAATTAAATTGTACAGTTTGTTGTTGATTGCCCAAGAAAAATTAATTTAAAAATTGAGCTAACAATTCCTATTTGTCTTTTATATTATTTTCTAAATTCATTCTTTATTGTAAAAAGTAGGAATTTGAAATTTCAATACCCTAATAACTTCTAGATCACCCTTATGAATTTTTTATATGTTTTACTTCATTATCCACATAATGCTAAGAAACAAAAACTTCAATGGTATTATGAGCGCTTCCTACATAAAAAGGTAACCTTTTTAAATCAAATTGTCGAAATACATTAAAATTTGCTCAATAACATTCAATAACCCATTTAAAGTCTAATCAAAATAAACCTAACAACCATTAAATTTAGATCCTACATTTTATCGATACATATTACAAAGAAAATAGTCTTGACAGTGTAAACAAGTTGGAAATTGTACGTAAAACGTGACAAATGAGGTGCGTTCGTACTATAACCAGTTTCTGTGAAATGAATTATATCGTCTGTTATTATGATATGATTAATTTCTGTAATACAATCTGTGCATTTTAAGTTTGCAACATTTTATCATTTGTTGACATTTATTGAACTTCAGTCTAATTTTGAAAATTTCAGAACTTCAAATCCATATTTAGACATTTTTCCCATTTAATATCTATTTATGGAAACCTTTATCCAAAAAACTGTCAATAGATTATATGATTGTTATAATTAAATAATTTTAGTATACAAATTCGGTAATATGGAAATAGTAGGACTTCATCTTAAATAGTATGAAATCACCACGGTAACCTAGAATCATTACCTATCATGGGATAGCATTGAATTTATTATGTATGATAGGACGTAATAGAATGAAGAATGTAACTATAATTTGGTCGTAGAGGTTATAAAATGTCATATAAAACGTCATACATGTTAGATGACTTGGCGATATATGTCGGTCGTTTGACGATTCATCCTCGGAAGCTACTATAACAAGGAAGCACGGATTTAAAAAAAAAATTACTTAATAAATATTTTTATTAATATCTTTTTAAGTTTTGATTCGATTTTCATAAAATTTGAAAATACGTGACAAAATTCTGCGATGATTAGATACATTAAATTTAAAACAATACGGTTGGGTAATTTTTGCACTGTTATATGCGGACATACTGACGGACCAGACACCGACTGTAGTTGTTACGTATTTATATAATTACGAACGCACCTAAAAAAATGGGCCTTACATAATCATCTGTCTTGACCATAACCAATTTCAATTCTACTGTGCAACTAGTAATTGCATTTTTTGCAACAATAACTTTCAACATTTTTGAAGAGGCAAATTTTTTAAATTATATAGTTTTTTATTAATTTTTTAAAGGTTTTCATTTAACTCCTTCAACAATTCAAAATATCCAAATATCTCCCAATAATTTGCCTAAATTCAAATTAAATCCATATGATAATTATTAGACACATTAAAGACTTCTCTTTTCCTTGTAGATTTTGTAACTGAATATTATCCAGGTTTAATAGAGCTGTCAATAATGGCGAGAAATAGGGAAAAAATGTTCTTCAGTTTTAACAAAGTAAAAATTTTAATTACATTTTTAATTACTTTTCCCATTTGAAACTGAAAGTCATAAAATTATGCAAATAAAAATTTTAGATGCAAGATTAGAATTTCTCATGACAGAAAAGTTGCAAAACTGAATCAAAAATATTTATAAAGTATCAATAAATCTAACTTGTATAATTTAATGATACTTGCTTTTTTCATTAAAAGAAAATGTAGGTTTGAGCAAGAATGAATCTTGATACAGTTCAATAGCTTGCCTCATTAAAATGTTTCAAAATGGAACAAATGGTTGTTTTCCTAATGTCAGTTTGGTAAATTAGATCATAAAGAAGTAACCCATTTGTTAAACATTAATTATCTGCATAGTTTTGTGAAAAAGATTTTCAAGCTTTTCTACAAATCCCCGTCTTTGAACGAGTAGTCTGGTAGTCTTAATTAGTTGTTTGGCTAAAAGCAACCTCATCTTCCCTCCCCTCTTTAATTTTCTCTAACTATGGCCTGTTTCCATAACTCAGTAACTAGCTTTCCAATTTCAATGTGACTGATTCCAAACATTATAATTAACTTAATAATTACTCTCTATAATGTTTAAGTGAACTTATGAGTTATATACACCAATCTTTTTCAATAATAACTTCAGATTTTTTAATTTTCATTTCAGAGTATCTCAAGTTTTATGAGTCTGACCAAAGGTGCAGTTTTTCTCATTCAACTCAATATTGATAGCACTTACATATTTTACTTTCACGTTTCAGCACCAAGGGGTGCTTTCCTATCTCTGGTTCTATGATCCCAAATGTGACAGAGTTTGGCTCATTCGATTGAATTTTGATAGCATTACATGTTTTTAGTTATATTTCAATAGAACATCCCCCTGACAGTAAAAGGTGAAACTAATGGATTTTGTAGCATGTGTGCAGCATGACTGTTACACGGTTCTGCAGGCACCGGAGACCCATGCCTGAGGTTTGTATAGAACAGATTGCACACCTGGCGGTGGAAAATGGAACTAATGGGTCTTGCATGCCTGCTATATGGTGCCGCAGGCAGTGGGGAACCAAGAAGGAGGTTTGTTCGGTTAGAGGTTTATATTATTCGAGATGGAAGGCTTTTTCCAGTGCGTGTACAGCATGCCTGGTATAAGGTGCCTAACGTAGCGGGGACCCGAGCTGGAGGTTTGTTCTGTTTGAGGTTTATAATGAAATAGAATTTAGTATGATTCAAGACTCTGATGTAAATTAGGAGCCCACTAGCAGGCAAAACCAGCTAGTATATTTATTAAATTTAGCTCTTTGGCACCTAAAAAGAATCTGCAAAAAGTCGTTTATAGCATTTCTTATAAAAATTCAGTTCTACTCATAGCTTTTTTGTAGTTTTCTATCTCAGAAGTAAATATAGATTGTTTTAATTCAATAGTATACATGGTTTGAAAGTTCTGCAATATGCAAGACTACTAAACATACAATCGTACACTAAAATAGAGAAAACACACGAAGAAGGAAAAATGCTAAAGCTCAATGATTTGAAAACAAAGAAAGCCAAAAAATTTTTTTTATATTATCTGAAATTAACATGTTTTGAAAAAAATTCTACTTCATATATAGTTTTAAAAAAATTAAAAAAACCAGCCAGCATTTATGTATTTTTAAATTTAAATAAGCAATTTTTCTGTTTTCTTTGTTTTTAAATTATTTATAGGTATACACAGAAGAAAAACAGGAATTCTTTTTAAATAAAAAACGTAAGCTATCGAAATACTTTCAAAGAGCATAAACATACTTCATTTTCCCTTTTCATGTTCATAAAAAATATCTCTTTTCTGAAATCAAGTCAACAAAGAGATCCTGCAGACGATCTCTTTAACACGTGTTTTCACAACGAGCTGAGGGAGAAGGTAGGGGAAGAAATAGTTCAGGCACTCTGGGCAGTTTGAGTATTTTGAATGACAAGGATTTCAGACACTTTGGTTTTGAAAGAGTTAAGTTGTGTTTTATATACACACTAAGAAAAGAAACTATGCACCATTACTTACTTCATACCTTTTGTTATTAAAATAAAAATAAAAATATGACATAGTTTGCAATAAAATGTAGAAATCATGAATTCATCATTTTCATACACATATCAAGGATTTTAACATATGGGAATTGTTCCATCAATTTTAATTTTTATATAGTTTATAAAACTTAAAGATAGGGTTTTAAAAATTAGCAGCAATTGAATTTTAAGTGATATTAACCTATCATATTAGGATATATTAAGAATAAGAAAACTTTTTAATGAGTGAATTATAATATATGGAATATAAAACAGAAATTTCATACAAAGGAGTAAATTTTTATAATGCTGATAATGGAAAATAAGGTGAAAAAACAATTAACAGCACTTATACTAAGAAAAATCAAAGTAAAGATAAATTCTGAAATGCAGTTTTCACAGCTGCCCTATCTTACAGTATAATTATTAAGTGTACAGTCTTCTACAAAAAAATCACAAATATCTTCAAAATAAAATAATTTTCTGCAGTAGTTCAAAATAACATTAAAGTAGTACACCTTTCTCTCAGCTTAATCTAATTATTCTACCTACAAAACGAGATATTTAAACAGTTTTATCTATAGTTACAATATGAAAATATTTTTTAGTGTATAATTACTGTGATAACATATGTACCGGGTGATTATAATTAAAGTTACAATTTCAAAAATCAATAATTTTAAAACTACTGGTCAGAATGACTTGATATTTTAGCAGAACAATCATGAGGCAATGGAATTTTTTTTGGCGAAGGAAAAAAATAGTTCTAAAATGTGCCGATAGATGGCGCTTTCGGGGTAATGTCAGGGGGAAAACCAAAAATTTATTCTTTAAACACAGGAATGTTGTTAGCCAAAAGGAAAAAAATAAATAGAGTTCAGGGATTTACTAAAAATGTATTAGCGAAAAGACACGAATACGTGTTTACAGCGACAACAGCAATAATGACAAAAAATGCAAAAAAAAAAGATTTATGGAACAAACACTTTATGATAATGATTAAAGTATAAGTTGTTCGATATGCCCTCCGCCTTGTTCTGCTACTAATTGGAAGCGCAAACGGCATGCTCCACAACAGATAGGAGGGTATCTGTACTGATGCAATGGGTGTGGTGTGTGATTCTTGCCTGCAAGTCGGCTAGATTCTCAATTCGCCCACTGTAAACAACATTCTTCAGGTACCCATAGTTACCACGTATTAGTAATTTGCATATCTCCAGTCAATCTGAACTCTGACAGCGCCATCTATCGGCACATTTTGGAACTATTTTTTTCATTCGCCAAACAAAATTCCATTGCCTCACGATTGTTTAAAATATCAAGTCATTCTGACCAGTAGTTTTAAAATTATCGATTTTTGAAATCGTAACTTTAATTGTAATCACCCGGTATATGTCCTTGATTTAATACTACATTTAATTTACTTTTATATCTTTTAAATAAAGTATACATTTAATTATATAACCTAGAAAATTATATTTTACTCTAACACATGGCTGTATTTGACAACACACACAGCAGAAAAAAACCCCTAAACTATATAGTTACAATATTAATTTTTCTTTTCAAAAAATTAACTTTAATTACTATGCATTTATTAAAAGTATTTTTTTATTAAAATTGAATTAAAATGAATAGTATTATATTTATTGTATAAACATAAATATCGATTGAAGATTAATCTTAAAATTCATTTTTGGGAGTTGTTCTCATGTTTTTTCGAATAAAGCTATAAATTAAGTTCAAAACAGGATATATGCGTTCTTAAGTAATAATATTTAACAATTGTTGTATTAACATCACTTGTTTATAAAATGAAAATAATATTATGACTATTACGA
Source organism: Maratus michaelseni (assembly GCA_963931845.1). NCBI lineage: Eukaryota > Metazoa > Arthropoda > Arachnida > Araneae > Salticidae > Maratus > Maratus michaelseni. The sequence goes on along the minus strand of OZ007596.1, from coordinate 320,952,373 downwards.
AAAATATATGAAAGTGAAGGATATTTGATCAATCAAGTATCCAATAAAGAGACAGTTTTCCTGTATGAGATAAAAGACCTGTAATTAAAAGTAAATTAGAAAAGCAATTAGCAATATATATATATATATATATATATATACCCCAGGGAAGTATTATAAAAACTGATTTTATAAACCCTTATAAATGGAACTGAGATAATTTAATATAGCCAAAGAAAACACAAGTACAAATTCTACTCTAACAAGAAATATGGTACAATTTCCATCAGTTGCATATACTTTCTGCGAAGTTTATTACGTGATAAATACGATAGAAAATAAAGTTAACAGGAACAAATAAAATTCTTTTAAAAGGCGTTGCTAGTATAGAACTTACAAATATACAATTTTCTAGACTAAAAAATTGTATGTTTCTTTCTGCTTCCAATACAACTTTGCTCAAAATTCAATTTGAAAAAATGTGGTTTTATAAGCTTTTGTTTCTTTTATCTGCCAAAGCATCAATACCTCTTCTAAAACTTTTAAAAGTGTCTTTTCATAAACTCCGTTCTTTCAACTAGTGAGCATTGTGAGAAAGATAGCAATTACACTAACCATTTCAAATCAAGAATAAAGGTACGTGAGATATATACTGTTAAATCTTTAAATTGATCTTTACAAATCTGTCTTTTTTTACAAATGTGGCTAATAAGATTTTTTAATAATTTTTTTAAATTTCACTTTAAAATCAAACATATATATACTTATTTGTAAAAATGAATTATTTGCCATATTTCTACATTCATTATAAGAATCATTAATCCTTGTTTATTTGCTTCAGAATCACTGTTATTGAGAAGCAGTGCCTACCACACGGAAAAGTCTTGTGAATCATCTTCCTGGTGATGATATACAATTTACTTTTACAGAATTTGTTGTGGAAAGCTATAAAGGTGGTTTCAATTTGAAAATAAATTGCCAATCTTGCACCTACAAAAAATTTTTAATTTAACAGCATTATACCTTCATCTTCTCCTTAAAATTAGCAATCCTTAGTCACTTTTATTAAATATAGGTATAAATAACAACATTATACAGAAACTACTTAATTTTTTTTAAACTCTAGTAAAACATGTAATCACATATAAACCATCTAAAAGATGATAAATTTCTGATAAATATAATTGAATTTTTTCTCATATTAAGATTTAGACATGTTTCAGTTTTCATAAAAATCATTGAAAGAATATTTTATAGGAAATAAGCGATAAAACTAGTTTTACACCAATATAAATGTAAATAAATTTTTTTTTAAAACAGCATCAGAAACAACTAAATTTCACAAATAAGTGGCACTTTTTTTGCATGAGTTTTACAATGTCTCTTTAGCTTATAATTGTTAGGAAAGCCTTTGCAACATATATCACAAACGAATGGATTTTCATTTGTATGGGTGACATAATGTTCATTTAGATCTCTCTTATGAGAAAATGCTTTGGAACATACTTCACAGCTAAATGGCTTTTCCTTAGTATGGGTCCGATAATGTTCATTTAGATTAGACTTTCGCTTAAATGTCTTGGAGCACAGTTGACAACTAAACGGTTTTTCTTCTGAATGAGTGCGGAGGTGAACCTGAAGATTATAATCTCGCTGAAATCCTTTGGAGCATACATCACAAATAAATGCCTTTTCTGCAGTATGAGTGAGACAGTGGTTCTTTAGATGCTCTTTTCGAGAAAATCTTTTAGAACACACATCACAGCTGAATGATTTTTCCTTAGTTATGACTGAGAATATGTCTCTTTAGAGTACAATAATCAGAAAATCCTTTGGAGCAAACAGCACAAATGAATGGTTTTTCACCTGTATGAGTGCGCAAATGGACTGTTAGACTTCTCTTATGAGAAAACCCTTTCCCAGATAGCAAGCAAGGTTCCGAAAACGGTCTCTTTTCATTTTCTTTCGACTTTTCTGCAAAGGTATATTATCTTTAGCGTATATCACGGTCACAGTAATGTTTTGAATATTAGGCTTTTGGAATAACCGTCAGGAAACCTACCTTCTAAAATCATCCTTTACACTTTCATTTTCCGCGCATGCGCTACTTATTTTATCACTTTGTTAGCTGCAACTGCAAATTGTGCTTATTCATTCACCCATTGAAGGTGATATTGGCGTGCGAGTAGGTCACGTAGCATCGCTTTGCCTGTGCTGGACTGGCTTTTCATTTACATGTGCAATCAAAATCATAGTCAATCCGAAGTATGTTAAACTATTTTGTATTGATTTAATTTGATATAGATTTATCTTATTGCAAGAACTACATACATACGCATATTTCTGTTATAGTTCTTGAAATTTCCATTTATAATATGTTTTTTATTCTTAACGAATTAGTGCGAGTTCTTTAACCATACTTTCATTGCAAAATACAATAGATACAGAGTGGCATTTGTTTATGTTTATATTTTAAATTATATTATTATCGTTTATGTCATTATCTATTGATGTTCCCCAATTTTAAAATATCCATCTTATAGTTCATGTGATTAAAAATTACCTTCAAAAGTTTGAAATATTGCGTAATAATAATAATAGATTGTGTACTTGTATTTAAACTGCAATTTAGTCAAAGTTAATTATTTTTAGGCATATGTTTTATTTTCTTATAATTTAGTCATTTATATTGCATAAAATTATATCATTCAATTACGTACGTTTAAGATATAAAATTTTTATTGTTATTTTTATTACTTTCTTTAATACATTTTATTTTCATGAATTTTAAAATATGAATTTTGATGAAGTCAAACTATTTAAATTTTTGACGTTTCAATATACATGCTAATAATTATGAGCGATTTTTAAAATGTAGATTTACATTTTAAAGGAAAAAAGGTCTAAATAATGTTAACTGATTATTATTATTTATTTTTAATTACGGAGCATCAATAGATTTAATTCAGAGATAAATCATTCTGAAAAATTATTGTCCTTCTGTGTTAAGTAGAATGAAAACATGCTTAAAGTAAAGATTAAAAATAAACAAATAGGTAATATGCATATGATATAAAAATATTATAAATGGAAATTGCATGTTATTTTTCTCAGTAATTATATAAATACCAAAATTTGGTTTTATATAGTTCTTAAATGGAGATAAATCTTTATCAAACTAAATTATGCAGTTATGTTTAACTTTCTTCAGTTTGTCAATCAACTAATAAATAAGAATAATTGATACTGGGTTGACCATTATCAGTTTTCAAATATGAAAACACAAAGGTAAAGACAACATAAAAACCAAGACATAAGCAATTCCCAACTCAGAAATTTAAAATATTGTGAAACTTTCAAGATAGTAGGGCTTAAGCAAAAATATAGTATACACATTTTCTTGTTGCCTGAATTCACTGTAAAAGGAAAATATCCCCGCTTTATTTTAGACTTTATTTTAAAACTGATTAATTGTAAAAAATACAAAGATAAAAGTTATCTATTTTAATTAGTTTTGTCAAATTCAAACAAAAGTTAGGAAACTTCTGTAAAATAATTCTTACCGTTCATTCTAACAAAATGTATATTAGATTTAATTTTTTTTAATGTTATCAACAATTAATATTTGTAGCATACTTTAAAGGATAAAATGCAATATATTAATTAAAATATAAAAAATAAATATATTCAAATTTTAGCAATTACTTTAAAGGGAAAAAAGCAATATATTAATTAAAATATGTAACTTGCTAAATGTAATATGACTTCTTAAATATAATGTGTGCAAATAAAAATCAATATTTTCCATTTTTTTTCTTTCAATATATAAATATTATGCTAAAATTTAGTTTCCTACAGAAACAAAAGAAAAATTCTAAGTCAAGTTATTTTGATGAAAATCTCATACCTCTGTCAATTAAGATTTAAAACTAACAGATTAATCAAAACCTTTTTCATTTCCTTTATAAATGCTTATAATAAAAGCATTATTATCTACATTTGATTGTAATTCCTGTTACAATGGTCAATATGAAATCCTGTAACTAGCCTTACATTTCTACATTTTGGTATGCTTGTCCTAAAACACTTACAAAGTACCTCAGATTGTGTCAACTAGCAACCTTTTATAATCCTTTTTACAATGTTTGCAAACCTTTCAGACAAAGCCTTTAAAAAGCATCTAGTCATTTACATGTAGAGGTTAGAAAAATGTTTTAAAAATCAAAAATTGTTATCTGGGTTAGCACATATTTCACAATTAAATATTTTTTCTCCAGTATGAGTACGGATATGTGCCTTTAAAGTAACATTCTGAGAGAAACTTTTAGAACATACCTGACAAATGAAAGGTTTTTTCCTTTTATGAGAACTAATATGTCCTTTCATATTAATAATATTAGAAAATTCATGGGAGCTTACTGCTTTTACCACTGAACTTTTTGACATATCATCATGTGGAGAGGATTTAAAAGAGCAAACATCACTAATGTAAGAATTTTCTTCCTTTTGCGTGGAGAAGAGTTTTTCTGTAGGACACTCTTCTATGAAACTCTTTTCAGACATACTTCAAAATTACAAGCTTTGTCTAATAAATTTATATGAAGTTGAAGTTGATTAGACTTGACTGTTCTCATGTAAGTTTCTAGTTTAAGGAAATCTTAGGACACATGTCAGATTATAAGAAAAGCCTTTGATCATAACAGTACACAGAAAATGAGCCAGCAATATTTATATACTTCAAAGGAACTTTCTCTTTGTTCAGAAGAAATCCTATTTAATCTTTACTGAGGAATGTATCGCCATGTTTTGTCTTTTACATCTGAAACAGAAACAAATTATTTTAATAATAATCTCTAAATGTAATTACTAATTTATATTACTCTCACATTTTGTCTGCTTAAATTTACACGAATTTTTTACATTTGAAATGGTAGAAACAAAAATATACATTTATGAATTTGTACATTAAATTTTATATTACATTTTAATGTAAGAGTAAGACATATTTATATATTTTTCTAAAATGTAAGAAAACCTTTTCGCTAGAAAAGAGGTTTTACAAGTTTCAGACTCACTGAGATAAGTGTACTGTATACCCTTATTGAGATCAGAAACTCACAGAAAAGTTCATGCTAAACCTTCATTTGAAAAAGAAATCTAAATCAAGACAATAGAACAATGGCTAAAAGCTAGGCTTTTAAAAATTGATTATAACCAATTAAAAATTTTAAACAAGAAATAATATTAAGCTGAAGCCTTTAAAAGTTGATCTTGAATATAAATCAATGTATCCTAAATTGTTCGTATTTTAAAAATAGACTTATCAACATTTTATACAATATATTATATACAACTTCATTACTATATATATTTTTTCCAATAGAAAGTTCCTTCGTTTATATTAATTGCCAATAGATAGTGCCAAAACAATACTTAAAAATGAAGTTCAACATGGGTGGATTATTGCAAAGCCTCCCTATGAAAGATGTCACCACTATCTCTGAAAAAAGTTTTATAGTATAAGTAACCAAAATTTAAATATTTAAAGGATTTAATATGCTTTTACAAATATTTTAAGACCAGAATCAGTTGTTAACAAGCATTTTTTAAATAAAGCGTTCAAAGAGTCGTTCATTTGTTTCTATATTTAGAGTTTGTAATTCTTAATACCAACAGCATTCGTTTGTTTATATCTGGTAATTTTTAATGAGAACTTCAAACATTATAATTGGATATGATATACATGTTTCATATGAAAATATGCTGAACAGTAGTAGAAGAAATCAGTATAGACTTCAAGTAGAATAAATTAATTTTTAGCTGTCATATGTTAAGGTATGTTTTTCATTAAGCCTAACATGGCATTAGGACCAGAGGATCGAGGCATTAGGACATTAGGATTGACACAATGGTCAATTTACAGACAAGAGTGGTCATACCCGACATGGTTACCAACATACTCCTACACTTCGATTTTATTATAAAAAGATTGGGTACTTTTCGGTTAGCCGGGCGCCAGTGAAATATATACAATTATATATACACACATATATATATATAAACATATATCTGCATATACATATATATACATAAATATATATATATACACACATATATGTATGTAAATATATGTATGTGTACATACTTATATATTTATTTTTGTGCATATATCACTGGCGCCCGGCTAACCAAAAAGTACCAAAGATTGTTACTAGAGAGCAATAAATGGAACATATATTTTTTTTATAAAGTGTTTTGAAGATTTAAAATTTTGCATGGTGAGAGGAGGAAGAAGCATAAATTTTGGATGGAGGGGAGAGTTTGAAGTTACTTATTGTTAACAACGAGCAATATATAGGACAGAAGAATGCAAGATTCTCAAGATTTTAAACTTTTTGTGCTAGGGAAGGGTGGAGCAGAGAAGGGGGGGGGCTTTCATTTAGGTTATATAAAACATGAGTGGAAATCTGTCGAAAAAGTCAAGTAGGGAAAATTATCTCTCTTGGGTTTTTAAATAAATTTTTTTATCAAAAAAAGTTGGGGGTTTCGGGGGGAAGGGGCGGGAGAGGGGACTTACATTGGGAAATGATAAAGAAAATCAAAATTATTTAAAAGTGGTTAGGACACTTACAATCGAATTTTATGGTATTCAAATTTAACTAACATATTATACCATTTAGAACAAAATTTAAATTGATTAAAACTGTTTCAAAGTCAAACTTAAGATATTGTTCTCAGCACTTTCAATGCAACTTTGATGCTGTTAGTGTCAGAGGCAACAAGAGAAAAGTATTTTTGAAATGGTTTCTATGAATAAACAATAACGGTTTCTATGATATCAAAATGTATAATGACAACATTATTAATCGGCTTTTAGATTTAAAATAAAAAAATATCTAACAAAAAATAATAATAATAATCTATAAAAAATATCTGTGAAATTGTGTAAATTTAAATAATTCATTCCATTGTTTAAAAGTTTAAATTCATAAGTACAGCACATTTAAACACTCATTTAACAAGCAATTTTCAAATGCATTATAATCTCTTACAATTGGTGAGGAAATGTGTTGCTCGCCAAGTTGCATGCGTGTGTTCACCTTTTTGAGCCAAATACTCAAAAGTATTTTTATTTAGAGTTTTTACCAGGGTTCTGCTGCTAAACTTGATTTGTTTTTATTTTATACAGAAGTAGATTAATAAGTATTTATTTTCAATATATATTTTGAGTATGTGCTTTAAGGAGACCTTCAATCTACAAAATTTGATGCAAAAACCTATTTTCAAGAATATGGGATTCTGCAATCAGAAAAAGTGTGCATTAATAGACATGACAGTGGACTTTATCTCAAAACTGAACAAGAATGGTGATATAATGTTAAAACTATGAAGAAAAGAATATGGTAGTTCAATGGCTCATTTTTTTTGGCAAATTATTTCAAGACTATTTAATTTTTATGCACATTTTACCTGTTATATCTATTATTTATCATTGTTGCATATGTTATACCATTTATATCCTTACTAAATAAAGAGCAAACTATTCTTTCTAAATTTCAGTTGCTAATGTTGTTTATAAAATTTCTCTAGGAACTTTAACTGTAGTACAAGTAGTATACAAAACCATAAACAAGAAAGTTTGATGCATACAGCTCTATGCTGCGAGTCATCCAAGAGTTTGTAAAGAACATGATGTCTTGCTTATGTATTTTTGTTCTTAATAGCAAACACTACCAAATTTTACGTCTTTTTTAATCACATACACATATTTCAAACAAAAAAAAATATTTATATATTGATAAATCAGTACGTATTGCATTCTTTACTTTATTTGTTAAGTGACATTTCTGGTTGAAATATGTTTATAAGATTTAAAAAACGTCAGATATGTAATCCCATTCTTTGGCCACAGTTATTTTGAATAGCAAAATTTGATTTGATTTCAACAAAATGTGTTCAAGAACTGGATCATCACTGCATTCACTATTTAAAAAATCAGTTTTAAGATACTCAATAACGGACATAATTATTATATTACATTTAACACTGTGTTTAATTTATCATGTCTTACATAAACTTCATTCTAAAATAAGGAAACACTTTCCGGCATGCATAAAAGTTTTAAAACTTGGAGAATTTAACCAAAGAATAGATATTAAATATTATTAGTTACTTTTCGGTTAGCCGGGCACCAATGATATATATACACACATATGTATATATATACCTACATGTACATGTATGTATATACAAATATATTTATATATGTACTTGTACATATATCACTGGTGCCGGCTAACTGAAAAGTACCAATTATTATTTAAATTTTATGAAAAGAAAGGGTACAATTAACATAAATAATTTACAACTTAAGGAGATAATTTAAAAGAAAATAAACAAAATGCAACTTATGATTCGAAAATATAACTATCTCTATTCGGAGCTGTCTGTAGCTTGAAGGAATAACCCGAATGAAACCAAAATCGGTACACTTACTATTCAAGAAGGGGGAAGAAGAATGGAACAATAAAAAAAATAATTGCAATAATCACTGACAGATGGCGCTATTAAGTGTGAAATGTAATGTGTAATACAAGAACAAAAAATTAAGGCATCAAACCGGGTGGCATACCTAATTTGTTGGAAAATGTCACAGTGAATGTAACTACGCTTTTGCATTGCGGTATTCAGGTTCCACATGGCCATTTTGTTGGAGGATACAATCCAGGCGATGTACGACTTGCTCAACTGCGGAATGTGATGCAACAGGAGTGATGTTTCGCACATGTTGTGACATGCGGTAAAGTAATTGACATTTGTGACACCTCCACGGTACACAATATTACGCATTACATGTCACACTCAAAAGCACCATCTGTCGGCAATCATTGCAATTATTTTTTTATTGTTCCATTCTTCTTCCCCCTTCTCGAATAGTAAGTGTGCCGATTTTGGTTTCATTCCGGTTATTCCTTCAAGCTACAGACAGCTCCAAATAGACATACTTATTTTATAACCACCCTGTATATACGAATTGCAGGAAAATTTAAAAATAAAATGCATTTTTTGCACATAGACATGGTATTTTAAAAGTATTGTAAAACTATATTCAAATTGACACATATTGTATTAAAACATTGATAAGAAAATACATTAAATAAATAAACATCAATACCATACCTTCAAAAGAAATGTTGTTTAAATGGTGATTGTTAGGCCTAACTCAACTACACAGTAAAACAATTTTCTTTTAATTATTTCTCTGCGATGTTAGGAATAAAAAGAGAACTAAAATAAATCAGACACGGAAATATTTTTTTAACAAGCGGAAATAGTAACAATACCATGTAAAAATTGCGATGTAACACGTCAAATAGAAAAGTCTGTAACTAGCTGAGAAATATACCATTTTATGATTAAATTTCTGATAGACCAGTGTTGCCAGATATTCGAAAGTGAATTTCCCCAAAATTTCTGAAAATTTCCCCAAATCAGGGTTTTTTTTCGAAAAATTTCCCCAACAGAATTTTTATTCAAAAATGAAAATTTTCAATTTTCAATTTATCACTATAAAAAATATTTAACTAATTTAAGCTTAAAAATTTTCCCCAAATCAGGCCTTTTTCTGAAAGAATTCCCTATTTACAAAAAATAAACATTTGAAATTATATTTAATCGATTATCCTAAAATCTTCCATCTACGCAACCTACTGAGCATCAGTTCCTAAAACTTTAGCAACTCATGATCAAAATCTAAATTCTTGACTACTTCCGTTACAATTTGTTTTGATGAAAATACAAGAAAAAATATTACATTCAAAATGACATTTAGTTTAGGGGGGAAAATGCAGCAATGCTTTGTGATATTAATTATTCAGAATTTCCCGTACTATATTTGTTTATTGGTACATCGAAAAATTAAGAAGTATTTAAACTTAATAAAAAAAAAAGAAAAAAAAAAGAGAAGAAAACTCTGAGATAAAAAGTATTAATAGAACTTCTGCTGTCACAACGTTAAAGATGTACACAAATAGTTGAAAATGTTGCAAAAAAACGAGTAAACTGTAATGTTATAAACGACGAGCACATGACCACGAGAATAATGATTGATATTTTTCATGTCGAATTTTATTTTCATCATGAAGATAGAAAATGGATACTCTATCTTCTTTCATTTTCCGAATCAAAATTGAGTTTGAGACAGATCCAGTTTCTTCAAAGGACTAAAAGTAAACTTTTCGTGAAATGATAAAAAAGAATTCCCCAAGTTTTTCCCCAAAAATGTTGATAGTCCCCAAACATTTCCCCACGAATTACTTCTCCAAAAAATTCCTCTGAAGGTTCAAAATTCCCCAAAATGGGGAAAAAATCCCCAATCTGGCAACACTGCCATAGACGCTATTATGATACTAAAAATCACTTTTCGATTAATCTCTTTCCATGCTGCCATCTGTCGTCAGAAACTTCCAGTAGCCAGTGTTTTGTGTGTTGCACTTTATATGAAATATGAATTTAGGGAAAGTAAGTCTTTGACCCCCCTCACAAAAACCTGAGCAGCAACTCCAAGAATTTGATCGAAAATTGGTCAATAAAATTACATATATTTATTGAAGTTACAATTTTTAAAAGACTTGAAAATATAGAAATTACACTGAAGCTTTCCACAGTATTATTAAATAGAAGAAACAGAAAAACTATCTTTTAAATATACAGTATCCTTTAAAAAAAAATTTTTTGAATTCTTCTAATTTTCGTTATAAAATTAAAATTATTAAAACATAATACAATCCAAGTAAAATAAATTATATATAATGCATTAACTCTTTAATTTTAAAATTTTGATTATAAAAAATATTAACTGTTCATATTTTAAGGAAGCATATGGCACCATAAAATTTTCCCTAATAGCTCATTTGTAAAATTAGTAATAATTCTTGAACTAACTATAATCATTGCACTGTTACTGAAATTGAAATGCAGAATAAAATCACTAAACTGGAATTAATTTGAATAACTTTGGATTAGCAAAATTTTAAAACAGTGCTCGATACTCAAAGTGACCAAGAAATATTAAAAAGAATTTTTCTTTAATATATTGCATACTTTAAAATAACATTAAATTAAAACCAATTTTTAAGTCAGTTTTCTTGTTTAAGAAGACTCGGTAATATTTGAACTTTTTTTAAAAAGTATTTTGCAATATCTTATTGACATATTATTGTGTGTTTTTACAAAAGAAAATTATTTAATCAAACAAATTTTTGTAGTAAAAGTTGAAAACTTGAATTAAAATTTTTTTAGAAAATTCTAAAACCACACTTCTTTAGTTTTGAGCAGTTTGAAATAGCTTTTGTACTGTCTCAGATGTGTCCTCTATAACGTATTTTATCAGATATTTTTAGATCATATTTCTTAAAAGTTAATTTTTTTAAAAATATATAAAACATATGACCTATGTAAAAAATACAGTAAAACTGACTATTAACTTAACCTCTTCATTTTTAAAAACTAAACTATTACTAAAAATTAAATCCTCAATTTTGCCTCAAAAATTTAAAGATTGCAACTCTGAAACATTCAGAAGCAAATGGATAGAATAAAAATCTCTTTTCATATATTTACTTTACTTTGTGATAAAATACTATGGATGTCTAAATTCATTTTAAGCAAAAAGTTGGAAATTTGGTATTTTGTCGATTATCGAAAATTGAACAGCACCAAGTTCGCTTAACAATGAATTGTATTTAAACTTTCAGCTGTGCATGTCTTTTTTAACACTTGGTTTCTGGAAATTATTTCACACATCCATTTTACTTTAAAGTTTTTTCTTTGTTTTGTTTGAATAACCTGTAAAGTGTTCATTTTAGATCAAATATAGCTGAGAGAGGTGTCTTAAACAGATATAGTGACTCAAAGTACAAATTATGAAGCATATATTTTGTATGTAATCGGCATCCCTCTGATCATGTACTAAATGGCTTGGGCTGATATTAAGACAGGTTTTTTTTGTCCATTATATTTATTCAACTTACAAGAAAAAAACTAACACCACATCCCCTCCAACCCCCCTCGCCCAAAAAAAGATAAATAAATGAAGTACAATGATTTTATCAAAATTTAAAGAAAGAATAGATAAAAAAGTCTGAAATCTTACACAGTTTAAAATTCGTTATTTTTATCGTTATCATAATTTAAAAGTTTAACAGTAGGGAATAAAGAATATTTCTTTCTTATCTTCATAAAAAAAATAATAATAACACAGAAAAAAAAAATTCTTATATATAACGCTTACAATTTTTTTATTTCCTGCTTTTCTTTCATAATAACATAAACTTAATATTTTAGGAGGGATGGATGAAAATTTCAATTAAACGGCTTTAAAAATTTTAGAAATCACAATGGCTAAGGGATTGAAGACGGTGTCGAAAGATGATTGGACAATTATACTCTAATAATTTTCATCTAATAAGTTTCATAAGATCTCCAGAGCTTTCATATTCATATTTGCTTTATTTTTAATTATGCTTGTGACATACTAAATATACCTAATAAAAATAATTAACATAAGCCATTTAAAAGAAACCAATTCATATGTACAAGTATTATTTAATATGAGACAAATTAAACTAGCAATCAAGCATTTAAAATCCCTTGTTAAGAAATAAATAAATAATATTGTAACTGTAAAAGGGAATAAAAATTATTTCAGCTTGTAGCAATTTGTGTATCTTAGAAAAAAAAGGTGGAGAGGGAAAAAGGAAAAATATCTAAATGTTTAGCATATAGTTTAGTGATACATAATAAACCTAACATAACATTAAAAAAAAAGTAATATATTTTTTAAATATTTTATTTATCATATTCTTTCACATCTATAATCAGTTGCTTCCTATTTTTAGATAAAATATTCTTTTTCTTTTTTTATAGAAGCAGTTCCTCTGATTTTCAATTTTATTTATTTTCTTTACGCAGTACACTCTCTCAAATCCTCACAGCTTGGGACCCAAGGTTGTGAAGATTTTAGAATTTTGTGGATTTCTGGTCACTGTTTTGTTTACATTTTTTAAATAAGTCATTTGAATGTAATAATGCACTCAAAATTATCATGAATGCTTACCATAAAGTAAAATATTAAAATAACTATGGGAAATAATGTAAATATTACATAAATAATTAAGGAGCAAGAGGAAAGCAGAAATTTCAGGGTAAGGGGATAATTTATAGGATATATTATTTATTTATTGTCACTGGAGAGTAACAAATAAGACAAAATACTTTTATATAAAATCAAAGATTTTAAAATATTACAACTTATTTGTATGCTGGGGGAGGGGGGGGCAAGGGGAGAAGCATAAATTTGGGAGGTTGGAGATGGGGTTAAGTTAGATTATTATTTATTTATTGTTATTAGTGAGAATCAAACAGGAAAGAATTTTTTTAATAAAGAATTTGAAGATGTGGAACTCCGTACGATGGAGAAGGGGCGTGAAAGGCGGAAGCATAAATTTTTGGCGAGAGGGGGGTAATGTACTTGATTGATTATTGATTTATTATCACTAGACAGTAAAAAATAGGGCAGAATTTTTATGCTATGGAAATTTAAAAAAATAAAGGATTTTAAATTATTTTACAGTCTGGGGGGGAGGGGGGCAGAGGGAAGCATCAGATAAAGATGTAACATAGTCAGACAAGTCTGCACTTTACTGAAAATAATCGCAGTCGGATAAAAAAGACATTATACTGAGAAAATTGCTATGGTTTTCAATGCTAACGAACGAAGAACAACGAAGTTTCTGCCACCCAAGCAGTGAAAATGACAGTTTATTTGTAACCGTGCCCATGCCCTATATGCATAATAATCATGAGATAATGTTTTCTTGAACTATTCAATGAAACTCGCCTCATAAAGGTACCCTAGCAATTTACATCAAAACCATAAAATTACAAAATTTTAATTGATGTTTGGCCAGATTTAATAAACAAAAAAACTTGATTAATACAGAAATGTATTTGATAAAAATATCACAATCGCCACTGATATCAGTACCATCTTCAATTTTTTCAGAAATAAATTTATACTTCCTTTATGACAAAGCAAGAGTTTAATAATATTAACCAGAATTACATAATAAAATTAGTATGGAATGATATAAAAATAAATATTTTGAATTCCCCCCCCCCCTATATCTTAATTGTAAGTTTCACTGTTTACATCTAGAACAATGTGCAGATTTTAGAAAATTGCAGATTTTAAGGTTGCGGATTTGACAGAGTCTACTGTACTGCTAACCAGGTCCCTACCTGCCTAGCTTGACGAGTTAGTACCTGGACATGGGGCAATATTCACCTGATCATAGCATGGCTGTGTTCCACCTGACAAGAGCCTTATTGGCAACGCTGCAGTGCTGCTCTCAAGTGGTTTGCGAGTTTTCTTTGTTTGCCGGTTCATGGCTTCTATTTAACTTTATTGAATTGGCAGATGTAAAAAAGCAAAAATTAAGGCACAAAATGGAATTGGTCACATAATTTAGAACCTTGATCAAGTGATGAGACTTTCACCTGACTAGGCACCTCCAGAGGTATAATTCATATTGAACTTGGAGGACTTTGTGCCTACGGTGGATTTTACATGCACCAGGTGGCATTAGTATACATGGCAAATGCGATTGTTTCGCTTGACAGGCACCCAGGTCGTCTTGTTTAAAGGACTTGTTACTTTTTTTCAATTTTATTTATAGAATGTATACTGAAATTAGCAGTAACAAAAGGATTAAACTTATATTAAGATATTAAATTAGTATTTGCCAAGAATGGAATTAAGTAAGCCGCATCAAATTATAAATATTTATTGTATTATGACCATTATAATTGTAGTAATAAGTGAAGATAATATTACCAGGCTGTTATAATAGCTTTTTGAAATTTTGCATAAAACTGACATATAGTTAATTCAGTGTTTGACATTTATCTTTAGAATAGTTTTTAAGGTTTATTAAACAATTTTCTATCTTCTCTTAAAATCAAGGAATACAAAAATTATCACATAAATATATTTCACTTCTCAAATATATTTTAATAATTTTACTTTTCACATCATTTAAAACTTTGCAAACTTTCCATGTATTTACAGAAAAATTATAGGGAAAAAAGATTATTCTATAATTAAATAATCAATCAGCTATACAAATTTTTAGAAAATTGCCTTGCATTAAAAAAATATATATATACAAGGCATAAAATATTACTAAAATGAGTTTTGAAATAATTTATTACATGACTTTGAACATTTGAATTCTATAATCAATAAAACAATTTTGTGTATGCTATCACCATCTACTTATAAAATGTCCCATTAAGAAGAAATATGATAAAATTATATGATGTTAGAATATTTTTATTTTTGTTTTTTTATATTTCAGTTGAAATCAGTAATAATGTATTTGATAGATTTCATATAGTTTGAGTCGTGTAAAAGCCTCCCACCAAAAAAAGCTTTTGTTTCTGTGTAATCTCCCCCCCCCTCTCCCCCTTCCTCCAATTTAAAATGAACATATAAAGAGAAAATAGGATAGTAAATTGTATTCAAATTCAGATAAATTCATAAGTGTGTAATGTTGACGACAAAATTGTTAATACTGTCTTACACCTAGGCATAATATTATAATTTTCTTAAACTCATCTTAAAACTCATGTTTCTAGCACTACAAAATCGAATTGTTTTCGAATTTTCGATTTTTTACAGTTATTTCGATTTATTTTCCAGTTTTACAAATGTTTTAAATGTTTCTTTTATTGAATCGTAAAGACTACCTTTACACTACATTTTAAGTCTCTAAGACTACAAGATTGAATTATTTTCAATTTTCAATTTTTATTTTTAATTTCTAATTTTCAGGATTTTTTAAATTGTCCTTATTTTGTATCCTAAATACTACCTTTTTTACAATTTTCAAGTTTCTAGCGCTACAAAGTCGAATTATTTTCAAATTTGCGATCTTTTTCGATTTTTTTTATTTTTTTTTTTTCAAATTTATTGTGTTTTAATTTTCCTTTTCTCTGTATCCTAAATACTATTTTTATGCTGAATTTTTAGTTTCTAAAGCTACAAGATCGAATTTTTTTCAAATTTTCAATTTTTTTTCGAATTTTCCAGATTTTTCTTTTTTTGTATCCTAAATACTACCTGTATTCCAAATTTCAAGTTTCTAGTGCTACAACATCGAATTATTTCCAAATTTTCAATCTTTTTCGATTTTTTTTTAATTTTATTATCAAATTTATTGTGTTTTAATTTTTGCTTTTTCTGTATAACACTACCTTTTACGATGAATTGTTAGTTTATAAAGCAAGAAGATCGATTTTTTTTTCAAATTTTCTAGATTTTTTAATTTTTTCCTTTATTTTGTATCCTAAATCTTACCTTTATTCCAAATTTCAAGTTTTTAGCTCTAAAAAATCAAATTATTTTCCAATTTTTGTTTTTTTTCGATTTTTTTTATTTCATTTTCGATTTTTGTTGTGTTTTTAATTAATTTCTTTTTCTGAATCCCTTTACACAAATTTTCTGCTTCTAAGGCTACGAGATCAAATTATTTTCAATTCCTCATTTTTTTTTCGAATTTTGCAGATTTTTTTAACGAATTTTCCGTATTTTTTAAATTTTTCCTTAAATAGCATCCTAAATATTACCTTTATTCCAAATTTCAAGTTTCTAGTGCTAGAAATCAATTTTTTTCAAATTTTCCTTTTTTTCCATTTTTTTTTCGAATTTTATTGTGTTTTTCACTTTACCTTATTCTGAATCCTAAAAACACTCTTATAAAGATGTAATTCATTGAAAATACAAATTATGACACTAGTACAGAGTGAGTAATAATCTCAAAACATTTAAACTACAGAGCTCATGAACTGCATAGGATTTAATTATTATGTTGAATGCAAGAAAATTAGAGCATGCTATGGTTTTGAAAGAAAAAAATAAAAATTGAACAGGTCTTTGCAATATTTAACACTTTCAGGGGCAAGCAATTGTGTTCCTGTAACGTCGAATTCACACCGGTATTTACGAAAGAATTTACTAGTTCAAAATAAGGAAAAGCAATTTTTCAACTTTTCCCATCAAAGTTAAAAAAGTAAAATTTAATTAAAAGTTTCTGGTTCGAATCGGATTAAAATTAAGTGGGATATAATATATCCCACCACCCCTCAAAGGGTTAAAAAACTTTTACATCCTTTATTTTTAACAATTCTCATTTGTAATAGAGCAGTGAATTGATGTCATTATATGTTTTCTTTACTGCCATTGTAATTATTCCTTTTTTACTTATTATTAATGCAATGATCTCTCTTTATGAGGCAACTTCACTCACATGTAAACATTCGCTTGCTAATGTTATTCTTATGGGAGAAAGTTCTTAAAATATCTCGTTTACATTTCAATATTTTAAAATTATTTTTTTGCATTGGATTTTTCACTCATTCATAATGTAATTGATCTCTCTTTAATGGCACAAATTGCAGGGGTCTAAATTTGGCAAAAATCTTCTAAATTTGGCAGATTTCCTCTCGTGAAAATTTCATTGAAATCCCTCTCCTCCCTGCAAGTCCCATCTTAGTTTTGCATATTTATTTTATAAAACTGAAAACCTTATTTTCTAATATTCTAACAAAGAAATGTTTGTGCTGTGTCACATGTTAATAGATTAAAATAATTACATACAGTACATTTTTTTCAATCAAAAATCAGTAAATTAATTCACAGTTCTCAAGTAAAATTTGTCTGAAGTTACATTTGTTTGTTTTATTCGATTAAGTAAAAAATAGGATTATCCCATATTTAGAAGTGAAGATGTATGCAATCAAAGCAAAAGTGCATGTTGTGACATCTAATGTTACTTTTCGCTTAGTGTTACTAATGTTGATACATAATACAACAGTATACATAATAAATAAAGAAAAATCTGTCTTCAAAATCCCTCCCCCACGTCACATGAAATTTTGTTCCTACACCCCCTTGACCTTCTCTGTCCCAGCACAAAAATGTTAAAACTCAAACAGATAAATTAAATTAAATTAATTTTTTTTTAAATATAATAAATTTTAAAATATTTAAATTATTTAAGAAATTATTTATTAAATTAGGGAAATATATTATTGTTACGTTTAAAATATTTAAATTATTAAAAAATATATTTATTAAATTAGAGAAAAATATTATTATTGAATTTAAAACTATTAAATTAAATTTACTAAAAATTATAGCATTTATTAAATTTATTTAAAAATTGTCTCTGATATTTGGTACTTACTTAGTAATAACAGAAAATAGGAAAGTTAGAATAAGAGTAGAATGATACAAATTCTACACTTCTCTGAAATTACTGCTATAAAGGTGAAAATAAGGAATTTTGCTTAGTAGCCACTGGCCGGTGGTTTGATTTTTTTTAGTAGCCAGTTAGTGGCGAGTTAGAATAATTTCTTAAGTAGTCAGTAAGTACATTTATGTCACTGAATATTTAATTTAAAAATATATAATTAGTTTACAGTAAAGTAATTTATTTACTAAATAAAAATATTTTAATTTATATTGCTTTGCATAAACTTGAGATACTAATTTTCAATCTATTCTAAATTTTAAAATAAATTAACAACAAAGTTATACACAACATGCTTATGTAGCTAACTACATAACTCTTTCAAAGCTGAGGTACTAGTGCAGCTAACTACATAAGTCACTTTAAAAAAAAGGGGGGGGGGGGGAATTTCCATCATTTGAGAGCATAAAAATCATGAATTTCGTCAATCGGGCGCGTAAAAATTATGAATTTCGTCTATCGGACGCGTAAAAATCATGAATTTCGTCGATCGCACGCGTAAAAATCACAATCAGGTGCGGAAAATCATGAATTTCGTCAATCGGATACGTAAAAATCATGAATTTCGTCAATCGGATGCGTAAAATTCATGAATTTCGTCGATCGGATGAGTAAAAAATCACAAATTTCGGTGATAAGGTGCAAAAAAATCATGAATTTCGGCGATCGGACGTGGAAAAATCCTGAATTTCATCGATCGTAATCGGAAAAATCATAAATTTCTGCGATCGGGTGCGTAAAAATCATGAATTTCGGCGATCGGATGAGGAAAAATCATGAATTTCGTCGATCGGAAGCGTAAAAATCACAAATTTCGGCGATCAAGAGCGGAAAAAAATCCTGAATTTCGTCAATCGATAAAATCAATTTCGGCAATCGAGTGCAGAAAAGTCATAAATTTTGGCGGTCGGTTGCCGAAAAACCAGGAATTTCCGCGATCAGATGTGGAAAAATCATGAATTTCGGTGATCGGACGCGAAAAAATCATGAATTTCGTCGATCGGACGCTAAAAAATCCTAAATTTCACCGATCGGACGCGGTAAATTCATAAATTTCGGCGGTCGGGTGCAGAAAAATCACAAATTTCGGAGATTGAGTACAGAAAAATCATGAATTTCATCGATCGAATGCGGTAAAATCATAAATTTCGGCGGTCGAGTGCAGAAAAATCATGAATTTTGTGGAACGGACGCGGAAAAAATCTTTAATTGCGGCGATTGGGCACGAAAAAAATCATGACTTTATTAAAACGGGCGCAGAAAAATCGCGAATTTTAGGGAAAAAAGGAAATCGGAAAATCCTGCATTTGGCCAGTTCTTTCCATATTTTTAATCGCCAGTTTTTCAAGTTTAATCTACGAGTGGCGACTGGCGAGTGCTCATTTTCACCTTTACACTGCTACCCCAATTGTCATTTCATAGCAAACAAGGAGATTTGTAAGTGTGGAAATCGGGAGCAGAGCAAACAATTTCCTGATTTTCACAATCTAGCAGTGTGTTCTTAGTCCTAAAAATCTGCAAACTCCTTGAATCTGCGCAAGTCATGTTCCCAGGTTGTGCAAATATTTACTCTCTGTTGTACTATTGATATTATCTAATATAAATTTTTAAGGTGCTTTTTTAGAAAAACATTGGATGTGCCAAAAGAAAAAAATATGTTAATTGTAAAAATAATTTCAAATCGAAATACCGGATGTTCGGCATATGTAGACAAAATCATCAACCTAAATATATCTAAAAAATAGTATATGTGTAATATGTGCAAATTAGAATTCATCATACTAACTTTGTAACAGCAATTTAGTGGCATATACGATGCAAGATTTCATTCTATAAGCTCAAACTTTGAATTTAAATTGTAGAAATTTGCTCTTTGCAATGAATACATTAATAAAAAATAATATATGTATATATATTTTTATCATTTTTTCATATTCTTATAGATAATATGTAAATCCTACAAAAATTAAAGTACCTCTTTAACAAATAAAAAAATATAAATGAAATGATAAATCTAATTTTGCAATGATAGAAAAAAAGGAGAATTCTACAAATAATAATGAAGAACTAACATTTTAATTAAAAGCAGAAAGTTGTTTTATTCATTTTTTCCAAGTCACTATTAATATGACATAATTTACAAAATAGTTCATCAATATTTTATTAATGTTTTGATATACTAAATATACTTACATGCAAAAAAAATATTCTGTTTATTATTAGAAAATTCCATGGAGAGCGCCATCTGTTGGAGTTAATAGTACTTATTTTTCTGTCCAATTTCTCTATATGCTAAAAATCTAAATGTAGCTTGAGTAAAGGTATAATAGCAAAATTCTTTCTGCATTTAAGAAAAATTATTTATAGACAATTCCTTAGAGAAAGACGTCTATTGGATGACTACTTAAAGAAATAGCTATATATGCAAAAATAGAAATCCACTGTAAGTAAATATCATGTCCAGAAATTAGAAATCTAAGTTCTTATGGTCAAATTTTATTTTTAAATTCTGATTTAAAATTTTTATAATCGACATATAACGCTCACCTGTAATTTTAGATCAGCTTCCTTGTATGAGAACAGCAAGTTATATGACAATATATACAGTATATATTAAGGTGTGGGGGTGGATAAATAATATGGTGGTTGTTTAATATATTAGCTTATAAAAGGAAATGTAGCGATTGAAAATTTTCGACATAATTATTGTACATAATTTGTT
Organism: Maratus michaelseni; assembly: GCA_963931845.1. Lineage (NCBI taxonomy): Eukaryota > Metazoa > Arthropoda > Arachnida > Araneae > Salticidae > Maratus > Maratus michaelseni. The sequence continues at coordinate 320,931,298 of OZ007596.1, read as the reverse complement.
TACCTGTCCTTTAAATTTTGTTTTAATAATTTTAGTTTTACCACAAATTTTACAAAAAGTAAAAAATTGAGGCTAGAAGACTGAAAAAGAGAACAGAAAATTTAGGCATTATTAATGTTTTTCTTAAAAATCTCCAGCACAGGATATGGGACTCTTCCCTACATATGAGATTCTGTTTAATTTCATTTTTGTCGATCTATGTAAAAATGTAATATTAATAATTACCAATAATTTTGAACACCGTTCTATGGAGAATTTAGTTTTGTTTGCATTCCAACAACTAATATCCAATTAAAATTTTTTTGCCTTGACAAAAGATGGCAGCATTAAGAAAGAATAAATCGAACAGGGATTTTTAATCGAATTACTTTCAATCTTCCATATAGCCTTAAGTCGCCATCAGGGAGATATAAATAGATTAGGAGAATTTTCCCCTATGGCATCTTCCTTGCAAACTTGAGCCTAACGCCGAAGTGGCCGCATGTGGCGCTGCGATCTTTAGCTGAGTCAAAATAACATTGTTTGTTATAGGAGTGCGTTATTATTTCTTTAATAAAATATTAATTTTACATTATATTTTAATATGGCTCGGAACTGTTTTGTATATGGATGTGACACAGGTTATAAGAAAGTCGAAAGACAGAATAAAGAACTGGGTATAAGAAATCCATCGTTGTTTCCGGGAGCATAGCTCATCTAGCACAGTAAAAAATGCCAAAAATTTAGTTCAGATAGGAAACACAGTTAAAAATTATCTTTTCACCAATTCAAAAAATGAATCCACCCCTTCCAGGAAAAAAGAAAAAGGGAGGGGGGGGGGTGCAACAGATAAATTAACTGAATAAAATGGATGGCCTTTGTGCTTCTTTTTGAAATTATATATATATATATATAGTTTTTTTTTTTTTTTTAATCTAAAGTAAATGCTGTGATTTTTAAATGTTTGTAGCCGAGTAATTCTTGAAATTATATTTTTTGTATTTTTCTTTGTTAAATAAATGTTTGTTAATTATTTCTGTTAAATAATGTTTGTTCCTTAAATAACGATATGTAATTTTTCTTGTGTAATCTTTATTTAAATATACACACATAAGCACAAAAGTTTTTTAATTTATCAAAATATCTTGATCATATGCAATAAATACATAGACATCAAATTATTTTTTGATTTGAAAAAAAAAAAAAAAAAAGTATTTCAAATAGGAAGTTATTGACAGCAAGTCTTGAATGTAGAAAATGATTCATATTATACATGTGTATTAATTTACCGAAAAAGCTAGTTGTATTTGAATTTATATTACATCAAATATAAGAATAAAATTACAATAATCCAGCAGTATAGGAAACACTATTTTTCTTTTCTAGGGTCCCCTTTCCTGTATTGTCACAAAAATTTGAGCATTTCTGATGCATCAAAGTATAGATGGGAGTATGTAAATAAATATTTAGATAAATATATTTATTATTATCCTACTCTAATAGTATAAAATATCATCTCTAATGAAAATTACATGCTAAATTTGGGGGCCTAGGGCCCAATTGCTACAAATTTCAAATTTACTTTACATTTGTAGTAGGCATAAATATTTTTTAAATCTAGAGTTTGAGTACAATAAAATTAATCCTATCAAAATTTACCTTATTCCAATACTTGTTTTGAATAGGAATTGATATTTTTTACTCATTTTAAATAATACAGCTGGGAAGAAAATATATATAATTTTTAGTTATTTGCAGTTTGTAAAATTTAGTATGAATATTTAACAAATTCTTAAACTAAATAGTCCTGGTTTTCATATTTTATTTATTTTAAAAAATAAATAAAAGCATATAAAAACATCATCATTTGTTTTAATTAGAAAAAAAAAAGTTATTCTATAAAATATTTACGAGAATTACGTGATAAATCCCGGATATCTAAGTACAATAAAATTTAAAAGAAAAAAAGATATATTTGAGTTCCAGGCTTGTTTTGAATAAGAATGAATATTTTTTGTTCCTTTTTAATATTACAGTGAAAATACATATTATTTGCAGTTTGTAAAATTTAATAAAAATATTTTACAAACTCTTAAAATAGTTCGTTTTCTGTTTTATTAATTAAAAAACATCACAGAATTTCTTTTTAAATGCAGCTTGAGGAAAAAAAAAAAAAGTTTTCGATTTGCTGAACTTCGATTGCTGACACAGATGGCGCTCCGGCCATTACACGAGATTTCGCGCATTACCAAACTTCATTTCGGAGTCAAAAACCTAACACAGCGTTCCCCTACCTGAGGTATTCTATTACCATGGTCCATTGTTGAAAGCGTATCAATATTTGTCAATGAAAATTTTCCCACTGTTGGAAGCGCGGAAAAGTTGCCATTATAGATAACTTCTCATATAATTATAAATAAATTTGTCATAATAACATTTGAAAAAGGATTGGGTTGGCTTGAGTTGATTATTGACGGCCAATTGTCTACACTTGGGATATAGGACCAGGGGGAATGCCCTTCGTGGGGATCTTTCTAAGGGAACCCGACCCGTATTTACGCATGGATAAATCCACGACTCGAAGAAAACAACGAAAACTCCGAAAGGTTAGGCCGGCGGGCACGATTGGGATCGAACCCAGCACCTCCTATCTACCAGCTTCGAGAGCAGAACATCTCAGCCACTGGTGGGGCCCATTGAAAAAGGAAGACTTAAATTCGAATTTTTCATTGTTGCGGGAAAAAATTCTTATTTTAAGATTTCTTCATTGTTGAAAGCATGGGAAAATTTGTCACTATAAATTTTTCCATTGTTAAAGGATAGAGACAATTTCATGTTTTAATTATTGTCCATTGTTGAAAGCGTATCAATATTTGTCAATGAAAATTTTCCCACTGTTGGAAACGCGAAAAAGTTTCCATTACAGTTTAATTCTATTATAATTACAAATAAATTTGTCAAAATATCAACTGAAAAAGTAGACTTAAAGACGAATTTTTCATTGTTGCGGGAAAAGTTTCTTATTTTAAGATTTCTTCATTGTTGAAAGCGTGGGAAATTTTTTTACTATAATTTTTTCCATTGTTAAAGAATAGGGACATTTTAAGTTTTAACTATTGTCCATGGTTGAAAGCCTATCAATATTTGTCAATGAAAATTTTCCCACTGTTGGAAGCGCGGAAAAGTGCCATTATAGATAACTTCTCATATAATTATAAATAAATTTGCCATAATAACATTTGAAAAAGAGTTGGGTTGGGTTGAGTTGATTATTGACGGCCAATTATCTACACTTGGGATACAGGACCGGGGGAAGTGCCCTTCGTGGGGATCTTTCTGAGGGAACCCGACCCGTATTTACGCTTGGAAAAATTCACGACTCGAAGAAAACCACGAAAACTCCGAAAGATTAGGCCGACGGGCGCGATTGGCATCGAACCCAGTTTCTCCCGTCTATCCAGCTTCCGAACCTCTCAGCCACTGGTGGAGCCATTTGAAAAAGGAAGACTTAAAGTCGAATTTTTCATTGTTGCGGAAAAAATTCTTATTTTAAGATTTCTTCATTGTTGAAAGCGTGGGAAAAATTGTCACTATAAATTTCTCCATTGTTAAAGCATAGGAACATTTTTACATTTTAATTATTGTCCATTGTTGAAAGATTATACATATTTGTCAATGGAATTTTTTCTATTTTTGGAAGCGCGGGAAAGTTGTCATTATAGATAACTTCTAATATAATTATAAATGAATTTGTTATAATAACAATTGAAAAAGGAAGACTTGAAGACAAATTTTTATTTTTGCGGGAAAAGTTTCTTATTTTAAAATTTCTTTATTGTTGAAAGCGTGGGAAAAATTTTCATTGTAAATTTTTCCATTGTTAAAGGATAGGGACATTTTCACGTTTTAAATGTTGTCCATTGTTGAAACGGTATCAATATTTGTAAATGGAATTTTTTTCATTGTTGAAAGCACGGAAAAGTAGACATTATAGATAACTTCTAATATAATTATAAATAAATTTTTCATAATAACAATTGATAAAGGATGACTGAAAGTCGAATTTTTCATTGTTGCGGGAAAAGTTTCTTACTTTAAAATTTCTTCATTGTTGAAATCTTCGGAAATTTTTTCACTATAAATTTTTCCATGGTTAAAGGATACGGACATTTTCACGCTTTAAATAATGTCCATAGTTAAAAGCGTATCAATATTTGTCAATGAAATTTTTTCCATTGTTGGAAGTGCTGGAAAGTTGTTACATAGATAACTTTTAATATAATTATCAATAAATTTGTCACAATAACAATTGAAAAAGAAAGACTTAAACTTCTATTTTTCATTGTTGCGATAAAAATTTCTTATTTTAAGATTTCTTCATTGTTGAAAGTCTGGGAAAATTTGTCACTATAAATTTTTCCATTGTTCAAGTATAGGGACATTTTCACGTTTTAAAGATTGTAGACTGTTGAAAGCGAATCAATATTTGTCAATGAAAAGTGTTCCATTGTTGGCAGCGCGTGAAAGTTGTCATTATAGATAACTTCTAATATAATTATAAATGAATTTGTCATAATAACAATTGAAAAAGGAAGACTTGAAGTAAAATTTTTATTTTTGTGGGAAAAGTTTCTTATTTTAAAATTTCTTCATTGTTGAAAGCGTGGGAAAAATTTTCATTGTAAATTTTTCCATTGTTAAAGGATAGGGACATTTTCACATTTTAAATGTTGTCCATTGTTGAAACGGTATCAATATTTGTAAATGGAATTTTTTTCATTGTTGAAAGCGCAGAAAAGTAGTCATTATAGGTAACTTCTAATATAATTATAAAGAAATTTTTCATAATAACAATTGAAAAAGGATGACTTAAAGTCGAATTTTTCATTGTTGCGGGAAAAGTTTCTTATTTTAAAATTTCTTCATTGTTGAAATATTGGGAAAATTTTTAACTATAAATTTTTCCATTGTTAAAAGATAGGGACATTTTCACACTTTAAATACTGTCCATAGTTAAAAGCATATCAATATTTGTCAATGGAATTTTTTCCATTGTTGGAAGTGCTGGAAAGTTGTCATATAGATAACTTTTAATATAATTATCAATAAATTTTTCATAATAACAATTGAAAAAGAAAGAATTAAACTTCTATTTTTCATTGTTGCGATAAAAATTTCTTATTTTAAGATTTCTTCATTGTTGAAAGCTTGGGAAAATTTGTCACTATAAATTTTTCCATTGTTCAAGGATAGGGACATTTTCACGTTTTAAAGATTGTAGACTGTTGAAAGCGAATCAATATTTGTCAATGAAAAGTGTTCCATTGTTGGAAGCGCGGGAAAGTTGTCATTATAGATAACTTCTAATATAATTATAAATGAATTTGTCATAATAACAATTGAAAAAGGAAGACTTGAAGTAAATTTTTTATTTTTGCGGGAAAAGTTTCTTATTTTAAAATTTCTTCATTGTTGAAAGCGTGGGAAAAATTTTCATTGTAAATTTTTCCATTGTTAAAGGATAGGGACATTTTCACATTTTAAATGTTGTCCATTGTTGAAACGGTATCAATATTTGTAAATGGAATTTTTTTCATTGTTGAAAGCGCAGAAAAGTAGTCATTATAGGTAACTTCTAATATAATTATCAACAAATTTTTCATAATAACAATTGAAAAAGGAAGACTTAAAGTCGAATTTTAAATTGTTGCGGGAAAATTTTCTTATTTTAAGATTTCTTCATTGTTGAAAGCGTGGGAAAATTTGTCACCATAAATTTTTCCAATTTTAAAGGATAGGAACAATTTCATTTTTTAATTATTGTCCATTGTTGAAAGCGTATCAATATTTGTCAATGAAAATTTTCCCACTGTTGGAAGTACGGAAAAGTTGCCATTATAGATAACTTCTCATATAATTATAAATAAATTTGTCATAATAACATTTGAAAAAGGATTGGGTTGGCTTGAGTTGATTATTGACGGCCAATTATCTACACTTGGGATATAGGACCAGGGGGAATGCCCTCCGTGGGGATCTTTCTAAGGGAACCCGACCCGTATTTACGCATGGATAAATCCACAACTCGAAGAAAACAACGAAAACTCCGAAAGGTTAGGCCGGCGGGCACGATTGGGATCGAACGCAGCACCTCCTATCTACCTGCTATCTCAGCCACTGGTGGGGCGAATTGAAAAAGGAAGACTGAAAGTCGAATTTTTCATTGTTGCGGGAAAAATTTCTTATTTTAAGATTTCTTCATTGTTGAAAGCGTGGGAAAATTTGTCACTATAAATTTTCCCATTGTTAAAGGATAAGGACATTTTTACGTTTTAACAATTGTCTATTGTTGAGAGCGTCTCAATATTTGTCAACGGAATTTTTTCCATTGTTGGAAGCGCGGGAAAGATGTCATTATAGTTAACTTCTAATATAATTATAAAAAAAATTGTCATAATAACAATTGAAAAAGGAAGACTTAAAGTCGAATTTTTCATTGTTGCGGGAAAAGTTTCTGATTTTAAGATTTCTTCATTGTTGAAAGCGTGGGAAAAATTGTCACTATGAATTTTTTCGTTGTTAAAGGATAGGGAAAATTTCATGTTTTAATGAGTGTCCCTTGTTGAAAGTGTATCAATATTTGTCAATGGTTTTTTTTCAATTTTTGAAGCACGGGAAAGTTGTCATTATAGACAACTTCAGTAGAGAGAAATTGACAGTCCGGCCTCAGGAGGAGGTGTGAGGTGCTGGTGCAAGGTGCAGCACCTGCACCTCACACCTCCTCCCAAGGGCTCCTCCTCCCGAAGTGTGCACCTCACACCTCTTCCCAAGGGCTCCTCCTCCCGAAGTGTGCGCCTCCTCCTCCTCCCAAAGTGCGCACCTCCTCCCGAAGTGGCCTCCTCCTCCTGAAGTGCCCACCTCCTCCCGAAGTGCCCTCCTCCACCACCTAAGATAAGGGGATTAGTGTTAATTAATTTTAATTGCGAGACTTAGAAATTTTTTGAAGCAAAATTTTTTTTCCGCGGAGAATTTCCAACTAGAGTACGAGGTGTGTTTCAAGGGATTTATTTTAGCGAATTAGAAATTTAATTAATTTTAATTGGAGAACTTAGAAATTTTTGAAGCATTTTTTTTTTCAACGAGAGTAGGCCATTCAATATACATGTTACAGGTGAATTTTAAAAGTCAATAATGGTTTAATTAAAAAGGGTCATTCATTAATTTTAATTAGGGAACTTAGAAATTTTTTTGCGATTTTTTTTTCAACTAGAGTATGCTATTCAATATATATGTTAGAAATAATGATTCATGCATTAAAAAAGGTATTAAGATTTTTTTTTCTTTTAAACCAAAAATAGAATTTAGAGTTAAAATAGAATTTTTAGTTTAAAAAATTGCCAAAAGTAGGATTTTCAACTGAAAGTAATCTAAGATATAAACTCTCAACTGAAATGAATTTCGCCTTAAGGTGTGAGCTTTTAGCTAGAAGTGACCTAGAGTCAAAACTTCCTGGTCCCAGGAATCACCACGGGAGGGTTATAGTAAAAAATACAGGGTCCCGTATGAATTATACTGCACTCAATTCTAATAGCTCGCCCCCTCCCTTTTTTTTTTTTACTCAGAGGGGTCCTTCGATGGACTAACAATACGCACTTCAAAAATACAGAGTGATATCAAAAGAAGAATTTTAATGTATACATAAAATAATAAATAAACAAGAATGAAAAATCATGCATAGCGTCATAATTCATGAATCACTTTCCACAAAAAATACAGATTGGTACCAAAAGAATTTTAACGTATATATAAAATAAACAAGAATGAAAAATCATGTGTAGCGGTTTAGTTTATGAATCACTTTCCAACATTATTGAAATGTTGTGTGAACAAAATATAATTTTACCATATAGTGCATAGTTAATTAAAATAGTGAACAGATCCCCTTTTTAATAAAAAGGCACCCTTCACAATAATCCATTTATGCATAAGGACCCTTCATAAAATCAGATAATTTACACTTTACCCTGTTTTTTTTTCAATTCAAGTTAGGGTAAAAGTACAGTTTACGCATCGATAGATTCAAAATACAGGGACCCTTCGAAGTGTGAACTCGCATTAGACTATAGGGCCCCTTCATAAAATAAATGAGATACATGCCCTATTCGAATAAAAAAAAAACCTTCACAAAAACTGTATCCACCACGCTAACTATTGGGCTTAGTGAGCCCCAGGATAACTTATACCCACCACGCTAACTTTTGGGCCTAGTGAACCCCCGCTTATTTTATAGCCACCATACTAACCACAGGGCTAAGTGAGCCCCCACTTATTTTATAGTCACCATGCTAAGTATTAGGCTGAGTGAGCCCCAGGCTATTTTATAGCTACTACGATAACCCCAGGGCTAAGTGAGCCTACCGCTTATTTTATAGTCACCACGTTTACTACTGGGCTGAGTGAGCCCCAGGATATTTTATACCCACTATGCTAACTAATGGGCTGAGTGAGCCCCAGGCTATTTTCTACCCACCATGTTTACTGGGCTTAGTGTGTCCCCCACTTATTTTATAGCTACTACGATAACCCCAGGGCTAAGTGAGCCTCCCGCTTATTTTATAGTCAACACGTTTACTACTGGGCTGAGTGAGCCCCAGGCTATTTTATACCCACCACGCTTACAGGGCTAAGTGATCCCCCGCTTATTATATAGTCAACACGCTAACTACTGGGCTGATTAAGCCCCAGATATTTTATAGTCACCACGTTTACTACTGGGCTGAGTGAGCCCCAGGCTATTTTATACCCACCACGCTTACAGGGCTAAGTGATCCCCCGCTTATTATATAGTCAACACGCTAACTACTAGGCTGATTAAGCCCCAGGTATTTTATACCCATCACGCTAACTACTAGGCTGAGTGAGCCCCAGGTTATTTAGTTGCATGAATATGATTTCCAAGGTATATGTCCTAACTTGATTTAAACCATTGCATATGGTAAGATAAAGCTGCGAAGTAAATTGGTAAACTATATGTACATTTCTCATGAAAACTCACTTCTATTCTATTAAATATCTGCAGAAATCAGCATAGTTTATTAAAATTATATACATTCTCATTAGTTTATGAATCTACTAACTTGTAATATCTGTATGGTAACTTGGATTATTAGTATTCCCACTTAAAAATTTCTTTTGTAGATTTAATATGATAAACACTAACATGAGACCGACTAAACTTTTACCATTTTCATTTCAACTTAGTTTTAGGAAATTTATCTACATAGCTTTAAATTTTACTGTTTAATAAGTCTATTATTTCAAAGTATTATTATTTTTTTTTAGTTCTAATATTCAAAACATATTCATATCGTTTTACAAAGTAGGTATCAAATTAATTTAAAGTCATATTAAAAATATATACACAAATACTATTCTTACCTAACACGCCAGCTAGCTAGCTAAGCACCCAACCGTCTCACACCAAGACTCTGAGAAAAGTGAATGTTTGTTCAGGGCCTTATCAGCTAATATAATCACTGATAAGATTTGATCACGTGATCTCTGACGTCACTGGTGAGATATTGAATGATACCAGATGGTCACGTGATATCACTTAATCAGTGACGTCAGAGATCACGTGATCAAATCTTATCAGTGATTATATTAGCTGATAAGGCCCTGAACAAACATTCACTTTTCTCAGAGTCTTGGTGTGAGACGGTTGGGTGCTTAGCTAGCTAGCTGGCGTGTTAGGTAAGAATAGTATTTGTGTATATATTTTTAATATGACTTTAAATTAATTTGATACCTACTTTGTAAAACGATATGAATATGTTTTGAATATTAGAACTAAAAAAAATAATAATACTTTGAAATAATAGACTTATTAAACAGTAAAATTTAAAGCTATGTAGATAAATTTCCTAAAACTAAGTTGAAATGAAAATGGTAAAAGTTTAGTCGGTCTCATGTTAGTGTTTATCATATTAAATCTACAAAAGAAATTTTTAAGTGGGAATACTAATAATCCAAGTTACCATACAGATATTACAAGTTAGTAGATTCATAAACTAATGAGAATGTATATAATTTTAATAAACTATGCTGATTTCTGCAGATATTTAATAGAATAGAAGTGAGTTTTCATGGGAAATGTACATATAGTTTACCAATTTACTTCGCAGCTTTATCTTACCATATGCAATGGTTTAAATCAAGTTAGGACATATACCTTGGAAATCATATTCATGCAACTAAATAACCTGGGGCTCACTCAGCCTAGTAGTTAGCTTGATGGGTATAAAATACCTGGGGCTTAATCAGCCTAGTAGTTAGCGTGTTGACTATATAATAAGCGGGGGATCACTTAGCCCTGTAAGCGTGGTGGGTATAAAATAGCCTGGGGCTCACTCAGCCCAGTAGTAAACGTGGTGACTATAAAATATCTGGGGCTTAATCAGCCCAGTAGTTAGCGTGTTGACTATATAATAAGCGGGGGATCACTTAGCCCTGTAAGCGTGGTGGGTATAAAATAGCCTGGGGCTCACTCAGCCCAGTAGTAAACGTGTTGACTATAAAATAAGCGGGAGGCTCACTTAGCCCTGGGGTTATCGTAGTAGCTATAAAATAAGTGGGGGACACACTAAGCCCAGTAAACGTGGTGGGTAGAAAATAGCCTGGGGCTCACTCAGCCCATTAGTTAGCATAGTGGGTATAAAATATCCTGGGGCTCACTCAGCCCAGTAGTAAACGTGGTGACTATAAAATAAGCGGTAGGCTCACTTAGCCCTGGGGTTATCGTAGTAGCTATAAAATAGTCTGGGGCTCACTCAGCCTAATACTTAGCATGGTGACTATAAAGTAAGTGGGGGCTCACTTAGCCCTGTGGTTAGTATGGTGGCTATAAAATAAGCGGGGGTTCACTAGGCCCAAAAGTTAGCGTGGTGGGTATAAGTTATCCTGGGGCTCACTAAGCCCAATAGTTAGCGTGGTGGATATAAATTAACCTGGGGCTTACTAAGCCCAATAGTCAGCGTGGTGACTATAAAATAATCGGGGGCTCACTTAGCCCTGTGGTTAGCTTTCTGGTTATAAAATGACAAGTCTGATTATATGTTTGCGGGTTCGAAACTTGTGCGGTTTAGACGATGGGATTTCGAGTATTCAGAAAAGTCGAAAAAATCATGATGATGCTCCATATCCTTATAAATATTATGTGTTTGAATATGATAAGTTAAGGAATCTATATCCGTAAAGAGTATAACTGCACGATCTTTGTATGTTTTCTTTATAAAATTGTAATGAAAATCATACATAACTAATTTAGATAATTCTAAAATTGTGAATCCAACATAAATAGGTCGATTCATTAAGATACAAGTATTAAGCTTTTCTACAGCAGCCAAGCCTTCATCATATGTCTTGAATGATTTAAAAGTAGGCGAAGCTACTAATTTTTTTTAAATACATTTCCAGTATGAATTATTAAATCTAATTCACTTATTTCAAATTCTTAACGATAGTCACATAGCATTGGAAAGTGTTTCATAAAGTATACCATGACTCATGATTTTTTCCTTCATATTTATTTATTGTCACTTATTGTAGATCCTATTTTATAATTTACGTTAAAATTTTTCATTCATTCCTATCATGTTTTGGGTACTCTGTATATATTTTTTTAGGTGTGTATTGTTAGTCTAAATTTTATCGAAGGTATCTCTGTGATAATATAGGTGAGGTAGCGTATTGTGTAATACAGTGTAATATTGTATAATTAATGTGTATTTTAACTATAATCTCTGTTTTAGCAAGACTTGTATCGAATTAGATATCGCAATAATTCTTAAGGGTATCTCTTAATTACTATTTTTAATTTTATTTCTTAGTTATTATTTTTTATTGAATATTTAATAAAGCATATATAACGAATCGAGTTGAATGTTTAGGAATAAATTGTGCGTTCTTAAGTCATTTCGAAACAGGCTCCTTCAAACAGACCCCTTCACGAAACTTTTAACCCTAAAACAGGACACTTCACACAACGTTTCGTATTAACAATAGGCCTTTCACAAGCATACTAATGTATATACTTTTAATAGGATTTTAAAATGTTAAACGATATAAATATTAGATCTAAATATAAATCATTTTTTTTTTTACATTCAGTGAATAATTCTAGTCTAAAAATAATCTTGCTCACGCATATGAATTGTATATAGGAGCTTGTATAATATAAAAATAAATTTCATATATCGTCTCATCATGCCTTGTGACTCATCGCATAAATTGTTAGTATGTATTTTTAAAATAATTATTTTAAAAATAAATTAGAGGAAACATGCAATAATACCTATTCTTTTTTGCTTACCTATTCCTTTTTGCCTACCATACATATTGAAAAAATACATTAATATTATATCTATTCATATATTATAACTTTAAACATATAAAGTAAGGATACTTACCTAGATCTTACAACCAACTCATACACTTGCTTTTGGGAGAAATGAATTGAAATGTATTCTTATCAGTAAATCTTGTATAGAATGTTATCGCAATCAGTCACGTGATGTTACTAATCTATAGATTAACAATAAGATAATGGACTTGTACTGAAATCATTTCTGGTCTTAGTTGCTATACAAGTAGCACGCATGTTTTTTCATGCTGTAGTCATATATTGAAGACGGGATTGCAAGTTTGTGAATAAGGTAAGATTAATTTATGTATATATTTTTAAATGTTAAACGATATACATATTAGATCTAAAAATAAATCATTTTTACATTCAATGATTAATTCTAGTCAAAATTCACGCATTTCAAGCCTGTTGGTTAAATATAACATACACTAATAAGATTCGTTGATGATTCATTTTCTCATATAGGCAATAGTAGCAATCATTTCACATACTACAAGTGTAAAGTATGCAAAATTTATGATTCTGCTTTATAATACCTATTCATTCTGTATTCTACCCTATGCTTTATCCATGACGTCACGATATCCCGTAATTTTAAGAGATAAGCGAACACGTTATACCGTTTAGTTGTTGTAAGGCATGCATGCAGTCGAATTTGGATGAAGTCCACAGTACATTATGGTTTAAATATTTAGATAAGATAACTTTTTTTTCAATATTAAAAACAAAATTTTTTTAAATAATACCCTAACTATTTAGTACAATATATATTTTATAAAAACAAAGCTTAGTTATTATATTCATTCCTCAAAAGACATTTTTAAGTTAAAATACTAAAAACACAATTTAGTATAATTTTTCTATACAAAAAAAGCATAGACTAATGTAATTTTAAAATATTTAAAGTTTAATTCATATATCTTATAGGGGGACCCTGTATTTTTTTTTACCATAACATGCGTCAAATTCATTTAAACATCTGTTTGCCTCAAAATTCTTAAGGGTATCGCTTAATGACTAGTTCTTATTTTTCATTGAAGCATTTTAAAACTTAACAGATTAATAATTATATAGGACTACACGAAATAATTCGTATACATTGACGGTTTTAAATAGCTCATTTACCTACAAAAAATGTGTCAGAACTGTTTAAATTTGAGAAAAAGCCCAATAGCCGCATTTCTTATCGCGAGTGATTCACCGTGTCAAAGCAAGATCTTCGCTTATCTGATAATATGACTCATTATAATTCAGTGATATGTATGTTGAGGGGGTAACACTCAAATCTTAGTCGCAGTTATAAATATGTATTTTAAAGCATAATCATTCGAAAATTCAATTATTTTTCATGAAGCGATCTACCCTATTTTACAGACTTGTATGATAAATTTGGTGAAAAATGTACTTTTTTTTTTCTAAAATCTATATTTTGAACGTTATACTAAAAATGTATTCGTGTAAAACCTATTTTTTACATTGCATGAATTCGTATTCATTTGAGATTAGTACTCTATTTCTTAAAATATCTGTGGAATCATAATATTTTTACAGGGTATATTGTGAAGGGAGGCCTTTTCATTCAAACAGCGGACCTTGCATTTTTATGAAAGGTCAATATCCCTTGTATTTCTGTCGCCATAATATAACATGAATCTATGGAATTTATTTTGTGAAGGTAGCCTAATATCTATAACTATGTGTTTTGAACATATCGACGCGCAAGCTGTACTTTTAGCCTAACTTGAATTGAAAAAAAAAAGGCGAAAGTGTAAATTATCTGATTTTAGGAAGGGTTCTTATGCATAACTGGATTTTTGTGAAGGGCCCTTTTTATTCCAAAAGGGAACCCCTACAGTTTTTGTGAAGGGCTTTTTTTTTATTCGAATAGGGCATGTATCTCATTTATTTTATGAAGGGGCCCTATAGTCTAATGCGAGTTCACACTTCGAAGGGTCCCTGTATTTTGAATCTATCGATGCGTAAACTGTACTTTTACCCTAACTTGAATTGAAAAAAAAACAGGGTAAAGTGTAAATTATCTGATTTTATGAAGGGTCCTTATGCATAAATGGATTATTGTGAAGGGTGCCTTTTTATTAAAAAGGGGATCTGTTCACTATTTTAATTAACTATGCACTATATGGTAAAATTATATTTTGTTCACACAACATTTCAATAATGTTGGAAAGTGATTCATAAACTAAACCGCTACACATGATTTTTCATTCTTGTTTATTTTATATATACGTTAAAATTCTTTTGGTACCAATCTGTATTTTTTGTGGAAAGTGATTCATGAATTATGACGCTATGCATGATTTTTCATTCTTGTTTATTTATTATTTTATGTATACGTTAAAATTCTTCTTTTGATATCACTCTGTATTTTTGAAGTGCGTATTGTTAGTCCATCGAAGGACCCCTCTGAGTAAAAAAAAAAAAGGGAGGGGGCGAGCTATTAGAATTGAGTGCAGTATAATTCATACGGGACCCTGTATTTTTTACTATAACCCTCCCGTGGTGATTCCTGGGACCAGGAAGTTTTGACTCTAGGTCACTTCTAGCTAAAAGCTCACACCTTAAGGCAAAATTCATTTCAGTTGAGAGTTTATATCTTAGATTACTTTCAGTTGAAAATCCTACTTTTGGCAATTTTTTAAACTAAAAATTCTATTTTAACTCTAAATTCTATTTTTGGTTTAAAAGAAAAAAAAATCTTAATACCTTTTTTAATGCATGAATCATTATTTCTAACATATATATTGAATAGCATACTCTAGTTGAAAAAAAAATCGCAAAAAAATTTCTAAGTTCCCTAATTAAAATTAATGAATGACCCTTTTTAATTAAACCATTATTGACTTTTAAAATTCACCTGTAACATGTATATTGAATGGCCTACTCTCGTTGAAAAAAAAAATGCTTCAAAAATTTCTAAGTTCTCCAATTAAAATTAATTAAATTTCTAATTCGCTAAAATAAATCCCTTGAAACACACCTCGTACTCTAGTTGGAAATTCTCCGCGGAAAAAAAAATTTGCTTCAAAAAATTTCTAAGTCTCGCAATTAAAATTAATTAACACTAATCCCCTTATCTTAGGTGGTGGAGTAGGGCACTTCGGGAGGAGGTGGGCACTTCAGGAGGAGGAGGCCACTTCGGGAGGAGGTGCGCACTTCGGGAGGAGGAGGAGGCGCACACTTCGGGAGGAGGAGCCCTTGGGAGGAGGTGTGAGGTGCACACTTCGGGAGGAGGAGCCCTTGGGAGGAGGTGTGAGGTGCAGGTGCTGCACCTTGCACCAGCACCTCACACCTCCTCCTGAGGCCGGACTGTCAATTTCTCTCTACTGAAGTTGTCTATAATGACAACTTTCCCGCGCTTCAAAAATTGAAAAAAAACCATTGACAAATATTGATACGCTTTCAACAAGGGACACTCATTAAAACATGAAATTTTCCCTATCCTTTAACAACGAAAAAATTCATAGTGACAATTTTTCCCACGCTTTCAACAATGAAGAAATCTTAAAATCAGAAACTTTTCCCGCAACAATGAAAAATTCGACTTTAAGTCTTCCTTTTTCAATTGTTATTATGACAATTTTTTTTATAATTATATTAGAAGTTAACAATAATGACATCTTTCCCGCGCTTCCAACAATGGAAAAAATTCCGTTGACAAATATTGAGACGCTCTCAACAATAGACAATTGTTAAAACGTAAAAATGTCCTTATCCTTTAACAATGGGAAAATTTATAGTGACAAATTTTCCCACGCTTTCAACAATGAAGAAATCTTAAAATAAGAATTTTTTCCCGCAACAATGAAAAATTCGACTTTCAGTCTTCCTTTTTCAATTGGCCCCACCAGTGGCTGAGATGTTCTGCTCTCGAAGCTGGTAGATAGGAGGTGCTGGGTTCGATCCCAATCGTGCCCGCCGGCCTAACTTTTCGGAGTTTTCGTTGTTTTTTTCGAGTCGTGGATTTATCCATGCGTAAATACGGGTCGGGTTCCCTTAGAAAGATCCCCACGAAGGGCATTCCCCCCGGTCCTATATCCCAAGTGTAGATAATTGGCCGTCAATAATCAACTCAAGCCAACCCAATCCTTTTTCAAATGTTATTATGACAAATTTATTTATAATTATATGAGAAGTTATCTATAATGGCAACTTTTCCGCGCTTCCAACAGTGGGAAAATTTTCATTGACAAATATTGATACGCTTTCAACAATGGACAATAATTAAAAAATGAAATTGTCCCTATCCTTTAAAATTGGAAAAATTTATAGTGACAAATTTTCCCACGCTTTCAACAATGAAGAAATCTTAAAATAAGAAAATTTTCCCGCAACAATTTAAAATTCGACTTTAAGTCATCCTTTTTCAATTGTTCTTATGACAAATTTATTTATAATTATATTAAATGTTATCTATAATGACAACTTTCCCGCGCTTCCAACTATGGAACACTTTTCATTGACAAATTTGAAGTTACAAATATTGATACGCTTTCAACAATGGATAATCTTTAAAACGTGAAAAGGTCCCTATCCTTTAACAATTGAAAAATTTATAGTGACAAATTTTCCCACGCTTTCAACAATGAAGAAATCTTAAAATATAAAATTTTTCCCGCAACAATGAAAAATTCGACTTTAAATCATACTTTTCCAATTGTTATCATAAAAACTTTATTTATAATTATATTAGAAGTTGTCTATAATGACAACTTTCCCGCGCTTCAAAAATTGAAAAAAATCCATTGACAAATATTGATACGCTTTCAACAATGGACACTCATTAAAACATGAAATTTTCCCTATCCTTTAACAACGAAAAAATTCATAGTGACAAATTTTCTCATGCTTAAAAACAATGAAGAAATCTTAAAATAAGAAATTTTTCCCGAAACAATGAAAAATTCGACTTTAAGACTTCCTTTTTCAATTGTTATTATGAAAAGATTATTTATAATTATATTAGAAGTTATCTATAATGACAACATTCCTGCGCGTCCAACAATGGAACACTTTTCATTGACAAATATTGATACGCTTTCAACAATGGACAATAATTAAAACATGAAATTGTCTCTATCCTTTAACAATGGAAAAATTTATAGTGACAAATTTTCCCACGCTTTCAACAATGAAGAAATCTTAAAATAAGAATTTTTTCCCGCAACAATGAAAAATTCGACTTTAAGTCTTCCTTTTTCAAATGGCCCCACCAGTGGCTGAGAGGTTCGGAAGCTGGATAGACGGGAGAAACTGGGTTCGATGCCAATCGCGCCCGTCGGCCTAATCTTTCGGAGTTTTCGTGGTTTTCTTCGAGTCGTGAATTTTTCCATGCGTAAATACGGGTCGGGTTCCCTCAGAAAGATCCCCACGAAGGGCACTTCCCCCGGTCCTGTATCCCAAGTGTAGATAATTGGCCGTCAATAATCAACTCAACCCAACCCAACTCTTTTTCAAATGTTATTATGGCAAATTTATTTATAACTATATGAGAAGTTATCTATAATGGCAACTTTTCCGCGCTTCCAACAGTGGGAAAATTTTCATTGACAAATATTGATACGCTTTCAACCATGGACAATGTTAAAACTTAAAATGTCCCTATTCTTTAACAATGGAAAAAATTATAGTGAAAAAATTTCCCACGCTTTCAACAATGAAGAAATCTTAAAATAAGAAACTTTTCCCGCAACAATGAAAAATTCGTCTTTAAGTCTTACTTTTTCAGTTGATATTTTGACAAATTTATTTGTAATTATAATAGAATTTAACTGTAATGGAAACTTTTTCGCGTTTCCAACAGTGGGAAAATTTTCATTGACAAATATTGATACGCTTTCAACAATGGGCAATAATTAAAACATGAAATTGTCTCTATCCTTTAACAATGGAAAAATTTATAGTGACAAATTTTCCCACGCTTTCAACAATGAAGAAATCTTAAAATAAGAATTTTTTCCCGCAACAATGAAAAATTCGACTTTAAATCATACTTTTCCAATTGTTATCATAAAAACTTTATTTATAATTATATTAGAAGTTGTCTATAATGAAAACTTTCCCGCGCTTCAAAAATTGAAAAAAATCCATTGACAAATATTGATACGCTTTCAACAAGGGACACTCATTAAAACATGAAATTTTCCCTATCTTTTAACAACGAAAAAATTCATAGTGACAAATTTTCTCATGCTTAAAAACAATGAAGAAATCTTAAAATAACAAATTTTTCCCGAAACAATGAAAAATTCGACTTTAAGACTTCCTTTTTCAATTGTTATTATGAAAAGATTATTTATAATTATATTAGAAGTTATCTATAATGACAACATTCCTGCGCGTCCAACAATGGAACACTTTTCATTGACAAATATTGATACGCTTTCAACAATCTACAATCTTTAAAACGTGAAACTGTCCCTATCCTTGAACAATGGAAAAATTTATAGTGACAAATTTTCCCAAGCTTTCAACAATGAAGAAATCATAAAATAAGAAATTTTTATCGCAACAATGAAAAATAGAAGTTTAATTCTTTCTTTTTCAATTGTTATTATGAAAAATTTATTGATAATTATATTAAAAGTTATCTATATGACAACTTTCCAGCACTTCCATTAATGGAAAAAATTCCATTGACAAATATTGATATGCTTTTAACTATGGACAGTATTTAAAGTGTGAAAATGTCCCTATCTTTTAACAATGGAAAAATTTATAGTTAAAAATTTTCCCAATATTTCAACAATGAAGAAATTTTAAAATAAGAAACTTTTCCCGCAACAATGAAAAATTCGACTTTAAATCATACTTTTCCAATTGTTATCATAAAAACTTTATTTATAATTATATTAGAAGTTGTCTATAATGACAACTTTCCCGCGCTTCAAAAATTGAAAAAAACCATTGACAAATATTGATACGCTTTCAACAAGGGACACTCATTAAAACATGAAATTTTCCCTATCCTTTAACAACGAAAAAATTCATAGTGACAATTTTTCCCACGCTTTCAACAATGAAGAAATCTTAAAATCAGAAACTTCTCCCGCAACAATGAAAAATTCGACTTTAAGTCTTCCTTTTTCAATTGATATTATAACAAATTCATTTATAATTATATTAGAAGTTATCAATAATGACAACTTTCCCGCGCTTCCAACAATAGAAAAAATTCCGTTGACAAATATTGACACGCTCTCAACAATGGACAACATTTAAAATGTGAAAATGTCCCTATCCTTTAACAATGGAAAAATTTACAATGAAAATTTTTCCCACGCTTTCAACAATGAAGAAATTTTAAAATAAGAAACTTTTCCCGCAAAAATAAAAATTTTACTTCAAGTCTTCCTTTTTCAATTGATATTATAACAAATTCATTTATAATTATATTAGAAGTTATCAATAATGACAACTTTCCCGCGCTTCCAACAATAGAAAAAATTCCATTGACAAATATGGATAATCTTTCAACAATGGACAATAATTAAAATGTAAAAATGTTCCTATGCTTTAACAATGGAGAAATTTATAGTGACAAATTTTCCCACGCTTTCAACAATGAAGAAATCTTAAAATAAGAATCTTTTCCCGCAACAATGAAAAATTCGACTTTAAGTCTTCCTTTTTCAAATGGCCCCACCAGTGGCTGAGAGGTTCGGAAGCTGGATAGACGGGAGAAACTGTGTTCGATGCCAATCGCGCCCGTCGGCCTAATCTTTCGGAGTTTTCGTGGTTTTCTTCGAGTCGTGAATTTTTCCATGCGTAAATACGGGTCGGGTTCCCTCAGAAAGATCCCCGCGAAGGGCACTTCCCCCGGTCCTGTATCCCAAGTGTAGATAATTGGCCGTCAATAATCAACTCAACCCAACCCAACTCTTTTTCAAATGTTATTATGGCAAATTTATTTATAATTATATGAGAAGTTATCTATAATGGCAACTTTTCCGCGCTTCCAACAGTGGGAAAATTTTCATTGACAAATATTGATACGCTTTCAACCATGGACAATAGTTAAAACTTAAAATGTCCCTATTCTTTAACAATGGAAAAAATTATAGTGAAAAAATTTCCCACGCTTTCAACAATGAAGAAATCTTAAAATAAGAAACTTTTCCCGCAACAATGAAAAATTCGTCTTTAAGTCTTACTTTTTCAGTTGATATTTTGACAAATTTATTTGTAATTATAATAGAATTTAACTGTAATGGAAACTTTTTCGCGTTTCCAACAGTGGGAAAATTTTCATTGACAAATATTGATACGCTTTCAACAATGGACAATAATTAAAACATGAAATTGTCTCTATCCTTTAACAATGGAAAAATTTATAGTGACAAATTTTCCCACGCTTTCAACAATGAAGAAATCTTAAAATAAGAATTTTTTCCCGCAACAATGAAAAATTCGAATTTAAGTCTTCCTTTTTCAATTGGCCCCACAGGTGGCTGAGATGTTCTGCTCTCGAAGCTGGTAGATAGGAGGTGCTGGGTTCGATCCCAATCGTGCCCGCCGGCCTAACCTTTCGGAGTTTTCGTTGTTTTCTTCGAGTCGTGGATTTATCCATGCGTAAATACGGGTCGGGTTCCCTTAGAAAGACCCCCACGAAGGGCATTCCCCCCGATCCTATATCCCAAGTGTAGACAATTGGCCGTCAATAATCAACTCAAGCCAACCCAATCCTTTTTTAAATGTTATTATGACAAATTTATTAATAATTATATGAGAAGTTATCTATAATGGCAACTTTTCCGCGCTTCCAACAGTGGGAAAATTTTCATTGACAAATATTGATACGCTTTCAACAATGGACAATAATTAAAAAATGAAATTGTCCCTATCCTTTAAAATTGGAAAAATTTATAGTGACAAATTTTCCACGCTTTCAACAATGAAGAAATCTTAAAATAAGAAAATTTTCCCGCAACAATTTAAAATTCGACTTTAAGTCATCCTTTTTCAATTGTTCTTATGACAAATTTATTTATAATTATATTAAATGTTATCTATAATGACAACTTTCCCGCGCTTCCAACTGTGGAACACTTTTCATTGACAAATTTGAAGTTACAAATATTGATACGCTTTCAACAATGGATAATCTTTAAAACGTGAAAAGGTCCCTATCCTTTAACAATTGAAAAATTTATAGTGACAAATTTTCCCACGCTTTCAACAATGAAGAAATCTTAAAATATAAAATTTTTCCCGCAACAATGAAAAATTCGACTTTAAATCATACTTTTCCAATTGTTATCATAAAAACTTTATTTATAATTATATTAGAAGTTGTCTATAATGACAACTTTCCCGCGCTTCAAAAATTGAAAAAAATCCATTGACAAATATTGATACGCTTTCAACAATGGACACTCATTAAAACATGAAATTTTCCCTATCCTTTAACAACGAAAATATTCATAGTGACAAATTTTCTCATGCTTAAAAACAATGAAGAAATCTTAAAATAAGAAATTTTTCCCGAAACAATGCAAAACTCGACTTTAAGACTTCCTTTTTCAATTGTTATTATGAAAAGATTATTTATAATTATATTAGAAGTTATGTATAATGACAACATTCCTGCGCGTCCAACAATGGAACACTTTTCATTGACAAATATTGATACGCTTTCAACAATCTACAATCTTTAAAACGTGAAAATGTCCCTATCCTTGAACAATGGAAAAATTTATAGTGACAAATTTTCCCAAGCTTTCAACAATGAAGAAATCTTAAAATAAGAAATTTTTATCGCAACAATGAAAAATAGAAGTTTAATTCTTTCTTTTTCAATTGTTATTATGAAAAATTTATTGATAATTATATTAAAAGTTATCTATATGACAACTTTCCAGCACTTCCAACAATGGAAACAATTCTATTGACAAATATTGATATGCTTTTAACTATGGACAGTATTTAAAGTGTGAAAATGTCCCTATCTTTTAACAATGGAAAAATTTATAGTTAAAAATTTTCCCAATATTTCAACAATGAAGAAATTTTAAAATAAGAAACTTTTCCCGCAACAATGAAAAATTCGACTTTAAATCATACTTTTCCAATTGTTATCATAAAAACTTTATTTATAATTATATTAGAAGTTGTCTATAATGACAACTTTCCCGCGCTTCAAAAATTGAAAAAAAACCATTGACAAATATTGATACGCTTTCAACAAGGGACACTCATTAAAACATGAAATTTTCCCTATCCTTTAACAACGAAAAAATTCATAGTGACAAATTTTCTCATGCTTAAAAACAATGAAGAAATCTTAAAATAAGAAATTTTTCCTGAAACAATGAAAAATTCGACTTTAAGACTTCCTTTTTCAATTGTTATTATGAAAAGATTATTTATAATTATATTAGAAGTTATCTATAATGACAATATTCCTGCGCGTCCAACAATGGAACACTTTTCATTGACAAATATTGATACGCTTTCAACAATGGACAACAGTTAAAACATAAAAATGTCCCTATCCTTTAACAATGGGAAAATTTATAGTGAAAAATTTTCCCAATATTTCAACAATGAAGAAATTTTAAAATAAGAAACTTTTCCCGCAACAATGAAAAATTCGACTTTAAGTCATCCTTTTTCAATTGTTATTATGAAAAATTTCTTTATAATTATATTAGAAGTTACCTATAATGACTACTTTTCTGCGCTTTCAACAATGAAAAAAATTCCATTTACAAATATTGATACCGTTTCAACAATGGACAACATTTAAAACGTGAAAATGTCCCTATCCTTTAACAATGGAAAAATTTACAATGAAAATTTTTCCCACGTTTTTAACAATAAAGAAATTTTAAAATAAGAAACTTTTCCCGCAAAAATAAAAATTTTTCTTCAAGTCTTCCTTTTTCAATTGTTATTATAACAAATTCATTTATAATTATATTAGAAGTTATCTATAATGACAACTTTCCCGCGCTTCCAAAAATAGAAAAAATTCCATTGACAAATATGGATAATCTTTCAACAATGGACAAAAATTAAAATGTAAAAATGTTCCTATGCTTTAACAATGGAGAAATTTATAGTGACAAATTTTCCCACGCTTTCAACAATGAAGAAATCTTAAAATAAGAATTTTTTCCCGCAACAATGAAAAATTCGACTTTAAGTCTTCCTTTTTCAAATGGCCCCACCAGTGGCTGAGAGGTTCGGAAGCTGGATAGACGGGAGAAACTGGGTTCGATGCCAATCTCGCCCGTCGGCCTAATGTTTCGGAGTTTCCGTGGTTTTCTTCGAGTCGTGGATTTATCCATGCGTAAATACGGGTCGGGTTCCCTCAGAAAGATCCCCACGAAGGGCACTCCCCCCGGTCCTGTATCCTAAGTGTAGATAATTGGCCGTCAATAATCAACTCAACCCAACCCAACTCTTTTTCAAATGTTATTATGGCAAATTTATTTATAATTATATGAGAAGTTATCTATAATGGCAACTTTTCCGCGCGTCCAACAGTGGGAAAATTTTCATTGACAAATATTGATACGCTTTCAACCATGGACAATAGTTAAAACTTAAAATGTCCCTACTCTTTAACAATGGAAAAAATTATAGTGAAAAATTTCCCTCGCTTTCAACAATGAAGAAATCTTAAAATAAGAAACTTTTCCCGCAACAATGAAAAATTCGTCTTTAAGTCTTACTTTTTCAGTTGATATTTTGACAAATTTATTTGTAATTATAATAGAATTTAACTGTAATGGAAACTTTTTCGCGTTTCCAACAGTGGGAAAATTTTCATTGACAAATATTGATACGCTTTCAACAATGGACAATAATTAAAACATGAAATTGTCTCTATCCTTTAACAATGGAAAAATTTATAGTGACAAATTTTCCCACGCTTTCAACAATGAAGAAATCTTAAAATAAGAATTTTTTCCCGCAACAATGAAAAATTCGAATTTAAGTCGTACTTTTTCAATTGTTATCATAAAAACTTTATTTATAATTTTATTAGAAGTTATCTATAATGACAATTTTCCAGCGCTTCCAACAATAGAAAAAATTAAAAATTCCATTGACAAATATTGATACGCTTTCAACAATGGACAACAGTTAAAACATAAAAATGTCCCTATCCTTTAACAATGGGAAAATGTATAGTGACAAATTTTCCCTCGCTTTCAACAATGAAGAAATCTTAAAATAAGAATTTTTTCCCGCAAAAATGAAAAATTCGAATTTAAGTCGTACTTTTTTAATTGTTATCATAAAAACTTTATTTATAATTATATTAGAAGTTATCTATAATGACAATTTTCCAGCGCTTCAAACAATAGAAAAAATTAAAAATTCCATTGACAAATATTCATACGCTTTCAACAATGGACAACAGTTAAAACATAAAAATGTCCCTATCCTTTAACAATGGGAAAATTTATAGTGAAAAATTTCCCCACGCTTTCAACAATGAAGAAATCTTAAAATAAGAATTTTTTCCCGCAACATTGTAACATTTGACTTCCTTTCCTTTTTCAAATGGCCCCACCAGTGGCTGAGAGGTTCTGCTCTCGAAGCTGGTAGACGGAAGAAATTGGGTTCGATCCCAATCGCGCCCGTCGGCCTAATAGTTCGGAGTTTTCGTGGTTTTCTTCGTGCCGTGGATTTATCCATGCGTAAATACATGTTAGTTTCCCTTAGAGAGACACCTACGAAGGGCACTCCCCCGGGCCTATATCCAAAGTGTAGATAATTGGCCGTCAATAATCAACTCAACCCAACCCAACTCTTTTTCAAATGTTATTAACACAAATTTATTTATAATTATATTAGAAGTTTTCTATAATGGCAACTTTTCCGCGCTTCCAACAGTGGGAAAATTTTCATTGAAAAATATTGATACGCTTTCAACCATGGACAATAGTTAAAACTTAAAATGTCCCTATTCTTTAACAATGGAAAAATTTATAGTGAAAATTTTTCCCACGCTTTCAACAATGAAGAAATCTTAAAATCAGAAACTTTTCCCGCAACAATGAAAAATTCGACTTTAAGTCTTCCTTTTTCAATTGTTATTATGACAATTTTTTTTATAATTATATTAGAAGTTAACTATAATGAAATCGTTCCCACGCTTCAAACAATGGAAAAAATTCCGTTGACAAATATTGACACGCTCTCAACAATAGACAATTGTTAAAACGTAAAAATGTCCCTATCCTTTAACAATGGGAAAATTTATAGTGACAAATTTTCCCACGCTTTCAACAATGAAGAAATCTTAAAATAAGAAATTTTTCCCGCAACAATGAAAAATTCGACTTTCAATCTTCCTTTTTCAATTGGCCCCACCAGTGGCTGAGATGTTCTGCTCTCGAAGCTGGTAGATGGGAGGTGCTGGGTTCGATCCCAATCGTGCCCGCCGGCCTAACCTTTCGGAGTTTTCGTTGTTTTCTTCGAGTCGTGGATTTATCCATGCGTAAATACGGGTCGGGTTCCCTTAGAAAGATCCCCACGAAGGGCATTCCTCCCGGTCCTATATCCCAAGTGTAGATAATTGGCCGTCAATAATCAACTCAAGCCAACCCAATCCTTTTCCAAATGTTATTATGACAAATTTATTTATAATTATATAAGAAAT
Source organism: Maratus michaelseni (assembly GCA_963931845.1). NCBI lineage: Eukaryota > Metazoa > Arthropoda > Arachnida > Araneae > Salticidae > Maratus > Maratus michaelseni. The sequence continues at coordinate 320,905,259 of OZ007596.1, read as the reverse complement.
TACCTATAATGGCAACTTTTCCGCGCTTCCAACAGTGGGAAAATTTTCATTGACAAATATTGATACGCTTTCATCAAGGGACACTCATTAAAACATGAAATTTTCCCTATCCTTTAACAACGATTCATAGTGACAAATTTTCTCATGCTTAAAAACAATGAAGAAATCTTAAAATAAGAAATTTTTCCCGAAACAATGAAAAATTCGACTTTAAGACTTCCTTTTTTCAATTGTTATTATAAAAAGATTATTTATAATTATATTAGAAGTTATCTATAATGACAACATTCCTGCGCGTCCAACAATGGAACACTTTTCATTGACAAATATTCATACGCTTTCAACAATCTACAATCTTTAAAACGTGAAACTGTCCCTATCCTTGAACAATGGAAAAATTTATAGTGACAAATTCTCCCAAGCTTTCAACAATGAAGAAATCTTAAAATAAGAAATTTTTATCGCAACAATGAAAAATAGAAGTTTAATTCTTTCTTTTTCAATTGTTATTATGAAAAATTTATTGATAATTATATTAAAAGTTATCTATATGACAACTTTCCAGCACTTCCAACAATGGAAAAAATTCCATTGACAAATATTGATATGCTTTTAACTATGGACAGTATTTAAAGTGTGAAAATGTCCCTATCTTTTAACAATGGAAAAATTTATAGTTAAAAATTTTCCCAATATTTCAACAATGAAGAAATTATAAAATAAGAAACTTTTCCCGCAACAATGAAAAATTCGACTTTAAATCATACTTTTCCAATTGTTATCATAAAAACTTTATTTATAATTATATTAGAAGTTGTCTATAATGACAACTTTCCCGCGCTTCAAAAATTGAAAAAAAACCATTGACAAATATTGATACGCTTTCAACAAGGGACACTCATTAAAACATGAAATTTTCCCTATCCTTTAACAACGAAAAAATTCATAGTGACAAATTTTCTCATGCTTAAAAACAATGAAGAAATCTTAAAATAAGAAATTTTTCCCGAAACAATGAAAAATTCGACTTTAAGACTTCCTTTTTCAATTGTTATTATGAAAAGATTATTTATAATTATATTAGAAGTTATTTATAATGACAACATTCCTGCACGTCCAACAATGGAACACTTTTCATTGACAAACATTGATACGCTTTCAACAATGGACAACAGTTAAAACATAAAAATGTCCCTATCCTTTAACAATGGGAAAATTTATAGTGAAAAATTTTCCCAATATTTCAACAATGAAGAAATTTTAAAATAAGAAACTTTTCCCGCAACAATGAAAAATTCGACTTTAAGTCATCCTTTTTCAATTGTTATTATGAAAAATTTCTTTATAATTATATTAGAAGTTATCTATAATGTCTACTTTTCCGTGCTTCCAACACTGAAAAAAATTCCATTTACAAATATTGATACCGTTTCAACAATGGACAACATTTAAAATGTGAAAATGTCCCTATCCTTTAATAATGGAAAAATTTACAATGACAATTTTTCCCACGCTTTCAACAATGAAGAAATTTTAAAATAAGAAACTTTTCCCGCAAAAATAAAAATTTTTCTTCAAGTTTTCCTTTTTCAATTGTTATTATAACAAATTCATTTATAATTATATTAGAAGTTATCTATAATGACAACTTTCCCGCGCTTCCAAAAATAGAAAAAATTCCATTGACAAATATGGATAATCTTTCAACAATGGACAATAATTAAAATGTAAAAATGTTCCTGTGCTTTAACAATGGAGAAATTTATAGTGACAAATTTTCCCACGCTTTCAACAATGAAGAAATCTTAAAATAAGAATTTTTTCCCGCAACAATGAAAAATTCGACTTTAAGTCTTCCTTTTTCAAATGGCCCCACCAGTGGCTGAGAGGTTCGGAAGCTGGATTGACGGGAGAAACTGGGTTCGATGCCAATCGCGCCCGTCGGCCTAATCTTTCGGAGTTTTCGTGGTTTTCTTCGAGTCATGGATTTATCCATGCGTAAATACGGGTCGGGTTCCCTCAGAAAGATCCCCACGAAGGGCACTCCCCCCGGTCCTGTATCCCAAGTGTAGATAATTGGCCGTCAATAATCAACTCAACCCAACCCAACTCTTTTTCAAATGTTATTATGGCAAATTTATTTATAACTATATGAGAAGTTATCTATAATGGCAACTTTTCCGCGCTTCCAACAGTGGGAAAATTTTCATTGACAAATATTGATACGCTTTCAACCATGGACAATAGTTAAAACTTAAAATGTCCCTACTCTTTAACAATGGAAAAAATTATAGTGAAAAATTTCCCACGCTTTCAACAATGAAGAAATCTTAAAATAAGAAACTTTTCCCGCAACAATGAAAAATTCGTCTTTAAGTCTTACTTTTTCAGTTGATATTTTGACAAATTTATTTGTAATTATAATAGAATTTAACTGTAATGGAAACTTTTTCGCGTTTCCAACAGTGGGAAAATTTTCATTGACAAATATTGATACGCTTTCAACAATGGACAATAATTAAAACATGAAATTGTCTCTATCCTTTAACAATGGAAAAATTTATAGTGACAAATTTTCCCACGCTTTCAACAATGAAGAAATCTTAAAATAAGAATTTTTTCCCGCAACAATGAAAAATTCGAATTTAAGTCGTACTTTTTCAATTGTTATCATAAAAACTTTATTTATAATTATATTAGAAGTTATCTATAATGACAATTTTCCAGCGCTTCCAACAATAGAAAAAATTAAAAATTCCATTGACAAATATTGATACGCTTTCAACAATGGACAACAGTTAAAACATAAAAATGTCCCTATCCTTTAACAATGGGAAAATGTATAGTGACAAATTTTCCCACGCTTTCAACAATGAAGAAATCTTAAAATATAAAATTTTTCCCGCAACAATGAAAAATTCGACTTTAAATCATACTTTTCCAATTGTTATCATAAAAACTTTATTTATAATTATATTAGAAGTTGTCTATAATGACACTTTCCCGCGCTTCAAAAATTGATAAAAATCCATTGACAAATATTGATACGCTTTCAACAAGGGACACTCATTAAAACATGAAATTTTCCCTATCATTTAACAACGAAAAAATTCATAGTGACAAATTTTCTCATGCTTAAAAACAATGAAGAAATCTTAAAATAAGAAATTTTTCCCAAACAATGAAAAATTCGACTTTAAGACTTTCTTATTCAATTGTTATTATGAAAAGATTATTTATAATTATATTAGAAGTTATCTATAATGACAACATTCCTGCGCGTCCAACAATGGAACACTTTTCATTGACAAATATTGATACGCTTTCAACAATCTACAATCTTTAAAACGTGAAACTGTCCCTATCCTTGAACAATGGAAAAATTTATAGTGACAAATTTTCCCAAGCTTTCAACAATGAAGAAATCTTAAAATAAGAAATTTTTATCGCAACAATGAAAAATAGAAGTTTAATTCTTTCTTTTTCAATTGTTATTGTGACAAATTTATTGACAATTATATTAAAAGTTATCTATATAACAACTTTCCAGCACTTCCAACAATGGAAAAAATTCCATTGACAAATATTGATACGCTTTTAACTATGGACAGTATTTAAAGCGTGAAAATGTCCGTATCCTTTAACCATGGAAAAATTTATAGTGAAAAAATTTCCGAAGATTTCAACAATGAAGAAATTTTAAAGTAAGAAACTTTTCCCGCAACAATGAAAAATTCGATTTTAAGTCATCCTTTTTCAATTGTTATTATGAAAAATTTATTTATAATTATATTAGAAGTTATCTATAATGTCTACTTTTCCGTGCTTCCAACACTGAAAAAAATTCCATTTACAAATATTGATACCGTTTCAACAATGGACAACATTTAAAATGTGAAAATGTCCCTACCCTTTAATAATGGAAAAATTTACAATGACAATTTTTCCCACGCTTTCAACAATGAAGAAATTTTAAAATAAGAAACTTTTCCCGCAAAAATAAAAATTTTACTTCAAGTCTACCTTTTTCAATTGTTATTATAACAAATTCATTTATAATTATATTAGAAGTTATCAATAATGACAACTTTCCCGCGCTTCCAACAATAGAAAAAATTCCATTGACAAATATGGATAATCTTTCAACAATGGACAATAATTAAAATGTAAAAATGTTCCTATGCTTTAACAATGGAGAAATTTATAGTGACAAATTTTCCCACGCTTTCAACAATGAAGAAATCTTAAAATAAGAATTTTTTCCCGCAACAATGAAAAATTCGACTTTAAGTCTTCCTTTTTCAAATGGCCCCACCAGTGGCTGAGAGATTCGGAAGCTGGATAGACGGGAGAAACTGGGTTCGATGCCAATCGCGCCCGTCGGCCTAATCTTTCGGAGTTTTCCTGGTTTTCTTCGAGTCATGGATTTATCCATGCGTAAATACGGGTCGGGTTCCCTCAGAAAGATCCCCACGAAGGGCACTCCCCCCGGTCTTGTATCCCAAGTGTAGATAATTGGCCGTCAATAATCAACTCAACCCAACCCAACTCTTTTTCAAATGTTATTATGGCAAATTTATTTATAACTATATGAGAAGTTATCTATAATGACAACTTTTCCGCGCTTCCAACAGTGGGAAAATTTTCATTGACAAATATTGATACGCTTTCAACCATGGACAATGTTAAAACTTAAAATGTCCCTATTCTTTAACAATGGAAAAAATTATAGTGAAAAAATTTCCCACGCTTTCAACAATGAAAAAATCTTAAAATAAGAAACTTTTCCCGCAACAATGAAAAATTCGTCTTTAAGTCTTACTTTTTCAGTTGGTATTTTGACAAATTTATTTGTAATTATAATAGAATTTAACTGTAATGGAAACTTTTTCGCGTTTCCAACAGTGGGAAAATTTTCATTGACAAATACTGATACGCTTTCAACAATGGACAATAATTAAAACATGAAATTGTCTCTATCCTTTAACAATGGAAAAATTTATAGTGACAAATTTTTCCACGCTTTCAACAATGAAGAAATCTTAAAATAAGAATTTTTTCCCGCAACAATGAAAAATTCGAATATAAGTCGTACTTTTTTAATTGTTATCATAAAAACTTTATTTATAATTATATTAGAAGTTATCTATAATGACAATTTTCCAGCGCTTCCAACAATAGAAAAAATTAAAAATTCCATTGACAAATATTGATACGCTTTCAACAATGGACAACAGTTAAAACAAAAAAATGTCCCTATCCTTTAACAATGGGAAAATTTATAGTGAAAAATTTCCCCACGCTTTCAACAATGAAGAAATCTTAAAATAAGAATTTTTTCCCGCAACATTGAAAAATTCGACTTTAAGTCTTCCTTTTTCAAATGGCCCCACCAGTGGCTGAGAGGTTCTGCTCTCGAAGCTGGTAGACGGAAGAAATTGGGTTCGATCCCAATCGCGCCCGTCGGCCTAATAGTTCGGAGTTTTCGTGGTTTTCTTCGTGCCGTGGATTTATCCATGCGTAAATACATGTTAGGTTCCCTTAGAGAGACCCCTACGAAGGGCACTCCCCCGGGCCTATATCCAAAGTGTAGATAATTGGCCGTCAATAATCAACTCAACCCAACCCAACCCTTTTTCAAATGTTATTAACACAAATTTATTTATAATTATATTAGAAGTTTTCTATAATGGCAACTTTTCCGCGCTTCCAACAGTGGGAAAATTTTCATTGAAAAATATTGATACGCTTTCAACCATGGACAATAGTTAAAACTTAAAATGTCCCTATTCTTTAACAATGGAAAAATTTATAGTGAAAATTTTTCCCACGCTTTCAACAATGAAGAAATCTTAAAATCAGAAACTTTTCCCGCAACAATGAAAAATTCGACTTTAAGTCTTCCTTTTTCAATTGTTATTATGACAATTTTTTTTATAATTATATTAGAAGTTAACTATAATGACATCGTTCCCACGCTTCCAACAATGGAAAAAATTCCGTTGACAAATATTGACACGCTCTCAACAATAGACAATTGTTAAAACGTAAAAATGTCCCTATCCTTTAACAATGGGAAAATTTATAGTGACAAATTTTCCCACGCTTTCAACAATGAAGAAATCTTAAAATAAGAAATTTTTCCCGCAACAATGAAAAATTCGACTTTCAGTCTTCCTTTTTCAATTGGCCCCACCAGTGGCTGAGATGTTCTGCTCTCGAAGCTGGTAGATGGGAGGTGCTGGGTTCGATCCCAATCGTGCCCGCCGGCCTAACCTTTCGGAGTTTTCGTTGTTTTCTTCGAGTCGTGGATTTATCCATGCGTAAATACGGGTCGGGTTCCCTTAGAAAGATCCCCACGAAGGGCATTCCTCCCGGTCCTATATCCCAAGTGTAGATAATTGGCCGTCAATAATCAACTCAAGCCAACCCAATCCTTTTTCAAATGTTATTATGACAAATTTATTTATAATTATATGAGAAGTTATCTATAATGGCAAATTTTCCGCTCTTCCAACAGTGGGAAAATTTTCATTGACAAATATTGATACGCTTTCAACAATGGACAATAATTAAAAAATGAAATTGTCCCTATCCTTTAAAATTGGAAAAATTTATAGTGACAAATTTTCCCACGCTTTCAACAATGAAGAAATCTTAAAATAAGAAAATTTTCCCGCAACAATTTAAAATTCGACTTTAAGTCATCCTTTTTCAATTGTTCTTATGACAAATTTATTTATAATTATATTAAATGTTATCTATAATGACAACTTTCCCGCGCTTCCAACTATGGAACACTTTTCATTGACAAATTTGAAGTTACAAATATTGATACGCTTTCAACAATGGATAATCCTTAAAACGTGAAAAGGTCCCTATCCTTTAACAATTGAAAAATTTATAGTGACAAATTTTCCCACGCTTTCAACAATGAAGAAATCTTAAAATATAAAATTTTTCCCGCAACAATGAAAAATTCGACTTTAAATCATACTTTTCCAATTGTTATCATAAAAACTTTATTTATAATTATATTAGAAGTTGTCTATAATGACAACTTTCCCGCGCTTCAAAAATTGAAAAAAATCCATTGACAAATATTGATACGCTTTCAACAATGGACACTCATTAAAACATGAAATTTTCCCTATCCTTTAACAACGAAAAAATTCATAGTGACAAATTTTCTCATGCTTAAAAACAATGAAGAAATCTTAAAATAAGAAATTTTTCCCGAAACAATGAAAAATTCGACTTTAAGACTTCCTTTTACTTAACCATCATACGTAGTATAGGGTAAGTCTTGTAATCGTTTTGAAAATCGAAAAAATTTTTTTGACGGATTTACACGTTTCAGACACTGGAGATTCCAAAAAACATATTTTTAGAAAAAAAAAATTTGCCGTCCGTCTGTGTGTCTGTGTGTCTGTGTGTGTGTGTGTCTGTAAACGCTCTATCTCTCGAACAAATTGAGATAGAGACTTGCAATTTGGTATGTACTTAGTATGTAATAATGGGAAGAAGCCTATTTCATTTCAATAACCTCGATTAACCGGAACATTTTTTTTCGGACTCTCGAAATATTCGTTCTGATGAAAGGCATATAAAAATTTTCGAAATTGTTTATTTAAATAGTAAATATAAAAAACAATAAAAAAACATAAATTTTGCATAAAACATGAAGTCGATCGGATAATGAGTTGCCGAGATATTTGGAATCCTATTTGCCACACTCTTCGATTTTTCATGACCCTGTATTTCATCCAAATTTCACTTCAAATATATATTTTAATTGGAAATTTGACGCTTAATCAGATGCAATAAACCGCTAGTTAATAGGAGTATTATTTTTGGAGTTATAAGGAAAAACCTCTTTCAAGCAATTCAGTAATCGAGCCTTTTTATGACGTCATCAAGCCACGATTTTATTTGAATTGCAATGCATTTTATAAGTAGTTTACACATTTTTATTTTAATATTTTACATTATGCATATACATGATGGGTAAGTATTACGGTGGCCCCCAACGACTAGTTTCAATTGTTATTATGAAAAGATTATTTATAATTATATTAGAAGTTATCTATAATGACAACATTCCTGCGCGTCCAACAATGGAACACTTTTCATTGACAAATATTGATACGCTTTCAACAATCTACAATCTTTAAAACGTGAAACTGTCCCTATCTTTGAACAATGGAAAAATTTATACTGACAAATTTTCCCAAGCTTTCAACAATGAAGAAATCTTAAAATAAGAAATTTTTATCGCAACAATGAAAAATAGAAGTTTAATTCTTTCTTTTTCAATTGTTATTGTGACAAATTTATTGACAATTATATTAAAAGTTATCTATATAACAACTTTCCAGCACTTCCAACAATGGAAAAAATTCCATTGACAAATATTGATACGCTTTTAACTATGGACAGTATTTAAAGCGTGAAAATGTCCGTATCCTTTAACCATGGAAAAATTTATAGTGAAAAAATTTCCGAATATTTCAACGATGAAGAAATTTTAAAGTAAGAAACTTTTCCCGGAACAATGAAAAATTCGATTTTAAGTCATCCTTTTTCAATTGTTATTATGAAAAATTTATTTATAATTATATTAGAAGTTATCTATAATGTCTACTTTTCCGTGCTTCCAACACTGAAAAAAATTCCATTTACAAATATTGATACCGTTTCAACAATGGACAACATTTAAAATGTGAAAATGTCCCTATCCTTTAATAATGGAAAAATTTACAATGAAAATTTTTCCCACGCTTTCAACAATGAAGAAATTTTAAAATAAGAAACTTTTCCCGCAAAAATAAAAATTTTTCTTCAAGTTTTCCTTTTTCAATTGTTATTATAACAAATTCATTTATAATTATATTAGAAGTTATCTATAATGACAACTTTCCCGCGCTTCCAAAAATAGAAAAATTTCCATTGACAAATATGGATAATCTTTCAACAATGGACAATAATTAAAATGTAAAAATGTTCCTGTGCTTTAACAATGGAGAAATTTATAGTGACAAATTTTCATACGCTTTCAACAATGAAGAAATCTTAAAATAAGAATTTTTTCCCGCAACAATGAAAAATTCGACTTTAAGTCTTCCTTTTTCAAATGGCCCCACCAGTGGCTGAGAGGTTCGGAAGCTGGATAGACGGGAGAAACTGGGTTCGATGCCAATCGCGCCCGTCGGCCTAATCTTTCGGAGTTTTCGTGGTTTTCTTCGAGTCATGGATTTATCCATGCGTAAATACGGGTCGGGTTCCCTCAGAAAGATCCCCACGAAGGGCACTCCCCCCGGTCCTGTATCCCAAGTGTAGATAATTGGCCGTCAATAATCAACTCAACCCAACCCAACTCTTTTTCAAATGTTATTATGGCAAATTTATTTATAACTATATGAGAAGTTATCTATAATGGCAACTTTTCCGCGCTTCCAACAGTGGGAAAATTTTCATTGACAAATATTGATACGCTTTCAACCATGGACAATAGTTAAAACTTAAAATGTCCCTACTCTTTAACAATGGAAAAAATTATAGTGAAAAATTTCCCACGCTTTCAACAATGAAGAAATCTTAAAAGAAGAAACTTTTCCCGCAACAATGAAAAATTCGTCTTTAAGTCTTACTTTTTCAGTTGATATTTTGACAAATTTATTTGTAATTATAATAGAATTTAACTGTAATGGAAACTTTTTCGCGTTTCCAACAGTGGGAAAATTTTCATTGACAAATATTGATACGCTTTCAACAATGGACAATAATTAAAATGTAAAAATGTTCCTATGCTTTAACAATGGAGAAATTTATAGTGACAAATTTTCCCACGCTTTCAACAATGAAGAAATCTTAAAATAAGAATTTTTTCCCGCAACAATGAAAAATTCGACTTTAAGTCTTCCTTTTTCAAATGGCCCCACCAGTGGCTGAGAGGTTCGGAAGCTGGATAGACGGGAGAAACTGGGTTCGATGCCAATCGCGCCCGTCGGCCTAATCTTTCGGAGTTTTCGTGGTTTTCTTCGAGTCGTGAATTTTTCCATGCGTAAATACCGGTCGGGTTCCCTCAGAAAGATCCCCACGAAGGGCACTTCCCCCGGTCCTGTATCCCAAGTGTAGATAATTGGCCGTCAATAATCAACTCAACCCAACCCAACTCTTTTTCAAATGTTATTATGGCAAATTTATTTATAATTATATGAGAAGTTATCTATAATGGCAACTTTTCCGCGCTTCCAACAGTGGGAAAATTTTCATTGACAAATATTGATACGCTTTCAACCATGGACAATGTTAAAACTTAAAATGTCCCTATTCTTTAACAATGGAAAAAATTATAGTGAAAAAATTTCCCACGCTTTCCACAATGAAGAAATCTTAAAATAAGAAACTTTTCCCGCAACAATGAAAAATTCGTCTTTAAGTCTTACTTTTCAGTTGATATTTTGACAAATTTATTTGTAATTATAATAGAATTTAACTGTAATGGAAACTTTTTCGCGTTTCCAACAGTGGGAAAATTTTCATTGACAAATATTGATACGCTTTCAACAATGGACAATAATTAAAACATGAAATTGTCTCTATCCTTTAACAATGGAAAAATTTATAGTGACAAATTTTCCCACGCTTTCAACAATGAAGAAATCTTAAAATAAGAATTTTTTCCCGCAACAATGAAAAATTCGAATTTAAGTCGTACTTTTTTAATTGTTATCATAAAAACTTTATTTATAATTATATTACAAGTTATCTATAATGACAATTTTCCAGCGCTTCCAAGAATAGAAAAAATTAAAAATTCCATTGACAAATATTGATACGCTTTCAACAATGGACAACAGTTAAACATAAAAATGTCCCTATCCTTTAACAATGGGAAAATTTATAGTGAAAAATTTCCCCACGCTTTCAAAAATGAAGAAAACTTAAAATAAGAATTTTTTCCCGCAACATTGAAAAATTCGACTTTAAGTCTTCCTTTTTCAAATGGCCCCACCAGTGGCTGAGTGGTTCTGCTCTCGAAGCTGGTAGACGGAAGAAATTGGGTTCGATCCCAATCGCGCCCTTCGGCCTAATAGTTCGGAGTTTTCGTGGTTTTCTTCGTGCCGTGGATTTATCCATGCGTAAATACATGTTAGGTTCCCTTAGAGAGACCCCTACGAAGGGCACTCCCCCGGGCCTATATCCAAAGTGTAGATAATTGGCCGTCAATAATCAACTCAACCCAACCCAACCCTTTTTCAAATGTTATTAACACAAATTTATTTATAATTATATTAGAAGTTTTCTATAATGGCAACTTTTCCGCGCTTCCAACAGTGGGAAAATTTTCATTGAAAAATATTGATACGCTTTCAACCATGGACAATAGTTAAAACTTAAAATGTCCCTATTCTTTAACAATGGAAAAATTTATAATGAAAATTTTTCCCACGCTTTCAAAAATGAAGAAATCTTAAAATCAGAAACTTTTCCCGCAACAATGAAAAATTCGACTTTAAATCATACTTTTCCAATTGTCATCATAAAAACTTTATTTATAATTATATTAGAAGTTGTCTATAATGACAACTTTCCCGCGCTTCAAAAATTGAAAAAAATCCATTGACAAATATTGATACGCTTTCAACAATGGACACTCATTAAAACATGAAATTTTCCCTATCCTTTAACAAAGAAAAAATTCATAGTGACAAATTTTCTCATGCTTAAAAACAATGAAGAAATCTTAAAATAAGAAATTTTTCCCGAAACAATGAAAAATTCGACTTTAAGACTTCCTTTTTCAATTGTTATTATGAAAAGATTATTTATAATTATATTAGAAGTTATCTATAATGACAACATTCCTGCGCGTCCAACAATGGAACACTTTTCATTGACAAATATTGATACGCTTTCAACAATCTACAATCTTTAAAACGTGAAACTGTCCCTATCCTTGAACAATGGAAAAATTTATAGTGACAAATTTTCCCAAGCTTTCAACAATGAAGAAATCTTAAAATAAGAAATTTTTATCGCAACAATGAAAAATAGAAGTTTAATTCTTTCTTTTTCAATTGTTATTGTGACAAATTTATTGACAATTATATTAAAAGTTATCTATATAACAACTTTCCAGCACTTCCAACAATGGAAAAAATTCCATTGACAAATACTGATACGGTTTTAACTATGGACAGTATTTAAAGCGTGAAAATGTCCGTATCCTTTAACCATGGAAAAATTTATAGTGAAAAAATTTCCGAAGATTTCAACGATGAAGAAATTTTAAAGTAAGAAACTTTTCCCGCAACAATTAAAAATTCGATTTTAAGTCATCCTTTTTCAATTGTTATTATGAAAAATTTATTTATAATTATATTAGAAGTTATCTATAATGTCTACTTTTCCGTGCTTCCAACACTGAAAATAATTCCATTTACAAATATTGATACCGTTTCAACAATGGACAACATTTAAAATGTGAAAATGTCCCTATCCTTTAATAATGGAAAAATTTACAATGAAAATTTTTCCCACGCTTTCAACAATGAAGAAATTTTAAAATAAGAAACTTTTCACGCAAAAATAAAAAATTTTCTTCAAGTTTTCCTTTTTCAATTGTTATTATAACAAATTCATTTATAATTATATTAGAAGTTATCTATAATGACATCTTTCCCGCGCTTCCAAAAATAGAAAAAATTCCATTGACAAATATGGATAATCTTTCAACAATGGACAATAATTAAAATGTAAAAATGTTCCTGTGCTTTAACAATGGAGAAATTTATAGTGACAAATTTTCCCACGCTTTCAACAATGAAGAAATCTTAAAATAAGAATTTTTTCCCGCAACAATGAAAAATTCGACTTTAAGTCTTCCTTTTTCAAATGGCCCCACCAGTGGCTGAGAGGTTCGGAAGCTGGATAGACGGGAGAAACTGGGTTCGATGCCAATCGCGCCCGTCGGCCTAATCTTTCGGAGTTTTCGTGGTTTTCTTCCAGTCATGGATTTATCCATGCGTAAATACGGGGCGGGTTCCCTCAGAAAGATCCCCACGAAGGGCACTCCCCCCGGTCCTGTATCCCAAGTGTAGATAATTGGCCGTCAATAATCAACTCAACCCAACCCAACTCTTTTTCAAATGTTATTATGGCAAATTTATTTATAACTATATGAGAAGTTATCTATAATGGCAACTTTTCCGCGCTTCCAACAGTGGGAAAATTTTCATTGACAAATATTGATACGCTTTCAACCGTGGACAATAGTTAAAACTTAAAATGTCCCTACTCTTTAACAATGGAAAAAATTATAGTGAAAAATTTCCCACGCTTTCAACAATGAAGAAATCTTAAAATAAGAAACTTTTCCCGCAACAATGAAAAATTCGACTTTAAGTCTTCCTTTTTCAAATGGCCCCACCAGTGGCTGAGAGGTTCGGAAGCTGGATAGACGGGAAAACTGGGTTCGATGCCAATCGCGCCCGTCGGCCTAATCTTTCGGAGTTTTCGTGGTTTTCTTCGAGTCGTGAATTTTTCCATGCGTAAATACGGGTCGGGTTCCCTCAGAAAGATCCCCACTAAGGGCACTTCCCCCGGTCCTGTATCCCAAGTGTAGATAATTGGCCGTCAATAATCAACTCAGCCCAACCCAACTCTTTTTCAAATGTTATTATGGCAAATTTATTTATAATTATATGAGAAGTTATCTATAATGGCAACTTTTCCGCGCTTCCAACAGTGGGAAAATTTTCATTGACAAATATTGATACGCTTTCAACCATGGACAATGTTAAAACTTAAAATGTCCCTATTCTTTAACAATGGAAAAAATTATAGTGAAAAAATTTCCCACGCTTTCAACAATGAAGAAATCTTAAAATAAGAAACTTTTCCCGCAACAATGAAAAATTCGTCTTTAAGTCTTACTTTTTCAGTTGATATTTTGACAAATTTATTTGTAATTATAATAGAATTTAACTGTAATGGAAACTTTTTCGCGTTTCCAACAGTGGGAAAATTTTCTTTGACAAATATTGATACGCTTTCAACAATGGACAATAATTAAAACATGAAATTGTCTCTATCCTTTAACAATGGAAAAATTTATAGTGACAAATTTTCCCACGCTTTCAACAATGAAGAAATCTTAAAATCAGAAACTTTTCCCGCAACAATGAAAAATTCGACTTTAAATCTTCCTTTTCAATTGTTATTATGACAATTTTTTTTATAATTATATTAGAAGTTAACTATAATGAAATCGTTCCCACGCTTCCAACAATGGAAAAAATTCCGTTGACAAATATTGACACGCTCTCAACAATAGACAATTGTAAAAACGTAAAAATGTCCCTATCCTTTAACAATGGGAAAATTTATAGTAACAAATTTTCCCACGCTTTCAACAATGAAGAAATCTTAAAATAAGAAATTTTTCCCGCAACAATGAAAAATTCGACTTTCAGTCTTCCTTTTTCAATTGGCCCCACCAGTGGCTGAGATGTTCTGCTCTCGAAGCTGGTAGATGGGAGGTGCTGGGTTCGATCCCAATCGTGCCCGCCGGCCTAACCTTTCGGAGTTTTCGTTGTTTTCTTCGAGTCGTGGATTTATCCATTCGTAAATACGGGTCGTGTTCCCTTAGAAAGATCCCCACGAAGGGCATTCCTCCCGGTCCTATATCCCAAGTGTAGATAATTGGCCGTCAATAATCAACTCAAGCCAACCCAATCCTTTTTCAAATGTTATTATGACAAATTTATTTATAATTATATGAGAAGTTATCTATAATGGCAACTTTTCCGCGCTTCCAACAGTGGGAAAATTTTCATTGACAAATATTGATACGCTTTCAACAATGGACAATAATTAAAAAATGAAATTGTCCCTATCCATTAAAATTGGAAAAATTTATAGTGACAAATTTTCCCACGCTTTCAACAATGAAGAAATCTTAAAATCAGAAACTTTTCCCGCAACAATGAAAAATTCGACTTTAAGTCTTCCTTTTTCAATTGTTATTATGACAATTTTTTTTATAATTATATTAGAAGTTAACTATAATGACATCTTTCCCACGCTTCCAACAATGAAAAAAATTCCGTTGACAAATATTGACACGCTCTCAACAATAGACAATTGTAAAAACGTAAAAATGTCCCTATCCTTTAACAATGGGAAAATTTATAGTGACAAATTTTCCCACGCTTTCAACAATGAAGAAATCTTAAAATAAGAAATTTTTCCCGCAACAATGAAAAATTCGACTTTCAGTCTTCCTTTTTCAATTGGCCCCACCAGTGGCTGAGATGTTCTGCTCTCGAAGCTGGTAGATGGGAGGTGCTGGGTTCGATCCCAATCGTGCCCGCCGGCCTAACCTTTCGGAGTTTTCGTTGTTTTCTTCGAGTCGTGGATTTATCCATTCGTAAATACGGGTCGTGCTCCCTTAGAAAGATCCCCACGAAGGGCATTCCTCCCGGTCCTATATCCCAAGTGTAGATAATTGGCCGTCAATAATCAACTCAAGCCAACCCAATCCTTTTTCAAATGTTATTATGACAAATTTATTTATAATTATATGAGAAGTTATCTATAATGGCAACTTTTCCGCGCTTCCAACAGTGGGAAAATTTTCATTGACAAATATTGATACGCTTTCAACAATGGACAATAATTAAAAAATGAAATTGTCTCTATCCTTTAACAATGGAAAAATTTATAGTGACAAATTTTCCCACGCTTTCAACAATGAAGAAATCTTAAAATAAGAATTTTTTCCCGCAACAATGAAAAATTCGAATTTAAGTCGTACTTTTTTAATTGTTATCATAAAAACTTTATTTATAATTATATTAGAAGTTATCTATAATGACAATTTTCCAGCGCTTCCAACAATAGAAAAAATTAAAAATTCCATTGACAAATATTGATACGCTTTCAACAATGGACAACAGTTAAAACATAGAAATGTCCCTATCCTTTAACAATGGGAAAATTTATAGTGAAAAATTTCCCCACGCTTTCAACAATGAAGAAATCTTAAAATAAGAATTTTTTCCCGCAACATTGAAAAATTCGACTTTAAGTCTTCCTTTTTCAAATGGCCCCACCAGTGGCTGAGTGGTTCTGCTCTCGAAGCTGGTAGACGGAAGAAATTGGGTTCGATCCCAATCGCGCCCGTCGGCCTAATAGTTCGGAGTTTTCGTGGTTTTCTTCGTGCCGTGGATTTATCCATGCGTAAATACATGTTAGGTTCCCTTAGAGAGACCCCTACGAAGGGCACTCCCCCGGGCCTATATCCAAAGTGTAGATAATTGACCGTCAATAATCAACTCAACCCAACCCAACCCTTTTTCAAATGTTATTAACACAAATTTATTTATAATTATATTAGAAGTTTTCTATAATGGCAACTTTTCCGCGCTTCCAACAGTGGGAAAATTTTCATTGAAAAATATTGATACGCTTTCAACCATGGACAATAGTTAAAACTTAAAATGTCCCTATTCTTTAACAATGGAAAAATTTATAGTGAAAATTTTTCCCACGCTTTCAACAATGAAGAAATCTTAAAATCAGAAACTTTTCCCGCAACAATGAAAAATTCGACTTTAAATCTTCCTTTTCAATTGTTATTATGACAATTTTTTTTATAATTATATTAGAAGTTAACTATAATGAAATCGTTCCCACGCTTCCAACAATGGAAAAAATTCCGTTGACAAATATTGACACGCTCTCAACAATAGACAATTGTAAAAACGTAAAAATGTCCCTATCCTTTAACAATGGGAAAATTTATAGTAACAAATTTTCCCACGCTTTCAACAATGAAGAAATCTTAAAATAAGAAATTTTTCCCGCAACAATGAAAAATTCGACTTTCAGTCTTCCTTTTTCAATTGGCCCCACCAGTGGCTGAGATGTTCTGCTCTCGAAGCTGGTAGATGGGAGGTGCTGGGTTCGATCCCAATCGTGCCCGCCGGCCTAACCTTTCGGAGTTTTCGTTGTTTTCTTCGAGTCGTGGATTTATTCATTCGTAAATACGGGTCGTGTTCCCTTAGAAAGATCCCCACGAAGGGCATTCCTCCCGGTCCTATATCCCAAGTGTAGATAATTGGCCGTCAATAATCAACTCAAGCCAACCAAATCCTTTTTCAAATGTTATTATGACAAATTTATTTATAATTATATGAGAAGTTATCTATAATGGCAACTTTTCCGCGCTTCCAACAGTGGGAAAATTTTCAGTGACAAATATTGATACGCTTTCAACAATGGACAATAATTAAAAAATGAAATTGTCCCTATCCATTAAAATTGGAAAAATTTATAGTGACAAATTTTCCCACGCTTTCAACAATGAAGAAATCTTAAAATCAGAAACTTTTCCCGCAACAATGAAAAATTCGTCTTTAAGTCTTACTTTTTCAGTTGATATTTTGACAAATTTATTTGTAATTATAATAGAATTTAACTGTAATGGAAACTTTTTCGCGTTTCCAACAGTGGGAAAATTTTCATTGACAAATATTGATACGCTTTCAACAATGAACAATAATTAAAACATGAAATTGTCTCTATCCTTTAACAATGGAAAAATTTATAGTGACAAATTTTCCCACGCTTTCAACAATGAAGAAATCTTAAAATAAGAATTTTTTCCCGCGACAATGAAAAATTCGAATTTAAGTCGTACTTTTTTAATTGTTATCATAAAAACTTTATTTATAATTATATTAGAAGTTATCTATAATGACAACTTTCCAGCGCTTCCAACAATAGAAAAAATTAAAAATTCCATTGACAAATATTGATACGCTTTCAACAATGGACAACAGTTAAAACATAAAAATGTCCCTATCCTTTAACAATGGGAAAATTTATAGTGAAAAATTTCCCCACGCTTTCAACAATGAAGAAATCTTAAAATAAGAATTTTTTACCGCAACATTGAAAAATTCGACTTTAAGTCTTCCTTTTTCAAATGGCCCCACCAGTGGCTGAGTGGTTCTGCTCTCGAAGCTGGTAGACGGAAGAAATTGGGTTCGATCCCAATCGCGCCCGTCGGCCTAATAGTTCGGAGTTTTCGTGGTTTTCTTCGTGCAGTGGATTTATCCATGCGTAAATACATGTTAGGTTCCCTTAGAGAGACCCCTACGAAGGGCACTCCCCCGGGCCTATATCCAAAGTGTAGATAATTGACCGTCAATAATCAACTCAACCCAACCCAACCCTTTTTCAAATGTTATTAACACAAATTTATTTATAATTATATTAGAAGTTTTCTATAATGGCAACTTTTCCGCGCTTCCAACAGTGGGAAAATTTTCATTGACAAATATTGATACGCTTTCAACAATGGACAATAATTAAAAAATGAAATTGTCCCTATCCATTAAAATTGGAAAAATTTATAGTGACAAATTTTCCCACGCTTTCAACAATGAAGAAATCTTAAAATCAGAAACTTTTCCCGCAACAATGAAAAATTCGACTTTAAGTCTTCCTTTTTCAATTGTTATTATGACAATTTTTTTTATAATTATATTAGAAGTTAACTATAATGACATCTTTCCCACGCTTCCAACAATGGAAAAAATTCCGTTGACAAATATTGACACGCTCTCAACAATAGACAATTGTTAAAACGTAAAAATGTCCCTATCCTTTAACAATGGGAAAATTTATAGTGACAAATTTTCCCACGCTTTCAACAATGAAGAAATCTTAAAATAAGAAAATTTTCCCGCAACAATTTAAAATTCGATTTTAAGTCATCCTTTTTCAATTGTTCTTATGACAAATTTATTTATAATTATATTAAATGTTATCTATAATGACAACTTTCCCGCGCTTCCAACTATGGAACACTTTTCATTGACAAATTTGAAGTTACAAATATTGATACGCTTTCAACAATGGATAATCTTTAAAACGTGAAAAGGTCCCTATCCTTTAACAATTGAAAAATTTATAGTGACAAATTTTCCCACGCTTTCAACAATGAAGAAATCTTAAAATATAAAATTTTTCCCGCAACAATGAAAAGTTCGACTTTAAATCATACTTTTCCAATTGTTATCATAAAAACTTTATTTATAATTATATTAGAAGTTGTCTATAATGACAACTTTCCCGCGCTTCAAAAATTGAAAAAAATCCATTGACAAATATTGATACGCTTTCAACAATGGACACTCATTAAAACATGAAATTTTCCCTATCCTTTAACAACGAAAAAATTCATAGTGACAAATTTTCTCATGCTTAAAAACAAAGAAGAAATCTTAAAATAAGAAAATTTTCCCGAAACAATGAAAAATTCGACTTTAAGACTTCCTTTTTCAATTGTTATTATGAAAAGATTATTTATAATTATATTAGAAGTTATCTATAATGACAACATTCCTGCGCGTCCAACAATGGAACACTTTTCATTGACAAATATTGATACGCTTTCAACAATCTACAATCTTTAAAACGTGAAAATGTCCCTATCCTTGAACAATGGAAAAATTTATAGTGACAAATTTTCCCAAGCTTTCAACAATGAAGAAATCTTAAAATAAGAAATTTTTATCGCAACAATGAAAAATAGAAGTTTAATTCTTTCTTTTTCAATTGTTATTATGAAAAATTTATTGATAATTATATTAAAAGTTATCTATATGACAACTTTCCAGCACTTCCAACAATGGAAAAAATTCCATTGACAAATATTGATATGCTTTTAACTATGGACAGTATTTAAAATGTGAAAATGTCCCTATCTTTTAACAATGGAAAAATTTATAGTTAAAAATTTTCCCAATATTTCAACAATGAAGAAATTTTAAAATAAGAAACTTTTCCCGCAACAATAAAAATTTTACTTCAAGTCTTCCTTTTTCAATTGTTATTATGACAAATTCATTTATAAATATATTAGAAGTTATCTATAATGACAACTTTCACGCGCTTCCAACAATGGAACACTTTTCATTGACAAATATTGATTCGCTTTCAACAGTCTACAATCTTTAAAACGTGAAAATGTCCCTATACTTGAACAATGGAAAAATTTATAGTGACAAATTTTCCCAGACTTTCAACAATGAAGAAATCTTAAAATAAGAAATTTTTATCGCAACAATGAAAAATAGAAGTTTAAGTCTTTCTTTTTCAATTGTTATTGTGACAAATTTATTGATAATTATATTAAAAGTTATCTATATAACAACTTTCCAGCACTTCCAACAATGGAAAAAATTTCATTGATAAATATTGATACGCTTTTAACTATGGACAGTATTTAAAGCGTGAAAATGTCCGTATCCTTTAACCATGGAAAAATTTATAGTGAAAAAATTTCCGAAGATTTCAACAATGAAGAAATTTTAAAGTAAGAAACTTTTCCCGCAACAATGAAAAATTCGACTTTCAGTCATCCTTTTTCAATTGTTATTATGAAAAATTTATTTATAATTATATTAGAAGTTATCTATAATGTCTACTTTTCCGTGCTTTCAACAATGAAAAAAATTCCATTTACAAATATTGATACCGTTTCAACAATGGACAACATTTATAACGTGAAAATGTCCCTATCCTTTAACAATGGAAAAAATTACAATGAAAATTTTTCCCACGCTTTCAACAATAAAGAAATTTTAAAATAAGAAACTTTTCCCGCAAAAATAAAAATTTTTCTTCAAGTCTTCCTTTTTCAATTGTTATTATAACAAATTCATTTATAATTATATTAGAAGTTATCTATAATGACAACTTTCCCGCGCTTCCAAAAATAGAAAAAATTCCATTGACAAATATGGATAATCTTTCAACAATGGACAATAATTAAAATGTAAAAATGTTCCTCTGCTTTAACAATGGAGAAATTTATAGTGACAAATTTTCCCACGCTTTCAACAATGAAGAAATCTTAAAATAAGAATTTTTTCCCGCAACAATGAAAAATTCGACTTTAAGTCTTCCTTTTTCAAATGGCCCCACCAGTGGCTGAGAGGTTCGGAAGCTGGATAGACGGGAGAAACTGGGTTCGATGCCAATCGCGCCCGTCGGCCTAATCTTTCGGAGTTTCCGTGGTTTTCTTCGAGTCGTGGATTTATCCATGCGTAAATACGGGTCGGGTTCCCTCAGAAAGATCCCCACGAACGGCACGCCCCCCGGTCCTGTATCCCAAGTGTAGATAATTGGCCGTCAATAATCAACTCAACCCAACCCAACTCTTTTTCAAATGTTATTATGGCAAATTTATTTATAATTATATGAGAAGTTATCTATAATGGCAACTTTTCCGCGCTTCCAACAGTGGGAAAATTTTCATTGACAAATATTGATACGCTTTCAACCATGGACAATAGTTAAAACTTAAAATGTCCCTACTCTTTAACAATGGAAAAAATTATAGTGAAAAATTTCCCACGCTTTCAACAATGAAGAAATCTTAAAATAAGAAACTTTTCCCGCAACAATGGAAAATTCGTCTTTAAGTCTTACTTTTTCAGTTGATATTTTGACAAATTTATTTGTAATTATAATAGAATTTAACTGTAATGGAAACTTTTTCGCGTTTCCAACAGTGGGAAAATTTTCATTGACAAATATTGATACGCTTTCAACAATGGACAATAATTAAAACATGAAATTGTCTCTATCCTTTAACAATGGAAAAATTTATAGTGACAAATTTTCCCACGCTTTCAACAATGAAGAAATCTTAAAATAAGAATTTTTTCCCGCAACAATGAAAAATTCGAATTTAAGTCGTACTTTTTCAATTGTTATCATAAAAACTTTATTTATAATTATATTAGAAGTTATCTATAATGACAATTTTCCAGCGCTTCCAACAATAGAAAAAATTAAAAATTCCATTGACAAATATTGATACGCTTTCAACAATGGACAACAGTTAAAACATAAACATGTCCCTATCCTTTAACAATGGGAAAATTTATAGTGACAAATTTTCCCACGCTTTCAACAATGAAGAAATCTTAAAATATAAAATTTTTCCCGCAACAATGAAAAATTCGACTTTAAATCATACTTTTCCAATTGTTATCATAAAAACTTTATTTATAATTATATTAGAAGTTGTCTATAATGACAACTTTCCCGCGCTTCAAAAATTGAAAAAAATCCATTGACAAATATTGATACGCTTTCAACAAGGGACACTCATTAAAACATGAAATTTTCCCTATCCTTTAACAACGAAAAAATTCATAGTGACAAATTTTCTCATGCTTAAAAACAATGAAGAAATCTTAAAATAAGAAATCTTTCCCGAAACAATGAAAAATTCGACTTTAAGACTTCCTTTTTCAATTGTTATTATGAAAAGATTATTTATAATTATATTAGAAGTTATCTATAATGACAACATTCCTGCGCGTCCAACAGTGGAACACTTTTCATTGACAAATATTGATACGCTTTCAACAATCTACAATCTTTAAAACGTGAAACTGTCCCTATCCTTGAACAATGGAAAAATTTATAGTGACAAATTTTCCCAAGCTTTCAACAATGAGGAAATCTTAAAATAAGAAATTTTTATCGCAACAATGAAAAATAGAAGTTTAATTCTTTCTTTTTCAATTGTTATTATGAAAAATTTATTGATAATTATATTAAAAGATATCTATATGTCAACTTTCCAGCACTTCCAACAATGGAAAAAATTCCATTGACAAATATTGATATGCTTTTAACTATTTAAAGTGTGAAAATGTCCCTATCTTTTAACAATGGAAATATTTATAGTTGAAATTTTTCCCAATATTTCAACAATGAAGAAATTTTAAAATAAGAAACTTTTCCCGCAACAATGAAAAATTCGACTTTAAGTCATCCTTTTTCAATTGTTATTATGAAAAATTTCTTTATAATTATATAAGAAGTTACCTATAATGACTACTTTTCTGCGCTTTCAACAATGAAAAAAATTCCATTTACAAATATTGATACTGTTTCAACAATGGACAACATTTAAAATGTGAAAATGTCCCTATGCTTTAACAATGGAAAAATTTACAATGATAATTTTTCCCACGCTTTCAACAATGAAGAAATTTTAAAATAAGAAACTTTTCCCGCAAAAATAAAAATTTTACTTCATGTCTTCCTTTTTCAATTGTTATTATGACAAATTGATTTATAATTATATTAGAAGTTATCTATAATGACAACTTTCCCGCGCTTCCAACAATGGAACACTTTTCATTGACAAATATTGATTCGCTTTCAACAGTCTACAATCTTTAAAACGTGAAAATGTCCCTATACTTGAACAATGGAAAAATTTATAGTGACAAATTTTCCCAGACTTTCAACAATGAAGAATTCTTAAAATAAGAAATTTTTATCGCAACAATGAAAAATAGAAGTTTAAGTCTTTCTTTTTCAATTGTTATTGTGACAAATTTATTGACAATTATATTAAAAGTTATCTATATAACAACTTTCCAGCACTTCCAACAATGGAAAAAATTTCATTGACAAATATTGATACGCTTTTAACTATGGACAGTATTTAAAGCGTGAAAATGTCCGTATCCTTTAACCATGGAAAAATTTATAGTGAAAAAATTTCCGAAGATTTCAACAATGAAGAAATTTTCAAGTAAGAAACTTTTCCCGCAACAATGAAAAATTCGATTTTAAGTCATCCTTTTTCAATTGTTATTATGAAAAATTTATTTATAATTATATTAGAAGTTATCTATAATGTCTACTTTTCCGTGCTTCCAACACTGAAAAAAATTCCATTGACAAATATGGATAATCTTTCAACAATGGACAATAATTAAAATGTAAAAATGTTCCTGTGCTTTAACAATGGAGAAATTTATAGTGACAAATTTTCCCACGCTTTCAAAAATAAAGAAATTTTAAAATAAGAAACTTTTCCCGCAAAAATAAAAATTTTTCTTCAAGTCTTCCTTTTTCAATTGTTATTATAACAAATTCATTTATAATTATATTAGAAGTTATCTATAATGAAACTTTCCCGCGCTTCCAAAAATCGAAAAAATTCCATTGACAAATATGGATAATCTTTCAACAATGGACAATAATTAAAATGTAAAAATGTTCCTATGCTTTAACAATGGAGAAATTTATAGTGACAAATTTTCCCACGCTTTCAACAATGAAGAAATCTTAAAATAAGAATTTTTTCCCGCAACAATGAAAAATTCGACTTTAAGTCTTCCGTTTTCAAATGGCCCCACCAGTGGCTGAGAGGTTCGGAAGCTGGATAGACGGGAGAAACTGGGTTCGATGCCAATGGCGCCCGTCGGCCTAATCTTTCGGAGTTTTCGTGGTTTTCTTCGAGTCATGGATTTATCCATGCGTAAATACGGGTCGGGTTCCCTCAGAAAGATCCCCACGAAGGGCACTCCCCCCGGTCCTGTATCCCAAGTGTAGATAATTGGCCGTCAATAATCAACTCTACCCAACCCAACACTTTTTCAAATGTTATTATGGCAAATTTATTTATAACTATATGAGAAGTTATCTATAATGGCAACTTTTCCGCGCTTCCAACAGTGGGAAAATTTTCATTGACAAATATTGATACGCTTTCAACCATGGATGTCCCTATTCTTTAACAATGGAAAAAATTATAGTGAAAAAATTTCCCACGCTTTCAACAATGAAGAAATCTTAAAATAAGAAACTTTTCCCGCAACAATGAAAAATTCGTCTTTAAGTCTTACTTTTTCAGTTGATATTTTGACAAATTTATTTGTAATTATAATAGAATTTAACTGTAATGGAAACTTTTTCGCGTTTCCAACAGTGGGAAAATTTTCATTGACAAATATTGATACGCTTTCAACAATGAACAATAATTAAAACATGAAATTGTCTCTATCCTTTAACAATGGAAAAATTTATAGTGACAAATTTTCCCACGCTTTCAACAATGAAGAAATCTTAAAATAAGAATTTTTTCCCGCGACAATGAAAAATTCGAATTTAAGTCGTACTTTTTTAATTGTTATCATAAAAACTTTATTTATAATTATATTAGAAGTTATCTATAATGACAACTTTCCAGCGCTTCCAACAATAGAAAAAATTAAAAATTCCATTGACAAATATTGATACGCTTTCAACAATGGACAACAGTTAAAACATAAAAATGTCCCTATCCTTTAACAATGGGAAAATTTATAGTGAAAAATTTCCCCACGCTTTCAACAATGAAGAAATCTTAAAATAAGAATTTTTTCCCGCAACATTGAAAAATTCGACTTTAAGTCTTCCTTTTTCAAATGGCCCCACCAGTGGCTGAGAGGTTCTGCTCTCGAAGCTGGTAGACGGAAGAAATTGGGTTCTATCCCAATCGCGCCCGTCGGCCTAATAGTTCGGAGTTTTCGTGGTTTTCTTCGTGCAGTGGATTTATCCATGCGTAAATACATGTTAGGTTCCCTTAGAGAGACCCCTACGAAGGGCACTCCCCCGGGCCTATATCCAAAGTGTAGATAATTGGCCGTCAATAATCAACTCAACCCAACCCAAACCTTTTTCAAATGTTATTAACACAGATTTATTTATAATTATATTAGAAGTTTTCTATAATGGCAACTTTTCCGCGCTTCCAACAGTGGGAAAATTTTCATTGAAAAATATTGATACGCTTTCAACCATGGACAATAGTTAAAACTTAAAATGTCCCTATTCTTTAACAATGGAACAATTTATAGTGAAAATTTTTCCCACGCTTTCAACAATGAAGAAATCTTAAAATCAGAAACTTTTCCCGCAACAATGAAAAATTCGACTTTAAGTCTTCCTTTTTCAATTGTTATTATGACAATTTTTTTTATAATTATATTAGAAGTTAACTATAATGACATCTTTCCCACGCTTCCAACAATGGAAATAATTCCGTTGACAAATATTGACACGCTCTCAACAATAGACAATTGTTAAAACGTAAAAATGTCCCTATCCTTTAACAATGGGAAAATTTATAGTGACAAATTTTCCCACGCTATCAACAATGAAGAAATCTTAAAATAAGAATTTTTTCCCGCAACAATGAAAAATTCGACTTTCAGTCTTCCTTTTTCAATTGGCCCCTCCAGTGGCTGAGATGTTCTGCTCTCGAAGCTGGTAGATGGGAGGTGCTGGGTTCGATCCCAATCGTGCCCGCCGGCCTAACCTTTCGGAGTTTTCGTTGTTTTCTTCGAGTTGTGGATTTATCCATGCGTAAATACGGGTCGGGTTCCCTTAGAAAGATCCCCACGAAGGGCATTCCTCCCGGTCCTATATCCCAAGTGTAGATAATTGGCCGTCAATAATCAACTCAAGCCAACCCAATCCTTTTTCAAATGTTATTATGACAAATTTATTTATAATTATATGAGAAGTTATCTATAATGGCAACTTTTCCGCGCTTCCAACAGTGGGAAAATTTTCATTGACAAATATTGATACGCTTTCAACAATGGACAATAATTAAAAAATGAAATTGTCCCTATCCTTTAAAATTGGAAAAATTTATAGTGACAAATTTTCCCACGCTTTCAACAATGAAGAAATCTTAAAATAAGAAAATTTTCCCGCAACAATTTAAAATTCGACTTTAAGTCATCCTTTTTCAATTGTTCTTATGACAAATTTATTTATAATTATATTAAATGTTATCTATAATGACAACTTTCCCGCGCTTCCGACTATGGAACACTTTTCATTGACAAATTTGAAGTTACAAATATTGATACGCTTTCAACAATGGATAATCTTTAAAACGTGAAAAGGTCCCTATCCTTTAACAATTGAAAAATTTATAGTGACAAATTTTCCCACGATTTCAACAATGAAGAAATTTTAAAATATAAAATTTTTCCCGCAACAATGAAAAATTCGACTTTACATCATACTTTTCCAATTGTTATCATAAAATCTTTATTTATAATTATATTAGAAGTTGTCTATAATGACAACTTTCCCGCACTTCAAAAATTGAAAAAAATCCATTGACAAATATTGATACGCTTTCAACAATGGACACTCATTAAAACATGAAATTTTCCCTATCCTTTAACAACGAAAAAATTCATAGTGACAAATTTTCTCATGCTTAAAAACAATGAAGAAATCTTAAAATAAGAAATTTTTCCCGAAACAATGAAAAATTCGACTTTAAGACTTCCTTTTTCAATTGTTATTATGAAAAGATTATTTATAATTATATTAGAAGTTATCTATAATGACAACATTCCTGCGCGTCCAACAATGGAACACTTTTCATTGACAAATATTGATACGCTTTCAACAATCTACAATCTTTAAAACGTGAAAATGTCCCTATCCTTGTGCAATGGAAAAATTTATAGTGACAAATTTTCCCAAGCTTTCAACAATGAAGAAATCTTAAAATAAGAAATTTTTATCGCAACAATGAAAAATAGAAGTTTAATTCTTTCTTTTTCAATTGTTATTCTGAAAAATTTATTGATAATTATATTAAAAGTTATCTATATGACAACTTTCCAGCACTTCCAACAATGGAAAAAATTCCATTGAAAAATATTGATATGCTTTTAACTATGGACAGTATTTAAAGCGTGAAAATGTCCCTATCTTTTAACAATGGAAAAAATTATAGTTAAAAATTTTCCCAATATTTCAACAATGAAGAAATTTTAAAATAAGAAACTTTTCCCGCAACAATAAAAATTTTACTTCAAGTCTTCCTTTTTCAATTGTTATTATGACAAATTCATTTATAATTATATTAGAAGTTATCTATAATGAAAACTTTCACGCGCTTCCAACAATGGAACACTTTTCATTGACAAATATTGATTCGCTTTCAACAGTCTACAATCTTTAAAACGTGAAAATGTCCCTATACTTGAACAATGGAAAAATTTATAGTGACAAATTTTCCCAGACTTTCAACAATGAAGAAATCTTAAAATAAGAAATTTTTATCGCAACAATGAAAAATAGAAGTTTAAGTCTTTCTTTTTCAATTGTTATTGTGACAAATTTATTGATAATTATATTAAAAGTTATCTATATAACAACTTTCCAGCACTTCCAACAATGGAAAAAATTTCATTGACAAATATTGATACGCTTTTAACTATGGACAGTATTTAAAGCGTGAAAATGTCCGTATCCTTTAACCATGGAAAAATTTATAGTGAAAAAATTTCCGAAGATTTCAACAATGAAGAAATTTTAAAGTAAGAAACTTTTCCCGCAACAATGAAAAATTCGACTTTCAGTCATCCTTTTTCAATTGTTATTATGAAAAATTTATTTATAATTATATTAGAAGTTATGTATAATATCTACTTTTCCGTGCTTTCAACAATGAAAAAAATTCCATTTACAAATATTGATACCGTTTCAACAATGGACAACATTTATAACGTGAAAATGTCCCTAACCTTTAACAATGGAAAAAATTACAATGAAAATTTTTCCCACGCTTTCAACAATAAAGAAATTTTAAAATAAGAAACTTTTCCCGCAAAAATAAAAATTTTTCTTCAAGTCTTCCTTTTTCAATTGTTATTATAACAAATTCATTTATAATTATATTAGAAGTTATCTATAATGACAACTTTCCCGCGCTTCCAAAAATAGAAAAAATTCCATTGACAAATATGGATAATCTTTCAACAATGGACAATAATTAAAATGTAAAAATGTTCCTATGCTTTAACAATGGAGAAATTTATAGTGACAAATTTTCCCACGCTTTCAACAATGAAGAAATCTTAAAATAAGAATTTTTTCCCGCAACAATGAAAAATTCGACTTTAAGTCTTCCTTTTTCAAATGGCCCCACCAGTGGCTGAGAGGTTCGGAAGCTGGATAGACGGGAGAAACTGGGTTCGATGCCAATCGCGCCCGTCGGCCTAATCTTTCGGAGTTTCTGTGGTTTTCTTCGAGTCGTGGATTTATCCATGCGTAAATACGGGTCGGGTTCCCTCAGAAAGATCCCCACGAAGGGCACTCCCCCCGGTCCTGTATCCCAAGTGTAGATAATTGGCCGTCAATAATCAACTCAACCCAACCCAACTCTTTTTCAAATGTTATTATGGCAAATTTATTTATAATTATATGAGAAGTTATCTATAATGGCAACTTTTCCGCGCTTCCAACAGTGGGAAAATTTTCATTGACAAATATTGATACTCTTTCAACCATGGACAATAGTTAAAACTTAAAATGTCCCTACTCTTTAACAATGGAAAAAATTATAGTGAAAAATTTCCCACGCTTTCAACAATGAAGAAATCTTAAAATAAGAAACTTTTCCCGCAACAATGAAAAATTCGTCTTTAAGTCTTACTTTTTCAGTTGATATTTTGACAAATTTATTTGTAATTATAATAGAATTTAACTGTAATGGAAACTTTTTCGCGTTTCCAACAGTGGGAAAATTTTCATTGACAAATATTGATACGCTTTCAACAATGGACAATAATTAAAACATGAAATTGTCTCTATCCTTTAACAATGGAAAAATTTATAGTGACAAATTTTCCCAAGTTTTCAACAATGAAGAAATCTTAAAATAAGAATTTTTTCCCGCAACAATGAAAAATTCGAATTTAAGTCGTACTTTTTCAATTGTTATCATAAAAACTTTATTTATAATTATATTAGAAATTATCTATAATGACAATTTTCCAGCGCTTCCAACAATAGAAAAAATTAAAAATTCCATTGACAAATATTGATACGCTTTCAACAATGGACAACAGTTAAAACATAAAAATGTCCCTATCCTTTAAAAATGGGAAAATTTATAGTGACAAATTTTCCCACGCTTTCAACAATGAAGAAATCTTAAAATATAAAATTTTTCCCTCAACAATGAAAAATTCGACTTTAAATCATACTTTTCCAATTGTTATCATAAAAATTTTATTTATAATTATATTAGAAGTTGTCTATAATGACAACTTTCCCGCGCTTCAAAAATTGAAAAAAATCCATTGACAAATATTGATACGCTTTCAACAAGGGACACTCGTTAAAACATGAAATTTTCCCTATCCTTTAACAACGAAAAAATTCATAGTGACAAATTTTCTCATGCTTAAAAACAATGAAGAAATCTTAAAATAAGAAATCTTTCCCGAAACAATGAAAAATTCGACTTTAAGACTTCCTTTTTCAATTGTTATTATGAAAAGATTATTTATAATTATATTAGAAGTTATCTATAATGACAACATTCCTGCGCGTCCAACAGTGGAACACTTTTCATTGACAAATATTGATACGCTTTCAACAATCTACAATCTTTAAAACGTGAAACTGTCCCTATCCTTGAACAATGGAAAAATTTATAGTGACAAATTTTCCCAAGCTTTCAACAATGAAGAAATCTTAAAATAAGAAATTTTTATCGCAACAATGAAAAATAGAAGTTTAATTCTTTCTTTTTCAATTGTTATTATGAAAAATTTATTGATAATTATATTAAAAGATATCTATATGTCAACTTTCCAGCACTTCCAACAATGGAAAAAATTCCATTGACAAATATTGATATGCTTTTAACTATTTAAAGTGTGAAAATGTCCCTATCTTTTAACAATGGAAATATTTATAGTTGAAATTTTTCCCAATATTTCAACAATGAAGAAATTTTAAAATAAGAAACTTTTCCCGCAACAATGAAAAATTCGACTTTAAGTCATCCTTTTTCAATTGTTATTATGAAAAATTTCTTTATAATTATATAAGAAGTTACCTATAATGACTACTTTTCTGCGCTTTCAACAATGAAAAAAATTCCATTTACAAATATTGATACTGTTTCAACAATGGACAACATTTAAAATGTGAAAATGTCCCTATGCTTTAACAATGGAAAAATTTACAATGATAATTTTTCCCACGCTTTCAACAATGAAGAAATTTTAAAATAAGAAACTTTTCCCGCAAAAATAAAAATTTTACTTCATGTCTTCCTTTTTCAATTGTTATTATGACAAATTGATTTATAATTATATTAGAAGTTATCTATAATGACAACTTTCCCGCGCTTCCAACAATGGAACACTTTTCATTGACAAATATTGATTCGCTTTCAACAGTCTACAATCTTTAAAACGTGAAAATGTCCCTATACTTGAACAATGGAAAAATTTATAGTGACAAATTTTCCCAGACTTTCAACAATGAAGAATTCTTAAAATAAGAAATTTTTATCGCAACAATGAAAAATAGAAGTTTAAGTCTTTCTTTTTCAATTGTTATTGTGACAAATTTATTGACAATTATATTAAAAGTTATCTATATAACAACTTTCCAGCACTTCCAACAATGGAAAAAATTTCATTGACAAATATTGATACGCTTTTAACTATGGACAGTATTTAAAGCGTGAAAATGTCCGTATCCTTTAACCATGGAAAAATTTATAGTGAAAAAATTTCCGAAGATTTCAACAATGAAGAAATTTTCAAGTAAGAAACTTTTCCCGCAACAATGAAAAATTCGATTTTAAGTCATCCTTTTTCAATTGTTATTATGAAAAATTTATTTATAATTATATTAGAAGTTATCTATAATGTCTACTTTTCCGTGCTTCCAACACTGAAAAAAATTCCATTGACAAATATGGATAATCTTTCAACAATGGACAATAATTAAAATGTAAAAATGTTCCTGTGCTTTAACAATGGAGAAATTTATAGTGACAAATTTTCCCACGCTTTCAAAAATAAAGAAATTTTAAAATAAGAAACTTTTCCCGCAAAAATAAAAATTTTTCTTCAAGTCTTCCTTTTTCAATTGTTATTATAACAAATTCATTTATAATTATATTAGAAGTTATCTATAATGAAACTTTCCCGCGCTTCCAAAAATCGAAAAAATTCCATTGACAAATATGGATAATCTTTCAACAATGGACAATAATTAAAATGTAAAAATGTTCCTATGCTTTAACAATGGAGAAATTTATAGTGACAAATTTTCCCACGCTTTCAACAATGAAGAAATCTTAAAATAAGAATTTTTTCCCGCAACAATGAAAAATTCGACTTTAAGTCTTCCTTTTTCAAATGGCCCCACCAGTGGCTGAGAGGTTCGGAAGCTGGATAGACGGGAGAAACTGGGTTCGATGCCAATGGCGCCCGTCGGCCTAATCTTTCGGAGTTTTCGTGGTTTTCTTCGAGTCATGGATTTATCCATGCGTAAATACGGGTCGGGTTCCCTCAGAAAGATCCCCACGAAGGGCACTCCCCCCGGTCCTGTATCCCAAGTGTAGATAATTGGCCGTCAATAATCAACTCTACCCAACCCAACACTTTTTCAAATGTTATTATGGCAAATTTATTTAT
Source organism: Maratus michaelseni (assembly GCA_963931845.1). Lineage (NCBI taxonomy): Eukaryota > Metazoa > Arthropoda > Arachnida > Araneae > Salticidae > Maratus > Maratus michaelseni. Next base: position 320,872,899 of record OZ007596.1, on the reverse strand, counting down.
AACTATATGAGAAGTTATCTATAATGGCAACTTTTCCGCGCTTCCAACAGTGGGAAAATTTTCATTGACAAATATTGATACGCTTTCAACCATGGATGTCCCTATTCTTTAACAATGGAAAAAATTATAGTGAAAAAATTTCCCACGCTTTCAACAATGAAGAAATCTTAAAATAAGAAACTTTTCCCGCAACAATGAAAAATTCGTCTTTAAGTCTTACTTTTTCAGTTGATATTTTGACAAATTTATTTGTAATTATAATAGAATTTAACTGTAATGGAAACTTTTTCGCGTTTCCAACAGTGGGAAAATTTTCATTGACAAATATTGATACGCTTTCAACAATGAACAATAATTAAAACATGAAATTGTCTCTATCCTTTAACAATGGAAAAATTTATAGTGACAAATTTTCCCACGCTTTCAACAATGAAGAAATCTTAAAATAAGAATTTTTTCCCGCGACAATGAAAAATTCGAATTTAAGTCGTACTTTTTTAATTGTTATCATAAAAACTTTATTTATAATTATATTAGAAGTTATCTATAATGACAACTTTCCAGCGCTTCCAACAATAGAAAAAATTAAAAATTCCATTGACAAATATTGATACGCTTTCAACAATGGACAACAGTTAAAACATAAAAATGTCCCTATCCTTTAACAATGGGAAAATTTATAGTGAAAAATTTCCCCACGCTTTCAACAATGAAGAAATCTTAAAATAAGAATTTTTTCCCGCAACATTGAAAAATTCGACTTTAAGTCTTCCTTTTTCAAATGGCCCCACCAGTGGCTGAGAGGTTCTGCTCTCGAAGCTGGTAGACGGAAGAAATTGGGTTCTATCCCAATCGCGCCCGTCGGCCTAATAGTTCGGAGTTTTCGTGGTTTTCTTCGTGCAGTGGATTTATCCATGCGTAAATACATGTTAGGTTCCCTTAGAGAGACCCCTACGAAGGGCACTCCCCCGGGCCTATATCCAAAGTGTAGATAATTGGCCGTCAATAATCAACTCAACCCAACCCAAACCTTTTTCAAATGTTATTAACACAGATTTATTTATAATTATATTAGAAGTTTTCTATAATGGCAACTTTTCCGCGCTTCCAACAGTGGGAAAATTTTCATTGAAAAATATTGATACGCTTTCAACCATGGACAATAGTTAAAACTTAAAATGTCCCTATTCTTTAACAATGGAACAATTTATAGTGAAAATTTTTCCCACGCTTTCAACAATGAAGAAATCTTAAAATCAGAAACTTTTCCCGCAACAATGAAAAATTCGACTTTAAGTCTTCCTTTTTCAATTGTTATTATGACAATTTTTTTTATAATTATATTAGAAGTTAACTATAATGACATCTTTCCCACGCTTCCAACAATGGAAATAATTCCGTTGACAAATATTGACACGCTCTCAACAATAGACAATTGTTAAAACGTAAAAATGTCCCTATCCTTTAACAATGGGAAAATTTATAGTGACAAATTTTCCCACGCTATCAACAATGAAGAAATCTTAAAATAAGAATTTTTTCCCGCAACAATGAAAAATTCGACTTTCAGTCTTCCTTTTTCAATTGGCCCCTCCAGTGGCTGAGATGTTCTGCTCTCGAAGCTGGTAGATGGGAGGTGCTGGGTTCGATCCCAATCGTGCCCGCCGGCCTAACCTTTCGGAGTTTTCGTTGTTTTCTTCGAGTTGTGGATTTATCCATGCGTAAATACGGGTCGGGTTCCCTTAGAAAGATCCCCACGAAGGGCATTCCTCCCGGTCCTATATCCCAAGTGTAGATAATTGGCCGTCAATAATCAACTCAAGCCAACCCAATCCTTTTTCAAATGTTATTATGACAAATTTATTTATAATTATATGAGAAGTTATCTATAATGGCAACTTTTCCGCGCTTCCAACAGTGGGAAAATTTTCATTGACAAATATTGATACGCTTTCAACAATGGACAATAATTAAAAAATGAAATTGTCCCTATCCTTTAAAATTGGAAAAATTTATAGTGACAAATTTTCCCACGCTTTCAACAATGAAGAAATCTTAAAATAAGAAAATTTTCCCGCAACAATTTAAAATTCGACTTTAAGTCATCCTTTTTCAATTGTTCTTATGACAAATTTATTTATAATTATATTAAATGTTATCTATAATGACAACTTTCCCGCGCTTCCGACTATGGAACACTTTTCATTGACAAATTTGAAGTTACAAATATTGATACGCTTTCAACAATGGATAATCTTTAAAACGTGAAAAGGTCCCTATCCTTTAACAATTGAAAAATTTATAGTGACAAATTTTCCCACGATTTCAACAATGAAGAAATTTTAAAATATAAAATTTTTCCCGCAACAATGAAAAATTCGACTTTACATCATACTTTTCCAATTGTTATCATAAAATCTTTATTTATAATTATATTAGAAGTTGTCTATAATGACAACTTTCCCGCACTTCAAAAATTGAAAAAAATCCATTGACAAATATTGATACGCTTTCAACAATGGACACTCATTAAAACATGAAATTTTCCCTATCCTTTAACAACGAAAAAATTCATAGTGACAAATTTTCTCATGCTTAAAAACAATGAAGAAATCTTAAAATAAGAAATTTTTCCCGAAACAATGAAAAATTCGACTTTAAGACTTCCTTTTTCAATTGTTATTATGAAAAGATTATTTATAATTATATTAGAAGTTATCTATAATGACAACATTCCTGCGCGTCCAACAATGGAACACTTTTCATTGACAAATATTGATACGCTTTCAACAATCTACAATCTTTAAAACGTGAAAATGTCCCTATCCTTGTGCAATGGAAAAATTTATAGTGACAAATTTTCCCAAGCTTTCAACAATGAAGAAATCTTAAAATAAGAAATTTTTATCGCAACAATGAAAAATAGAAGTTTAATTCTTTCTTTTTCAATTGTTATTCTGAAAAATTTATTGATAATTATATTAAAAGTTATCTATATGACAACTTTCCAGCACTTCCAACAATGGAAAAAATTCCATTGAAAAATATTGATATGCTTTTAACTATGGACAGTATTTAAAGCGTGAAAATGTCCCTATCTTTTAACAATGGAAAAAATTATAGTTAAAAATTTTCCCAATATTTCAACAATGAAGAAATTTTAAAATAAGAAACTTTTCCCGCAACAATAAAAATTTTACTTCAAGTCTTCCTTTTTCAATTGTTATTATGACAAATTCATTTATAATTATATTAGAAGTTATCTATAATGAAAACTTTCACGCGCTTCCAACAATGGAACACTTTTCATTGACAAATATTGATTCGCTTTCAACAGTCTACAATCTTTAAAACGTGAAAATGTCCCTATACTTGAACAATGGAAAAATTTATAGTGACAAATTTTCCCAGACTTTCAACAATGAAGAAATCTTAAAATAAGAAATTTTTATCGCAACAATGAAAAATAGAAGTTTAAGTCTTTCTTTTTCAATTGTTATTGTGACAAATTTATTGATAATTATATTAAAAGTTATCTATATAACAACTTTCCAGCACTTCCAACAATGGAAAAAATTTCATTGACAAATATTGATACGCTTTTAACTATGGACAGTATTTAAAGCGTGAAAATGTCCGTATCCTTTAACCATGGAAAAATTTATAGTGAAAAAATTTCCGAAGATTTCAACAATGAAGAAATTTTAAAGTAAGAAACTTTTCCCGCAACAATGAAAAATTCGACTTTCAGTCATCCTTTTTCAATTGTTATTATGAAAAATTTATTTATAATTATATTAGAAGTTATGTATAATATCTACTTTTCCGTGCTTTCAACAATGAAAAAAATTCCATTTACAAATATTGATACCGTTTCAACAATGGACAACATTTATAACGTGAAAATGTCCCTAACCTTTAACAATGGAAAAAATTACAATGAAAATTTTTCCCACGCTTTCAACAATAAAGAAATTTTAAAATAAGAAACTTTTCCCGCAAAAATAAAAATTTTTCTTCAAGTCTTCCTTTTTCAATTGTTATTATAACAAATTCATTTATAATTATATTAGAAGTTATCTATAATGACAACTTTCCCGCGCTTCCAAAAATAGAAAAAATTCCATTGACAAATATGGATAATCTTTCAACAATGGACAATAATTAAAATGTAAAAATGTTCCTATGCTTTAACAATGGAGAAATTTATAGTGACAAATTTTCCCACGCTTTCAACAATGAAGAAATCTTAAAATAAGAATTTTTTCCCGCAACAATGAAAAATTCGACTTTAAGTCTTCCTTTTTCAAATGGCCCCACCAGTGGCTGAGAGGTTCGGAAGCTGGATAGACGGGAGAAACTGGGTTCGATGCCAATCGCGCCCGTCGGCCTAATCTTTCGGAGTTTCTGTGGTTTTCTTCGAGTCGTGGATTTATCCATGCGTAAATACGGGTCGGGTTCCCTCAGAAAGATCCCCACGAAGGGCACTCCCCCCGGTCCTGTATCCCAAGTGTAGATAATTGGCCGTCAATAATCAACTCAACCCAACCCAACTCTTTTTCAAATGTTATTATGGCAAATTTATTTATAATTATATGAGAAGTTATCTATAATGGCAACTTTTCCGCGCTTCCAACAGTGGGAAAATTTTCATTGACAAATATTGATACTCTTTCAACCATGGACAATAGTTAAAACTTAAAATGTCCCTACTCTTTAACAATGGAAAAAATTATAGTGAAAAATTTCCCACGCTTTCAACAATGAAGAAATCTTAAAATAAGAAACTTTTCCCGCAACAATGAAAAATTCGTCTTTAAGTCTTACTTTTTCAGTTGATATTTTGACAAATTTATTTGTAATTATAATAGAATTTAACTGTAATGGAAACTTTTTCGCGTTTCCAACAGTGGGAAAATTTTCATTGACAAATATTGATACGCTTTCAACAATGGACAATAATTAAAACATGAAATTGTCTCTATCCTTTAACAATGGAAAAATTTATAGTGACAAATTTTCCCAAGTTTTCAACAATGAAGAAATCTTAAAATAAGAATTTTTTCCCGCAACAATGAAAAATTCGAATTTAAGTCGTACTTTTTCAATTGTTATCATAAAAACTTTATTTATAATTATATTAGAAATTATCTATAATGACAATTTTCCAGCGCTTCCAACAATAGAAAAAATTAAAAATTCCATTGACAAATATTGATACGCTTTCAACAATGGACAACAGTTAAAACATAAAAATGTCCCTATCCTTTAAAAATGGGAAAATTTATAGTGACAAATTTTCCCACGCTTTCAACAATGAAGAAATCTTAAAATATAAAATTTTTCCCTCAACAATGAAAAATTCGACTTTAAATCATACTTTTCCAATTGTTATCATAAAAATTTTATTTATAATTATATTAGAAGTTGTCTATAATGACAACTTTCCCGCGCTTCAAAAATTGAAAAAAATCCATTGACAAATATTGATACGCTTTCAACAAGGGACACTCGTTAAAACATGAAATTTTCCCTATCCTTTAACAACGAAAAAATTCATAGTGACAAATTTTCTCATGCTTAAAAACAATGAAGAAATCTTAAAATAAGAAATCTTTCCCGAAACAATGAAAAATTCGACTTTAAGACTTCCTTTTTCAATTGTTATTATGAAAAGATTATTTATAATTATATTAGAAGTTATCTATAATGACAACATTCCTGCGCGTCCAACAGTGGAACACTTTTCATTGACAAATATTGATACGCTTTCAACAATCTACAATCTTTAAAACGTGAAACTGTCCCTATCCTTGAACAATGGAAAAATTTATAGTGACAAATTTTCCCAAGCTTTCAACAATGAAGAAATCTTAAAATAAGAAATTTTTATCGCAACAATGAAAAATAGAAGTTTAATTCTTTCTTTTTCAATTGTTATTATGAAAAATTTATTGATAATTATATTAAAAGATATCTATATGTCAACTTTCCAGCACTTCCAACAATGGAAAAAATTCCATTGACAAATATTGATATGCTTTTAACTATTTAAAGTGTGAAAATGTCCCTATCTTTTAACAATGGAAATATTTATAGTTGAAAATTTTCCCAATATTTCAACAATGAAGAAATTTTAAAATAAGAAACTTTTCCCGCAACAATGAAAAATTCGACTTTAAGTCATCCTTTTTCAATTGTTATTATGAAAAATTTCTTTATAATTATATAAGAAGTTACCTATAATGACTACTTTTCTGCGCTTTCAACAATGAAAAAAATTCCATTTACAAATATTGATACTGTTTCAACAATGGACAACATTTAAAATGTGAAAATGTCCCTATGCTTTAACAATGGAAAAATTTACAATGATAATTTTTCCCACGCTTTCAACAATGAAGAAATTTTAAAATAAGAAACTTTTCCCGCAAAAATAAAAATTTTACTTCAAGTCTTCCTTTTTCAATTGTTATTATGACAAATTGATTTATAATTATATTAGAAGTTATCTATAATGACAACTTTCCCGCACTTCCAACAATGGAACACTTTTCATTGACAAATATTGATTCGCTTTCAACAGTCTACAATCTTTAAAACGTGAAAATGTCCCTATACTTGAACAATGGAAAAATTTATAGTGACAAATTTTCCCAGACTTTCAACAATGAAGAATTCTTAAAATAAGAAATTTTTATCGCAACAATGAAAAATAGAAGTTTAAGTCTTTCTTTTTCAATTGTTATTGTGACAAATTTATTGACAATTATATTAAAAGTTATCTATATAACAACTTTCCAGCACTTCCAACAATGGAAAAAATTTCATTGACAAATATTGATACGCTTTTAACTATGGACAGTATTTAAAGCGTGAAAATGTCCGTATCCTTTAACCATGGAAAAATTTATAGTGAAAAAATTTCCGAAGATTTCAACAATGAAGAAATTTTCAAGTAAGAAACTTTTCCCGCAACAATGAAAAATTCGATTTTAAGTCATCCTTTTTCAATTGTTATTATGAAAAATTTATTTATAATTATATTAGAAGTTATCTATAATGTCTACTTTTCCGTGCTTCCAACACTGAAAAAAATTCCATTGACAAATATGGATAATCTTTCAACAATGGACAATAATTAAAATGTAAAAATGTTCCTGTGCTTTAACAATGGAGAAATTTATAGTGACAAATTTTCCCACGCTTTCAAAAATAAAGAAATTTTAAAATAAGAAACTTTTCCCGCAAAAATAAAAATTTTTCTTCAAGTCTTCCTTTTTCAATTGTTATTATAACAAATTCATTTATAATTATATTAGAAGTTATCTATAATGAAACTTTCCCGCGCTTCCAAAAATCGAAAAAATTCCATTGACAAATATGGATAATCTTTCAACAATGGACAATAATTAAAATGTAAAAATGTTCCTATGCTTTAACAATGGAGAAATTTATAGTGACAAATTTTCCCACGCTTTCAACAATGAAGAAATCTTAAAATAAGAATTTTTTCCCGCAACAATGAAAAATTCGACTTTAAGTCTTCCTTTTTCAAATGGCCCCACCAGTGGCTGAGAGGTTCGGAAGCTGGATAGACGGGAGAAACTGGGTTCGATGCCAATGGCGCCCGTCGGCCTAATCTTTCGGAGTTTTCGTGGTTTTCTTCGAGTCATGGATTTATCCATGCGTAAATACGGGTCGGGTTCCCTCAGAAAGATCCCCACGAAGGGCACTCCCCCCGGTCCTGTATCCCAAGTGTAGATAATTGGCCGTCAATAATCAACTCTACCCAACCCAACACTTTTTCAAATGTTATTATGGCAAATTTATTTATAACTATATGAGAAGTTATCTATAATGGCAACTTTTCCGCGCTTCCAACAGTGGGAAAATTTTCATTGACAAATATTGATACGCTTTCAACCATGGATGTCCCTATTCTTTAACAATGGAAAAAATTATAGTGAAAAAATTTCCCACGCTTTCAACAATGAAGAAATCTTAAAATAAGAAACTTTTCCCGCAACAATGAAAAATTCGTCTTTAAGTCTTACTTTTTCAGTTGATATTTTGACAAATTTATTTGTAATTATAATAGAATTTAACTGTAATGGAAACTTTTTCGCGTTTCCAACAGTGGGAAAATTTTCATTGACAAATATTGATACGCTTTCAACAATGAACAATAATTAAAACATGAAATTGTCTCTATCCTTTAACAATGGAAAAATTTATAGTGACAAATTTTCCCACGCTTTCAACAATGAAGAAATCTTAAAATAAGAATTTTTTCCCGCGACAATGAAAAATTCGAATTTAAGTCGTACTTTTTTAATTGTTATCATAAAAACTTTATTTATAATTATATTAGAAGTTATCTATAATGACAACTTTCCAGCGCTTCCAACAATAGAAAAAATTAAAAATTCCATTGACAAATATTGATACGCTTTCAACAATGGACAACAGTTAAAACATAAAAATGTCCCTATCCTTTAACAATGGGAAAATTTATAGTGAAAAATTTCCCCACGCTTTCAACAATGAAGAAATCTTAAAATAAGAATTTTTTCCCGCAACATTGAAAAATTCGACTTTAAGTCTTCCTTTTTCAAATGGCCCCACCAGTGGCTGAGAGGTTCTGCTCTCGAAGCTGGTAGACGGAAGAAATTGGGTTCTATCCCAATCGCGCCCGTCGGCGTAATAGTTCCGAGTTTTCGTGGTTTTCTTCGTGCCGTGGATTTATCCATGCGTAAATACAGGTTAGGTTCCCTTAGAGAGACCCCTACGAAAGGCACTCCCCGGGCCTATATCCAAATTGTAGATAATTGGCCGTCAATAATCAACTCAACCCAACCCAATCCTTTTTCAAATGTTATTATGACAAATTTATTTATAATTATATGAGAAGTTATCTATAATGGCAACTTTTCCGCGCTTCCAACAGTGGTAAAATTTTCATTGACAAATATTGATACGCTTTCAACAATGGACAATAATTAAAAAATGAAATTGTCCCTATCCTTTAAAATTGGAAAAATTTATAGTGACAAATTTTCCCACGCTTTCAACAATGAAGAAATCTTAAAATAAGAAAATTTTCCCGCAACAATTTAAAATTCGACTTTAAGTCATCCTTTTTCAATTGTTCTTATGACAAATTTATTTATAATTATATTAAATGTTATCTATAATGACAACTTTCCCGCGCTTCCGACTATGGAACACTTTTCATTGACAAATTTGAAGTTACAAATATTGATACGCTTTCAACAATGGATAATCTTTAAAACGTGAAAAGGGCCCTATCCTTTAACAATTGAAAAATTTATAGTGACAAATTTTCCCACGATTTCAACAATGAAGAAATTTTAAAATATAAAATTTTTCCCGCAACAATGAAAAATTCGACTTTACATCATACTTTTCCAATTGTTATCATAAAATCTTTATTTATAATTATATTAGAAGTTGTCTATAATGACAACTTTCCCGCACTTCAAAAATTGAAAAAAATCCATTGACAAATATTGATACGCTTTCAACAATGGACACTCATTAAAACATGAAATTTTCCCTATCCTTTAACAACGAAAAAATTCATAGTGACAAATTTTCTCATGCTTAAAAACAATGAAGAAATCTTAAAATAAGAAATTTTTCCCGAAACAATGAAAAATTCGACTTTAAGACTTCCTTTTTCAATTGTTATTATGAAAAGATTATTTATAATTATATTAGAAGTTATCTATAATGACAACATTCCTGCGCGTCCAACAATGGAACACTTTTCATTGACAAATATTGATACGCTTTCAACAATCTACAATCTTTAAAACGTGAAAATGTCCCTATCCTTGTGCAATGGAAAAATTTATAGTGACAAATTTTCCCAAGCTTTCAACAATGAAGAAATCTTAAAATAAGAAATTTTTATCGCAACAATGAAAAATAGAAGTTTAATTCTTTCTTTTTCAATTGTTATTCTGAAAAATTTATTGATAATTATATTAAAAGTTATCTATATGACAACTTTCCAGCACTTCCAACAATGGAAAAAATTCCATTGAAAAATATTGATATGCTTTTAACTATGGACAGTATTTAAAGCGTGAAAATGTCCCTATCTTTTAACAATGGAAAAAATTATAGTTAAAAATTTTCCCAATATTTCAACAATGAAGAAATTTTAAAATAAGAAACTTTTCCCGCAACAATAAAAATTTTACTTCAAGTCTTCCTTTTTCAATTGTTATTATGACAAATTCATTTATAATTATATTAGAAGTTATCTATAATGACAACTTTCACGCGCTTCCAACAATGGAACACTTTTCATTGACAAATATTGATTCGCTTTCAACAGTCTACAATCTTTAAAACGTGAAAATGTCCCTATACTTGAACAATGGAAAAATTTATAGTGACAAATTTTCCCAGACTTTCAACAATGAAGAAATCTTAAAATAAGAAATTTTTATCGCAACAATGAAAAATAGAAGTTTAAGTCTTTCTTTTTCAATTGTTATTGTGACAAATTTATTGATAATTATATTAAAAGTTATCTATATAACAACTTTCCAGCACTTCCAACAATGGAAAAAATTTCATTGACAAATATTGATACGCTTTTAACTATGGACAGTATTTAAAGCGTGAAAATGTCCGTATCCTTTAACCATGGAAAAATTTATAGTGAAAAAATTTCCGAAGATTTCAACAATGAAGAAATTTTAAAGTAAGAAACTTTTCCCGCAACAATGAAAAATTCGACTTTCAGTCATCCTTTTTCAATTGTTATTATGAAAAATTTATTTATAATTATATTAGAAGTTATGTATAATATCTACTTTTCCGTGCTTTCAACAATGAAAAAAATTCCATTTACAAATATTGATACCGTTTCAACAATGGACAACATTTAAAATGTGAAAATGTCCCTATCCTTTAACAATGGAAAAATTTACAATGAAAATTTTTCCCACGCTTTCAACAATGAAGAAATTTTAAAATAAGAAACTTTTCCCGCAAAAATAAAAATTTTTCTTCAAGTCTTCCTTTTTCAATTGTTATTATAACAAATTCATTTATAATTATATTAGAAGTTATCTATAATGACAACTTTCCCGCGCTTCCAAAAATAGAAAAAATTCCATTGACAAATATGGATAATCTTTCAACAATGGACAATAATTAAAATGTAAAAATGTTCCTATGCTTTAACAATGGAGAAATTTATAGTGACAAATTTTCCCACGCTTTCAACAATGAAGAAATCTTAAAATAAGAATTTTTTCCCGCAACAATGAAAAATTCGACTTTAAGTCTTCCTTTTTCAAATGGCCCCACCAGTGGCTGAGAGGTTCGGAAGCTGGATAGACGGGAGAAACTGGGTTCGATGCCAATCGCGCCCGTCGGCCTAATCTTTCGGAGTTTCTGTGGTTTTCTTCGAGTCCTGGATTTATCCATGCGTAAATACGGGTCGGGTTCCCTCAGAAAGATCCCCACGAAGGGCACTCCCCCCGGTCCTGTATCCCAAGTGTAGATAATTGGCCGTCAATAATCAACTCAACCCAACCCAACTCTTTTTCAAATGTTATTATGGCAAATTTATTTATAATTATATGAGAAGTTATCTATAATGGCAACTTTTCCGCGCTTCCAACAGTGGGAAAATTTTCATTGACAAATATTGATACTCTTTCAACCATGGACAATAGTTAAAACTTAAAATGTCCCTACTCTTTAACAATGGAAAAAATTATAGTGAAAAATTTCCCACGCTTTCAACAATGAAGAAATCTTAAAATAAGAAACTTTTCCCGCAACAATGAAAAATTCGTCTTTAAGTCTTACTTTTTCAGTTGATATTTTGACAAATTTATTTGTAATTATAATAGAATTTAACTGTAATGGAAACTTTTTCGCGTTTCCAACAGTGGGAAAATTTTCATTGACAAATATTGATACGCTTTCAACAATGGACAATAATTAAAACATGAAATTGTCTCTATCCTTTAACAATGGAAAAATTTATAGTGACAAATTTTCCCAAGTTTTCAACAATGAAGAAATCTTAAAATAAGAATTTTTTCCCGCAACAATGAAAAATTCGAATCTAAGTCGTACTTTTTCAATTGTTATCATAAAAACTTTATTTATAATTATATTAGAAATTATCTATAATGACAATTTTCCAGCGCTTCCAACAATAGAAAAAATTAAAAATTCCATTGACAAATATTGATACGCTTTCAACAATGGACAACAGTTAAAACATAAAAATGTCCCTATCCTTTAAAAATGGGAAAATTTATAGTGACAAATTTTCCCACGCTTTCAACAATGAAGAAATCTTAAAATATAAAATTTTTCCCTCAACAATGAAAAATTCGACTTTAAATCATACTTTTCCAATTGTTATCATAAAAACTTTATTTATAATTATATTAGAAGTTGTCTATAATGACAACTTTCCCGCGCTTCAAAAATTGAAAAAAATCCATTGACAAATATTGATACGCTTTCAACAAGGGACACTCATTAAAACATGAAATTTTCCCTATCCTTTAACAACGAAAAAATTCATAGTGACAAATTTTCTCATGCTTAAAAACAATGAAGAAATCTTAAAATAAGAAATTTTTCCCGAAACAATGAAAAATTCGACTTTAAGACTTCCTTTTTCAATTGTTATTATGAAAAGATTATTTATAATTATATTAGAAGTTATCTATAATGACAACATTCCTGCGCGTCCAACAATGGAACACTTTTCATTGACAAATATTGATACGCTTTCAACAATCTACAATCTTTAAAACGTGAAACTGTCCCTATCCTTGAACAATGGAAAAATTTATAGTGACAAATTTTCCCAAGCTTTCAACAATGAAGAAATCTTAAAATAAGAAATTTTTATCGCAACAATGAAAAATAGAAATTTAATTCTTTCTTTTTCAATTGTTATTATGAAAAATTTATTGATAATTATATTAAAAGTTATATATGTCAACTTTCCAGCACTTCCAACAATGGAAAAAATTCCATTGACAAATATTGATATGCTTTTAACTATGGACAGTATTTAAAGTGTGAAAATGTCCCTATCTTTTAACAATGGAAATATTTATAGTTAAAAATTTTCCCAATATTTCAACAATGAAGAAATTTTAAAATAAGAAACTTTTCCCGCAACAATGAAAAATTCGACTTTAAGTCATCCTTTTTCAATTGTTATTATGAAAAATTTCTTTATAATTATATGTTACCTATAATGACTACTTTTCTGCGCTTTCAACAATGAAAAAAATTCCATTTACAAATATTGATACCGTTTCAACAATGGACAACATTTAAAATGTGAAAATGTCCCTATCCTTTAACAATGGAAAAATTTACAATGAAAATTTTTCCCACGCTTTCAACAATGAAGAAATTTTAAAATAAGAAACTTTTCCCGCAAAAATAAAAATTTTACTTCAAGTCTTCCTTTTTCAATTGTTATTATGACAAATTCATTTATAATTATATTAGAAGTTATCTATAATGACAACTTTCCCGCGCTTCCAACAATGGAACACTTATCATTGACAAATATTGATTCGCTTTCAACAGTCTACAATCTTTAAAACGTGAAAATGTCCCTATACTTGAACAATGGAAAAATTTATAGTGACAAATTTTCCCAGACTTTCAACAATGAAGAAATCATAAAATAAGAAATTTTTATCGCAACAATGAAAAATTCGACTTTAAGTCTTCCTTTTTCAAATGGCCCCACAGGTGGCTGAGATGTTCTGCTCTCGAAGCTGGTAGATAGGAGGTGCTGGGTTCGATCCCAATCGTGCCCGCCGGCCTAACCTTTCGGAGTTTTCGTTGTTTTCTTCGAGTCGTGGATTTATCCATGCGTAAATACGGGTCGGGTTCCCTTAGAAAGACCCCCACGAAGGGCATTCCCCCCGATCCTATATCCCAAGTGTAGATAATTGGCCGTCAATAATCAACTCAACCCAACCCAACTCTTTTTCAAATGTTATTATGGCAAATTTATTTATAATTATATGAGAAGTTATCTATAATGGCAACTTTTCCGCGCTTCCAACAGTGGGAAAATTTTCATTGACAAATATTGATACGCTTTCAACCATGGAGAATAGTTAAAACTTAAAATGTCCCTACTCTTTAACAATGGAAAAAATTATAGTGAAAAATTTCCCACGCTTTCAACAATGAAGAAATCTTAAAATAAGAAACGTTTCCCGCAACAATTTAAAATTCGACTTTAAGTCATCCTTTTTCAATTGTTCTTATGACAAATTTATTTATAATTATATTAAATGTTATCTATAATGACAACTTTCCCGCGCTTCCAACTATGGAACACTTTTCATTGACAAATTTGAAGTTACAAATATTGATACGCTTTCAACAATGGATAATCTTTAAAACGTGAAAAGGTCCCTATCCTTTAACAATTGAAAAATTTATAGTGACAAATTTTCCCACGCTTTCAACAATGAAGAAATCTTAAAATATAAAATTTTTCCCGCAACAATGAAAAATTCGACTTTAAATCATACTTTTCCAATTGTTATCATAAAAACTTTATTTATAATTATATTAGAAGTTGTCTATAATGAAAACTTTCCCGCTCTTCAAAAATTGAAAAAAATCCATTGACAAATATTGATACGCTTTCAACAAGGGACACTCATTAAAACATGAAATTTTCCCTATCCTTTAACAACGAAAAAATTCATAGTGACAAATTTTCTCATGCTTAAAAACAATGAAGAAATCTTAAAATAAGAAATTTTTCCCGAAACAATGAAAAATTCGACTTTAAGACTTCCTTTTTCAATTGTTATTATGAAAAGATTATTTATAATTATATTAGAAGTTATCTATAATGACAACATTCCTGCGCGTCCAACAATGGAACACTTTTCATTGACAAATATTGATACGCTTTCAACAATCTACAATCTTTAAAACGTGAAACTGTCCCTATCCTTGAACAATGGAAAAATTTATAGTGACAAATTTTCCCAAGCTTTCATCAATGAAGAAATCTTAAAATAAGAAATTTTTATCGCAACAATGAAAAATAGAAGTTTAATTCTTTCTTTTTCAATTGTTATTATGAAAAATTTATTGATAATTATATTAAAAGTTATCTATATCTCAACTTTCCAGCACTTCCAACAATGGAAAAAATTCCATTGACAAATATTGATATGCTTTTAACTATGGACAGTATTTAAAGTGTGAAAATGTCCCTATCTTTTAACAATGGAAATATTTATAGTTAAAAATTTTCCCAATATTTCAACAATGAAGAAATTTTAAAATAAGAAACTTTTCCCGCAACAATGAAAAATTCGACTTTAAGTCATCCTTTTTCAATTGTTATTATGAAAAATTTCTTTATAATTATATTAGAAGTTACCTATAATGACTACTTTTCTGCGCTTTCAACAATGAAAAAAATTCCATTTACAAATATTGATACCGCTTCAACAATGGACAACATTTAAAATGTGAAAATGTCCCTGTCCTTTAACAATGGAAAAATTTACAATGAAAATTTTTCCCACGCTTTCAACAATGAAGAAATTTTAAAATAAGAAACTTTTCCCGCAAAAATAAAAATTTTACTTCAAGTCTTCCTTTTTCAATTGTTATTATGACAAATTCATTTATAATTATATTAGAAGTTATCTATAATGACAACTTTCCCGCGCTTCCAACAATGGAACACTTTTCATTGACAAATATTGATTCGCTTTCAACAGTCTACAATCTTTAAAACGTGAAAATGTCCCTATACTTGAACAATGGAAAAATTTATAGTGACAAATTTTCCCAGACTTTCAACAATGAAGAAATCTTAAAATAAGAAATTATTATCGCAACAATGAAAAATAGAAGTTTAAGTCTTTCTTTTTCAATTGTTATTGTGACAAATTTATTGACAATTATATTAAAAGTTATCTATATAACAACTTTCCAGCACTTCCAACAATGGAAAAAATTTCATTGACAAATATTGATACGCTTTTAACTATGGACAGTATTTAAAGCGTGAAAATGTCCGTATCCTTTAACCATGGAAAAATTTATTGTGAAAAAATTTCCGAAGATTTCAACAATGAAGAAATTTTAAAGTAAGAAACTTTTACCGCAACAATGAAAAATTCGATTTTAAGTCATCCTTTTTCAATTGTTATTATGAAAAATTTATTTATAATTATATTAGAAGTTATCTATAATGTCTAATTTTCCGTGCTTCCAACAATGAAAAAAATTCCATTTACAAATATTGATACCGTTTCAACAATGGACAACATTTAAAATGTGAAAATGTCCCTATCCTTTAATAATGGAAAAATTTGCAATGAAAATTTTTCCCACGCTTTCAACAATGAAGAAATTTTAAAATAAGAAACTTTTCCCGCAAAAATAACAAATTTTCTTCAAGTTTTCCTTTTTCAATTGTTATTATAACAAATTCATTTATAATTATATTAGAAGTTATCTATAATGACAACTTTCCCGCGCTTCCAAAAATAGAAAAAATTCCATTGACAAATATGGATAATCTTTCAACAATGGACAATAATTAAAATGTAAAAATGTTCCTGTGCTTTAACAATGGAGAAATTTATAGTGACAAATTTTCCCACGCTTTCAACAATGAAGAAATCTTAAAATAAGAATTTTTTCCTGCAACAATGAAAAATTCGACTTTAAGTCTTCCTTTTTTAAATGGCCCCACCAGTGGCTGAGAAGTTCGGAAGCTGGATAGACGGGAGAAACTGGGTTCGATGCCAATCGCGCCCGTCGGTCTAATCTTTCGGAATTTTCGTCGTTTTTTTCGAGTCATGGATTTATCCATGCGTAAATACGGGTCGGGTTCCCTCAGAAAGATCCCCACGAAGGGCACTCCCCCCGGTCCTGTATCCCAAGTGTAGATAATTGGCCGTCAATAATCAACTCAACCCAACCCAACTCTTTTTCAGTTGATATTTTGACAAATTTATTTGTAATTATAATAGAATTTAACTGTAATGGAAACTTTTTCGCGTTTCCAACAGTGGGAAAATTTTCATTGACAAATATAGATACGCTTTCAACAATGGACAATAATTAAAACATGAAATTGTCTCTATCCTTTAACAATGAAAAAATTTATAGTGAAAAATTTTCCCACGCTTTCAACAATGAAGAAATTTTAAAATAAGAATTTTTTCCCGCAACAATGAAAAATTCGAATTTAAGTCGTACTTTTTCAATTGTTATCATAAAAACTTTATTTATAATTATATTAGAAGTTATCTATAATGACAATTTTCCAGCGCTTCCAACAATAGAAAAAATTAAAAATTCCATTGACAAATATTGATACGCTTTAAACAATGGACAACAGTTAAAACATAAAAATGTCCCTATCCTTTAACAATGGGAAAATTTATAGTGAAAAATTTCCCCACGCTTTCAACAATGAAGAAATCTTAAAATAAGAATTTTTTCCCGCAACATTGAAAAATTCGACTTTAAATCTTCCTTTTTCAAATGGCCCCACCAGTGGCTGAGAGGTTCTGCTCTCGAAGCTGGTAGACGGAAGAAACTTGGTTCGATCCCAATCGCGCCCGTCGGCCTAATAGTTCGGAGTTTTCGTGGTTTTCTTCGTGCAGTGGATTTATCCATGCGTAAATACAGGTTAGGTTCCCTTAGAGAGACCCCTACGAAAGGCACTCCCCGGGCCTATATCCAAATTGTAGATAATTGGCCGTCAATAATCAACTCAACCCAACCCAACCCTTTTTCAAATGTTATTAACACAAATTTATTTATAATTATATTAGAAGTTTTCTATAATGGCAACTTTTCCGCGCTTCCAACAGTGGGAAAATTTTCATTGAAAAATATTGATACGCTTTCAACCATGGACAATAGTTAAAACTTAAAATGTCCCTATTCTTTAACAATGGAAAAATTTATAGTGAAAAATTTTCCCACGCTTTCAACAATGAAGAAATCTTAAAATCAGAAACTTTTCCCGCAACAATGAAAAATTCGTCTTTAAGTCTTACTTTTTCAGTTGATATTTTGACAAATTTATTTGTAATTATATTAGAATTTAACTGTAATGGCAACTTTTCTGCGTTTCCAACCGTGGAAAAATTTTCATTGACAAATATTGATACGCTTTCAACAATGGACAATAATTAAAAAATGAAATTGTCCCTATCCTTTAACAATGGGAAAATTTATAGTGACAAATTTTCCCACGCTTTCAACAATGAAGAAATCTTAAAATAAGAATTTTTTCCCGCAACAATGAAAAATTCGACTTTCAGTCTTCCTTTTTCAATTGTTCTTATGACAAATTTATTTATAATTAAATTAAATGTTATCTATAATGACAACTTTCCCGCGCATCCAACTATGGAAAAATTTGAAGTGACAAATATTGATACGCTTTCAACAATGGATAATCTTTAAAACGTGAAAAGGTCCCTATCCTTTAACAATTGAAAAATTTATAGTGACAAATTTTCCCACGCTTTCAACAATGAAGAAATCTTAAAATATAAAATTTTTCCCGCAACAATGAAAAATTCGACTTTAAATCATACTTTTCCAATTGTTATCATAAAAACTTTAGTTATAATTATATTAGAAGCTGTCTATAATGACAACTTTCCCGCGCTTCAAAAATTGAAAAAAATCCATTGACAAATATTGATACGCTTTCAACAATGGACAATCATTAAAACATGAAATTTTCCCTATCCTTTAACAACGAAAAAATTCATAGTGACAAATTTTCTCATGCTTAAAAGCAATGAAGAAATCTTAAAATAAGAAATTTTTCCCGAAACAATGAAAAATTCGACTTTAAGACTTCCTTTTTCAATTGTTATTATGAAAAGATTATTTATAATTATATTAGAAGTTATCTATAATGACAACATTCCTGCGCGTCCAACAATGGAACACTTTTCATTGACAAATATTGATACGCTTTCAACAATCTACAATCTTTAAAACGTGAAAATGTCCCTATTCTTGAACAATGGAAAAATTTATAGTGACAAATTTTCCCAAGCTTTCAACAATGAAGAAATCTTAAAATAAGAAACTTTTCTCTCAACAATGAAAAATTCGACTTTAAGTCTTCCTTTTTCATTTGTTATTATGAGAAATTTATTTCTAATTATATTAGAATTTAACTATAATGGCAACTTTCCCGCACTCCCAACAATGGAAAAATTTCCATCGACAAATATTGATACGCTTACATCAATGGACAATATTTAAAGTGTGAAAATGTCCCTATCCTTTAACAATGGAAAAATTTATATTACAAATTTTCCCATGCTGTCAATAATGAAGAAACCTTAAAATATGATATTTATCTCACAACAATGAATAATTCGTCTTTGAGTAATCCTTTTTCAATTGTTATATTAAAAAATGTATTTATAATCATATTAGAAGTTATCTATAATGACAACTTTCTCAAGCTTCCAACAATAGAAAAAATTCCATTGACAAATATTGATACGCTTTCAACAATGGACAGTATTTAAAACGTGTAAATGTCCCTATCTTTTAACAATGGAAAAATTTATAGTGAAAAATTTTCCCACGCTTTCAACAATGAAGAAATCTTAAAATAAGAAAGATTTCACACAACAGTGAAAAATTAGACTTTAAGTTTTCCTTTTTCAATTGGTATTATGACAAATATATGTCGTATTTCCAAGTTCAAATCCGGGATGAAAGGCAGTCGTGCTCGTTGATAAACAGGGTTAGCTATGTGATAGGTTTCCCTTTTAGCTCGCATCAGGCGGCCGTGTGGTATCATCAACAACAACAAGAAAATTCAGTTCATTTTTTTGTCGAAGAACATTTTATTTCCAGTTTAAGACATCTCTTCAGGAAAAATGCTCGTTAGCCAACGCTAAACAAAATAAAATTACAACGTTCCATTATTTTCTAGAATCCGTCCCGATTCTTTTAGCAAACACCAGCGTCAAAAAATTCTCTCCGAATCAGGATGATCGTGTTTTTAAACTAGCTTGCGTAATAATACAGAATACGTCACGTGACCCACTTTTATCGAATCAAAAGGTCTCTTTTGGAACTTTATCAATATTTCCGGTGGATTTATTTTGTCGTAAAATGACTTCCTTACCGCCAAAAACTTTCTACGCCCTTCCAGAATATTCCATAATCTCGTACCAGATGCCTGCCATATCCACAAACGAGCTTATCTGTTTTGAGGCTGTAGCTAAACCGAATTTAATACGTAATAAAAATAATAAGAAGAAAAGAAAATGAATCTTTATAAAAGGGGGGGAAAAAGAAAGAATTAAATTTTTTCGGAAAAATTTATTAGACATTTGATATTTAATAATAGGATAACTTTATGAAATAAGGTTTTTTGAGCGGAATATTTTAAGAGATACGATATTTTAGCATTTAAATAAAAAGTTATAGCAATTTGACCACACGGGAATAATACTAATGAATTTTAATAATGGATTAAAATAAAGATGTTCTATTTAAAGAATAAATTAAAAAAGCTATCGCCATTTTTAGACTAACTACTTTCGAATAAATATTTTTAAGTGGATTAGGACAAATTGACTTTACATATGGATAGTAAAAGGCTATTTTAAGAATGAGAATTAAATAAGCTGGGTTATATACCGAATATTATTGAATGGACAAATTTTATAGAATAATTGCGGAAAAAAATTAAATTTTGTAATATTATCCCCCCTCCCTAAAGATTTTGGATGAAGTTAATAGTTAAGTAACTATAAATTCAGACATATAAATTTAATACTTTAGAAATTTGAATTTTGACTAGTATAAATTTAGAGACTGCCAGCAAGGAGATGGGAAATTTCTGAAGAACTGGAAGACAAAAACAAAAACAAAATAATAGTAATCAATTAAAATTAATAGATAAATAAAAATAAAACTACGAGCATTTCCCCTGTAAATTAATACAAGAAATGGTTACAATCTCACTTACTATTTGTAAGTGCACAAGAAAAATACAATAACAATAAATAATAAATATTAATAAACAAGAAAAACAGGATAATAATAGTAACAGAATTTTGCTTTTACCAAGTTCACAAGCTTTAGAATAAGTAGTCACTAGCAAATTGTTAAAACAAAGTTTAAAAAAAATTTGACTTCATTCAAATTTGAGTTCATTAGATCCAACTGTTTTATTTCAGTCTCTTTCTTGGATCGTGATAAGTCCTCATTTTGTTTTTTAAAAATGATTACTGCAGTCCCTTTCTTACAAATACAGTTTTTATGTAAAGGCTGAAAATAAAGACATTACTCCATGAAAATTTTAAAACTGTAGTCATTCTTACCAATACTTTATAATGACTTTATAATGCTAGCATTTGTCACAACATCTTTCTCTTTCTCTTAAGTATCACAGTAAATTTCTCACATAATAAACAAGTCAAATTATCTCTTGGTCGTTTATCGTACTTGGAATATGTTATCTTTGTTATATTCCTGTGGGATCCCAACATCTTTAACTAATATTTGTCAAACATTTTTTCACTAATAAATAATATAACTCTTCAATAATATAAATAAATGCTATAATAAAATTCAATTCATAAACATAACAATAATAACTTTCAATATAACTAATACTTCTCAACATATGTAGTAATTCATAATATAATTCAATAGTAGAAATAATAATAATATAATAAAATTAGTATAATTTAAGAAAATATCACAGTTTGTTTATTTATTGTTAGGGAAAATATTGGTTGAGGAATAAAATAATTACATAGCAAATAAATAAATTTCTTATTTTTTAATCATATAAGAAAGTATTTTTGCCAGTCGAAAGTATACAAAAAAAATAATTTCTAAATCCAAATAAATTTAAATCTAAATATTTAGAAATTGAACTCTCAACCAGTAGTTCCTTACAATAATTTTTTCCTCTGATACCCTTTTACAAAATTATACTGTTAAGTTATAAGTATTCATCCTAAATGCAGAGAGTTTTTTTTTTTTTTTTTTGGCAAACTTAGAATAAATAAAGACAATAAATAACAAATAAAAGATGTTAATTTTAGCTGAGAAATGGAATACAAAGGCAATTAGTTTAGATACTTAATTTTTCTATTGTCACACCAAAACAATCACTGTAAAATCATATCATCACTATCCAATCATTTATATAATTATAGAAATACTTATAAACGGTTACTATTTGATTATCTATTGAAGTAAATAACATAATATTAAATTTTTGAAACAATTGGTTTAAGAAAAAGTAAATAAAGTAAAAATAGTTTATTTTGATATAGAATTAAAACATTTAATTTCATTTTTCAACATCAATTTGACAATTCCTAAAATCAAAGTACACATCTTATGCCTGCATAAGGTGTCTACTCAACCTCAAAAACTCTCAAAAACAAGTAAATATTTTAGTTGATCAGGCTAAAATATAACCACAATGTTGAAATAAAAGCTGTGACATTTATTTTAAAATTTTTAAGTATTAAACTTTCAAAAATGGGTAATATCTCTGTTGTACACCAAAGACATACCTGATAATGTTGAAACTAGAGTAATAAGAGATATTTAAAGAATTAGAATTTATTCTATTGTTTTCACTTTAGTTTAATTTTGTGATGATGATTGTGATGTCTGTGGTGATTTTGATTGTTGTTTGGGTTGCTCATGAAATAGTCTGAAATTATCTGGTGAAAAATATGGTTGCGAATTGTTCCATGTCTCCAAATTAAGACCATATATACCCTTCTGACAGAAACATAACTGAATTCAAACCTTTCCTATTGAATTTCTTAAGAATTATAAGAATTTGTGAATCCAAATTAAGCATTAACCAGAACATTTATTCAATAAAATACATAAAAATCTCCTAAATTTTATTTATTATTTTTGCTAAATTTAAATTTAATATGTTGCATTAACTACCTTAGAATAATTTTTTTATCATAGTAATAATAATAATAACAATTGTATCATCAGCAAAAAGAACAAGAAGAGCAACATCATCAACAAAATTTTATTTACATACCTCATGAATTTTTTGAATGTAACTTACCTACATTTTCCAATTTCTCTTCTAAATATTTTTATTATTTGTCATCAAGGAAAACATGACTTTATCTTCATATTTATCGTCATCACGTATTAATTCTATCATCACATCATAATTATTCTGAATATTCAATTCTAGTAAATTTATTACTGCTAAGGACTTGGTAAATAATGAACTTATTTTTACCTAAGCCATGGACAAAATGAGGTGAAAAAAAATTCCCCATTGGTGAGCTTAAGATTATTAAAATTCAAATTACCTAATAGAGCAATTCAGCTAGGTTAACATAGTGCTAAATGTCTACATGTTCCAGTAATTTAATTTCTACCTGACCTAGCATTTTATTTAAACTAAAAACTATTAATATTATAACAGCATCAAAAATTTTCAAAGTTTCTAAATTAAATATTTTAGCAAGTTGGTAAGTGCATCATAAATCCTACATTAAATGAAAATAAACAATAACATACTAAAATTAATTTTATATATTCACAGTTTAAATAAACAAAAAAATACTAACACTCTATTTACATATTTACATCATATATAATCTTTCAGTGGCTCATTAATTTACTACAATTCAAACCACCAGTCACTTATTATTCAACATACAGATTTTTTTTCCTCATAATAGCTGTTTTGTAACTTAGGTTTGGCATGGTGCCAGGAATGTTCCCTTAGGATAAAAGTTGTCTCTTTATAAAATACAGATCAGATCTCAGTAACATATTAAAAATAATAGAATTTTTCTTTTAAGAATATCTGTTCTTAAAACATGAAAATATAAAATTATACCGCTGTCTATAACATTACAATGACGTATCACACGAAATCATCAAATAAATTAATTAACCTTAACAACACTTAAATATTTGCAACAGAAATAAATTTTAAGAACAAAAATTTAATCAGTATAACATAGTATATAAAACCCTTAAATTTCAAAGTAGACTATTAAATAAATAAAACATTTTAAATATAACATAAACTAATAAATATCAACATATAAAAATATCAATAAATAAAAATACCAACTTACAGTTATTCTTGAACATATTTCACAGGAAAGTTTCACACATCTAAAAATCTTTAATTTCCTGATAACACAAAAGTTCTGCTTTTTCGCACTCCTTTAAAACCAACACCATGAAGACGCTTATGAAGATGAATAGTATATTCTCTAGCAAAACTTCACTTAGGCCAAATTTTCCTCTTATTTTCTCTTTTAGGCTTGACCATTTTTAATTTATTATAAAGCTACAAAATAGCAACACACCAGACGTGAACGTGCTGTAATGGCGTAGACGTCCTCGTAACATATTTTTCCAATATATGTTATAAGGACTATAATATAATATACGGCAAATTTCACGTTTAAACTACACAAACTTTCTGTTGATCACCAGCTGTTTATCTAATGTCCAATCCTTATCCTGTTCGAATAATTATATTAATGTCGTATTTCCAAGTTCAAATCCGGGATGAAAGGCAGTCGTGCTCGTTGATAAACAGGGTTAGCTATGTGATAGGTTTCCCTTTTAGCTCGCATCAGGCGGCCGTGTGGTATCATCAACAACAACAAGAAAATTCAGTTCATTTTTTTGTCGAAGAACATTTTATTTCCAGTTTAAGACATCTCTTCAGGAAAAATGCTCGTTAGCCAACGCTAAACAAAATAAAATTACAACGTTCCATTATTTTCTAGAATCCGTCCCGATTCTTTTAGCAAACACCAGCGTCAAAAAATTCTCTCCGAATCAGGATGATCGTGTTTTTAAACTAGCTTGCGTAATAATACAGAATACGTCACGTGACCCACTTCTATCGAATCAAAAGGTCTCTTTTGGAACTTTATCAATATTTCCGGTGGATTTATTTTGTCGTAAAATGACTTCCTTACCGCCAAAAACTTTCTACGCCCTTCCAGATTATTCCATAATCTCGTACCAGATGCCTGCCATATCAACAAACGAGCTTATCTGTTTTGAGGCTGTAGCTAAACCGAATTTAATACGTAATAAAAATAATAAGAAGAAAAGAAAATTAATCTTTATAAAAGGGGGAAAAAAAGAGAAAGAATTAAAGTTTTTCGGAAATATTTTAATAGACATTTGATATTTAATAATAGGATAACTTTATGAAATAAGGTTTTTTGAGCGGAATATTTTAAGAGATACGATATTTTAGCATTTAAATAAAAAGTTATAGCAATTTGACCACACGGGAATAATACTAACGAATTTTAATAATGGATTAAAATAAAGATGTTCTATTTAAAGAATAAATTAAAAAAGCTATCGCCATTTTTAGACTAACTACTTTCGAATAAATATTATTAAGTGGATTAGGACAAATTGACTTTACATACGGATAGTAAAAGGCTATTTTAAGAATGAGAATTAAATAAGCTGGGTTATATACCGAATATTATTGAATGGACAAATTTTATACTTTCAACAATCTACAATATTTAAAACGTGAAAATGTCTTTAGCCTTTAGCAATGGAAAAATTTATAGTGACAAATTTTCCGACGCTTTTAACAATGAAGAAATCTTAAAATAAGAAATTTTTATCGTGACAATGAAAAATCAGACTTTAATCTTCCTTTTTCAATTGTTATTATGACAAATTTATTTAAAATTATATTAGAATTTAACTATGATGGAAACTTTCCCGCACTCCCAACAATGGAAAAATTTCCATTGAAAAATATTGATACGCTTTCAACAATCTACAATATTTGGAACGTGAAAATGTCCCTAGCCTTTAACAATTGAAAAATTTATAGTGACAAATTTTCCCACGCTTTCAACAATGAAGAAATCTTAAAATAAGAAATTTTTATCGCAACAATGAAAAATAGAAATTTAAGTCTTTCTTTTTCAATTGTTAATATGACAAATTTATTTATAATTATATTAAAAGTTATCTGTAATGAAAACTTTAAAGTTATCTATAATATATACTTTTTCGCACTTCCAACAATTGAAAATATTCCATTGACAAATATTGATACGCTTTCATCAATGGACAATATTTAAAACGTGAAAATGTCCTTATCTTTTAACAATGGAAAAATGTATAGTGAAAAATTTTCCCACGCTTTCAACAATGAAGAAATCTTAACCCTTTAGGCTTTAGGCCCGTTTTTTTCCCGTATTCCAAATTCTTACGCTCAATCGATGACCCCGGGTTTTCCCGCAAAGGATTTTTGGTCTGCGGAGCGCTGAGCCCGGGTAATTCTATATACCGGTTTTTGATCCTGAATCGCTAGGCCCGTCTTTTCCTCTCAAACCACTCTAGCAAAAAAAGCCAGTTGGCTGTAAAGTTGCAACAACGAAATATTTTAAAGAAAAAGTAGAAAGTTTAAATGGAAAATGAAGAATGTAATTAATATTTTTTAAAATATACTTTAATGAATTATTATGTTTATATTAATTAAATTATGATTACACATTGAGAAACAAATTTAGAAATCTTAAAAATATCATTTAAATGCTCATTTTTTTCCTGTTGTCACGTCTTAAAAGAGAAACACAACAAAATTTATAGTTAAACCAATGAATTTGTCATAATCGGGTTCGTTGTCCATGACAAATTAATGACTCAGAATGAAATATTTTTAGAAAAATCATGAAATGCAGTCATGGAATTACGCATGATTTTCAAGATAAACATTAAATGCGTATAAAAAAATATTCGGTCTATGAATAATTCAGTAGTAAAAATCAAGTAAATTTCAAACACAAAATATTTAGGGAAAAAACAATTTTTATCAATCAAAAATGCATTCTATTCTCTTCAATAACTTTCTTCCATCTCTCCACGAGCTTCATTATTCCTCTTTTATAGAACTCCTGAGACTTTTGGGCAAAGGAGACCTCAAAGTGGTTTTGAGGACGTCCAGAGAAGTGAAGTTCTTCTTATTCGCTGCTCAAACACCATACAAACGAACCATTTTTTAAGTAGATGATCACTGGTGAGGAAAAATGAATTATTTACAATAATATCAGTCTCAAAAAATCGTGGCAAAGCGTGGAGAGACTGCTCAGACGGTCGCAAAGGCTAGATTACACCCAAAGGAAATCATACTCTGATGAGATTGGATTTTTACTCTGATGGGATTGGAAGGGAATCATTTATTATCAGCTGCTACTACCCACCAAACGATTGATTCGACCAGCTACTGCTTAAAACTAAATAAATTAGAGCGAGCAGTCAACCAGGAGCAACCCAATTGGCAAGCAGAAAGGGTATTCCGTTCCACCACGACAATGCCAGACTGCACGATTTTCTGATGATCCGGAAAAAATTATTGCGGCTTGGATAGGATGTTTTGATATACCCACCGTATAGTCAGGATCTTGCACCTTCAGATTATCACTTGTTCCTGACGCTTCAGAACAATTTGAATAACAATAACTTCAGTTCCCTGGACGTCCTCAAAAAATACATGGATGACTTCGGAGGGCTTATGAAGAGATGGCAGAAAGCTATTGAACAGAGTGGAACATATTTGATTAATTAAAATTGTCTTTTTTCCTTAAATATTTTACGTTTGAAATTTACTCGATTTTTGCTACGGAATTATGCATAGACCCAATATTATAAAAAAAAACCTTTTTCCTTTTATACTTATTGATAAATAAGTAGGAATTCATTATAAAATGAATATTAATTACTAAAGTTATAGTCATCATAAGAAATATTAAGGTAAAAAATAGCAAAGAGTTGTTAAAGATGTGAAGAATCCCCAAAAATAAAATTCTCGTATTAAATGGATCTATGATATTTATTAAGAGGATGATAGACTTTTAAAAGAGAAGAGAACGAAAACAGTCCAATTTTAAGAATGAGTACAGAAATCAGTGATTTAATTAATTTTTTTTTGATGAATTACCTAGATTCACTTTCACCCTTTCAAAGTAGTTCTGTAGCTAAAATGTTGAAATGATTGCTTCCACCAGAATTTAAGAACAAATGTATTCTAAAATAAATAAATGCTTTCTTCGCATGTATTATAAAAGTAAATTGTCTTTCAAATATTCTGGTGCAATTTCCACAGATAAAAATTAAGTAGTATGGGTAATATACCACCTCCCTTCAAATGATTAAATCAGTCTTAGTACAATTCTAATCTAATCAAGTTTTTAATTATTTTTATGCAGTTTAACAATGCCACCTGTAATCAATTGTTAAAATATCCCTTGCTCACTAATTCCTTTAAAATTCCTGCAGCATATGAAATGCTGTTTTTTTTTAATAAATGGCATGGAAATTGAGCATCTATTAGTAAAACAAAGACATATTACCAAAGTTAGAGTAATCAAAGCCAAAAATCGAGAAACAAAACTTGCCTAACATGCATCAGAAAATTGCTATAACGTTAGTAACAATTATGGTATATTAAAAGGAATGCACAAATGTATGCATTTTTATGAGCTCAGACTATATTAAAGTTATTATTGGTTTTCTGTTATTTAGAAATCGTATGTCACTTTTTTAAATACGCATTTTTATGAATTAATTTTTTTAAATTAAAATGTTTTCCTTGTAAATAAAAGTTATATTTTTGATTCCAGGACCTACTCCATGTACATAGGAAATACTTGTTTCAGGTCGGTCATAATTTATAAAGTTTTTAGATTAAAAAAAATTCTTAAATGTCTACCAAATTATTTTTTATGGCCACCATCCGTTTAAAGAAAAGTATTTTCCAAAATCTCAAACTGACGATCACGTTACAACTAAAGCTCTTTCTTAAGTTCTTTAATCATCCAAAAGCGTAAACAAGAGAAAGACATAAAACTCATATACAATGACGCTTATAAGTCGTCCGCAGATTTGTTTTGAAAGTTTTTTCCTTTCTATATTGAAATGTGCAGTTTATTTAGGATAGAATAAAACTTACAGAATCAGATCAAAAACAGCTAATACTGAAGTAACTTTCTTTTCAGTAACTTGAAACGATTTCAATAATTATTAAAATAGTTTTGGACATAACTAAACAATAAATGGATTTTTCAGAAACAAAAAAAATATATAAAATTCAAAAGTTGTGCTTTTTTGTGAGAAAATGTTCTTGAGTATTCTACTACTAACACTACTGAGAAAATTGTTTTTGCAGAGAAGCATAACGATCAAATTATAGCTAATTGTTAATAGCAGAGAAATATAAAATATTGAAATTTCTTCCGGAGTTTTCAAGTAAAAGGCATGTGTCGATATCAGCTGCTTTCCATAACATTTTGCAACAGTTGTTGCCACATAATTCGTTTGCCTGAAAAAAAGGTCAATTATGCGTGAACACAATTATCTATTTAAAGGGATTAAAACAATGGCTGCAGTATGTTGTTCATTCTAATTGATATTTATTAAACAAAAGTACAACAACGTACACAGTTATACATATATAGTTAGGTTATTATTTATCTATATATAAATAACACAGGGGGTTTCGCACAAACAAGACAATTTCCACTAAATTTATTTTAAAATTATAACATACACAAAATTAACAGCAAATAAGCAAAATATTCTAGAGTATCTAGGCAAAATATTCCAGCAAAATATGTTAAAGATCTCTGGTATAAAATGTTTGATAAATGTGAACGGAGTTGAAAAATGATTAAAAAACCCCTAACTTAAAAAAGGAAAACACAAATTTAATATTAAACAATAAAATTCAGCTATTGAAATTATGAAGAATTTAACTGGGTTCATTTATGTAAAGATGGAATTTTGTAATAGGCTTTCTCATAGGCTAGATTTATATAAAGAAAAACATGTACACAGGATGTTTCTGATGACAATACAACATTTTAAAGTTTTAAATAATTATTAATAAATTAGTTGTAACAAATTTTCCCTTTTAACATAATAATCTATTTAAATGAAATAAAACAAAAGCTGAAAAATTATTAGCATGTTTTTCTTCTTTCCAAATATTTATTAAACCAAAACAACAACATTAAACAACAACAACATACTTAGTTATAAATGCATACACGTACATAGCTAGATTTTATTACTTAGTTATATACATATAACACACAGATATTCTCACAAAGAAGAAAAATTTCTCTAAATTTATTTAAAAGTAATAACATACATAAAATTAACAGAAAATAATGCTGCTAATTGTCCAAAACTGCTGTTAAAAACCTTCGGAATAAAATGTTTGATTAGTATGAACGAAGTTAAAAAAAATATGTGTATGTGATTAGAAAAACACCTAACTTAAAAAAGCATCAGAAATTTAATGTGAAACAATAAAATGGAGCTACTAAGAGTATGAAGAATGGAAAAAATTATTAAACTAAAAATTAAAATTGAAGTTGATTTTTCATATAATCTTTTCTTAAACTAATCTTCAAAGATGAAAATGCATTTCTGTACAGTGTATGATATTGAAATCCACAAACCGATGATGGAGATCTAAAGGCAGACGGTTGACAAGAGGAAAATATGTTTAGTATCTTACAATTTATTTACACTAACGGATAACAGTTTAAAATCCTGAGTGGGATTGCTACACACTTTTATTTAACTTAACTTGGTTCATTTATGTAAAGATGGAATTTTGTAATTGATGACTTCCTGATAGGTTAGATTTATAAAAATAAATATGTACACAGATGACACTACAGCATTTTAACTCTTTGGGCGTTTTTTCCCGTATTCCAAATTCTTACGCGCAATCGCTAAGCCCGGGTTTTCTCCCAAAAGACTTTTTGTCTGTGAAACGCTGAGTCCAGGTTTTTCTATGTACCAGTTTTTGATCGTGAATTGGTAAGCCCATCTTTTCCTAACTCTTGTTTCCCCTCTAGTAATCTGGTTGATTGACGTATGGATCGGGCACTGAATAATAGGTTCTGACAACAATTATTTGCATTCACTTTACAAGTCATTCTTTCATTTGAAAGATGTTATTGATCTTTAGTAGAATACATCTTGGTTCCAAGGGTGTCTTTTTGAAAAAAAATAATAAATCAGTAGTTACATGGAATAATCTTTAAGTGGTGGAATAATAAATGTAACTTTTCTTTTCTTAAGTAGGAAAAACAAGCGAAAATTTAATTAAGAAAGTATTATATAACTATGTAAAAAATATAATATAGAATACGAAATTATTTTTGAGTATTCCAATTACGTCTATATGAATAAATGCTAATTAACAATTCTATTTTAAATTGTATTATTTGTATTACAGCAAATTGTATTATTTTTTATGTTTTGTATAAAATAGGATAATATGAGCACATTTTCGCATAGTTATATTTCTCTTTAATAATACACGCACGCAGACCACACATATATAATATACATATATTTTTATATATAACGAAAATCTGAATTAGTCGTTCCAAAAAGTTGGTAATTGGACACTTGTTCTAAAAATAGATTTTAGTGGTAATTAACTGTTAATTTTTGCTTCGTAATTAATCTATAAACTCATTAAGTTTAGCGCCGTGTTTATGACAACTAGGTGTGCAATTTATAGAAATTGTAGCGCACTTTATGTAATTAAACTTTTAATCTCTATTTTAAATGAAAATGCAAAATGCAATCTAAATCCTATGAAAATCTTATGCATTACTAGAGTCATTTTCTTTTTTTTTCTTTTCTTTTTGAAAGTAAACAATTATAATACAAATAGTTTTCATATGCGTCGCAAAAAGAATTAATAATTTATTTTTTGATTGGTGACATTTTTTCATAAAAACCTGTTTAAATAAAATTAACAAAATCTGTTTCATTAAAACTGTTTAAATTTAAATATTGGAGTTTACCTAAAATTTTTCAATATAGTATTAATTCTTTGCTTTCTATGTGCATAATTGCCAAAGCCTATGAAATACATACATGAAAATATTAAATTGTTTCGAATAAAATTAGAAAAATATTCTCAATTATTGTATTTAGACTAATCCCCCTTTACGACATTTTCTATGCTTATAATTTACAAAAGTTAAATTTGAACAAAATAAATTATTTAAACTTCTGTATAATAAATTAATATCTCAAGGTTTTTTTGTTTTTTTTATGTAGCTTCTAAGTATTTTCAGAAGTTGGTGCGACTGATGCCATATATGTATAAAAGTTTTAGCTTTTCAAGTTGATATTGTTTTAAGGAACTACACATGTCTAACCTTTGAACAAATTTTCTAGGATACAGTTATTAAAATTCGCTTCATATTATTACGACTAAAGCATAATTTGAAATAATGTATAATTTTAATTCAAAGTCTTATAAGTACAATACTAAAAATTGCAATTTAAGTAATGTAATTGTATTTTTAATATTGCATTGTATAGTGTTATTATTCGTGCCATGTAAATGTAATCTAAAAAATGTAATTTATTTGTAATCTAAATAAGTCTTTGTTAATAATAACTTCTTTAAGTCCTTTTGCTAAATTTTTAGTTTCTGGTGAATGCCTTTTGTTTGCAAATTACGCATTTAAAAACCTAACAAAATAAAAATAATTAATGAAGAGTATGTTTATATGTAATAGAATTTAGTGAATGGACCTATTTTATAAAGAGGAATTTAATGATGAGGCCTGTTTTAGTAAAAGAAAATTTGTGAAGTGTCCTGTTTTATTAAGAAAAATTTTGTGAAGGCGCCTGCCTTAATAAATAGATTTTTGTGAAGAATCCTTTTTTATTAAATCGATTTTATTGAAGGGTCCCTACATAGGCGCTAAATTTTACCTGGATTGACCCCTGTACTGTAATCAAGAAAACATAATGCTACCTGTAATATTGTAGTTCATACAATGTAAATGTAATTCAAATTATTAATTTATTAACTTTCTTTTTCATTTTGAAGAAGAAGAAAGAGCTCAATAAGTGATAAAATGAGAAAATTAGAGAAAAATCGTGCGAATGCTAAGATTAAAAATTCAATTGGAAAGTTAGCATAAAAATATATAAGAAAGTAAATATAATAATAAGTAATAAGGCAAAATAACTATTATGTTCAAATTCATGTATAATACAGAGAAATTTTTGTGTAGTACAGTGAAGCTTATACTACAGTGAAAAGTTAACTAAAAAACAAAAACTTTAGAATTTACTGCCCTAGACGGAATTTACCTTATATTATGTATGAATTTGAACATAGCAAAAAACTGTGCATTTTTATCAGAGTTAATTTGATGATGGGTACAAAGAATTAAACGATAAGTACATAGATACACTATTATTTTTTCTGAATCATACTGACTGGTAAAGATATCATATAAATTGAATTTTCCCAACTGAGCGAAAAAATGTCCGAGAGGGGATTCAAAACGAGAATTTTTCACTTAAATTGAAAATGCTCTACCGTTTAAGCTACCTGGAAGAACAACCGGTGGGTATATTTCGCTCAGATAAAGTTATTGGCAATAGCATCTGGTCTGCAATGTTGACGACTTAGCAGAATATACCGCAGGTAATGGAACTCCTTTAAACGATGGGTACGTATGGGTACGTATATAGACTATTATCTTTTCTCAATCAATACTGACCAGTAAAGATATACGAATTAACTTTTCCTAACTGAGCGCAAAAATGCTCATGACTGAATTCGAACCCAGAATCTTTTATTTCCGGCAGGCATATTGAGAAAATATAATGGTGTATCTACGTACTCATTACCTGCAGTATAATCTATTGAGCTGTTTACATGGCACACCAGATGCTACTGCCAATAAAGTTATCTCATCGCAATATGCTCGCCAGTTGTCGAGTCCCAGGTAGCTCAACCTCCCAAGCATTGTTCATGGTCAATGCTGCTTCACTTTCGGTGATCTTGACGGAACCGAGCTTAATCGTCTGTGCCACTGCGGGACTCAGGTACTCTCTATGAGAAAAATTTTCTCCAAAATGAAGTGCATATTTAAACTAGAAACATCCACATTTCTAAGCTAACTGATCAGTACCTCAAAGTTTGTTTTGTTGCTATGCACATGTTGTTTGAGTAAACTGTACAAAAACATAACTATCATGAAAACAAAATTACGAGCTACAGAAATATTTTAACTATTTGTTTGTATTAATAATAATAATAATGAGAATAATAAAATTTGTGAAAACCAACAAAGATAGAATAAAAAAGAAGCAAAGGAAAATATCGTTTTAGACAGATTTCTGTTTTTGCAGATTTTTGACCTAATGCGATTGAATTTTTTTTTAATTGCGACAAGACCATTCTATATTAGCGATGAACGTTCCATATTCTTCTTTTGATTTTAAAACACCACTTTTTAGGAATAATAATTTTTGATTTATTTAATTGCTAAAATTTTGCAGTTAGATAGATGGAAATTACTGTTCAAACAGTGGTTTTCAAGTGCAAGGATTTACCTAGTTGTCATGAAAGATTTATGGCAGTATTCTTTTATATTTAGAGATAGACGAATAAGTTTTATCGCACTAAGGTAATTAAATATTACGTCTGGATAAAAATAGATTTATAAAAACTAATGATTGTGTTATCTTTTTCTAGTAAATATATATGGACATACATATATTATACACGAAAGAATGGCCTGAGATGAAATTTTGAAAAAAAGTTACGCATATTTAGACAGACAAAAATGTGGAATTCTCTGTTATTTGTATATGGATCTAATTCAAGAAATGATATTTAGATATTAAAATAATAATTTGTGAAAACTGATTAATTGCAAAATAAATAAATAAGTTGGTTAAATTCTTATTCAAGTTGTGTTTTAACCTACGTCAATAAAAGTACACGATTATAACTTTGTAATGTTCAGTGATTTCCCATACTTTTGTAATTCATTTCATTTAAACTATTATTTTAGATATTTACTCAATAAATGCCTGAAACATTCTTCCTAATAGTACTTCCTTGAAAAACATTTCGTTAAAGATGTCATATTCAAATAAAAATAGCGATGTAATTTGTTAAAGCTATTGTAAGGATTCATTCAAATCATTTTGAAGAATGTATTGTCTCATACATAATATATACAGGGTGTCCCAGATAAGATGTTACAAACTTCGAGGAGAGGTAAGGTACACCCAGACGACTCGGAATCACATAGGAATGCCGTGTCGGAAACGCCTGTCTGACTCAGAAAGGGCATTGAAAAGACTGGATCACACAAAGATGATTCTTGCCCCTGGAGTTGCGAGAGTGGTACCAGCGGATAAGACGGGCAGGATTTTCTGCACAAAGTTTCTCGAAAGAGTGTTAAAGGGACAACATACAAATTTCTCGGTGAAGAGTTGACCTATCCGCCACAGGGTCTCTACGATAAGAGGGAGTCGCGCTGAGATCCAGCTCCATTTCGTACGCAGGCAGACAGGCTGTGGGATGGCAGACTACAAGAACTCAGAGAAAGCAGATACGCTGCTGGCACACTCGGCCGCAGTCTGTAATGATCGAGCCACTCAGAGGTTGTACGCCCAAAGGTATCCGTTGATGCGAAATCCCGCCCATACCATGTTTGCGCGCCTACATCAGAAATTATGTGACAGTGGTTATTTCCATAAGGCCACGTAATCATGATCGAACAACACGTACGTCAGCCAACGAGAAAACTGCGCTAGGTCTAGTAGAGAGCACTCCCTCCCAACACAAGTACACAAGGTATTTATTGCAAATAAAATCGTGATCTCACGCGATAGCATGTGGAGGATTCTGAATAGCAATTACATGCATCCATATCACTTACAGCGCGCGCATAGTTATTGTAAGAATGTGACTTTACATCTCGTCGGATTTTTTCATATTGCTATTTGCAGAAACGAGCTGCAGATCTCCGTTTTCCAACCTCTGTGTTGTTCACAGATGAGGCGTATTTCACGAGAGAGGGTATTTTCTATACTTATAACAACCATGTGTGGGTGATGGCGAACCCACATGCGATACACACTCGGGAAGCACAGACACGTTTTATAATAAACATATGGGCCGGCATTCTAGGAATTCGCATCGTCAGGCGATACCTGTTGTTTAATCGCCAGACAGGTTCAGACTACTTGATATTCTTAGAACAAGTGTTACCAGAGTTATTAGCTAACGCCTACATTTCCACTACGACGCATCTTTCCCTGTGGTACCAACTGGATGGAGCCCCCGCTCATTTCAGCCTTTCTGTATGTAACCATTTCAATGCAACAATTGGCCAACGATGAAAAAGGTCGACGACTTAGGCCGTGGTGGTCTAGTGAATGGCCTGCCCCATCACAAGACCTATCGTGTACGGATTACTTCTTCTGGGGCATGTAAAATCCCTTGTCTATGAAACCCTCGTTGACATAGACGAGGACCTTACAGCACGCAAGTTTGCTGCTGCCGAGGAAATCCAAGTCACTGCTGGAATGTTTGACCTTCCATGCAGAGAAGATGTAAGGGCTGTCAATTCGAACACCTCCTTTCATAGGAATTATACTTCCTGTTTGTTAGTTTTTTTATGTTTATGAAAAGCGGGTAATAAACACCATTTTTCTCCTATTTTGTGTACATTCCTTTTCTTATATTTGATTTCTAAAAACTTCGAAAGGCAAAATGAAGCTTCGAAACAAGAATGCTCAAAACACCGGTACCTATTCAATGCCCTTTAGTGCATAAGGAAGGCGTTTCCGACCCTTTCCTATGCGATTCCGAGCCGTCTAGGTGTACCCCACATCACCTCAAAATTTGTAACATCTTAGCTGGGACACCCTGTATATCTTTAACATTTACATGCATTACCTATGTCAAAAAATAAAAAAATGCTAAAATTCAGTAGGGATGTAATTCTTTTATGAATTTTGTTAATCAGTCTAAATTATTTAAATATTATGTACAATTAGCAAATGTTTCAGTAAATGAAAAATAAAAATGAAACGTTCAGAAAGTTAAATGTAAATACAGAAATCTACACATTTCGAGAAAAAATTCTAAAAACTAACAAGAATGTTACAGTTTCATAAACAATTAAATATGCTATTATTCTATAGCAGAATGTATATTTTTCAAATAAAAATGTAATGTTTTTTTACAAATGAACAACGATTGGAAAATCTACCTCCTCGCAAAAAATGTATAAATTTTAATGAAAGATTCATGTTTAAATATTGCTTTCATGTTTATATCTCTCGCTTCTAAATACCATATATTGTGTTCCGTTAAATTTTTAATAAAGGATATTCTATGTAAATAATAAAAGATGTGACTGAATAAATGAGATGAAACAAAAATATTGCTATTTTTTGCTGTGTAACATGCGATTTTACTTCTGGGAATACAAAATCTGAAAACTTGAAAT
The DNA here is from genome assembly GCA_963931845.1 of Maratus michaelseni. Lineage (NCBI taxonomy): Eukaryota > Metazoa > Arthropoda > Arachnida > Araneae > Salticidae > Maratus > Maratus michaelseni. Next base: position 320,835,478 of record OZ007596.1, on the reverse strand, counting down.
AACACATTTGATATACATCGTTAATAGACAAATTAAATTACGTGCTAAATTTTGTAACTGTAAAAATCATTTATATTTGATTCAAAATATTCATTTGAATCTGTTGGTTTAAACTTACACACAACTTTGATAGAAAAACATTCCCTGGGTTTTGCTCTCAAGGATATGAAAAGACAGTTCTGACATACTGCCGAATATGTTAATCCTTTCCCAGTACAAACAACCATTGTATTTGTACACGCCTCCCAAACAAAGGAAAAATGCTATGCAAAAAATCCAAGCTGGGGGTAAGAAAAAGTTGCTTTGAAAACTTTGGTGACACTTGTAATATCTCAGTAGATGTCTTAAGGAAAGAGCAGCAACTCCAGCTGGGGTGAAAATTTTTGTAATGGTGACAGTTTTATGGAAAATTTTAAACATTTTTAGTGATGATGGACTGTTTTTATGGCACTTTTACCTTGTTTTTAAGTAATGTCTGGATGTAAATTAGGTAAAGTGAGGAATAGAATCATTTGTCTTTCTTTTGTTGTGACATGCTTCAGAATTAACCAGCTTAAACCACCTTTAAGAGGAAACAAATACATACAATATGCATAATACTTTTTATTACAAATTTATAATATGTTAGATACCAATATCAAAAGCTAAACATTTAACAATTTGCATATTACAATATTTTATAAACAGAACATTTCATTTTGCTTAATTAAAATTTTATAACAATGTAAATGTTTTATGTCCAATCCCTATATCCTGTATGAATATATATAATTTAATAGGGTTAAGAAAAAAATCTAATTATATTCTTAAAGAATATCCTTCATTTCACAAATGAGAAATTTCTTTTGAAACTTATACACAATTAAAGTCGAATTTGACCTACAAAAATCTATCTTCATCGCAAACACAATAAAGGAAAGGACTTTGTTTGGACATTGACATGATGGATAAATTAAAATGCAATATTCTTAATTTAAAAAAGTCTTACACCTAGGATTGGATAGAATAATGGTTATTTAAATTAGACCACAAATGAAAGTGTTATCTTTAATATGCATACACAGGTAACAATTTAAATGAGATTGAATTCCAATTAATTTTTTTTCAAATTATTTTCCAGGAGTGAAAGTTGCCGAAATAGCGTAAAAGAGTGAGAGATGCCGAGTTGGGATATCGTTCCTTGAAGATCTGTGGTCGAGCCTCAGAGCGATATTCGGGGGTCCCGGGTTCGATTCCCAGCTTGGCACATTTACGCTCAGTTTAGCAATGGAAAATCTATTTGCTTGTTACTTAAATGAGATTTTATAAAATACCTTTACTACACATTTCACAGTATAAAAGTTTCTATTTAGTATGAATTCACCAGTGGTGATTCAAAGGTATTTTAGAACAGGCTTTGCAGCACAAATAACAAGAGAAAGGTTTTTCGCTAGTATGAACTCGCAGGTGGACGTTCGAATGACATTTTTGAGAACACACTTTATTACGCATATCACAAGAGAAATTGATCTTCAGTATGAAATAGAAAGGGATCATTCAAAGAAGATTTGTAAGAAATCCTCTGTTGCACACCTCGCATGTGAAAAGTTTCTACTGAGTGTGAATTTTGGAGGTGCTCATTCAAATTAAATATCAAAGAAAATACTTTCAAGAGAGAGGTTTCCCTTTAGTATAATTACGCTGATGGATATTTAAATGAAATTTGCGAGAAAATCATTTGTTACACACATCACAAGAAAAAGGTTTCTCTTCAGTATGAACTTGCAGGTGGACATTTAAATGAGATTTTTGAGAAAATCCTTTCTCGCACACGTCACAAGTTTTGTGTTAGTATGAATTCAACGGTGGGCATTAAAATTAAATTTGTGGTCAAATCTTTTGTTGCACACCTCACAAGAGAGGTTTCTTTTTAGTATGAATTCGTAGGTGGACATCGAAATGAGATTTTTGAGAAAATCTTTTCTTGCACATCTCACAATAAAAAGGTTTCTCTCAGAATGAACAAGAAGATGTTTCTTTAAATAAGGTTTTCGAGAAAATGCTTTGTAGCAAAACTCACAAGAGAAAGGCTTCTGTTTAGTATGAATTCGCAGGTGTTCATTCAAAGAATATTTATGAGAAAATCCTTTGTTGCACACCTCACAAGAGAAAAGTATTTCTTTAGTATGAATTGGCAGATGGGCATTCAAATGAGATTTGTGAGAAAATCCTTTGTTGCATACCTCACAAGAAAAAGGTTTTTCATCAGTATGAAGTCGCAGGTGGGCATTTAAATTAGATTTATGAGAAAAACCTTTGTTGCACACCTCACAAGAGAAAGGTTGCACTTTAGTATGAATTCGCAGATGGATATCCAAATAAGATTTGCGTGAAAATCTTTTTTTGCACACCTCACAAGAAAAAGGTTTCTGTTCAGTATGAGTTTGCAGATGGGTATCCAAATGGGATTTTTGAGAAAAATTTTTGTTGCATACCTCGCAAGAGAAAGGTTTCTCACCAGTATGAATTCGCGTGTGGACATTCAAAAACGTTTTGTGAGAAAACCCTTTGTTGCACACATAACAAGAGAAGGGTTTCTCTGTAGTGTGCACACGACTATGCTGATATAAATGAGACTTATAAGAAAATCCTTTGTGGCACACCTCACACGTGAATAAGTTTTCTTCAGTATGCACATAAAGATGCTTATCTAAATTTGAAATGTCGGAGAATCTTTTGTTACACACTTCACAAGTTAAAGGTTTCGGCTTGGTGTGAATATGAACATGCCTCTTTAAATTAGATTTGTCATAAAGTCTGCTATTTCAGATCTGATAAGTGAAATAGTTTTTTTCTTACTATCAGTATGATGCTGCATAATTGAATTAGATTTCTGAGCAAATGTTTTACCAGAAAACCTACTAATGAAGTTATTAAAATAAAGACAATGTACCAAAAAATAAATTATATTTGTAAAAAATCTTTTTATTTACATCACACTTGTAAAAGAAGTATTTAACTATTTTAAGCAATTTACTTTCTTCTTATTACCAAATGAATAAGATGTGAGATATTAGATATTTTCTATGCATAATTTCAGAAATGAACAGTAATGAGTTAATACTAAACAATACAGTCTTCAAACAGAATTTTCATATGATCACAAACATCAGCACCTGCAATATAAATAAAAACATTCGCATTAAATTAAAAATAATAGTCAAATAAATACTAAACATTTAGTACATTTCATTGTATTTGCTGTAATTGAATTTAAATGTTTAAAGTGAAAATATTTTTACAAACCTATTAAAGTTAGGAGAGGAATAAACTACTTTTAAATCTTTATTTTTATGTTTCTTTTTCCCTTTTTTATATACTACAGAAATAAAAAATGTGGATTTACTACACAAGTTTGAAGCGTACTTATAATATTTTTGCGAAGATTCTGAGTAAAGTTATGTAGGTTTAGATTTAGCTTAATTCAATATATATCAGTGTCATATAGAGGACCAGACCTACTAATCCTGCAACTGTGACAAAGAAGCATGTGAAAAAACTTGAAAAGGAGGTAATTTTGAAAGAAATACGTTTTTAATTATTAAATTTTGGTTCCTAAAAGGTACATTAGGGGAGAGGGGGGCACATTTGGACAGGGGCACATATGAACAACTCAACTTTCCTTAACTTAAGAAAATGCGAAAATTATGAAATAATTATATTTAGTTGTCAACACTATGATCCATTTCTCAGAAAAATTTGAAGAAATTGGCAGTGAAATTTTTTGAATTATGCCAAACATGCAGTTTTGAAGTTTAAAAGTAGGTTATGCTGGATTTGTTTCAATCCTAATTATACATATTTATATTGCATTATGAAAATTAATTATATAAAACTAGATAACTTGTTTAATGAACATAATGATTTATTAATCATATTTGTCAAAAAATAATCTGTTAAGCTAGGCGTAACAAAATTCTAAACATGTGTTTATGGGGCACATTTGGACACTGTTTATGGGGCACATTTGGACACTGTTTAGGGGGCACATGTGGACTGTCCAATTGTGCCCCTACTGTTTTATATATACATACTAAAACAAAAAATTAAAGCAATAAGGTGCTTAGAATTTTTTATAAATAACAAACACTGCAGCTTTTATTATCTTTGCTAGTGTATGTTTGTCAAGCAGTTGCATAGTGTAACAGTAATGTGCTTTAAGAGTTTGTCGCCACCAGTGGTATTGGGTTGCCCGGAAAGTTAGTGCCGTTTTGGAAAATCAATTCATATTGGAAAATTCTGCCTGTTAATTATTAGACATTAGATATCGGAAACAATATCTAATGATTAAATGATAGAATTTTCAAGAACGAATTGATTTTCCTAGCTGGCACAAACGTTCTGGACAACCCAATACTACTGTGGGGGCTGTGCTGGCGTGTCAGTTGTGGAGTGTGCCAGTGTGTAGTGGTGGAAGTGGAATGTCTACTGTAAGACGAGGATGATTTTGGATTTTTTCTCCCAATTCTAATTTTAGGAAATTTGAATTTTTTTTACTTTTTTTTGTGAAGAATAATTTTGAAAATACTTATTTTGGGGAGATAGAATTTTTTTTCATGGAGAATAATTTTGTTATCTATTTATTTTAATTTGGGGTGGTAAAATTTTTTTTTCTTTCGTGGAAAATATATTTGAAAAATATTTATTTTTATTTTGAGAACTTTGAAAATAATTTCGGGAACTTTAAAAATAATTTTGAGGAGAAATATTTTGAATGTATTTAAAGCGTTCCCGCCAAATAAAAATCAATTTTGAGGAGGAAAAAATTGAGTGAGTGAAGTATTTTTAGGGTGAAGCAATCAGATTAATTTTTTATTGACATGCAACAAAATTGACAAAAAATATTTTTATTTTGTGTACTGCTGTTAGCGAGTAAGTTTTTTGTTTTTTACATGAGTGAGTTTACTCTTAACCCTTTTAGTGCGGGGGTCAACAAAAGTCGACCTTAAGGGTCCGAGTACGGAAGTCGACATCTAAGGAGTTGTGTGCTGTAGACTACACTAAACGTCAACAAGTCTCCTAGGCATCCACGGCGTGTATTGTGCTCCCTGTAGTACGCCATGGGCTTAGCAGAAAAAAAACACCCCCAAAAAAATTCCGCACTGAAAGGGTTAATTAAACATGTCTTGTAATTCAGTGAGTCTTCACACTTGTTGGCAACGTTATCCCTCAGAGTCAAAACAGATTTGAAACATGCCCTTCAACCGAAAGAGGAGCTTGTTTTGAAGCAGGAAACGATGTGCCCTTTATCAGGATTGAAGAATCTGCCTTTCGCCTGTTCTACGTGTGGTAAAACGTTTTTCATGAAAAATGGTCTCTCTAGGTATATGAACTCTCATTCAGAGAAAAACCTCTTCAAATGTGATGTCTGTGCAAATTTATTCAAGACAAGGAATGCCTTAGTGGAACATTTGTTTATATTGCCTTTATTTGTTTCAATTATTAAAATGTTCACCATAATTTAAAGCAAATTTCTTTTTGATTAGGTAAAAAACTAACTCAAACCGTGAAGATCATAGAACATCATTAGAATATATATATTTTCTTTAAAAGTCCTTTTTTAAAGATTATAAAATATAAGTAAAATACGTTACTGTACTTTATTATAGCAACAAAAATATTAATCCTTGCAAACATTTTCAATCTATATGAATTCAAGTCATTTGTCTTTGTTCTTTAAGTTGTTGATAATGTTATATTTCTTTGTACAAATGTGCCCCAAGCATGTCCAAATGTACCCCATGTAGGAACACATGTGGGCAATTTTTGTATGTTTTTAAATATTTTTTTAAAAGCATGTTGTCACATCTCCTAATATTTAAGTGCTTAAATTTGAAGAGATTAGGTATAAGATTATGGTTAGTAAAAAAAATTGAAAATAAAAAAATAAAAATGTTAGATATTTGTATAAAACAAAAAACGTCCCCTCTTCCCTATAGTTAAATTTTTCTATAAAAGTATGTCATTATACATGCTTGTAAACAGAATAATGATCTATTTAACATTAAAGGCCCCCAAAAATAGAGAAATTGATTATAAATTTCAATTAATTGGAAAAATATTTGTATCATTAAACCATAAGTTGGATTTGCTTACTCATTGTTGTTATGAAATAAGGATAATTCAGTTAGCTATTTGGAACATCTTGATGTTGCTTAATTAAATATTTTGAACAAAACAACTTATTTTTTTGCTTTTCTAATTTGGAATTCTATTTCTCCATTTAAATTGTAGAAACCCATATGAAGAAAATGTTTTTTCATTAGCAGTAGATGATTTTGCTGTCAAAAGTTGCTGAATACATGATACTTAAATTTGTTAATTTCATCTTTTTGATTTTCTTTCTAATCATGCTGTATCAATACACTTGTAACGGTTTGTTTTAAAGAACTCTAGAAAATACAAACATTTTCCTTTATTTTTTATTAGTTGGAGCATCAAGAAATTTTCAAAACAGTTTTTCTTCACAATATTTGAGTCATAGCTTTTCTCCTGTCCTTATAGTTCTAGGTTTAGTTCTTTAAGAAGCTAATGTAATGTATATGCTTAAAAATGTGCAGGTGTAAAAAGCCATAAGGTATTCAGAATTAAGATACTATATGACCTCTTTACTATTTTCTATATACATGCATCAGCAGAAATGTTACAGATATTTATTAAAAATATTGTTGAAACATTATGTGGGAATGAATATGTAACTGTATAATAAAAATTAGTGTGTCCATACTCTATAATTTATGATATTTTTAAAATTATTAATGCAGTCAAACTTGTTTATAGCGATATTGGATTTAACAAGAACCCTGTTTTAACGAAAAAAGAATTGGAATAAATGGTATAATAAAAATATATATACCAGTTATTTATTGAGTGGATATAACGAAATTTGATTATGTTTCTCTGAAATAATAGAATAAACATAATATTAAATGATGAAGAAACAATAGACATGATTATAATTGAAAACAAAAAATAAATTTTGAATAAATAATTATAATAACAAATTACTTTATTAGCAGATTTTATGAACGTGCCAGAATGACTAAAACATGCAAATACATTTTTTTTATTTTAGAAGATATATTTACCTTCTTTTAAACTGCAGATTAAACAGAATTTTTAGGCTTTTAAATTGACAATAATAAAAAGAAGTGGTGCTTGTTTACTTGAAAACAGAATCTGTCGCCGAGCTATCTGGTTTGATACCAACAATGCATAAACTTTCCCACCAGCCGAACAAGCTATTTTCAAGAGCTGGAAGAAGTTCTGTTACATACATCCATATAATGTGGGACGATGTATATGCTGTAGGCTAATGCAAAATCCGGCTCTTTGAAAAGAGCCAAACTAATTGGAGGATAATCTCCCTTTCTCCAATCTGCCTGATATTTTACATGCTTTTGCAAAGAGCCTAGAGAGTGTTAGGCTAATTGGAATAGTGTCATTTATTTCTCAATCAGACTGATATTTTTAGACTTATTGCAAAGAGCCTAGAGAGCATCAGGCAAATTGAAAAATGATCACTTCTTCTCAATCACCTTGATTTTTTCAGTATTTTTAAAAATGAGTCTATGCAGTTTTAGGCTATATAAAAAATTACCAGTTGTTTGCCCAAATATCCTGTTGTACTTGACCTGAACCTGAAAATTCCATTCAAAGTCCACGCAAAATCTGACCTGAACAGAACAAAAAATACCACCAAACCGCATGCCAATTAATTTTTGTCGACATGCCACCTGACTCAGATCTCAAAATTACATTTTGAAGTTAATCCACAACCTGACAAAAAAAATTCATAACTCAATGCCTGATAAAAAAATTTTTGTCGTCGTGCAATACGACTCGAATCTGAAAATTTAAGTTAATCTGAAACCTCACATGAACCTGACAAAAAAAATCCATCAAACCATAACCGATCAGAACCTGACAAAATAAATTCATCATCATACAACCTGACCCGAATCTGACAGAAACAAATATGTCGAACCGGAACTAATCTAAACACAACAAAATAATTTCCGTCGTCTTGCAACACAACTCAAACAAGAAAATTGAAGTTAACTCAAAACCAAGCCGAACCGGACAAAAATTTCCATCTAACCCCAATTCTGATCCAAAGATAACAAACTTATTTCTGTCGACATGCAATCTGACCTGAATCTGAAAATTGAAGTTAATCCGAAACATGACCTGAACCAACAAAAATATCCACCAAAACGTAACCTGAACATAGCTGACAAAGTAAATTCTTTCGTCTCACAATCGGACCCGAACCTGAAAATTCAAGTTAACCAGAACCCAACAAAAAATTCCATCAAACTGCAATCTGATTCGAAGACGAAGAAAATATTTCCGCGACATGCAATCTGATCTGACCTGAAAACTGAAGTTAAACTGAAATCTGACAAAAAGAATCCATCAAACAATAACCTGATCCAAACCTGACAAAGTAAATTCTGTCATCGCACAACCTGACCAGAATCTAAAAATTGAAGCTAACCTGAAACTTGACAAAAATTTCCATCGCACTGCAGTCTGATCCAAAGTCGAAAAAATTATTTCCGTTGATTTGCAATCAGACCGAACCTGCAAATTAAACTTAACCCGAAACCTGACAAAAAAAATCCATCAAACCATAACCCAATCGAAACTGGACAAGTAAAAGTAACTACCATCATCGTATAACTAACCTGAACCTAAAAATTGAAGTTAACCAGATAGCTGACCCAAACCTGGCAAAAAATTCAACTAAACCACAATCTGATCTGAAGACATGCAATCTGACCTGAAAATTGAAGTTAACTTGAAACCGACATAAAAATCCATCAAACCGTAAGCCTATCCAAACCCAACAACGTACTTTCTATCATCACGCAGCCTGACCAGAACCTAAAAATTGAAGTTAACCCAAAATGGACAGAAAAATTCCATCGAATTGCAATCTGATCCGAAGACGATAAAAATATTTCCGTCGACATGCAATATGACCTGACCTGAAAATTGAAGTTAAACCAAAACCTGACAAAAAATCCATCAAACAATTACCTGATCTGAACCTGATAAAGTCAACTTTGTCATTGCACAACCTGACCAGAATAAAAAAATTGAAGCTAACCTAAAACTTGACAATTTCAATCGAACTGCAGTCTGATCCAAAGTCGAGAAAATTATTTCCGTTGATATGCAATCCGACCAAACCTGCAAATTAAAGTAAAAAAAACTGTAACCCTATCCGAACCCAACAATGTACTTTCCATCGTCACGCAACCTAAAAATTGAAGTTAACCCAAAATGGACTAAAAAATTCAATCGATCTGCAATCTGATCTGAACCAGACAAATTATTTCTGTCGACATGTCACTCGACCTGAACCAGACAAACCCATTTGACATCAACCCAAAACCTGAACCAAACCAACAAGATAAATGCTTTGAACTGCAACCAATCCAAACCCAACAACATAATTTCTGTTGAGATGCAAGCTGACCTGATCCCAACATATTTCAACATTAACCCAAAATGCATGAACGCAAACACTAAATGAAAGGAAAGTAATACATATTTTAATTCAATAATAGAAAGTTGTCTACAATTATTACATTACTAAACCAATTTTATCCTTTATGTTGGAAAATGGACAAATCTATTTTCGTTAATATTCAAATATAGTAAAATCTGTGAATAGCAGACACCTCTGAAGGATGTGGGATTGTCCTTAATTTTCTTTTTAGGTGCGTTCGTAATTTATATAAATACGTAGCACCTATTGTCGTCGTCTGGTCCGTCCGTCCGCCTATAACAACGCAAAAACTACCCAACCGAATGGTTTGAAATTTAAGATATATTATCTTTGCAGAATTTTGTCGAGACATTTCAAATTTTATGAAAATCGAATCAAAACTTTAGGAAATATTAATAAAAACATTTATTAAGAAATTTGACTTTTTTTTAAAAATTGGTGCTTTTTTGTTATAAGATTTTCCGAGGTTAAATCGTCAAGCGACCGAGATACTTATTTTATGACAGAAATGAATCTGCAGACGATATAATTCATTTCACAGAATTAAAAATCATCAAGATCTGAATATATATATAACTAGCTATAGTACGAACGCACCTCATTTGTCACGTTTGACGTACCATTTCCAACTTGTCTTTTTTCCCTTGTCGCCTGTCATCAAATACATTTAAACTTAAAAACTGATAATAGTATTTCTTATTGTCTCTCTCTTTTTTCTGGTTGGGATGACTGTAATTTTTTTTCTAGTGTTTTTCTGGTGATAACTGATTGCGCCTGTGAAGATTGGTGCCTTATATTATAGAACTGCCAGCACCACCTTTGCCACAAATCTCTCAGTATTACTCATATTTCACTTTTCTTTATTTTTGCTAATGTATAAATTCAATAAGTATCGATAATTTTTATTAGACTGCTAAAATTCTTACCACTATTTTCAGTAGCAGTATAAATTCTTTTATTCATCCATATATGAAAATTTCAGATATTTCAATTCTCGTCTAAAATAAATGAGACATCTCTTTATTCATATACCGGGTGTCTGAAAAGTCTGGAATTGTCGAATAACTCGAGAAATAAACATCAAATTGGAAATCGGAAAAATACATGTTCAATAATTTTGAAAAATTTACTCAGTGATATCAAAGTTGCTCCCCACCTGCTGGGGGGCAACTTTGAAATTTTAAGTGATAATCCCCATTTTTTATTGCAGATTCAGATTCTATGGGGAAAAATATATAACTTTTATACTTAAAATTTTTTTCAGAATCATCATAGATGGCGCTGTAATCGAGCAAAATGCGTTAACACCGAATCGTGAGAGGAAATAGTATGAAAACTGATGGCCATTAAACAAAATTTCGAAAGAACTTCGTTTTGGCACAAGAAATGAATGAGAGATCTGATGAGAAGATCTGAAAATTCCATTCATCTATGATAATAAAGACAGAAGTTGGTGTCTATAATGAAAAGACTGCTGAATGCAGAGCTGCAAGATTTGGCCAGAATGCACCTCTCTGTATGTAGTTGTGCACCTTTAAACCAGTTTCTGGGATTAGATTTTTTAAAAACTTTTATGCGAATTTTAGTGTTTTTTCAGGTTTTATGGCAATTTTTCCACATTAGTAAAAGGAATCCTGTTATAATATTTTTTATAAAATTTTGTCCTTTTTCCTTAAAGTTTATTTGGAATTCGTACAGCAATATTTGAATTTTTTAATGCAATTGTTACAGTTTCTTTGCATTCTAAGGCGATATTTTTTACACTCATGAAAGAAATTTGGTTCCAAACATTTAGCCTAATATAGTGAATTTTGTTCTCCTTGAATTTTGAATTCTTAGCGATTTCAGTGTGATACAATTTAGGAACCTGCTAAGATATTTTCAAAAGGTGAAAATCATCAGTCATATGAAATCCAAAATATTACTGGTAAGAAGTTTATCAGAAACAAAGTGCATTTAAAGCATACAAAAAGTCCATTTAAAGTAAGCATACAAACTTATGTATCAATACAAATGAGATTCAAATTCTGTAATGATATTCAAGAAAACTAAACCACGTCAATGAGGGCAATTGAAGCAATATTTGGTGATTTACTACCTGCGCCAAGCTAATGGAATAATGTCAACAATTTTGATATTTTCACAGTAAAAATAAACTATTTTCTTAAGAAAAGAGAGAGCAATTTTGATTTTTTAATAGTTGTAACTTACAGTTCATGAAAATGTTTGGCTATATTTGGTCTAAAAATTATTGAAAAAGAAGCTTGAAATCAAATATTTTGCTATAATACATAAAGCTCATTCATAATTTTATAACATTTCTGAAAGAAAAAAATAATAGTAATACGGTCAACTCTCAAAAATCAGTACATGATTTGCAATGTAAACAATGAAATCTTCAATTGCTATTCAGTAAAAAATCAAATCAAATCAAGATGACAATATTTGATTGGTGGATTGTACACTGAATAACTTGTGCTGAAGAAGCATCAGAAATTCAGCATCTCACAGATGCTGAAAACTATTAAATGGTAGCTATAATGCAGTTTTCAGATCACTCATCAGGTAATGAATCAGAAGAAAGAAAGAAATGACTTTTAAAGAGAGATTTCGCCAGGCAAATTAAATACAGGCATGGAACTACTAAGGTGCTTGAAAAAAGCAACAAAAGATATGAGAAAAGTGACCAGAAATTAATTAAAAAGAATAAATAGTGAAATAGCTAAGCTCCAATTAAACATTTTTTTTGTTTATTTTATCATTTATTTTTACTCATTGGAATAATTGTGGAAATTTTTTGTAATCACTTACAAGTACAAATGTTGGTTTTGTGATAAATACAAGTTCAGCTGGTTGGTTTAAGACAGTTTGTTCATTTTTTGCACAATAAACATACTTGAAATTTCTATTTAGTGTGGAAATTGGCCTAATATGAAACAACAGAGATCACTATGAATATCCAAGTCTCAAAGGAGATTCGAAAATGACAATTCTTGCCTAGCAACCTCTTGAATTTATAACCACTAGATAAGCAAGTAGACAATTTTAATTTTTAAATAAGAATAAAAATGATTTGAGTTTGTACTCCTGTGAGTATTTTACTTTAAAAAATGGCACATTCGTATTATAGCGGCACTCGAGTATGAATCGCCAAACGACCAAGATTTATCGCTAAATTATAAAGCAGATATGACATTATAATAATATATGATGTATATGTCGTAGGCTAATTGGGAAATCCGGCTCTTTGTAAAGAGCCTAGGCTGTTTTCAAAGAGCTGGTCTAATTGGAGAATTATCTCTCTTTTCCCAATCAGCCAGCTATTTTTCAGGCCTATCGCAAAGAGCTTAGACAGCGTTAGGCTAATTGGAATATGGTCGTTTATTTCTCAAGCAGTTTGATAATTTTTAGGCTTATTGCAATGAGCCTAGATAGCGTTAGGTTAATTGAAAAATGGCCATGACTACTTGGAAAATGACCAGCTTTTTGTCAATATATGGTGTTATAACCTGAAAATTCTATTCGAAGACGACCCACACCCTACAGAAAAATACCATCGAACCTTAATTTGATCCTAAAGGGACAAAATAAATTCCTTCGAGTCGAACCCAATCCGATCCCGAAAACGGAAGTTAACCCGAAACCTGAGGAAAACCAGCAAAAAAATCCATCGAACCATAACCTGATCTGAACCAAACAAAATAAAGTCTGTTAAAACGCAACTTGATTCGAAACTTAAATTTCAAATTAACCTGAAACCCGACCCAAACTTGAGAATTTAAATTAACCCGAATTCTGACCTAAACCTGAAAATTTAAGGTAACGTGAAACCTGACAAAAAATTAGCATCACCCCAAAACTGACCCGAACCAGACAAAAAAATCAATTGAACAGTAACCAATCAGAATCTGACAAAATAAATTTCTTCATCTCGCAACCCAAACCGAACTTGAAAATTGATGTTAACCCAAAACCCGACCCAAACCAGGAAAAAAATTCCATCAAACCGTAACCCGATCTGAACCAGACAAAATAAATTCCTTCGCGTCACAACCAATCAAAACCAGAAAATTCAAGTTAACCCGAAAACTGAACTGATCCAGACCAAAAATCCAACAAACCGTAGCTCAATCTGAACACGAAAAAATAAATTCCTTTGTCTTGCAACCCGACTCGAACCTGAAAATTTAAGTTAACCCAAAATCTGACCAAATCTGAAAATTTATGCTAACCTGAAACTGACTTAAATCTGAAAATTTAAGTTAGCCCAAAATCTGACCTGAACTCAACAAAATTAATCCATTGGACCGTAACCGATCTGAACCAGACAAAATAAATTCCTTTGTCTCACAACCCAACCTGAACCTGAAAATTGAAGTTATCCTGAACCAAACAAATAAAAATCAATCAATGCATAATCCGATCTGAAACTGACAAAATATCAATTTTTAGGTTTTGGGTTAAATTAAATTTTCAGGTTCAGGTTGCTTTTTGGGTTAATTTAAATTTTCAGGTTCATCTCGGTTTGCGAGATGAAGGAATTTATTTTTTTGGATTTGGATTGAGTTACGGTTTGATGGATTTTTTTGTCAGTTTGGGTTGAGCTTCGAGTTAACTTCACTTTTCAAGTTCGGGTCAGGTTGCATGATGACAAAATTATTTTGTCATGTTCAGATCAGGTTAAGGATCGATGGATTTTTTTGTCTGGTTCCAGACAGGTTTCAGGTTAATTTAAATTTTATGGTTTGGATCAGGTTCTGTGACAGTGAAAATTATTTTGTCAGGTTCGGATCGGATTATGTATCGATCGATTTTTTTTGTTTGGTTCAGGTCAGCTTTCGGGCTAACTTCAATTTTCAGGTTCGGATCAGGTTGCAAGATGAAGGAATTTATTTTGTCAGGTTCAGATCGGGTTATGGTTCAATGGATTAATTTTGTCAGGTTCGGGTTGGGTTTTGTGCTAACTTAAATTTTCAGATTTGGGTCAGGTTTTGTATTAGCATAAATTTTCAGGTTCAGTCAAGTTTCGGGTTAACTTGAATTTTCAAGTTCAAGTCAGGTTGCGAGATGAAGGAATTTACGTCTTTGGTTTTGGATTGAGCTATGGTTCGTTGGATTTTTTTGTGTGGTTTGGCTCATATTTCGGGTTAACTTGAATTTTCTGGTTCAGATCGGGTTGTGTGATGAAAAAATTGTTTTGTTGAGTTTGGATCAGGTTAGGAATTGATGGATTTTTATTTTTCTTGTTCTGGTTAACTTCAATTTTCTGATTAGGGTTGGGTTACTAGATGAAGAAATTTATTTTGTCAGGTTGGGTTACTGTTCAATGGATTTTTTTATCTGGTTTGGGTCAGGTCACAGGGTGATGGTAATTTTCTGTCTGGTTTGGGGTTAACTTAAATTTTCATGTTCAGGTCGGTTTTCGAGTTAACGTGAAACTTCAGCTTCGGATCAGGTTGCATTGTGATGGATTATATTTTGTTGGGTTCGGATCAGGTTACGGTTTGATGGAGTTTTTTTGTCAGGTTCTGATCAGATTTCGAGTTAACTTTGATTTTCAAGTTCAGGTCTGGTTGCATGATGGTGGAAATTATTTTGTCATGTAAAAATCGGTTTAAGGTTGATGGAATTTTTTTCCTGGTTCGGGTTAACTTCGATTTTCAGGTTCGAGTCAGGTTGCGAAACGAAAGAACTTATTTTGTCTGGTTCAGATGGAATTTTTATGTCTTGTTCAGGTTGGGTTAATGGTTAACTTCAAATTTTTTGGTTGAGGTCAGGTTGCAACATGAAAGAATTTATTTTGTCGGGTTCGAATCGGGTTATGGTTCGATGGATTTTTTTGTCAGGTTCTGGGTTAACTTCAATTTTCTAATTCGGGTCGGGTTGCGACTTGAAGGAATTTATTTTGTCCTTTTAGGATTGGATTACGGTTCGATGGAATTTTCAGATTCGAGTTGGGTACAAAACCATATATTGACAAAGAGCTGGTCATTTTCTAAATAGACATGGCCATTTTTCATTTAACGTAATTCTATCTAGGCTCTTTGCAATAAGCCTAAAACTGATCAGGCTGATTGAGAAATAAATGACCATATTCCAATTAGCCTAACGCTGTCTAGGCTCTTTGCAATAGGCCTGAAAAATAGTATGCTGATTTAGAAAAGGGACATGATTTTCCAATTAGACCTGCTCTTTGCAAAGAGCCAGATTTTCT
Organism: Maratus michaelseni; assembly: GCA_963931845.1. Taxonomy (NCBI): domain Eukaryota; kingdom Metazoa; phylum Arthropoda; class Arachnida; order Araneae; family Salticidae; genus Maratus; species Maratus michaelseni. The sequence goes on along the minus strand of OZ007596.1, from coordinate 320,819,705 downwards.
AATTAGCCTGCGACATATATAACATTTCATGAAGCATATTGCCCAGTTATAAGTCATTAATGTTGCATTTATGACATGTGTATAAGATGTACATATAGCATATAAGACAAATAATATGTATATAATGACGTATATTGGCATTTAGAAGTATATATATGCATATACAAGCTCTACTATGCTGTGTTTAAACCATAACTGCAATCTTGGCATGATTGTAATAGCGGGGGGGCCACAATAACATGAAAGTAGAAAAAACTGTCTCTTACAATGTAACCATTGTCCTCAAAAAAGACTATAAACAATTAATAACTTAGCTTACTAAAGAATATTTGATATCTCAGTTAACAAGTGGCATCGCATTGATCAGTCTGCACAGTTGTTTCAAACACATTAAATTTAAGCTGCATCTATCAAATTATTATTAAAAATGTCTAGCTTTGTAAACAGGTACAATATCAGTCAGATAGAGAAGCATTTAAAGAATTTATTCACCAATGCACAGTGTCACTAACATTGTAGCTGTTACAAAGCATTTTCAAATGGTTCAACCTCAACACAACAAGCATTGTATATACATGATGTATAAAACCCTTTTAACATTTCCTACTAGTATTTTTAAATTGAAATTTTCTTCGCATTTAATTACAGGACTTCTGCAATTAAATAAGTATAAGATTTCTATTTGGAAACATGGGTGCTAAAAGAATAAAATTTGTGTGGGGGACATTCATAACTAAGGAGTTTTAAGTCACCATACGTGTCTCACTAATTTTCTAGAAAAATTGACAAGAAGTCTAGTAGTTAGTTTGTGCATATAAATCAAAATCATAAAAGCTTTACTAAAAAAATAGTAACAGTGACTTTTTCTAAAAAAAGTGATCAACAGTTAAAAAAGGATAAAGTGTGACAATGGTGACAGACTTGCATGCCTGCAAATATTTCAATTTTCTAATGGCAGACATATCTATGGCTAAACTGATGACTGATTCCAGGTTGCAAGAAAAGATTTGAATAGTATAATAAAATGAATATTTTTAATCAAACTACTATTGACAAACTGTGCAAAAAGTTATATTTCTTAGAGTGATAATAATTTTTAAAAATCATTACTTAAATACATAGTTTTTTAATGAATTATTTGCATTCTCACTAAACATATAGATTTTTAGGTGAAATTACAGGAGCATGAAATTACATAGCCATATCACATGGAGTAGCAACCAAGTCATTGTTACGTAATGAAATGTTCTTTGAGTTTTAAAAATTAAGCCAAAAATCATTGACATAACAATTTAAAAATTATGGGAAGTGCTTATATAGGGATTTTCAAATAAATTGAACAATTTGGATTATCAAATATTAATGAAATATTTCTGAGAATAATTAAATGTTCAAACTAATTATTTTAGTGACATTATCAGCAAATAAATATTTTAATTATTTTAGATGGAAGATTTAAGATACTTAGAAAGCTATGATTATCTAATTAATGAAGAAATAAACAGGAGGGGGGGGGGAGTCATATATGAAGAGTTTTAAAAATGGTGTATTTAGATGTTTTTATTTGTATTTTAAGTAATGACAGGCATCACTCTGCAATTTTAACTCAAAATTGAAGTATTTCCTTATTTAAATCTAATAATATCAAAGTGATGATTTAAAGCAAAATAGATGCAACTGCAGTGCTCTTACAATAGAAATATTGAGGAACAAACTTTCCACTCCAACAATGAGAAAGCTGAACAAATGCAACTGAAAGAGAAATCATCCATTTTTGTTTTGTACAAACTAAAATCCTTTGAGAACAAGATAGAGTACTATGGCTCATTCTCAATTGTATCCCTCCAATCTAATATGTAAACGAATTTTAAGGTTTTATGTAATAGTACCTTGAAGAACTGTCTGGACACAAAAGGTTAAAGGAACTGGAACAACCATACCTTTGTCTCTCTTTAGTAGGGAACACAAGTTTCAGATTTAACCAAATTAATCTAGACCTCCAGATTTGAAAAAAAAATATATATATTATTACAAATTTATAATATACTGGATACAGTTTGAAAAACTAAAATACTAAGCACATTTATGAATTTACGTATGACAATGTTTTATAAACATAAGATTTCATTTTGCTTAATTTAAATTTAATAACAGCATAAATGATTTATTAATCACAAATCACTATTTCATGAATTAATATTTACACTTTTAAAAAGAATAAGAAAACACCTTATTATATTCTTACAGAAAATCTTTCGTTTTGCAAATGAAACATTTTTTGACATAATTATATACATTTAAATTCAAATTTTATTTACAAAAATCTTCACTGTTAACATGATAAAGAAAGGCTTTCTTTTGACTTTAACATGATGAATAAGAAGAAATATTTGTGAATTGTTTTAAGAAGTCCTACATGTTAGGTTGGATATTATAATGTTATTTAAATTAGATTTAACAATTTCAAAAGCTCTCTTTTATATCCATGCACAAATGGTATACCTTTTAAATAAGATTTTACAAAAATCATTTAGTTACACATTGCCCAAGATTCAAGGATTTTCTATAGTGTGTACACATATTGGAACATTCAAATGAGATTTTTGAAGAAACCCTTTATTACATACCTCATAAAAGAAATGGTCTTTTAAGTATGACTTTTAAGATGAGTATTTAAATGAGACAGGCGAGAGAATCCTTTTTGCAATAACAAGATACATTTTCTTATTTAGCATGAATTAGCCGGTGTCTATTTAAATAAGATTTTACAGAAAATTTTTTGTTGCACACTTCACAAGAGAAAGGTTTCGCTTTAGTATGAATTCCCAAGTGGTCATTTAAAGAAGATTTGTGAGAAAATCCTTTGTTACACACCTCACAAGAGAAAGGTTTCTTGTTAGTATGAACACGCCGGTGGATATTTAAAACAGATTTTCGAGAAAACCCTTTGTTGCACACCTCACAAGAGAAAGGTTTCACTTCAGTATGAATTCGCAGGTGGTCCTTCAAAGACGATTTGTGAGAGAATTCTTTATTGCACACCTCACAAGAGAAAGGTTTCACTTTAGTATGAATTCTCTGGTGGACAAGCAAATTAGATATGTCAGAAAATCCTTTGTTGCACACCTCACAAGAGAAAGGTCTCTCTTTAGTATGAATGCGCAGGTGTCGAATAAAAGAAGATTTATCAGAAAATGATTTGTTGCAAACCGCACAAGAGAAAGGTTTCACTTTAGTATGAATTCGGAGGTGGACATTCAAATGAGATTTTTTTAAAAACCCTTTGTTGCACACCTCACAAGAGAAAGGTTTCTCTCTAGTATGAACTCGCAGATGGTCTTTCAAAGAAGATTTTCGAGTAAAAACTTTGTTGCACAACTCACAAGAGAAAGGTTTCGCTTTAGTGTGCACACAACTATGCTGATATAAATTAGACTTATTATAAAATTCTTTGTGGTACAGTTCACATGTGAATAATTTCTCTTTGATATGAACATAGTCATGCTTATTTAAATTAGACATCACAGAAAATCTTTTGTTACACACCTCAGATGTGAAAGTCTACTGTTGTATGTGAAGATGAATATACCTTTTTAAATAAGATTTTTCATAAAGAGTTCTATTGCAGATCTTTCAAGTGAAGCAATTTTTCTTTGTTCACAGTACGATGGTGCATTTTGAAATTACGGTTTCTGTCAAATCTTTTACCAGAAAACTTACAGATGAAATTCGTAAAATAAAGACAAAATTGCAAACTTAAATTAGATTTGTAAAAATATTTTTTTTACATCACACATATAAAAGAGGCATTTATGTATTATAAACAATTTGTTTTCTTCTGAGTAGGAAATGAGAAATTAAATGACTTTTCGTTCCACCAGAAATGTAGTCAATTTTAATGAACCGAGAACATTTTTCAAGCAGCACTTCTATATTATTATTGGCAATGTAAAAAGTTTTGTTAGAATGATATATATTTTATAAAATTCTGTAAATACTACATTGATGCTTTAAAAATTGTTGCTTCATGAATTATGGAAAATACTACATTGATAGTGCTAAATCTACATTGCTACTATTTGAATTTTGCTGAGTAGTAAATTAATTTCAAACACTTGATAGCATTTCAAAGATCATTTTTTAGAAATCATAAGCTAATTAAATGTAGCAATTTACAGGTGTGATTGTAAATGTTTTATTGTTGACCACCAGTTTAAAAATATTAGAAAATCCTCACAAAATAGTTTCTTTATGCCAGGAGATATGGAGTGGAATAAATACACTATAGTTTTTAAACAGAATTTGTACCTTGAATTATTTTCACTGTATGTTGAGAATAAATTTCATAAACATCTGCACCTGAAATATAAATAAAAACATATACACTAAATTGAAATGATTGCCAAAAAAAATAAATATTGATTTCATTTTATTACAATTAGTATAATTGAGTTTGAATATTTTATGTGAATATATTTTTACAAAACTGTTTAGGGACGGATAACAACTAAGTGTATTGAATTATTTGTTTTTTAAAAATTCTTTTTCTAATTTTATATGCAGAAACTAAAAATGTGGATTAATTAAACACGTTTTAAAAAATGAGTCTACTTATTGAATTTTGCGACGATTATGAGTAAAGTTATGTTAGTAGTTCAGATATAGCTCTCTATTATCAGATCTCTAGATAGATCTGATAATAGAAATAATAGATATCTCTAGTATCAGATATAGCTCTCTAACCAATGTCCATCTGTGTCGTAACTAGAGATCCGGATCAACCAACCCTTAAACTGTGACTGAGCACATGATATTAATGGATGTAATGTGAGAAAGCCCAAGAAGAAGGTAATTTTCAAAGAGCTTACGAGTTATATTTTTATTTATTAATGTTTCAAAAAAGTACTTAATGGCTCAAATGTTTTGGACAACTATTTCACTAAACAGTTTTGTAAACAGAATAAGATCTATTTATATGTACTTCCTATGCCCGTGGATCAGCTCACGGAGAATGTAAGTATTGCAATTCAGTGTGGAATTTTTACATATAATTTTTCATCTTTCATTTAACTAGCAGTGCAATTCTTATCAAAATACATTTAGTAGAGCTTTAAAAATACTAATTTTTCATAATCGGTTTATCCTAATTACAGATCTTTCACCTGTAGATATATCTATATCTAAGGAAAGTAGGCGACAAGTTACACACTAAAGCCTTCCCCCAAATATTACCTAAATGACAATGTAAGTCCCATAAAATACCATTTAGCGGAATGGGAGTTATAAGTATTGGCCTAATTATAGAACTTTCTCCCATAAATGTGAAACTAAGCAACGTAACACAATGTATCACATACTAAAACCCTCCGTGAAAAATTATCTAACTAAAAGTGGTAAGTTCAAACGAAATGCTTTCAGCAGAACCTTTTAACCTACACTCGCCAAATTTTATAACGTGTAGCAGAAATTTAGCATACGCGTGGGGTAAATCAAATCCCATTTTCCCCATTATATTTTATACTAAATAATTTTAATAAACAATATTTTTGACGCATGTTGCAAAATGGATCATTGTATTTCTTTTTTAAGGAAATATCATGGTTTTTATATTTACAAACAAGAAAATATGAATTTTATTCATAGAAGTAATGAATTTTTATTTGAAGGAAGAATTTGGCTGGGGTGAAATCTACCCCAGCACGTGTGTTTGCAGGTTAAAAAGGATATTTTTTCATAATCTGGTTAATATGAACACAGAGCTTTCCCCATAGCTATGTCATTTAGTAATGTAATACAGTGTGTTATGTTTCCATGCAAAATTATCTAACTAACAATGCAAGTTCCATCGAAATTTTTTTAGCAAAAATTTTTTAAAAGGCTGATCTTCCATAATTAAGTTTGCCTAATTCTAGAACTTTCCCCCATAGTTTTGTAACTAAGCAGCATAGCACAATGTGTTAAACAGTAAACTTTCCTTGAAAATTTATCTAACAATACAAGTTCCACGGAAATCTATTTAGCTGAATCTTTTAAAAAGGTATATCTTCCATAATCAGGTTCATCAGATTATAGAACTTTCCCCCATAATTCTATAACTACGTAGCATAGGACAATATGTTGTGTACTAAATAATTCCTTGAAAAATTACCTAACTAACATTGCATGTCCCATCAAAATCTATTCAGCAGAACTCCAGTTAGAAGCGGCCAGAACGAAATTCCTATTTGCATTATATTATATATAATAGCAAGCTTTGCCAAATATGCTGGTCGGTTTCTCCAATCTTAAATCAAACGAAATATATCTGTGAATAATGAACAGAGGAAAGGATATTCAACTAGGTAAATTATATTTAATGGTTGGAGTATCATAGTTGAGATTTTTTCCAACAGTGCGAAAATATGCCGTGAGCAGGACTCCAACCTGGGTACTTTGGTTTGCCGTACTATGGAGTTTCCATGCTATTTCAAGATTCATTATGTAAATGCTATAGTTTTAGCTCCGATGAAATAAATTAGCGCTGCAGTTTGCAGCCTTGTCCAACGAATAAGAGTGAGATATGCCAGCCCAGGATATCGGCGGATAGATCATACTCCAACCATTAAATATATCTGTGAATTTGACCTTGTGTTTTAAAACAATATGGACCTTTACATGAAGTGTCCTTCCACATTGCTGAAAACGATATGAACGGCATTCTGCAATTATATTTTCTAAAGTGTCAACAAAATTTCGGCTGTTAAGGGGCTACTTCACTGGCTCTCCCAGACAGAGCAGCTAATGTTATTTCAATGGGAGAAATTTAGAAGTGTCATCTTTTCGCATTTGCTCGAATTTAGTAATTTTTGTAGCTTTCAAAACCTGTACATTTAAATTATGCATGCTCCTTTCCATTTTTTTTTTAATGTGATATAAGTGCCTTATTTTGAAGATTCATGTTTAGTGTCTTATCGCTAAAAATCTGTTTGACATTTTAAAATTTGGTAAAGACACAATCGTAGCCTGATTATTTAGCTTTCCAAAAATGCTTTTTATTTTGATTAAAAAAAATTTTTAATTGATGCTACAATCCTAAAAAAATTGTACTGCCTTTTTTAAAACAGCCGAAAACAGTAAAATGACCGCCCCAAACAAGTTACCTCCATTTCTTTCCGGGAACTCAACGGGGAGTCAAACGGGAAAAATCTTCATGGAGTGATGAAAGACCACCTAATGTGTAAAATTTTGCCTTTGGCTATCAGTATGCAACTGGTAAAGCTGCAAATTTCATTTTAAGAGCAGAGAAGAAAGTTTAAAAAATGGTATTTTGAAATGATATAAATAGATGCTGATTATTTGTTTTACTAGGCATCATACAGATTTTTAAAAAATGTTATTGATTTGGGATCGATAAAGATTTTTTTTCACCTCTCACCTCTGAAGTTTAATACCCGATATTTTTTTTAATTGCCTACAATATTAAAATGAAAAAGCGTTTATTTGCTAAACAAAAGTACTAGAACTATCATTTATTCACTCTTTATCGGGAAAAAACAAACATACAGTGGCAAGTGTCATTAAAATGAATAGATAGACAATAGACATATCCAGCGAATAAATACAGTTGTATTTGAATTTTCTACAATACCTTTTTTCTATTATTTATTACATAACTCTTACTGAGTTAGTTTTAACGTTTCTTTCGAAAATATTAAATATTTATGCGGTAGATTAACTAAAAAATAACTATTGTATAGCTTTATTATTAAAATTTGTTACACTAATTTAAAACTCAGAAATGATGAGATTATACGGGTTCTCTTTTTTTCGGTAAATTTCGTGATTCTCCTTTCACAAATGAAACATTTTTAAATTATACTTCAAAGATAAAAAAAAAAAAAAAAAAAAAAAAAAAAAAACATATTTCAGTGCGATTTATTATTAGTTACTATAAATGAAGCATTATTTATTTTAGCATGCAAGAATTTAAATAAATGTGTCAGTAATCAATTTTTTGTCAGACATATATTTTGTTTAAAGCTGTTTTCAAATCCAAAGGACCTACTTTCTGACACATTTCAGAATTCATTTTTCTTCGGAAATGCATGAAATTGGCAGGTGTTGTTACTCAGAGACTATTCAATCGAATAGCGTTTTCCATTATTTTAGCAAAGGCAAAACATCTTTCAGAAAATATTATCGAATTCGGCGTTTTTGAACCGAATTTCCGGACACGACAGGCCGGGAAAGAAGAAAAACCTGTCGTCAGATGACAAAAATTGCTTACAAATCAATAAGTAACTTATTTATCAAAACATGGAAAACGTATTCGATTTCAAATCGCTTTAATAGTCAGGCTGCCAATTTACGTTTAAAAGAAAGTTTCGCGTTTGTTGAGTAGAGAATTTGAGAACCACCTCAAATTTAGTGAAACTTTTCACATTTCAAACAAGCGTTATAAATGCTCACTCCTCCATATGAACAAATGCTCTTGGCTGTTCTCAAATCTAAACTGACTACTTTATGACATATTTTTTTAATTCGTTTTTGTTTGGAAATGCATGAAATTAGCAGGTTTTCTTATTCAGATATGATCGAAACATGTTTTCTATTTTTTGGTAAAAGCAGGCGATCTTTCAGAACATACTGTGAAAGTCGACTTTTTGACCGAACTCTCGCCGCGGCGCCGCGGAGAAAAGCGTGTTGTCACGCGACAGGAATGGCTTATAATTTGGCTCTAATTGCAACAAACTGCCTCAGACAAAATGTGATAGTATCGTTAGAAAAATTAAAAACAATAAAATGAAAGTGCAAAATGAAAAACTATGAATATCTTATGGATTCGTCAGAGGAGTTTCATACGAATAATTCATTGTAAACATGTTAATTCATCGAATACTGTCAAGCATAAAAATGACAATATTAAGCTCCTTATAACATATGGAAAAAACCCTAAGATGTGAAGAGAATAAGACATCCACACACACACACACACACATATATATATATATATATGTTATATGTTCAGTGTCTGATATTTTAAATACGGTTTGTAAATCTAAAAATTTTTTATATGAAGAAAGTGTTAATTCTTAGAAATTACTAATAATATTTTTAAATATTCTAATCTGATTTTGTGATTTTAAAAAGAGTAGTAAATATGCTTTTGAGCACGCAAATTGGGCAAATAAAATTCGTATTATCTTTGTATCACTCGTATATTTGTTATATTATGTATGTCATTGAAATCATCAATAAACAGGGTATTTATTCTTTTTTGTATCATGTAATCATTAATATAGTATATGCACAAATCAATAAAAAATTGTGTTTATATAATAAAAAGTTATTTATAAATATATTTCCATTTCATTCTGTTAGCTATTAAAGGAAAAATAAATAAATAAAGCAGTGGCGCAGCGTAAAATGTAACAATGGAGTAACATAAAGCTAGTATCACATTTATACAAATTGTTTCAACAAAGATGATGCAAACTTTAAGAAGTGGAAGAACACAGGTAATAATTTTTGTTTAGGAAAATTTGGATTGCAACCAATCAAAAGTACGGGGTGTTTCACTCCAAGCTGAACACGAATTTTTGTTCATAAATTTAACGATAATGAAGCTATTTGACAAAATATTCAATAAACCTTATGCCAAATGTAATGATATCACAAACTGGTGGAAATCACCATCCGCGTCCAAGCAGCGCTGAACTACGCGCTTCCTATTTTTTCGCAGGGGTTCGGTCCGATCTTGTTTCTACCAAAAACACCTACGTTTCTTAGTCAATATTATCTTGTAATTAAAGTTCTTTTAACAGAATATTGCATACATATATATGTGGTATAGCAGATTATATGCCCACAATCTATGCAGTGGTCGATGCAGGTTTTTTTTTTTTTTTTTTTTTTTTCTTGGGGCCCATATTGTGAAAAAATAAGTTATTTTTGTGAAATTTATTATATTTTTGTGAAAAATAACATTTTGTAACGAAAGATGAGATTTAGCTACCTGAATTCAAACGAAACATATAATAATAACTTCCTTCTGCTAAAGTTTTCCTTTTCTGTGAACTTGTTTTATTTGCAAATTACTCATTTTAAAACATAACAAAATAAAAAAATTCCTGGCGGCTCGGCCTACAGGCATAGGTAGATTTCGAAGACGCAGACCGTAGGGCACCTGATTATTGGGAATTGCAGAAGAAAGACCTATTTGCCATGATGTGGCAGTTGGGACCACCCACTTCGAAATGTACCTCTGCCTGTAGGTGGAGCCAGCAGAGACGTTTTTAATTTTTTTTTACCGTAAAAGTTGGTCCTATAACAAACTTGTCAATATAAAAGTTGTATATAATATTAAGAAGATTTATACTAAATTTAAGCAGATTTGATATCTTGGGAATTGACGGAGTTATGAATTTTTTTCTTCTGAAACCCCTATCCCCCCCCCTCCTTGGGGGCATTTTTAAAGAAATCAAAAATCTGTCATACATAAATTTTTGGCCCTTTTCCTAGAAGTAATAATAACTTTAAATGGATTCGATATGTATAAAAATTAAGACGTTATGGGTTTTTTTCTGTTTTCACGTCTGGTTGTAGGCGGAGCCAGCAGGGAATTTTTTTTTTCTGTAACAGATGGTCTTATAAAAAAAACTTGTCAATATAAAAGTTGTAGATAATTTTAAGGAGATTTACAATAAATTTAAGCGGATTTGATATCTTGGGAATTGACGAAGTTGTGAATTTTTTTCTTCTGAAACCCTTATCCCCCCCTCCTTGGGGGCATTTTTAAAGAAATCAAAAATCTGTCATACATAAATTTTTGGCCCTTTTCCTAGAAGTAATAATAACTTTAAACGGATTCGATACGTATCATAATTAAGAAATTATGGGTTTTTTTCTGTTTTCACAAAAAGCCCCCCATTTCCCCCCCCCCCCCTTGGTTCGATTTTACACGTTAACGAACTTGACCGAGATTTTATGCCCCTTGATTTTATGTATCAATTTGGAAGAGATTTGTGCAGAATTATTGGAGCTATTGTGGCCAAAAAAAAGTGATATATATAGAGAGATAAAGTTTTGAACTGGCGGTGTTTTTGGGTTCTGGGAGTCATGATCGGCGTAGATCTGCAAAAATTTTTCAAAAATTTCAACTTAGGGGAGAAAGTAATAGGTAGTATTTCTTACGAAATCTACCTAAAATTATTAATGAAGAGTATGTTTTTATGGAATGAAATTTTGTGAAGGGGTCTATTTTATTAAAATGAATTTTGTGAAGGGTTTTGGTAAATAGATTTTTGTGAAGTGTCCCTAAATAGGCTCCAAATTTTTTCTGGATCGACCCCTGCTATGAAATATAATGGAACAATCATGTAGAGGCAATGACTTACGTGAAGACGTATTAAAAAAATAATGTAATTTGAGATGAAATTAAAAATTGGTTCACAAATTTAAATCACAATTTTAAAGCTGTATGAAAAAAAAGCAAACTTCTTATCTGTGATTTAAATATTTCTCTGAATATTAATTCTTAAATATTCATAACGCAATCTCTGTCATAAATCCTAAATGCACTTTGTCAACAGGAAACATGCCATGTAATGAAAAATCCTTTAAAAAGTAACTAATGGACAGAGATAAAAAAATCCATTAGAAATACCTTTCTATAGTTCACTTATACACAAAGGGGATACTGATGACTCGATATAAAAAAGTCTTTTATTTAAACTCAAGATTATCAAACGCAACACGGCTGAGTTATTTTCCACCAGATTCCAAAGATTTCACAAGGGTACAATGGAGATACCCAAAATATATACAAGCCCTTCTTATTGTTGCTAATTACTAAACAGTTCGTTTTATAGGTATAGTTCCAGTTGCAAAAATATTTTCAATGGCATTTTTCATCCCATAAAAATCATTTACATCAAAATAGTTATTTTTTTAATTGCTACGAATTTTAAATTTTTAAACAGTCCCTCGACCCTCTGTTTAGAAACACTTACTCTATGCATGCTCTAACTAATAAAACATTAAAAATTGCATGCGACCAAAACTTACTGAGTTATGATACTTTACATTTTTTGCACTAGAAACAAAAACATGCATTTTTAGTATTAGAAAATGCTAAAAATTCATAAAATTCAAAATATCATAACTTAGTAAGTTTTTTTTTGGTCATGCCGAAATTAAATTTTTATTGTTTTACTTTTTAGAGCATCGAGGTTTTTTCTAAAAATAGAACTCCCATACTGCATAAAAAAATTTATTTTGTAGTTAAAAAATAATTTTTGTATAAATCGATTTTCATATGATGAAGAACATTGGAAATATTTTACAACTGAAAGTACATCTCTAAAATTGAAGGTTTATAAGTTATTGCAGATAAGAAGGGACACCCTGTATATAAGCATTTATTGTACATAAGAACAGAGATGAGCTCTTTTTTTTTTTTTTTAGAAAAATATCGTGCTTGCTTGATTGCTTTTATATATATTTTTTAAATCAATCGTTTTGACATGTACATTATTATTCACATTTTCACAATAGTATTATATCATTTCTCCTAACATATTTTACACTATGTTTTTGAATTGTTACTAATATATATTTCCAAAACTAACAATTTAGGTATTAAAGTATCTTTTGGTAATATGACCAATGCTATATATATGTACCCATTATTGACAGCTTTGTCTGTAACAAAAATAAATTGAGAAGTGCGAAATTTTCAGTAGCACTGGTATTAGGTTCCAATAACCTGTTATTTTTTAAACGTATAAACAATCACTATACATGTTGCTAACATCCTTACAGTTAAAATTCATTTAAACAGTAAAAATTGCATTTTTGTGTGACAAAATTGTACTTAGTTATGATAATTTGAATTTTCAGCGTTTTCTGCCATCGAAAGCATGTTTTTCCATTTTTGGCGGCAAGAAACGCCATAATTTCAAAAAAATCTAAGTATCATAACTGTGTAAGTTTCAGTCATAGAAGAATGAATTTTTGTTAGAAGATGGAGAAGTTTTTCCTATATAAAACTTATAGGAAAAAGGTACTATATAAAATTTTTAGTTTAATAGCTATTTAAAAAGTAACTACTTTGATGTAAATCGATTTTCATAGGATAAAGAACAACATTTAAAGTATTTCTGCAATCGAAACTCTATTTCTAAAACTAAAGGTTTAGGAGTTAGCTATTGATTAACAATAAGAATTGACAATATCCTGTATAGGCATTTATTTGACACAAGGACTGATCAGCTATTTTTTTTCTTTTTAGAAAGGGGTCGTACTTGTATTTGTTTTACATATTTTTTCCAATATCATTCTTTTTGACAGGTACATTTTAAGCCACCTTTTTACATTAGTTTTAAATCATTTTCGCTAACTATTTTATGCTATATATTTGAATAGTTATTAATACATATTTCTAAAAACATAACATTTTAGAATATTTAATCATAAATTCTGGAACTGATCCTGTGAACGGCCATGTAGGTTAACAAACATCTTGCATCAATTCTTTATTAACAGAAGTATGGTATAGGAAATATCTGAGCACTTTGTAGGCAGATATTATTTGTATGCGGCTGGGTGACGTTCTGGTTAAAATATGGAGCATAGGACACATTAAAAATATCATAAGCTTAGCCAAGCGGATGTAATACACCGAACCCATACAAGAATGATCAGTTTTTATTCAGAAATATTTAATAATTTTCAATATTAATCCGTAAATTGCGTCATAAATTTTTTGTTCATTGTATAATTTCCAAACATATTGATAGCTTCCATAGCATTGTGCCCATTTGACATAGGTCAAATAAACATATTTCAAAACAAACATTTTATTAATTAATTAAACTAATTAGCGATTACAAAGAAATAATTTCTTTTATATTTTTTCTGTTTCAGGAAAGTGCGTATTTGCTGCAAAAGATATCGTTGTGTTAGCAGGCATGTGCATTAAAATGTATATGCATAGGAGTGTCTGGAATGGGAATTATGGGTTAATTATGATTTTTTTTCTCTCCTTCAACAATTCCTATTTTTATTCAAAACAGTACATAATCACTCTTTCAGGGAAGCACCAAAAATTCAGATTATTAGTCAATTCATTACTCAATTTCCCCAAAGCCACAAACTTCAATTTCTTGTATTCCTTGGAAATTTAAGCAGAGTTTTCCCCAGGTTTTAAAAAAGTGTTGGATGCTGCTGATGAGAAAAATGACACTTTTAAGAATATTAAAGAAAAGCAGGGTGCAGCACCCTCCTCTAACTACCTGGGAGAAACTCTGTTTAAGTTATGGAGAGATAGCAAATGAAGCTTTGAGGTAGGGCTACAGTTTTACAAGTCCATTTCATGTTGTAAATAGATTTGTTTGATTCTAATGTATTCCCTTTGCTTTGGTTTATCTGAAAAAAAAGCCCTTACAAATGTTTAGTGGCTTTTGTGCCCACTTTTTCTTTTAAAATGATTGGTACCAATATAATAGTGTGCTAAATATTTTGCCGAAATTGAATTTAATCGCCGCTTTTCAGATTATTTTGCATTTGGCGAATGCTCAGCGCAGTCCCTAATGATAGAGATTTGTTAAGAAAAGGATAATTAAGAACAACTCTCAGAAAATGCATTTAAATACATGAAATGTTTTCTGCAATATGTAATAAATAACAAAGTATAAAAAAACACAATTGTTATTAATCGAATTATATTACGTGCATGTAAGTTCATATCGTATTGTAATTAGCAACATTATTATAAAAATAAAGCATAAAACTGTGCTTATTTTCTTAAAATATTTCAAATTTAGTGTAACTTTCATTAATTATATAAAACACGTTTCTCTTTTTATAATCTAACTTTAAAAATCTTTTTAAAACAATCATCTTTGAATTAAAAAAAATATTATTCAATACTGAATAAATGTTGACTAATAATGCATATAAATATTACTGATAGCTCTGAAATACAAAATTTTATTCAGTGTATAAAGAAGATTAAAAGAAAATTACTAAAAGAAAATTGATCTTATTAGAATGTTAAAATGATTAAAACATTGTTTATTGTATCCGAGAGTGTGAGAAGTTAGCATCAATTCATGAAGTAAGCCAACAGTTATATAAAACGCGATTTCTTTAACATTATTTACATGAAAGCAAGTTTCTTTGTTATTTCTTGAAACTTTATATTTTTAATTACACAAACATTTATTTTTTAGAATCACATCATCTGTAATTTGATTGATTTGAGAGATATTAGTTTTTGGCAAACTTTTCAATGCAAATTTTTATGACATTAGCATCTACATCAGCATTATCACCTTTTGATTTGTTTTTCAGCCTTGTATATTTTCCAACTTTTTCCTTAGTGAGTGCTTAACCTTTCGATTAATGGCCGAGACTGGAGACTATTTTTCTATTCAACCATACCACAATTTACAAGAAATTTCTTTTGTGTTACATTTCTCTTGAAAATATCCTAGAATAAGTGAATGGGAGAGATTATTTTTCAAAAAGTGGTACAGATAGAATTTAAAAATAGTAGCAGGGGCTACATTTGTTGCAATCCCATACTTAAAAGGTTAAGCTATCCCTAACTAGTACATTAATTTTTTAGTGGTAGGACAAGATTCAAACCAAAGTAATTTGAAAGAAAATTACACAATAAAGGTTGATCCAATGACAGAAGCCTTGTTCAACATTTAACAAAACTTTTTAGTAAATCTTATTGGTTTCCCTAAATTTGGCTAAATTGAATGGACTACTGTTATTGTTGTATGAAAAATCTGTTCCATTGAGAAATAACTGTGTTCAGCACATTTTTTTCTTTTATAATTTTATCCCTCGTACCAAATATTTTTTATTCTGTGTTAGTATAGGCTACAAAGTTGCATATAAGGACAAATTTCGTCTTTTTTTATACTTTATTTATTATTCTTAGAAATGACATCACAATGGAAGAAAAAAAATTGTTTAAATTTTTAAAGTTTTTTTTAATAAAAGTTTAATAATTTAATAAGTCTTACATCTTGGATTATATATACTAGTTTTTTAAATGGGACTTAATAAATTAAAGTTTTCTTTAATATGGAAACACAGGTGACAATTTAAGTGATATTTAACAAAAATCTTTCTGTTTTTTTTTTTTTTCAAATTTCACAAAAGTTTCTTTTTAGTATCTACATGCAGGTGAAAATTGAAATGAGATTTTGAGTAAACCCTTTGTCGCATATCTCTCAAGAGAGGGATTTCTCCTTAGTATGAATTCGCAAATGTCTACTTAAATTAGATTTGTCAGCAAATCTTTTGTTGCACACTTCACAAGAGAAAAGTTTCTCTTCAGTGTGAATTCGGTGGTGATTATTCAAAGACGATTTATGGGAAAACCCTTTGTTGCAAATCTGACAAGAGAAAGGTTTCTCTTCAGTATGAATTCGCAGATGGTCTTTCAAAGAAGATTTTTTAGAAAACCCTTTGTTGCAAATCTGACAACAGAAAGGTTTCATTTTAGTATGAATTCGCAGATGGTATTTCAAAGAAGATTTTTCAGAAAAACTTTTGTTGCACACCTCACAAGAGAAAGGTTTCTCTTCAGTGTGAATTCTCAAGTGGACATTCAAATGAGATTTTTGGGTAAATCCTTTGTTGCACACCTCACAAGAGAAAGGTTTCTCTTCAGTGTGAATTCTCAAGTGATCTTTCAAAGACGATTTGCGAGAAAATCCTTTGTTGCACACCTCACAGGAGAAAGGTTTCACTTTAGTATGAAATTGCAGATGGTTATTCAAAGAAGATTTCTGAGAAAATCTTTTGCTGCATACCTCACAAGAGAAAGGTTTCTCACCAGTATGAGTTCGCTGGTGGGTATCGAAATTAGATTTGTGAGAAAATTCTTTGTTACACACCTCACAAGAGAAAGGTTTCTCTTCAGTATGAATTCGGTAGTGATTATTCAATGATGATTTGTGAGAAAATCCTTTGTTGCACACCTCACAAGAGAAAGGTTTCTCACCGGTATGAGTTCGCTGGTGGGTATCCAAATTAGATTTTTGAGAAAATTCTTTGTTGCACACCTCACAAGAGAAAGGTTTCACATTAGTGTGAATTCGCATGTGGACATTCAAAGAAGCTTTTTCAGAAAACCCTTTGTTGCAGACCTCACAAGAGAAACATTTCTTGTTAGTGTGAACATGACAATGCTGATATAAATGAAACTTATTAGAAAATCCCTTGTTGCACAGTTCACACGTAAATAATTTCTCTGTAGTATGACCATAATTAAGCTTATCTAAATTAGACATTGCAGGAAAATAACTGCTGAGTGTGAATTAGAATGTGCCTCTATAAATTAGATTTGCATAAAGTCTTCTATTGCAAATCTTACAAGAGAAATAGTTTTTCTTACTATCAGTACGACGGTATATTTTTTTAATTAGATTTCTGGGAAAATGCTTTAACAGAAAATATATTAATAGTTCTAAAAAATCTCTTTTTCTACGTCACACATATAAAAGAAGTATTTAACTATTGTAAACTGTTTGCTTTCTTCTTATCATTAAATGAATAAAATGTGAGATAGTGGAGATTTTCTATGCATAATACCAGAAATGAACAGTAATGAATTAATACTTCAATATACAGTCTTCAAACAGAATTTGTGTTAAGAAGTGTTTTAACGGTATGTTCAGAAGTTTCAAAACATCTGCACCTGCAATATAAATAAAAACATAGGCGCTAAATTAAAAATAATCGTCAAATAAATAATAAATATTTAGTACATTTTACTGCATTTGCTATAATTACATTTAAATATGTTATGTGAAAATATTTTTACAAACCTGTTACGATTAGGAGAAGAATTAACTGCATTCAAATCTTTATTTTTTACATTTATTATCTATTTTTTTATATACAGAAATTAAAAATGTTGATTTATTACACAAGTTTTAATAAATAAGTCCACTTATTGGATGTTGCAAAGTTTCTGAGTACAGTTATGTTGGTTCAGATTTAACTCTATTTAATGTACATCAGTGTCATTTGTAGAGGCACAGATTTACCAACCCTGCAACTATGACAGACGAAGAAGCAAATGAAAAAAGATGTAGTAGGTGTAGTGTGAAGAAACTTGAAAAGAAGGTAATTTTAAAAGAATTACATTTTCAATTATAATACTTCGTTTCCAAAAAGATACTTTATGGCTAAAAGTTTCTCTATAAGTTTGTCATTATACACGTTTGTAAACAAACTACTGATTTATTGAACAATTCAGGGCCGAGAAAAATAGAGAAATTGATTATTCAAATTTCAATTAATTAGAAAAATCTTTGTATCTTTAAAACGTAAGTTGAATTTGCATTCTAATTTTTGTTAAGAAATAAAAATACTTCAGTTAGCAATTAAAATTCATAAAGATACAAATAAATGTAAATATATTGCTTGAAGTTGCGTAAAAACATACATAAAACATTTAAAAGCACATTAAAGTCCTTTTAAAATCAAAACGTTTTCAACCGAACTTACTCGGTCATAATCAGTGAATAATCAGTGAAAAACTAATTGTTAAGTTGAGTTGTTGTCTCTTCGTGTCTCCTAGCTTGCCCGGAACAAACCAACTTACTTCAAGGGTGTGGAATTTAAGATGGGATGGGAAAGGTCATTCAACATTTCAAAAACAAGTACAGGTTAATCAATCATGTATTAATTCATTCCAGACTGCGTGGATATCATATGATAATACATCATTACAGACTATTTCTTTTTTAGATATTAATTCCAGAGACTCTCTTATGATAGCTCCCTGGTGATTACTTGTGCGGAATATAATTTTGGATCGACTGAAATCTACTTTTATAGGTTCAGTTTGTGCTAATCATGCTACCACACTGTGGGGTCTATTTAATCTCAGATCTGCTTCATGTTCTTTTCATGCTGAAGCCAAGAGATCCCATGTTCGAATCCTGGCCCAGACATTTTCCGTCCAGGTGGAAAATTACAACTCGTATGATTTCTTTATCAGTTTCAATAATTGTGTTAAAATTAATCTAGTGTAATCATGTATTCAGTGTTTACTGGAGTTCCAATACCTGCGATCTAATCTGTTGAGCTGATAAAAATATCAGACTAAATGCTATGATCAATAAGGTTAACTGGATGAATTATGCCCTCCAGATTCGACCGGGATAGCTCAGTTGGTAGAGCATGGCAGCTTTAGCCAAGAGAACCCAGGTTCGAATCCTGGCCCAGACATTTTTCGTCCAGTTGGAAAATTACAACTCGTATGATTTCTTTACCAATTTGAATAATTGTATTAAAATTAATCTAGCATTAGTTACAAGTTAGCACCTTTCAATTTTTATATAAAAAGAGCGTTTGAAGTTGGTTCATGCCTTTTCCTTAATGAATAATTAGATGTAATTAGAAAAATAGAAACCGAGAATTCAGTTCCATCCCATTTCATTGAAAAAATCATAAGCAAATTTAAACTGAAAGGTGAAGAAAAACGAAATACAAGTTCAATTACAAGTTTGAAATTTTGTAAAGTTAACTACATCCCAAGGTTTTTTGAAAGTATGAGACATTCCATCTTTAAGTTTGGCATTACATTAATCGCAGTCCCCAGTCTCTCCGCAAAGTTGCGGATTTTGTTAAACAGGAAAATTGAACCAATCCAGGCTATCAATAGATCAGGGGTATGATCTATTGATAGCCTGGATGTACCCGGTACATATTATACCATTCAAGAAAAATAACAAAGATTTTATGTATGTAGGTATGACACTGAGGAAATTTCAGGACAGAATAAAAGAACATGAAGCAGATCTGAGAATAAATAGACCCCACACTGCGTTAGCAAGATTAGCACAAACTGAACCTATAAAAATAGATTTCAATAGATCCAAAATTATATTCCGCACAAGTAATCACCAGGAAGCTATCATAAGAGAGTCTCTAGAAATAATATCTGAAAAAGAGATAGTCTGTAACGATGTATTATCATATGATATGCACACAGTCTGGAATGAATTAATACATGATTGATTAACCTGTACTTTTTTGGAAATGTTGAATGACCTTTCCCATACCACCTCATATTCCACACCCTTGAAGTAAAATGGTTTGTTCCAGGCAAACTAGAAGATGCGAAGAGACAGTAACTCAACTTAACTATTAGTTTTTCACTGATGATGACAGAGTAAGTTCGGTTGAAAACGTTTTGATTTTAAAAGAACTTTAATGTGCTTTTAAGTGTTTTTATGCACGTTTTTATGCACCTTCAAGCAATATATTTCCATTTATTTGTATCTTTATGAATTTTAATTATTAAACGAGGTGAGTTTGCACTGAAATTTTAACTTTTTTAAAAATTCAATTAGCTACTAGAAACATTTACTTTGATTTTTTAGTTAAATATCTTTATGAAAAGTTTTCAATTTTTGCTTTTTATAATTCTGAATGCTAGCACTCAATTTAGATTTTACAAATCCAAAAGAACAGAACGTTTTTTTCATTAGCAGTAGATGCTTTTGCAGTTAAAAGTTTTTGAATACATGACTATTAAATTTGTTATTTTCATCTTTTTGATTTTTTTACCATTTATGTTGCGTCATTTCACTTGTAATGGTTTGTTTTAAAAAAATCTTGAAAAAACAAATATCTTCCTTTACTTAGAGCATTAAGAAATTTTCAAAACAATTTTTCTTCACAATATTTAAGGCATGGCTTTTTCCTGTTCTTATAATTATAGGTCTTTTCCTTTTTAAAACTAATAAAACAAAGTTGCTGCAAATGTACAGGTATAAAAAGCCATAATATATTTAGCATTAAGATACTGTATAACGTTTACCTACCTCTTTAACTTTTCTAAAAATTCTCTCGATACATGCATCAGCAGAAACGTTACAGGCATTTATTATAAATAATTTTGCAACATTATGTTGAAATAACTATACAACTGTGTGATAAAAATTAGTCTGCCCGTTATGATTGTTATGAAACATTGGTACAAATTTTTTATGTAACATTGTAATGTATTCAAAACATAAAATATTATATTGTGTAATGCAAAGGTATTTATTTTTATGCCTATATTATATGTGTGCTATATTCATGCTTCAAGAGCTTGGCTATGACTTAGGCGAAATTGATTGCAACTTGACATAATTGTAATTGTGGGGGCCACTACAACTAAGAAGCACTACTATTTCAATATTTAAAAATATTACACTATAGAAATACTGTTTTATTTTTTTAATAAATGCCAAATACACAATACTTGATAAAACAATGTAGCAAAATACAGCTTATCTTAAAGTACAGCTATAAATACTTGATCTGTAAAGTAATGATTACAAATTCCATTTTAAAATATAGTCATATTTTTAGAAGACTAATTTTGTCAAAGAATTCAATCTACACTTAATTTTGAATTAAAAAAAAATATTGTGTATGATTTTGAATAATCATACACAACTTTTATTTATTGTCCAAGTTATTTGTCCACCTATTTGTCTAATGGTTAAGGCCCTGGTTGTTGGTTAAAGGGTGGCGGGTTCGAATCCTGACTTAAACATGGATTCCACTAGGTTAGATTTCATTTTAAATGGAAGTCTCAGTCTGTTCAGGCTTCATGTGCAAAACCATCCACATTAATAAATTTTTTAATTAAGAAATTTTTGTTCTCCTACGTCCGGGAGGAGTCCAAGGACCATAGTTCCCCTCGAGGGGCCCAGTAGAGTTCAGCTTTATTAAAAAAATCAGCGACTAAGAAGTGCTTGTCATTCACATGAGAACGGGGTCAGAAGGTGGTTAAAATCCATAAAGTCTCCTGTGGAACAGAGGGGACAGTCTGAAGATGAAACAACACCGATACGGAGCAGGTGTCCATATAAAAAGTCATGGGATGTCATGATTCGAAAATTTGCAACATCAATACATCTTGGAAGATCTTGAGGAATAGGATGACTCAACAAGTCATTCCATTTCTTTTCTGTGGCGTTTTTTTGCATTTGGGGGGTGACATGTCTCACCTCCTCGTGGTGCCCCCTGGAAGCGATTTTGAGCTCATCTTTATCTATGCTACAAAACGAGACACTTTTTCGTCATGCGGCCCAAACGTGAGACTTTTAAATGGTCCTTCTCAGGACCAAATCACGCCTGATATTTTCTCTCTTTTTTGGAACGCTGGTGACCTGTCAAACACTAAATTCTCAGAGCTCAAGACAATTATTTCTTTAATTAAGAAATAATATATATATTTTTAATTTATTAAGAAAATTATAATATACTACATAAAAATTAAGATTTTAGACATAAACAGAAATCATTTATTTGTAGATTGATATCTTTCTTAAATATTTAATGTCATCAGGGATTGCATTTTTTAGCGACTTTTGTGAAAATAATAATATGCCACCAAAGTGATTACGTCACTCCTCTACTTTCGTCTGCTGCGGCCACAGGAGACCCAGCACCTAATGTTAAACGCATAGGAAAATTGTTTAAAAAAAACATATTAACACAAATATTATTTTTCTGAAACTTTTATCCCTTGATTTGGATATTTTGATATAAGAGGTATCATTTGCGTAAGTGTGATTAAGGTATTTTTAGTTCAGATTTCTGTAATTTAGTTTTAAAATTTCAAATCGCTAATTCTCCGATCCAGCATCATACCCATCATAACGATGTACGGTTTAGGAGTGGCGCCATCTAGGAAATGATTTTTAAATAACTTGTAAATAAGTAACTTTTTACTGAATATCAATCATTTAAAATTTTTTATAGAGTAGTAGAAAATTGATACCTTAATGATCTTATCATAAAATATTAATTTATGATTTTTTTTGCGTAATGATGACATTTTTTTTTATTTATTAAACCTTTAAAACTAAAAAGCATTAATGCTATATTTCTTTTGTATACATATTTATAAATATCACAGCCAAATTTGAAATGTGAGAATGCTAAAATTCGGGGATTATTTAATATATTTTTAAAATCATGTTTGCTTATAAATTTTCCTTTGATTGTTATTTTAGATAAATTTATTAGCCTTTTTTTTTAAATTAAAAAATATGACATTTCTAAAGTACTTTTTTGTTACGATAGTTTGAGGGGAGGGGGGGATAAAACGTTTATGAGATTCTTAAAAAAGTTTTTTATGTTTTAACAGTTTATATATATATGAGGCATATTTCTGAACTGTAAATTAATTATTGATTTTCATTCCTGAAAACTGATATAAGTATGCCGAAGATTTTGGTACTAAATCCTTATAGATATATATTTTTTTTTTTTCATTTAAAGTCATAACATTTAATTTAAAATAAGGCTAATTAATTTAACGAAAATATCCATGAAAAAAAATTATAAGCAAACATGATTTTTTTTTCAAACAAATTCTTAACAGGCTAAAAAAAATCATACTTGCTTATAATTTTTTTTCATGGCTATTTTCGTTAAATTAATTAGTTTTTTTCTCAAGTTTTTAAATATTAGGCTATGACTTTGAATTTAAAAAAAAGTATCTATAAGGATTTAGTACAAAAGGCTAAGTACAAAAATCTTTGGCATACCTATATCATATATCAGTTTTGAGGAATGGAAATCAATAATATATATATATATATATATATAAACTTTTGAAACAGAAGTAACTGATATATATATATATATATATATAATCTGTTAAAACATTTACAGATTTTTCACGTTTAAGAATCTCATAAACACTTTATCCCCCCCCTCCCCCCTCAAATTATTGTAACACAAAAATACTTCAGAAATGTTATAATTTTTAATTTGAAAAAAAAAAGCTAATAAATCTATCCAAAATAACAATTAAAGGAAAATTTATAAGAAAACATGATTTTAAAAGTAGATAGAATAATCCTCGAATTTTAGCATTCTCACATTTCAAATCTGGCTGTCATATTTATAAATATGTATACAAAAGAAATGTAGCAATAACGCTTTTTAGTTTCTAAGGTTTACTAAATAAAAAAAAAATCCACCAGTACGCAAGGAAAAATCATAAATTAATATTTTATTATCAGATCATTAAAATATTAATTTTTTACTACTCTATAAAAAATTTTAACTGATTAATATTCAGTAAAAAGTTGCTTATTTACAAGTTATTTAAAAATCATTTCCTAGATGGCGCCACCCCTAAATCGTACATTGGTATGATGAAGGATCGAAGAATTAGCGATTTGAAATTATAACACTAAATTACACTAATCTGAGCTAAAAAATACCTTAATCACACCTACGCAAATGATACCTCTTATATCAAAGTATCCAAATCTAGACATAAAAGTTATAGAAAAATAATATATTTTTTAATAGGATTTTTTAAAACAATTTTCCTATGCGTCTGTGAGTCTCGTGTGACCGGAGCAGACGACATGAGATAAATGACGTCACACTTCGGTAGTGTATTGCACCAAATATGGCAACCATGTGATAAGTGTGCTTAATTTGCTTGGATAAAACTTTGCTTTATTTTTGGACCTGCTCAGATCATTTTTCTGTTTCTGGCTTTTTGACTTGATGTAAAAATGGATTTATGAAAGAGGAGCACAAATTTTAGTTTGAAATTTACATTAGACCCGTTGAATAAAGCAAATCACATTACGGTTATGTTCATTTACTGTTGCAACATTTGTTTTTTCAGATTGAAATCTTTCTTGTGCAAGTAGGTAAAGTAGAGGTACTATTTTTGACGTTTTTCTTCTATTATTCTTAATAATTACTGTGTTAAAATATTTTATTAAAAAATATGACTTAGATTATAATATCAAATTATTTTTGTTTATAGCCATAATGATGTATTGAATATCAATTTCAGGTTTGAAAGTGGTTTCTTTTAGAAATGACGAATTTAGTTAATGAAAACTGATTTTAATTGTTTGTAACAGCTTGAAATTGTTTTGCATTATGCTGTAATAGTATATAGTAATTATTACGCATAATCCATAGTAGCCTCCTATATAAAATATACTTTTTACTTAAACAACTATTGTAATGTATATAATGCCTTATGTGAAACAACTTGGGGTTTTCCTAGATCTGTTATAGAGGATTTACCATAAGTCTGCTCATTTCAAAAGTTCATAAAAATTACTAAATGGGTTATATGAGTGTGGTTAATTTTGGTTAAAATTTTGATAAAAATTTGATTAACGTGGGCAGTTTTACACAAGACCTAAACAAACCCAGGACTCTAATCATTAGACAAATTGGTGGGTAAATTACTGTAAGGACAATAAATGAAAATTACACAGTGTATGATTAATCATAGTTATATACAAGCAGTGCCGAAACTAGCCTTTTTGGCGCCCGGGCAAACATGGATTTTGGCGCCACCCCCTCCGAAAAGAAAATTTCAAAAGCGAATTTTTTCTAAGTTTCTAAAATTTAAAGTATATAATCAGATAATCTGTAATACTGAACTAAGTAATCAGCTTTGTCAAATACTGATTTCATTAAAACCTTGAAAATGGAATCGAAAGGAACCGAAAACTATTCCGCTTTATACAGGTTTTCATCTTAGGAAGTATAATTATTGATATGCTCAGGGGCGGAATTTAAGGGGTCGCGGTGGTCTCGATCGCAAGGGGCCCCGCATCCAAAGGGCCCCGAAAATCCTCTTTTGAGTTCAACGAGAAAAATTATTTGTTGATCAAAGGATTTTCTTAGCACTTTTTTTTAATTAATATTACTCTATAATTTTCATGTAATTTAAATAGAATATTTTTTATACCATTTGCTATTCCCAGAAATGTTTTAGTTATGTTTAAAAGTTTTTCCTTGTCTTCTTTTCTATTAGTAATTATCAGAATTGTGAACTGTTGTGGAGGGTTGAGGGTGAGACTCAAACTTGGATCTGAGCTGAAAGGAACCCTGTTACTGTTAGAGACTTTTATGACGATTTAATTACACAGATTCAGAGTCTAATTAAATCAGATCTGATAAATCTAAATCTGGATCGTGACACTGGGGCCCCTGATATAGGGGATGTATTGGTCCCAGAAATTTACATCTGGATCTAAAAAAATAATTACATCTAAAGGATGGGGCGGCAAAACATGGGTAAAAGACAAATATATATATATATATATATATATATATATATATATATTTTGCAAAGATAAAGGCAGAGACGACTTTATTATCCATGTCACCCTGTGCGAGGTTCTTTTCTGCATCTCTACAAATGCTTTATTCTTAAGAAAGAAAAAATGGGAGGAGAGGTTACTATTTTATCTTGCATATGTTTCGTCCCCTTAGTTTTTAGTGTCATTAGCAATAGCCAACTTCGCGCCCTTTAAAGCTGGATCTGTATGTAAAAAAGTAATTGTAACAAATGGTATGGCAGTATTTTTCATTTATCTGGAAATGGCCAAAGGACGAGAAAATAATTTGAGAGGATAGAGGCAGGGGCGGCTGCGGTTTTATTAGTCATAGAAACTTGGGTATGGTTTTCTCCCTGCACCCCTACAAATGACATTTTTTTTCAAAAAAAGTTTTATTTTGCGTATTTTTCAAATTATTCTTTCAAATATTATTTGTTTTTAGTATCCAAGGCAGTCGCCCAACCTCGCCCCTTCTAATAATGCTAGATTGGATCTGGATAAAAAAGTAATTTCAGCAAAATTAACAGGCCGGCATATTCCAGTTGCCGACAAGGGTGGCAAAACGCTTAGAAAACTTTCGCAAAAAGACGAGTAAAAAACTTTTTGGAAGATAAAGCCAGGGGCAGCTCCGGCTTTACCAGCCATGGTGCGCTGTAGGAGATTTTTTACTGTACCTCTACAAAGGCTATACTTAAAATAAAAAGATTTTACTGAGAATTTTACTTTGGGCATTCATCTTCCAATTTGTGTTTATTGTCCTGGGCAGTCACCCCTCGCCCATGACAAAATGGAAAAAGAAGAAAGCTCCACGCTGGGAGAAAAGTGAAGAAAAAAATAGAACAGCCTTCATGGAATATTTTTATCTAATAGAAAATCAAAGTGAAGCAATCATTTGCCAATTATCCATGCTGGACAGTGCAGTACCGTATCCAGACAACGTTGAACAGTGTCATATACAGACACGAGTAGGGACTGAACTTGAAAAATGTTAGTGATTCTCCTAAACCACAGGAAGATATATAAATGATAAACGACATAGACATGATACTTTTGGAATGGGAGAAAGAAAATAGCCTAAGAGAACAATTCGTTTATTATTCATTTGCTATCTTGTATTGTAGACGAATCTTTTTGTCTATTTTAATACATTTGGTTCATTTTTCTTTTGGATTTTCCGGCTGCGAGACTTTTTATACAAATTTCATATATATATATACATTTCTACATCAAACAAAACCTGCATTTGGCACCCCCTCCACCTTCAGTTTTGCTGGCGCCTGGGGCACGTGCCCCCTCTGCCCCCCCTTAGTTTCGACCCAGTATACAAGTACTTTCATTTTTACATATATCTGTTTACTTGTCTAGCCACGGAATAGATGGGGTTTTGTAAAGAATTGTCTACAAATAATAATTTTTAAAAATGCAGGAAAATTTTTGTTATTACATTTTTACTAAATCTAAATTTAGATTTGTGGCTTATAGGAAAATGGGAAAGAATAGTAAGTAATAAGACCAATAGATGGCGCTGTCCATTGAAATTTCTAATAATAAATTGAATATTTTCTTGATGCATGCATTTATTTACATGATAACATTTGTTAAACAATGATTAACTAGTGTGAAAATTATCTCCTATCAATACTGAGAAGAAATAAAACAACTTTCTGCTTTTAATTAAAATTTTACTTGTGAAACATTATTTGTAGTTTTTCTACATTTTTATGTAGTATTATTGCACAAATGGTTATAACATTTCATATATATATATCTTAATTTATTAAAGAGTTCCTTTAATTTTTGCAGGATTTACATAGCATCTATAGGAATAAAATGAAAAAATATATATGATTTTTTTTTAAGTATTCATTATAAAATATAATTTTTTATAAATTAAATTAAAAATTTTAAGTTTATAGAATAAAAGTTTGCACCTTATATGCCACTAAAATATCTGGTACAAATATAGCACGATAGATTCTAATTTGCTGATCATATCACACATATATTATACTTAGATATAATCATATTGATTATTTTATCAATAAATATCGAACATTCTGTAGTTCATTTTGAAATTTCTTTTGTCAATTTACATGTCTTTTTGTGTTTATACAGCCACGAGAAGGGAAGACCGAGCTATGCTCGGTCAAAATTAGCTTTGAGTTCAAATATTCTGACGCATGATTAAAATGAAACACTAATTAAATTTTCTCAAACATGTGACCAAGCCCAACAGTCTTCTCACGCCCAAAAACAATGGGAGACAAAATTTAGTCTAAATAGTCTGAGCCATTTTTAAGATAAAATAGCTTGACCCATAATGACCCACTAATTAAATTTTCTCGAAAATGAGACCTAACCCAACAGTCTTCTCGTGCTCAAAAACCATAGGAGGCAAAATTTAGTCTAAATAGTCTGAGCCGTTTTTAAGATAAAATAGCGTGACCCATAATGACCCACTAATCGAATTTTCTGGAACACGTGACTAAGCCCAACAGTCTTCTCATGCCATAGGATGCAAAATTTAGTGTAAATACTCTGAGCCGTTTTTTAGAGAAAATTAGCTTGACCCACAGTGACCCAAAAATTACCCACTAATCGAATTTTTTCGGACATGTGACATAGCCCAATGATTTTGTCGTTTCCAAAACTCGTAGGATACAAAATTTAATCAAAATCGTTCGAACCGTTTTTTAGATAAAATTAACTTGACTCGGGTTGACCCAAAAATGACCCACTAATCGAAATTTCTTGAACATGTGACCAAGCCCTATAGTCGTCTCGTGCTCGAAAATGGTAAGATACAAAATTTAGTGAAAATCGTTTGAACCATTTTTTAGATAGAATTAGCTTGACCCTGACCCTTGATGACCCACTAATCGAATTTTCTCAAACACGTGACCTAGCCCAATGGTTTTCTGGTGCCCCAAAACGGTAGGATACAAAATTTAACCACACACAAGATTTGCTCGTATTAGAATATATGAATTTTAACTCAAAGAGTCCCTAAAACATGTATATTAGCTAATGTTAATAGTATATGGTAAAGAGTAAAAGGTTTGCATGCTTGGGGAATAGAGCTTGTACAGATTTCAGGATTTTGTGGGTTTTTAGGGGTAAGAACTGCACTGCTAGATTGTTAAAAAAAAGAAATTGTTTGCTTTGTCTCAAAGTCCCATCTTTAGAAATCTTCCATTTTACTGGGGAACGGTAAATGAGGTACCGTATATACTCGCATATAAGCCCGTTCACGTATAAACCGACCCCCCTATTTTGAAGGACAAAATATTGGTAAAATTCTTGACCCGCGTATAAGCCGACCCTAAAAAATTCCAAATGTTTTCGGACAAAAATTACATTTTTATTTAAATACTAAACAAGCAAAATTAATTACCTAAAAAATTAAGAAACATCTAATGATTCACTCAGATTCGGAATCAATATCTGAATTATCAAAAAGTTCAATGAAGTCCCATTCTGTTGCTTCTTCGTCATAAAAATCTGACGAATTTTCATCATCATATTTGTAGATGAAATCGTCCTCAGTGTCACCCATCGCATTGCTAATAAAGCACTTTTTAAATGATTTAACAATCATATCACTTGGAATTTACATCCATGCCTCTTTGACCCAAGAGGCAATAACATCGATTCCCAACTTTTTTTAAATTGCCACCCTTTGTTCTTTGCACATCTGGAGAACACATCCACTCAATCCAAAAGTTTTGTAATCTATCTTTAAATGGTTTGTTGATCCAAACATCAAGTGGTTGCAACCGTGATGTGAGTCCACCTGGTATAACAACCATCGACGAATTTAGTTTTTAAACTTTTTTTTTCACTTCGTCGGTCGTATGAGCACTAAATGTATCCCATACAAGCATCGATGGTTTCTTAAATACTGCTCCGGGTCTTTTGCCTGACACATTTTCCAGCCAATCCATGGTTCCTATTTCCTCTATCCATCCATTTTTTTGTGCCCTGATAATTACTCCAGTAGGAAATTTTACGTTAGATGGAATTTTCTTTCTCTTAAATATAATTACTGGGGGCAATTTGGAGCCATCTGCTAAGCAAGATAAAACAATCGTGAAACGAGTTTTCTCGTAACCTGTAGTTTTGATCAACACAGATTTTTTGCCAATTCTGTCTACAGTTTTATTGCTGAATAAATCAAAAGTAACAGGTGTTTCGTCCACGTTTCCTATTTGCGATAAATCAAAATTTTTCTTTTTCTGAAGACCAATGACAAACCTTTGAAAAGATTCGACTTTTTCTTCGAGCTGTTTTGGTAGCTTTTGTGCGATTTTAGTTCTTTGGCGAAGGCAAAATCCATAACGATTCATAAATCGTGAACACCATCCAGCTGATGTAAAAAATGTTTCTGGCTTCTTATCCTTGAATTTGGCATCCTTAGACATTTTTAATGCTTGTAATCATGTTCCAGTACGCGTGATTACACAACCACTTTCGCGACATTGCATAATCCATAGATTTAATACTTTCTCCATTTCAGCAAATGCAGTTATTCCCGTTCTCAATGCTTTTTTGGTTTTTGGCATAGCATTTAAAGTCAGTTTATTTTTCGCCATTCTCTCACTTGTTTTTCATGTATTCCAAACTGTCTAGCTGCGGCACAGTTGTTATGCTCTTCAGCATACGTCACGACTTTTAACTTGAAAGAAGCACCATATGCAGCACGTTTGGTTTTTAAAGTTTCCATTTTGCTAAAAGCAAGAATGCAAGATAGAAAAAAATCTCTTACATAACTAAACGATAACTTACTAGAGCAGAGAAAATTAGAATTACCTAGTCAGAGACAAAAACGTGAATAAATGAACGGAGTCAACGTCAATTTTCCTTCTACTGTCTCTCTCACGCAAGCGCTCTAAATCACGTGTTTTGACTTCCCCCCTTTCTCGCCATGCGCTGCTATGCCAGTCAGAAAGCTGTATGGCTTACAACTTTTCTCCTCAAATGTGCCTGCGTATAAGCCGACCCCCCCCCCCCCTCTTCATAAGACATTTTTAGGTCAAAATTTCTCGGCTTATACGCGAGTATATACGGTAGTTGCAATTTTGAGGAAGAGAAGAATGTGAATGGCTACTATTTTCTGTTATTAGAAACAATTTTTATATAATGTATATACATACATACTTATATATACATATATATATATGTGTGCATATACATATAAGTATATATATGTACATGTAGTTATAGGTATATGTATGTATACATGTATATGTATATATATCACTGGCGCCCGGCTAACCGAAACATACCAGAAAATATATATACATATACATACATGATATATGTGTATATATATATATATTTCACTGGTGCCTGGCTAACTGAAAAGTACTGTTGTTTTTTATTTTAAGTTTACATTTGTATTGATTTAATAAAATAATTTGTGAAATTCTGAATTTTCAAATGTTATAATTTTTAAATGATCACTTTTGCACAACACTATTATTAATTCTTTTAATATTTCATTTGATGCCAATTAGTAAGCTTTGCGCTAATGGTGTTACTATAACAGGAAAGTACCAAATTATCTTTTAGGATTTCTAAATTCCTTTTTCAATGTAGAATTATAATTTACTTAATATTAAACTATTGATTAATTAAAGCATATTTTTCATAACTTTTACACTCTTTCTTTTTTATTTATACTATGTTTTTTACTTCTTATCATTTAAAATAAATCTCTGCTATGATTTCACTGCCATTTGGCAGATTTTGGCAAGTGCAGTTTGGCTCATCATTAAATCCATTGTTGTTGTAACTCATATACAATTATAACCTGACGATTTATCACCAGTCGCCGGCTAGCAGGAAAATACTTCAAATTTAATGTATTAATTTATAATTAAGTTCTAAAAATATTAAAATATTGTATTGCCATCTGAAACACACCTGTGTACATAATTTTTATTCTTCTAGCATGTAAGGAATTTAATTAAGAATAAATTATTAACATTTGATCTTTACCTGCAAAAACAAAGTTGAATTAAATAAAAGACTGTAAAAAAGATAGGTACAGACTTTCACAGATATCTGAATTCCTTTTTCTTTTAAATTGTGTTAATTTAATCAAAAGTATTATTAAACTCAGGATGTTATTTTTATTAAGAAGAATTTTTATAGTAAATTATTGCTAAAAGTATAGGTATTTTACCAGTATGGGGGCCTTGGCATGACAGAGAAAATGGGATCGGCAAGAGAAGGAAATTTTTCATGCATGTCTTCTGACAATCCATTCACAAACATATTTTCCAATATTTATACAATTTATTTGTTATAAACAAACTTTTTATCTATTTTTATATACAAACAGAAGTATATATTGTTCAACACTGCACCGTTAAATAACTGATTTCCCTTACTCAAAATATCTATGGACTCTCTGATATTAGATTAATAGTAATTTGATGTTGAATTGATGATTTTCACGTTATCAAAATCTACTATAATCAGTTTAATTAAATCATAACATTTAATCCATCTACATATTGAACAAATACAAAAGCATTAATATAATATTTTGATAGATTAATAGAAAAAATTACTTACCACACCCTACTAAGCTATATTCAACAAAATGGTGACGTGATGTTATGTGGAAGATCGAAAGTAATTCGATTAAAAATCCCTGTTCGATTTATTTTTTCTTAATGCTGCCATCTTTTGTGACGGCAGAATTTTAATCAGAAATTTTTAAAATGGATTTTACCATTTGCAATTGCAAAACAGAACTACAGTGCCTAGAAGTAACTAGTGTGCTTATCGCCAATACAACCATAAGAAAAAAAATGTGTCAGAAAGGAGGAAAACCAAATTCTCCGCCAGAGGGCGTCGCGTTCCCACCGTGGTTATTTACATTTGAAGTTTCATTTAAAAAGCTTTATCCTACTGTGAGTTTCGATATAATTACCGCTATGTTTTCAAACAAACTATACGAATTTTTCTATTTCTCTAATATTTTAAAGTAAACATATATTATAACATACACTATGCTTCTTTAATGATAAATTAATATGGATAATTCCGCAAATACTATGAAAAAAAAGCTGATCGAACATGCTTCGTTTCTGGATGCTCAAGTGAATATAAAAGTAACAAAACTAAAATAACTCTATTTGCACCCCTAAAGACAAAAACCAATTTGAAAAATGGTTAAAAGTCATTCCTCGAGCCGATAAAGACTTGAACCAATATTCAGTTGTGTGTGAATCGCATTTTGATGAGCGATTTATTGAGAGGAGTTACAAATACACGATTTATTAATTATTGATATCCTAACTTTTAAATTTATTTTAACATGACAATTTTGTTTCATTAGTATGTTTTCATTGAATTATGGTTTTAACACATTCACAAAATCAATTTCTTACTTTTTGTAAGGTGTCTATTACTGGAATTAAAATTGTTTGATTTATTTCTTTTATTAAAATTTTGATTCACATTGGGAAATGTGAGTATGAGAATGGTTAAAATTGTTGATAGATTAATATAATATTTATAAAAAAAAAACTAAAATTAATAAAAACTATTAATGAAAAGAATTTTTTTAAAGGATGATTAACACATCTACCCCAATTTAAAGAAAATGCATTCTTGTAATACTTTCAGTAATTTTTTTTTCTTCTAGATTTGAAAGAATCATAGATTTCTCATTTGATGTTTTGTTGGTATAAATTCAATTATTTTACCCAAAACTACGCTCTCAAACAACAGAAATTTTTAACAACTAATCATTATTAATTAAATTTATCATAGCTTGAAATGTTTTGAGCTTGAATTTACATAGCTGTGTTATACAATTATTTTTAAATTTAGTATTTTAACTTTTCTATCTAAATTAATTAAAATATTGATTTTGTGATAATGACAATAAATAGTTTAAAGAATGAATTATTATCATTAATATTTTATTAATTATTGATATCCTAACTTTTAAATTTATTTTAACAGGACTATTTTGTTTCATTAGTATGCTTTCATTGAATTATGGTTTTAATACATTCACAAAATCAGATTGAAAAATCAGATTTAATACATTCACAAAATCAGAATTTTTTTAAAGGATGATTAGCACATCTACCCCAATTTAAAGAAAATGCATTATTGTAATACTTTCAGGAGAATAATTTTTTTCTTCTAGATTTGAAAGAATCATAGATTTCTCATTTGATGTTTTGTTGGTATACCATAAATTATTTTACCCAAAACTACGCTCTGAAACAACAGAAATTTTTAACAACTAATCATTATTAATTAAATTTATTATAGCTTGAAATGTTTTGAGCTTGAATTTACATAGCTGTGTTATACAATTATTTTAAATTTAGTATTTTAACTTTTCTATCTAAATTAATTAAAATATTGATTTTGTGATAATGACAATAAATAGTTTAAAGAATGAATTATTATCATAAATATTTTATTAATTATTGATATCCTAACTTTTAAATTTATTTGAACATAACTATTTTGTTTCATTAGTATGCTTTCATTGAATTATCGTTTTAATACATTCACAAAATCAATTTCTTACTTTTTGTAGGGTGTCTATTACTGGAATAAAAATTGTTTGATTTATTTCTTTTATTAAAATTTTGATTCACATTGGGAAATGTGAGTATGAGAATGGTTAAATATTGTTGATAGATTAATATAATATATATAGAAAAAAACTAAAATATAATAAAAACTATTAATTAAAAGAATTTTTTTAAAGGATGATTAGCACATCTACCCCAATTTAAAGAAAATGCATTCTTGTAATACTTTCAGGAGAATATTTATTTTTTTCTAGATTTGAAAGAATCATAGATTTCTTATTTAATGTTTTGCTAGTATACCTTAAATTATTTTACCCAAAACTAAGCTCTGAAACAACAGAAATGTTTAACAACTCAATTTACTCTTAGTTTGTTAAGTGGGTGTAAACAAGTTATGTAATAATAAATACCGATTAAAAAGTTGTCAAAATAGGGGTAAAATAAGTTAACTGTATAAAAAAGGACATGTTTTTACAACAATATTTCGTAGTATGATGTATTTATTCAATGTATTGTTTTAGAAATAACTAAATATTGTTGGAAGAAAAACGTCCTATGTTAAGTTTTGTAACTGTTTGATTTCTTTACAATTAGTTGTTATGAAAGCAGTTACATTTCTCCCCAACTGCATTTTCATTATTAAATTTTTTTTCTTGTTTATTTTTTATCTAGAGCATTGTAAAGTACTGATTTATTACCAAAAAAATTAGATTTAAAACGATGTTTATGTACAAACGAAAGTTACCATAGCCGCGGTGAGAACACTAGCGCCATCTATCCGCGTCCTCTATTTCAGAGATATAATTTTGACGCCGATAACAACACTATTTACTTCTAGGCACTGTAACAGAACTACGTTAGGTCTGTTTCCAGGGGCATATTCGCTGTTCCCAACCGGCAGGGAAAAAAGAACAAACTGCGCATGCATCAAAACTTAGAGATTGAAAATCTTAGGCTACAAAACGTGAATAAGGTTGCCAGATTGGCTTTTTTAGCGTATCAGGAGTGACATTTCGATCAACATATATTTCATTATTTTTTCTGTGGACAGATACCATTTATATATAGGTGTCTTTTAATAAGCCAATTAAATTTTTTTCTCTTAGTGTTTATTATTTTAAATTATCCGCAAACTATTTATTTTTTAAATAATTAAACGTAATTTAGCGAAATTTGACCACCTATGTATCCATGTAGAAAGATATCGATTTTAATAGAAGGAATTGCAATTAATACAAAACTTATTTAAAATTGTATTTTTATTTATTTTATAATTTCCTAAGTTTATAATTTTATTTATTTTTTTACCTCTGCTGTGGGAAAGTTGTATGATATTTTTAAAATATTTAGTACCAACGCTTATGAAATTAATTTTTATTCAATAGATGAAGATATAAATTTATGCAAATGAGCTTATCAGTAAATAACTTAAATGTATTGTTTAAACTTTATTGTTATTTAATAATAATAATGTTAGTTTTTTAAATCTTGTATGTTCTAATTGGCAATTGGTATTGCTTTAAATTAACAAAAAAATAAAAATAAACAATGCATATAATTTAAATTAAATTGAAATAGTTTGTGATTTTTACAAAATTAATAATTATTTGTTTATTTTTTGCATTCTATCTTTAATATATATATTATTACCTATTAAATACAATTTAGTGAGTATTTTACTATTGTCTTTCGATATAACATGTAGGAAATGATTCTTTTGATTGTCTTATAAACAATTAAAATCTCTAGTTAGATAATTATAAGATCCTTTTAATAATCACTTTCTCTTTTGATCATTGGACAAAGATGGTAGCACAAAAGACACTTTATGGATATATATATAATTCCATATTCCATTTTGATCTTATTTAATTCTTAAATGGTAAAATATATTTATTTAAAAATTTTTATTTATACTTTTTAACACTTTCCAACATAGTTGAAAAGTGTTTATGAATTTGGTTTGTCTCTCCGTTAACTCGCGTAAATATAGTACAGTAGGATTGGTAATGTAATTGATATACATTATTGAGGTTTCTCATAGCATGTTTGGTATTGAAAATGAAGCGTGTAGCATTTATAGTTCCTTTACAGGGGCACTCAAAAGTATTCCGTTACATTATGGTCTATGTGGAAAAATAATTCATGTTGTATTTTAATAGTGTTACACTGTTTTAAGCATAATGAAATATATATATATTATTGAGGTGCACTAGAAGAAGGTTACTATAAAATATGTTATGTGTAGCATTCAGAGTATGTTTACAGGGAAGCTCAAAAGTATTTCTTTATTTACCGAGTTAAAGAACTTACAAGTGTATATGCAGCCGAAGTAAGTTTATTTATTTAGATATAGTTTCTGGAGATTGTAAAGTAGATATAGATATTTTTCTTAATATCTTCCCAGTTTTGATTATTTTTCTTCTATGATCAACTATAATAGATAATAAATTGTTATATATTTGATAATCTTTATTATTATCAAATATAATATAATAATACAATATCTCGATTACTATCAATTTTCAGATAATTAAAATGATAATAACAAATAAAACTTATTACAATTATTAAATTTACAATGGTGTTTTAGGACTTATGAAAGTTTCCTGTGGTATTTTACTCTTTTGTGAATCTGATGACTGAAATTTCAAATTGCAATTGATATATTTTAAATCTGTCCCCTTCCTTAGTCATAATCACTACTTTATTAAGATATTTAAATGAAAGAGTTTATTGAATTATTTTACCAATACTTCTAGTATGTTACATTTTATTAACTTATTTATTATCATTACTAACTTATTATTATTAAATGTTATCAAATATTAATAATAAATAAATCAAATATTTTTATTATTTTATCAATGTAAATAGAAAAGAGGTAGAATTTTATCATTACTGCTAGTATGTTATATTTTATAAATTTTATTTATTATCACTATTAACTTATCATTAAATGTTATCAAATATGAATATTTTTACTATTTTATCAATGTAAATAGAAAAGAGGTAATATTTTATAACCATAATTACAAAAGATATTTCATCTTCATTATTAAAAAAGATAATATTTATAATAAATTTTATCAATAAATTTATAATATTAAGAGAGATTATAAATTTATTTATCTATTATAGATAAAATTTATTATAAGTATTACCGCTTTTCTATTTACATTGATAATAAAAATATTACTATTTGATAACACTTAATAATAAGTTAATAACGATAATAAATAAATATTACAAAATATAACATACTAGCAGTAATGAAAAAATAATTCAATGAGCTCTTTCATTTAAATTTAAATATCTTAATAAAGTAGTAGTAATTATGAAAAAGGAAGGAGACAGATTTAAAATACATCAATTGCTAATTTAGGTTTCAGTCACCAGATTCACTAAAGAGTAAAATATCACAGAAAAATCTTATAAGTCCTAAAACACCATTGTAAATTTAATAATAATAATTTTTATTTTTTATTAGCAATTTAATTATCTGTAAATTATAATGATAGTACATATCAATATCAACAGTAATAATTTGATAGTAATCGAGATATTATTGTATTATTATATTATATTTGATAATAATAATAAATTATCAAATAAATAACAATTTATTATCTAGTATAGTTAATATTATTATTTATTTGTAAATCAGATTAAAGTTGATCATTGAAGAAAAATAATCAAAACTGAAAAGATATTAACAAAAATATCTATATGCATTTTACAATCTTCAGAAACTATATCTAATTAAATAAACTTACTTCTGCTGCATAACCACTTGTATGTTCTTTAACTCGATAAATTGTATTAATTTCATTATTTTTGAAAGAAATATACGTGTATTGTTCAGGTAAATTCATTATTACGTAAGCTATAAACTGTATCACCGCCTGACTTGCACCTTGCACGTGTTCATACAATAATTGGAAAGCCAAGCCAAAAGTAATCGCCAACTTGATATATGCAGTAACCTCATAAACCCGGTTCTTGCGCACGCGCAATTTGTTATTTTTTCCCTGCCGGTTGGGAGTGACGAATATGCTTTCCAGGGCTACACTACATACCGGGCTTGCTCATTCATTATGATGACGTCACAAAAGGTGGCTGACTAGGAGGAAAGACATACAGCGATTGGCACAAAACGATGGGCATGTTGCTTTGGACCAATCGCTGGTTGCGGTCAGCCACCATTTGTGACGTTTTGAGAGTGAATGAGCAAGCCCGGTATCTAGTGTTGCCTTGCTGTTTCTCCATAGAACTCTGCCCAAAATAATTGGTAATTATTAATATTACATTTTTACACAGACCGATAAAAAGGAAATCATACAGAATCTTATATTATACAAGCTATCAATAGAAATGTAAGTAGGAGATTAATACGAAAAACATTATTAATGCCTAAATTTTCTTCTCTCTTTTTTAGTCTTCTAACCTCAATTTTTTACTTTCAGTAAAATTTGTGCTAAAACTAAAATTATTATAACATAATGTAAAGTGCAGGTAAACAAATTATGTACAATCTTATAATCATGTCAAAAATTTTCAATCGCTATATTTTCTTTTATAAGCTGCTAATATATTGAACAACCGCCATATTATTTATGTATTTCATACCCCCATCCCTTAATATATACCGTATATATTGGCGTATAACTTGCAGTTCTGATACAAGAAAACTTATCTAAAATTACAGGTAAGGGTTGTATGTCGCTTATAAAAATTTAAAATAAGAATTTAAGAATAAAAGATGATTTCTAATTTCTGGACATATGATTATTTACAGTGAAATTCCATTTTTGCATATAACTGTTTATTAAAGTGTATATTTATTTAAGTAGCCATGGAATAGACTTGGTTCTCTAAGGGTCCCACATGAAGGATTCTGCCTATAAATAATTTTTAAAAGTGAAGGAAAAATTTTGTTATTATATTGTTGTGAGCTCGGGGTTCGAAAGGACTGATGCCAATATATAAGAACAATCAAAAAGGCTTTATTCACTATAAACAGTGCAATACGAACACCAATATCTTCTGAAAATTACAAGATATTCAGTAATCTTCAAATCCAATAAAAGCACAGCAAAATTTCACACAGAAACAATGCGTTCAATATGACATATCAACGACAAAATCAATCCGAGAAACACAGTTCTCAATGCAAAGCCTCTCGTATGAATTCAATCGCAGTTGACAGACAACTAACTGAACTGAACTGATGGAGGTCCTTATATAGGTTTCAGAGATCTTTCCAGATTATTCCAGAGCCTTCAGATGCTAGAAATTACCAGAAAGTGCTTTAACTTTCGATAGAGAACCCAAGCAAGAAAGGATCCCAATGTATAGGTATAAGGAGGGGTTGCACAAAAAGTCGCCAAATCCGTCGCCAACTTGGCGACATTTGGCGATATATCGCCAAATTTGGCGACAAAAATAAGTCACCAAAACCATCACCAACTTGGCGATAAACCCATTCCTTGGCGATTTTCCAATAGAACTCCATTATAAAACCGATGCTGTAAGGTTGTTTTCCTGGCAAACCACCTGAGGCCTTTAGCATTGAGTTACATGATGCTCAATAGGAAATACATTAATAATACTGCAATTTTCACAATAATAAAATAAAATAAATTTAAACAAATGGAATATTTACAAATATATACAAAATTCATAACATTGCCCCCCTCTCAAGGACTGCACGTCCCGGGCAGTTCAACCTTTGATCGAAAAGCAAACCCGTTACCAACAAATGCTATACTATTCAAAACACTAAAGCAAATGTGAAAATTACCATTAAACACATTCATATACCTGAATTATAAAGCCTAGACATACAAGTATTTAAATAATAATAACAATAATAATGATAATGCTAAGCAAAATAAATAATTACATTAATTTATATACAAGACCATGGTCATACTAATTTACATTATTTACATTACACTATTTACAATCAATGAACTAAGTACTATGGCCATAGTATGGAGCCAGCCTGTCGTAATGAACGACTCTAGGCTTCGAACTTGGTGACTTTCGGATCCGAATTACGACATCGTTCAGTCTGTTTAGGACTGTATAAGGACCGTCCCAGTGCGATTGCAGTTTGGGAAAAAGTCCTTTACGTCGAGTCGGATTATAAAACCAAACCTTGTCACCTTCTTTGAATTGATGTCCCGTGGCTTTCGTGTCGTACCTGGTATTCATCTTCTCCGTCTGTATATTGATCCGCTCTCGAGCCAAGTTGTGGACGTCTTCAAATCGCGCCTGGAGATTCTGCACGTATCCCTCTGGCGATGAAGGCGCATCTGGAGGGCGACCAAACAGCAGATCACAAGGTAAACGAAGATCACGACCAAAAAGCATCTGAGACGGGGAATAGCCGGTTGTTTCATGGACGGCACTGCGATAGGCGAGAAGAAACAAGGGAAGTTTTTGGTCCCAGTCTTGTTGGTTTCTTGAGACTAGCAGTGAGAGATTGTTGAGGATGGTACGATTAAATCTCTCAACCATGCCATCCGATTGTGGATGTAAAGGCGTCGTCCTAGTTTTGTCCATTCCGAGAAGTTGACAGAGACCCTCAATCACAGCAGAGATGAAATTTCTCCCCTGGTCAGAATGCATTTGAAGGGGGACTCCATACCTTGATATCCACTGGTGTACCAAGGCATCCGCAACCGTAGAAGCTTCTTGATCAGGGATGGCATAAACTTCAGGCCATTTCGTGAAGTAGTCCATGACAACAAGGAGGTATTTGTTGCCATCAGCACTTCTTGGCAGAGGGCCTAGGATGTCAAGGGCGATGCGTTCGAAAGGTGCTCCTACATTGTAGAGATGTAGTCTTCCTCGGCTACGTTTCTTTGGTCCTTTTCGAGCTGCACATGCATCGCAAGATTTGCACCATCGTTCGACGTCAGCTCTCGCTTTTCCCCAGAAGAAGCGCTCTCGGACTCTATGTAATGTTTTCATGACTCCAAAATAGCCACCAGTGGGACTGCCATGTAATTCCTTGAGGACCTCTGGTATTCGGGATCGAGGAAGTACCATCTGCCACCGAGATGTCTTCCCATCTTCCGATTCGAATTTTCGGAACAGGACACCATTCCTGATGTGGAGAGAGTTCCAAAGAGCCCAATATTGCTTCGTCGTAGGACTGCAAGTCGAGATGTCTTTCCAACTGGGCTTCGTGCTAGAAGATTCTAATAACTCCAAGATTGGTTTGATCTCAGAGTCTGCCATTTGATCTTCTCGAATCTTCTCATCACTCCAGGGATCTGATGGCGTCAATAGTGAAGTCTTCGTCTGGCGTATGACATATTCGGGATTATACTTGCTCTCCGCTCTGGAACAATAGCGACAGCTCTCGGGACACGGTCTTCTTGATAGGGCATCGGCGTTTCCATGCGATGAGCCTTTGCGATGCCTGATGTCAAAGTCGTATTCCTTGAGTCGTTGTATCCATCTGGCTACTTGGCCCTCTGGGTTCTTAAAATTCATCAGCCATGTTAGGGATGCGTGGTCAGTACGAAGGAAAAATTTCCTGCCATAGAGATAGTGATGGAAGTGTTCTATGGCTTTCACTATAGCTAATAACTCCTTACGAGTGACGCAATAATTCCGCTCTGGTTTCGATAAACATTTGCTCCAGTATGCTACGACTCGTTCTTGGCCATCTATTTCTTGGGAAAGTACAGCGCCGACACTTTCCTGACTGGCATCCGTGTCCACAATGAATTGTTTGTCGGCGTCTGGATAGGTAAGGACTGGAGAGGATGTGAGAGCTTCTTTCAGCCGCTGGAATGAATTGTCGCATTCTTGTGTCCATAGAAACTTCTGTTTGCTTTCAGTGAGCCTATGCAAGGGTCTTGCGATGTTGGAGAACCCCTACACAAACTTTCTGTAATAAGTGCATAGTCCCAGAAAGCTTCGCAACTGATGGACATTTTCCGGACGTTTCCAGTGCTTTACTGCAGACACTTTTTCAGGATCTGTTCGAACACCTTCAGCTGAGATGATGTGTCCTAAATAGTTTACATCTCGTTGGAAGAACTTGCATTTCAAAGGGTTCAGCTTTAAATTCGCCGCTCTTAGTTTCGTTAACACTTTTCGAATATTCTCTAGATGTTCTTCAAACGTGCGGCCACCAATGATGACGTCATCTAGGTAGATGAGACAAGCTTCAAAAGTCAGACCTTTTAACACTGTCTCCATGAGGCGCTCGAACGTTGCTGGAGCATTGCAGAGCCCGAACGGCATAACTTTAAATTGCCAAAGTCCTTGTCCAGTAGTAAATGCGGTCTTCTCTTTGTCATCAGGATGGATCTCTACTTGCCAATATCCACTCTTCAAATCCAGCGTGGAAAACCATTTATGTCCTGAAAGAGTATCTAGCGTGTCGTCTATTCTTGGTAGAGGATAGCTGTCCTTCTTCGTGATATCGTTAAGTTTACGATAATCCACACAAAATCTTGTGGAGCCATCTTTCTTTCGGACCAACACGATGGGAGAGGCCCACGGACTTGATGACGGTTCGATGATGTCACTATCCTGCATCTCTCGTAAGAGCTTAGAAACATCTTCTTGGTTTGCGAACGGCAAGCGTCTTGGATGCTGTTTAATCGGTGGATAATTGGCAGTATCAATTCTATGACGTGTCAGTGAAGTGCGCCCTATATCACTCTCGTTTTGTGAAAACACATCCTTAAATTCCTGGAACAGTCTTTCTGCGGCATGTCTCTGTTCAGGAGATAAATTTTCATTTCGTCCAATTACAGGTGTTAAACTTGTAGGCGGCTCCGATAACGTCAAGCTCGTGTCTTTGCAAACACAGGTAACTGGAGCACAGGTTGCAAGCACTTCACCTTTCTGAATAATTCTAGACTTTTCACTTACGTTCGCAATCCTCACAGGTATCACATCTCTCGACAGATCTACCAGCGCTGATGCTATTAGCATTCCCTTTGGGCTCTTCTCAGGATATCCAGTCAAGCCATACTGGAAAATTCTTTCGTTTCCAGTTAATCCAGGTATCATCATTTCAGACCGAGGAGGGATGATAACATCTGCCTTGGCTGTGATGCGTTGAATAGACCCGGACTCATTTCCAAGTTTGAAAATAGTGACATCTTCTTAAGCAGAGCGTAACTCATTTTTCTTAAAATCCAGTGTAAATCCATGCTCTTTTAAAAAGTCCAGTCCGAGTATGAAAGGGTCTGAAATATCGGCCACATAGACTGTATGATGGTAAGCGGCGTTCCCAAACTTTATTTTCAATTTCATTCTTCCATGTATGTCGATCTTATCCCCGGTCACGGTTTGGAGGATAACACGGGGCGGGGTCCAGAGGAGTTTTTCCTTTAGCCGGTGAGCTAGATCTTTCCGAATGATGGTCACATTGGCTCTTGTATCGATGATCATATTACAGGGCAAATCATTCACACGACTATAAAAACTCCGTTCTCGCCGCAACTTCTTGCAGAAATTTGACACACTTGATAATGGGGCTTCTCGAAATCTGGCAACCTCCGCCCCGCGAGATGGCCATAAATTAGTTTTCCTGCTCCTCCGTTCGTGGGGAGCTATTACCTTCTGTGCTGGGTCGTTTTAGGCAGTTTCTTTGAATATGGCCTTCTCCACCGCATTTCCAGCACTTGATCTTTCTGCCAGTTTTGTTGTCCATCAAGGAGTTCATCTGCCTCATCATGTCCTTCACCTGCTGCTGTAAATGCTCCACAGCTCTATCCGACGTCTCAGGCATGTTGGCTACTCGCACAAAGTGTCGATCTTTCCTTGTAGCTTGCTGGGTGCTTCGAATTTCAGGGCATAAACTAAAGCCCCTTTTAAGTCACTGAGAT
This sequence comes from Maratus michaelseni, assembly GCA_963931845.1. Lineage (NCBI taxonomy): Eukaryota > Metazoa > Arthropoda > Arachnida > Araneae > Salticidae > Maratus > Maratus michaelseni. The sequence continues at coordinate 320,775,131 of OZ007596.1, read as the reverse complement.
CTGCAATCCGGAGTTGTTTCTGGATCTCAAAGTCACGCACACCATCAATAAAATGCTGCAGAGCCAAGCTTTCTCTAATTTCAGTCGGACAGTCAGGATAAGCAAGATGTGAAAGTCTCTCGACATCCGTAGCAAGCTCTTGCAGGGATTCAGTGGATTTCTGCTGTCGAGATTTGAGCTGGAGTCTGCTATATTCCTTCATGCATTTCTCGCCAAAGCGTAATTCTAAGGCACTAACGAGCGTTTCAAAATCCAGCGGTTCATTTGCCGGCAAAGTCTGTAGGACGTCGGCAGCATCAGCTCGTAGAGAAGCAGCTAGCTGGCAAGCCTTTGTCTGGGAATCCCATCCATTGGCGTCCGCTACGATCCCAAATTGTGTCTTAAAAACTGGCCATGAGGATTTTCCGTCATAGGGCGAGAGTTTAATAGAAGCCCGAGGAAGCATAGCTTGATGCTTCACATCTTCGGGATAGTTTTCGGCAGTTATCTTTTGTTTCTTCACATTTTCCAACTCCTTTTCTACACTCTCTATCCTTTCTTCTACGGTTTTGGAGATCTTTTGAACTTCTTCTACGGTTTTGGCTGTCATTTGAACATTTTCTTCTATTTCCTGAAATCTTCCTTCAAATTTGTTTTCCACGCTGTCGATTCTTTCATTTAAAGATGTTATTTTATTATCTATTAATTCTTTCAACTCACCAAGGTTGGTTGACATATCCTTCTTCATTTCTTCCGACATTTCCTTCATTTCAGCCTGGTTTGCAGTCATTTTCTCATCCATCGCTGACATTTCCTTCTTCATTTCAGCCTGATTCGCAGTCATATTCTCATCCATCGCTGACATTTCCTTCTTCATTTCAGCCTGATTCGCAGTCATTTTCTCATCCATCGCTGACATTTCCTTCTTCATTTCAGCCTGATTCTCAGTCATTTTCTCATCCATCTCTCCTAATTTCTCCAATAATTTAGTCAGTTGCGCCTCCATTGCTCTGGTAATCGGCATTCAACCCCACTCCTGACACCAAATGTTGTGCGTTCGGGGTTCGAAAGGACTGATGCCAATATATAAGAACAATCAAAAAGGCTTTATTCACTATAAACAGTGCAATACGAACACCAATATCTTCTGAAAATTACAAGATATTCAGTAATCTTCAAATCCAATAAAAGCACAGCAAAATTTCACACAGAAACAATGCGTTCAATACGACGTATCAACGACAAAATCAATCCGAGAAACACAGTTCTCAATGCAAAGCCTCTCGTATGAATTCAATCGCAGTTGACAGACAACTAACTGAACTGAACTGATGGAGGTCCTTATATAGGTTTCAGAGATCTTTCCAGATTATTCCAGAGCCTTCAGATGCTAGAAATTACCAGAAAGTGCTTTAACTTTCGATAGAGAACCCAAGCAAGAAAGGATCCCAATGTATAGGTATAAGGGGGGGTTGCACAAAAAGTCGCCAAATCCGTTGCCAACTTGGCGACATTTGGCGATATATCGCCAAATTTGGCGACAAAAATAAGTCACCGAAACCATCGCCAACTTGGCGATAAACCCATTCCTTGGCGATTTTCCAATAGAACTCCATTATAAAACCGATGCTGTAAGGTTGTTTTCCTGGCAAACCACCTGAGGCCTTTAGCATTGAGTTACATGATGCTCAATAGGAAATACATTAATAATACTGCAATTTTCACAATAATAAAATAAAATAAATTTAAACAAATGGAATATTTACAAATATATACAAAATTCATAACATTGCCCCCCTCTCAAGGACTGCACGTCCCGGGCAGTTCAACCTTTGATCGGAAAGCAAACCCGTTACCAACAAATGCTATACTATTCAAAACACTAAAGCAAATGTGAAAATTACCATTAAACACATTCATATACCTGAATTATAAAGCCTAGACATACAAGTATTTAAATAATAATAACAATAATAATGATAATGCTAAGCAAAATAAATAATTACATTAATTTATATACAAGACCATGGTCATACTAATTTACATTATTTACATTACACTATTTACAATCAATGAACTAAGTACTATGGCCATAGTATGGAGCCAGCCTGTCGTAATGAACGACTCTAGGCTTCGAACTTGGTGACTTTCGGATCCGAATTACGACATCGTTCAGTCTGTTTAGGACTGTATAAGGACCGTCCCAGTGCGATTGCAGTTTGGGAAAAAGTCCTTTACGTCGAGTCGGATTATAAAACCAAACCTTGTCACCTTCTTTGAATTGATGTCCCGTGGCTTTCGTGTCGTACCTGGTATTCATCTTCTCCGTCTGTATATTGATCCGCTCTCGAGCCAAGTTGTGGACGTCTTCAAATCGCGCCTGGAGATTCTGCACGTATCCCTCTGGCGATGAAGGCGCATCTGGAGGGCGACCAAACAGCAGATCACAAGGTAAACGAAGATCACGACCAAAAAGCATCTGAGACGGGGAATAGCCGGTTGTTTCATGGACGGCACTGCGATAGGCGAGAAGAAACAAGGGAAGTTTTTGGTCCCAGTCTTGTTGGTTTCTTGAGACTAGCAGTGAGAGATTGTTGAGGATGGTACGATTAAATCTCTCAACCATGCCATCCGATTGTGGATGTAAAGGCGTCGTCCTAGTTTTGTCCATTCCGAGAAGTTGACAGAGACCCTCAATCACAGCAGAGATGAAATTTCTCCCCTGGTCAGAATGCATTTGAAGGGGGACTCCATACCTTGATATCCACTGGTGTACCAAGGCATCCGCAACCGTAGAAGCTTCTTGATCAGGGATGGCATAAACTTCAGGCCATTTCGTGAAGTAGTCCATGACAACAAGGAGGTATTTGTTGCCATCAGCACTTCTTGGCAGAGGGCCTAGGATGTCAAGGGCGATGCGTTCGAAAGGTGCTCCTACATTGTAGAGATGTAGTCTTCCTCGGCTACGTTTCTTTGGTCCTTTTCGAGCTGCACATGCATCGCAAGATTTGCACCATCGTTCGACGTCAGCTCTCGCTTTTCCCCAGAAGAAGCGCTCTCGGACTCTATGTAATGTTTTCATGACTCCAAAATAGCCACCAGTGGGACTGCCATGTAATTCCTTGAGGACCTCTGGTATTCGGGATCGAGGAAGTACCATCTGCCACCGAGATGTCTTCCCATCTTCCGATTCGAATTTTCGGAACAGGACACCATTCCTGATGTGGAGAGAGTTCCAAAGAGCCCAATATTGCTTCGTCGTAGGACTGCAAGTCGAGATGTCTTTCCAACTGGGCTTCGTGCTAGAAGATTCTAATAACTCCAAGATTGGTTTGATCTCAGAGTCTGCCATTTGATCTTCTCGAATCTTCTCATCACTCCAGGGATCTGATGGCGTCAATAGTGAAGTCTTCGTCTGGCGTATGACATATTCGGGATTATACTTGCTCTCCGCTCTGGAACAATAGCGACAGCTCTCGGGACACGGTCTTCTTGATAGGGCATCGGCGTTTCCATGCGATGAGCCTTTGCGATGCCTGATGTCAAAGTCGTATTCCTTGAGTCGTTGTATCCATCTGGCTACTTGGCCCTCTGGGTTCTTAAAATTCATCAGCCATGTTAGGGATGCGTGGTCAGTACGAAGGAAAAATTTCCTGCCATAGAGATAGTGATGGAAGTGTTCTATGGCTTTCACTATAGCTAATAACTCCTTACGAGTGACGCAATAATTCCGCTCTGGTTTCGATAAACATTTGCTCCAGTATGCTACGACTCGTTCTTGGCCATCTATTTCTTGGGAAAGTACAGCGCCGACACTTTCCTGACTGGCATCCGTGTCCACAATGAATTGTTTGTCGGCGTCTGGATAGGTAAGGACTGGAGAGGATGTGAGAGCTTCTTTCAGCCGCTGGAATGAATTGTCGCATTCTTGTGTCCATAGAAACTTCTGTTTGCTTTCAGTGAGCCTATGCAAGGGTCTTGCGATGTTGGAGAACCCCTACACAAACTTTCTGTAATAAGTGCATAGTCCCAGAAAGCTTCGCAACTGATGGACATTTTCCGGACGTTTCCAGTGCTTTACTGCAGACACTTTTTCAGGATCTGTTCGAACACCTTCAGCTGAGATGATGTGTCCTAATAGTTTACATCTCGTTGGAAGAACTTGCATTTCAAAGGGTTCAGCTTTAAATTCGCCGCTCTTAGTTTCGTTAACACTTTTCGAATATTCTCTAGATGTTCTTCAAACGTGCGGCCACCAATGATGACGTCATCTAGGTAGATGAGACAAGCTTCAAAAGTCAGACCTTTTAACACTGTCTCCATGAGGCGCTCGAACGTTGCTGGAGCATTGCAGAGCCCGAACGGCATAACTTTAAATTGCCAAAGTCCTTGTCCAGTAGTAAATGCGGTCTTCTCTTTGTCATCAGGATGGATCTCTACTTGCCAATATCCACTCTTCAAATCCAGCGTGGAAAACCATTTATGTCCTGAAAGAGTATCTAGCGTGTCGTCTATTCTTGGTAGAGGATAGCTGTCCTTCTTCGTGATATCGTTAAGTTTACGATAATCCACACAAAATCTTGTGGAGCCATCTTTCTTTCGGACCAACACGATGGGAGAGGCCCACGGACTTGATGACGGTTCGATGATGTCACTATCCTGCATCTCTCGTAAGAGCTTAGAAACATCTTCTTGGTTTGCGAACGGCAAGCGTCTTGGATGCTGTTTAATCGGTGGATAATTGGCAGTATCAATTCTATGACGTGTCAGTGAAGTGCGCCCTATATCACTCTCGTTTTGTGAAAACACATCCTTAAATTCCTGGAACAGTCTTTCTGCGGCATGTCTCTGTTCAGGAGATAAATTTTCATTTCGTCCAATTACAGGTGTTAAACTTGTAGGCGGCTCCGATAACGTCAAGCTCGTGTCTTTGCAAACACAGGTAACTGGAGCACAGGTTGCAAGCACTTCACCTTTCTGAATAATTCTAGACTTTTCACTTACGTTCGCAATCCTCACAGGTATCACATCTCTCGACAGATCTACCAGCGCTGATGCTATTAGCATTCCCTTTGGGCTCTTCTCAGGATATCCAGTCAAGCCATACTGGAAAATTCTTTCGTTTCCAGTTAATCCAGGTATCATCATTTCAGACCGAGGAGGGATGATAACATCTGCCTTGGCTGTGATGCGTTGAATAGACCCGGACTCATTTCCAAGTTTGAAAATAGTGACATCTTCTTAAGCAGAGCGTAACTCATTTTTCTTAAAATCCAGTGTAAATCCATGCTCTTTTAAAAAGTCCAGTCCGAGTATGAAAGGGTCTGAAATATCGGCCACATAGACTGTATGATGGTAAGCGGCGTTCCCAAACTTTATTTTCAATTTCATTCTTCCATGTATGTCGATCTTATCCCCGGTCACGGTTTGGAGGATAACACGGGGCGGGGTCCAGAGGAGTTTTTCCTTTAGCCGGTGAGCTAGATCTTTCCGAATGATGGTCACATTGGCTCTTGTATCTGAAATGTTCTCGAAATCTGGCAACCTCCGCCCCGCGAGATGGCCATAAATTAGTTTTCCTGCTCCTCCGTTCGTGGGGAGCTATTACCTTCTGTGCTGGGTCGTTTTAGGCAGTTTCTTTGAATATGGCCTTCTCCACCGCATTTCCAGCACTTGATCTTTCTGCCAGTTTTGTTGTCCATCAAGGAGTTCATCTGCCTCATCATGTCCTTCACCTGCTGCTGTAAATGCTCCACAGCTCTATCCGACGTCTCAGGCATGTTGGCTACTCGCACAAAGTGTCGATCTTTCCTTGTAGCTTGCTGGGCTGCTTCGAATTTCAGGGCATAAACTAAAGCCCCTTTTAAGTCACTGAGATCTGCAATCCGGAGTTGTTTCTGGATCTCAAAGTCACGCACACCATCAATAAAATGCTGCAGAGCCAAGCTTTCTCTAATTTCAGTCGGACAGTCAGGATAAGCAAGATGTGAAAGTCTCTCGACATCCGTAGCAAGCTCTTGCAGGGATTCAGTGGATTTCTGCTGTCGAGATTTGAGCTGGAGTCTGCTATATTCCTTCATGCATTTCTCGCCAAAGCGTAATTCTAAGGCACTAACGAGCGTTTCAAAATCCAGCGGTTCATTTGCCGGCAAAGTCTGTAGGACGTCGGCAGCATCAGCTCGTAGAGAAGCAGCTAGCTGGCAAGCCTTTGTCTGGGAATCCCATCCATTGGCGTCCGCTACGATCCCAAATTGTGTCTTAAAAACTGGCCATGAGGATTTTCCGTCATAGGTCGAGAGTTTAATAGAAGCCCGAGGAAGCATAGCTTGATACTTCACATCTTCGGGATAGTTTTCGGCAGTTATCTTTTGTTTCTTCACATTTTCCAACTCCTTTTCTACACTCTCTATCCTTTCTTCTACGGTTTTGGAGATCTTTTGAACTTCTTCTACGGTTTTGGCTGTCATTTGAACATTTTCTTCTATTTCCTGAAATCTTCCTTCAAATTTGTTTTCCACGCTGTCGATTCTTTCATTTAAAGATGTTATTTTATTATCTATTAATTCTTTCAACTCACCAAGGTTGGTTGACATATCCTTCTTCATTTCTTCCGACATTTCCTTCATTTCAGCCTGGTTTGCAGTCATTTTCTCATCCATCGCTGACATTTCCTTCTTCATTTCAGCCTGATTCGCAGTCATATTCTCATCCATCGCTGACATTTCCTTCTTCATTTCAGCCTGATTCGCAGTCATTTTCTCATCCATCGCTGACATTTCCTTCTTCATTTCAGCCTGATTCTCAGTCATTTTCTCATCCATCTCTCCTAATTTCTCCAATAATTTAGTCAGTTGCGCCTCCATTGCTCTGGTAATCGGCATTCAACCCCACTCCTGACACCAAATGTTGTGCGTTCGGGGTTCGAAAGGACTGATGCCAATATATAAGAACAATCAAAAAGGCTTTATTCACTATAAACAGTGCAATACGAACACCAATATCTTCTGAAAATTACAAGATATTCAGTAATCTTCAAATCCAATAAAAGCACAGCAAAATTTCACACAGAAACAATGCGTTCAATACGACGTATCAACGACAAAATCAATCCGAGAAACACAGTTCTCAATGCAAAGCCTCTCGTATGAATTCAATCGCAGTTGACAGACAACTAACTGAACTGAACTGATGGAGGTCCTTATATAGGTTTCAGAGATCTTTCCAGATTATTCCAGAGCCTTCAGATGCTAGAAATTACCAGAAAGTGCTTTAACTTTCGATAGAGAACCCAAGCAAGAAAGGATCCCAATGTATAGGTATAAGGGGGGGTTGCACAAAAAGTCGCCAAATCCGTTGCCAACTTGGCGACATTTGGCGATATATCGCCAAATTTGGCGACAAAAATAAGTCACCGAAACCATCGCCAACTTGGCGATAAACCCATTCCTTGGCGATTTTCCAATAGAACTCCATTATAAAACCGATGCTGTAAGGTTGTTTTCCTGGCAAACCACCTGAGGCCTTTAGCATTGAGTTACATGATGCTCAATAGGAAATACATTAATAATACTGCAATTTTCACAATAATAAAATAAAATAAATTTAAACAAATGGAATATTTACAAATATATACAAAATTCATAACAACATATTTACCCAAACTACATTTAGATTTTTAGCTTATAGAGAAGTTGGACAGTACAGCAATTACTATTAACTCCAACAGAGGGCTCTGTCCATGGAATTTTCTAATAATAATGTGAATAATTTTTTATGCATGTTTGTAATAATTACATGATCAAATTTATTAAATAATTATTAAACAGTGTGTAAATTATGTCATATTAACACTGATGAGGAAAAAAAGAATAAAACAACTTTCTGCTTTTAATTAAAATTTTATTTCTGCATTATTATTTCTGGATTTCACCTTTTTTATCTATCATTGCAAAATTGGTTTGGTACTTTTCGGTTAGCCGGGCGCCAGTGATATATGTACAAGTACATTTATAAATATATATGTATATAAATACATATACATTCATACATATGTATATATATGTATGTATGTATATGTACATGTAGATATATGTGTATATATATACATATATGTGTATATATACATGTATATATATCACTGGCGCCCGGCTAACCGAAAAGTACCATTGGTTTTTACCAGTTTATTTATATTTTTTAATTTGCTATAGAGTTACTTTAATTTTTGTAGGATTTACATATTATCTATATGAATAACATGAAAAAATTAGTATAATATATATATATATATATATATATGTAAGGAATTATCCAGGGACGACTTGGGAGACTAATACTTTACAGAAACATACAAATAAGTTGCACTCGGGACCTCTGGACAGATCGAACTCGTTTATTGAAGCATTTCTTCGTACAGACATCTTCGCGCGTTCAGTCGGAGGTCCCGCGAGCCATTTACGTTAAATTTTGAGAACTACATGGCCGAGGGTTTGGCTGACCGCTCAAATGTGCCAAAAAACTGTCTTCCTCGCCCTTGAAGGCTGGTTTTAATTCGAATTTAGGATATTTTCCAGCAGAGGGAGAAAGAGTCAAATTGGGAGGATCATTTATTTTAATTGGTCAATTAGCTTTTGACTGATGTCTGGGGTCTTATGCTGACACCAAGGCTTGGCCGGGCCTGGGAGCCGCACCCAACAGACGGCTGCAAGAAATGCAAACTCATCACTTTTAAAACTTAAAGAGATGTCGAAATTGATAGATGAAAGTAATATTTGTGAGGCTGAGAAACAAAGATCACAGGGGCAGATTAGATTTAAGCATTAGATTTATAAGTTAGAAAAAATGTTTTGGGATTTTAAATTTTAATTTTGCATTTTAAAAAGGGTTTATTTATATCCTTTCATATATATATATATATATATACTTTAAGTATTCATTATAAAAGGAAATTTCTACAAATTAAATTCAAAATTTAAGCTTATAGAATGAAATCTTGCATCTTATATGCCACTAAAATTGCTGTTACAAATCTAGTATGATGATTTCTAATTTTCTAAACATATTACATACATACTATAGTTAGACATATTTATATTGATTATTATTAAGATTAATTTATACTTATACAAAAACCACTTAACTGTTGTATTCAGAGATTATTTAATTATTGCAAAAGATCTTACTACAGACCGACACTCACACACTCGTTGTTGTTGTTGTTGTTTGACCCTTCAGGCCCGGTGAGCAGCTTTCTATACCTATATAGCTGTCCTAATCCAAACACACTCGTTACGTGAGCATATCCGAAGTGTCAACAACAAGAAATTTAGTTGTATCGCAACTACTGCTGCAAGTATATTTTTGCATTTTAACACTTCCTCTAAAAATATACTTGCTTAAATGAATACATTACATACATTGACATTAAACAAAGAAAACAAAACTGAGAAAATAATTTCAATTAACAGTTCTCAGTCCCAAAGAAAGTCTAAGTTTTTCAAAGAGAACTCTAGCAAGACTTTTAGTCATAATGTCAGCAGCCTGATTTTGGCTGTCAATATGTTCAATATTCATTACCTTTTCGTGAAACATTTCACGAACGAAATGATGTCTCACTTCGATATGTTTTGAACGTTTGTGAAATTCAGGATTTTTCACTAGTTTGATCGCACTAGCATTATCCACAAACAGGGTTGGAATATCTTTGATCACAGAAATTTCACAAAACAGGCGTGCCAACCAAATAATTTCTTTTGTGGCTTCATTGGCTGCCACATACTCTGCTTTTCTGTTTTTGGCTAGCCCATGTAATAACACCACCAGAATATAAACACAAGATTCCAGTTCGTGATTTTCTAGTAATTGCATCAACAGGAAAATCAGCATCACTAAAAATTTTAAGCTCACCAACAAGATAATTTGCTTTATAAAGCAACCCATGGTCAGAAGTTCCTTTTAGATATTTAAAGATTCTTTTGACTGCTTGCCAATGGCACACCAAGGGTGAATCTAAATTTTCAGACACAACAGAGACTGCATAGGCAATATCAGGACGCGTGGCTGTAGACAGATACATCAAACTACCCACAGCTTCCTGATAGGGAACTTTCGCATCAAGAGTTTGATCACTTATTTCGTACTTTTCAGATGGAGTTGCAACAGCATTAGCATCACTCATTCCAAATTTTTCAAGAATTTTCTTGATATAATTACTTTGAGTTATGAAGACTGAGCCATTACTTAACTTGGTAATTTGCATTCCCAGAAAACAATCTAAGGAGCCAACTGTAATTTTAAATTCAGCTTTTAGCTTTTCCACAAATTCGAATATGTCACTTTTATCAGAACCCACTATCAAGCCATCATCAACATAAATGGCTACAATGAGCTTCTTTTCCTTATCTTTGCATAAGAATAATCATGGATCAGCTTGGCTACAATTTAACCCTTGATTTTGAATAAAGGTTACAAAGCGTTTGTTCCAGCACATAGGTGCTTGTTTCAAACCATATAAGCTTCTATCAAGTTTGCATACTCGACCTGATCCATCATCATAGCCCTCTGGCTGCTTCATAAAAATTTTCTCATGAAGCTCTCCATACAAAAAGGCTGTTTTTACATCAAACTGCAAAAGATGAAGATTTTCTGATGCTGCGACACTCAGTACTGTTCTAACGGTATCAAACCTAGCCACAGGACTGAAGGTTTCATCATAGTCTATACCATGTTTCTGACTATAACCTTTTGCCACCAATCTTGCTTTATATCTGTCAATGCTGCCGTCAGCTTTTGTCTTTACTCTTAGCACCCGGCGATTTGATATTAGCTTTTCTCCAGAAGGTAAATCCACAAGACTCCAGACTTTATTTTCTGCTAAAGAAGCCATTTCTTCATCCATAGCAAATTTTCCAATTTGTAGAATGCTCAGATTCCATGGCTGATGCATACGAGTCTGGTATATCAAAATGTGCTAGTAGTAAATAATCATCGAGATAGGCAGGTTTATTTATTTGACGCTTGCTATGTCTCAAGGATTGTGTTTCTTCTTTATCTGGAGAGGTCGATTCCTTTTCATTTGAAAACTGTGCTTCCTCTGAAACAGTATTTTTACAAACATAAATTTCAGAGTAATTTTCTTGACACTTAACAGTCAATTGTACTTTCTTTTCAAACATAGCTTCATTTTCAAACTTGACATCTCGACTGAGTATGATTTTATTTTCCCTTGGGAGCCAAATACGGTACCCATCTCTATCACAGTAGCCAACAAATGAACCTTTAACACCCTTTTTATCCCACTTGCGCCTTTTTTGCTTTGGCACATGAACATAACAAATTGTGCCGAATACTCGAAGATGGTCAATTTTTGTTTCCTTTTTAAACCAGATTTCAGCAGGTGTCTTACCTTTAATAGCCGACGGACCAGTTAAATTTAATACATAGACTGCAGTGTTTACGGCTTCTGCCCAGAGTTTAATAGGCAGGTCTCTTGCATGAATCATTGATCTAACACTCTCAACTAAAATCCTGTTTTCCCTTTCCGCACATCCATTCTGCTGTGGAGTGTAAGGCATTGAACCTCTAATTTTAATACCTTTACTGTGGAGTATTTCATGCACAGAAGAATTATCGAATTCTTTCCCACCATCACTTAAAAATTCCTTAATGGTGTGACCAGCTACATTAACTTCATTCAAAAAGATTTTCAAACAATTAACCACTTCACTTTTATTGCTGATAAAGAAAATTCTTCTGAATTTTGAAAAATCATCTTTAAAGGATAAAAAATACCTTGATCCACTGATAGATTTTTCTTCCATAGGGCCACATAAGTCAGCATGTATCCACTCTCCAGGCACTGTAGGTCTATTAGATCTAGTACCAAAGCTTCTACGCTGCTGCTTTCCATGTAAACAACCATCACAGAATACTTTTACTTCTGTTTTCATTCCATATTTACGAAGAACTTCACTTACATGTTTCTTATTTTGATGGCAAAGTCTTTCATGCCATATTTGTATGTTTTCTTCTTGTGTGGCAATATGTACTTCAGGAGTTTTAACAGGTTTTCTTACCTTTATCTGCAAGGCATATAATCCATTAGGTGTTCGCACGCTTTTCAAACTTGGCACATCATCCTTCAAGAAAATGCATCCCTGTTTTCCAGCTTTGAAGCTAAAACCCTTGTCGATTGTTTTACCAATAGAAAAAATATTTCTATCAATCTCTGGGACATACCATACTTCTTTGAGGTGATTTTTCTCCCATTTTCTGCTTATAAACATTTCCTTGACCATAAGCTAATATGGCTTCACTATTACCTATTCTTATTTGTCTTGGAACAGGAAAGGTTTTATATGTGACAAAATATTATTTTCTTTTTGTCATATGAGCTGAAGCCTCTGAATCAGCCAACCACAATTCTTCATCAGTTATCCCATCTATTAGGCACATGAAGGCATCACCATCTGGCTTTTTGTGACTACTGTTACCTCTCTTCGGACAATTCTTTGAAATGTGCCCAGGCAAATAACATTTGAAGCATTTTCTTACCTTTTCAAATTTGATTTTGTCAAATTTCCTTTTATTGTTTTGTCCAGCAACAAGTACAGTTGATTCGCCTTGTTTATTTTGCAATCTCATTTCAATTAATCGGAGCCTCTCTGTCTATTTGTTAATAGTCATTTCCTCAATCGGCACAGACTCCCAAACGCTTTTAAATTCGAAATATTCCTGTGGCAACGTTGACATGATACGACTCATTAACAACAATTCGGGAAGTTCAGTCTTAACAAGTCTATTTAGTTCATCATTCAACTCGCGAAAATTTCTCTGCAACCGATAAATATGAGTAACAACATCTTCAGAACTGTCTTTTTCACTAGTAAAGAAAAGTTCCATCAGTCTATCCACTCTTAGACCAGAGCTCTGTTCGTATACAGAGATAAGTTTCTCCCAGATAGCTTTGGCTGTGTCACACATTAGCTGTAAGTTCCACATTAGATTCGTCCATATTTCCGACTAACAGCAGCTGTGCAAGAGCATCATTTTTATAAAATGACTTCTTTTTCTTTTCAGAAGCGTCTTTCTCTTCAGCTGTAGCTGACGCTTCAGGATCGTCCGGACAGACAAATTTTCCGTTGACAACATCCAATACTTCCTGATGTCTCAACATCAACTCAACTTGTCTTTTCCACATAGTCCAATTGCAATTACCAACTAATTTTTCTATATGCACCTTGAAATCCATTTCTAATTTCAAAGAACAGTTCTAGTCGAATCTCTCAACAGTTTTGTACCACGCTAAGCAATTAGGCCTAGTAGGTTTTGCCAATGATTTAATTTAAGTATATTATATACATAACGCAATGACAAGCGTGATAAGCCCATAACCTGTCAGATTAATTTATACTTGTATAAAAAACCACTTAACTGTTGTATCCAGAGATTATTTAATTATTGCAAAAAGATTTTACTACAGACCGACACTCACACACTCGTTACGTGTCACTACAGCTACAGATCATTTAGAGCATTTTATTTTACAGTGCGATCGCAAACAGTATTCTCTTATTCAGTTTCAGTTTGTTGTTGGTCCCCTAACAGCACTTGTCACTAAACTTTCAATGACAAATATTGGTTCAAACGTGTTCTTTACATCGGCTCATCCGGTATTTTTCTAGATATTCGAGAAAAAGTCTAAAGTAGACTGCAGTGGCACTGATATAATGCATCATGTTTGCTTTAAGCTATAAAAAATCACCCTATATCTTAAAAATTTTAAGAATGGCTTGATGTTCTACAGTATTTTGTAATGGAGCAGCATATGTTAATAAATACAAAACACGCATAGGAATAGTTGTGTCATTCTAGAACATGCACTCTTTCTTTAGAATAAAAAAGTACTTTTTTCCCTATTTTACGATGCAGAAACGTCATGTTTTCAGTTATTAAAGTACTGTTTATTCCTAAGTGAACCAATGTGAGTGAACTGTGAGTGAACCAATGTGAATGAACCGTGAGTGAACCAATAGCGCCCAAACTATGCTTTCGGTTGAGCTCCCATTTGGTGAATATGTAACTGTATTCATTTTCGCACAAATCTGCCGCGGGGTTTAGTATCTAAACCTATTTTCAACCATTCAGTCACGATAACTGATAAACATTTTCATCTCAATTAAATTATTTTTATTGCTCACATTCATCTATGTCACTACAATAGCTATGTTTCATGAGAACATGACTCAATTTAGTAATATCTTTCTTTTTTTTCAAATAGTAAAATATTTTTACTTTGTTTTGTAAGAAAAAAATGGTTTTATCAAATAAAACCGTGTTGTGTATTAATTTTGTTGAAGAAGAAAGTAAAATATGTATATTTAACAAAAATGAAACGACATCCTTTTGCAAACTATGCCAAAATATACTAAAATTATCCCTTTTTTGTGAAAAAAAGGTTGAAATTCTCATACCCTTAAAACTAATTTTTGGCAAGATTGTTCATTTTTACACCCAGTGGCGCAGCCAAGGGGGGGGGGGGGGGTTGGGGGTTGAAACCCCTTCCCCCAGAGCTAAGAAAAAATACTATAATTGTCGCTTATATGAATCAAAACTACTAAAGTTAAAATTAAGTTTTTTAGCCTTTCCGCCTTGGCAGAATCCACCGCTTTCTTAAATCAAATTCTATTCAACAATGTGATTCAATTAAACGGCGAAAATTCTACTTAAAACTGTGAAAGCGCATAATACACGCATAGGTTATGTCAAAACTTGATTTTTGGACTGCGTCACTCTGTCGAGACGTCTTATAGTAAAAGATGGGTCATATACTCTCACACAGACGCTTTGAGTTATATAGTGTACAGTGGTCTGTTTCTTAATTGCATTTCTGTCTTTGAATATAAAATGAATATTGTGTCTTTCTTTCGTATGTGCTTGCGGTTTTCATATGAGAAATGAAATCATTTTCAGTTTGGCATCTGCGTGCCTTCCTAATGCATGCATTTTGGATCACAGAATAAATAAAGAAAGATCAAATGCAACGTCTATTTCTCGATATTTCTGCATGCTAAAATTCCTGCAGATGTTAAGTTCGGACAGTTAGTTTTCTGTTGTTATAAAGATGATGATATGGTAATCTTTCTTTTTAAAAGACACCTTCTTGTTTGGTTGGGGGTTTTTTTGTTTGTTTGTTTGTTTTCCTCGTAAAGGTCTCTCGTTCGCCACTGGCGACCTAGTTTTTCTATCTAGCCACCAAGTTATTTAACCCGATTTTTTTTTTATTATTATAAATTTTTGTACAAAAATTGACCTAAGAAACTACCATAAATGGCATTTTTTCTCATTTTCAGCATTTTTAATTGGGTAAAAATAAGTTTAATAAATGCAAATTTTAAATTAATAAAAAATAATTATTTGACTGATTTCGACACGAAAATAGGCAGAAATTGTTTTCCTGCTTCACTGCTTCATCCATGCCCCCCTCGTCAGATACAGATTTTGCAGCACTCACTTATCCAGACATTTGGAACCTTCGGCAATCAGCATTTCCTGAACATACCGGTTAATGCAGCCTTTACATTTTTTTCATAGATAAATAATTTTGATAAATTTCATTATAAAACTTTGTTTATACCATCTTTTTAAATGATGTAACTGTTCTAAACTATGTAACTAATAATCCTACAATAGGCTTATTGTTTTTCTCAATTAATTGATAAAAAACTTTTGTGCTTTTGAAAATTAATGACTTCGGAGGGGAGCAGGTTATATTTTTTTACTGGTAACTAGAATTTTTTACTGGCTACCAGATTTTATCAAATTTGTAAAAACATGGTTATAACCCATACAACCAAAAGCATCCTCTGGACGTCCTATACAGATCTCAGTGGTCCTACAACCGTCAGATCCTGTACACGTCATAATTCAGACGTTCAGAGAATGTCAGAATCAGGACGAACTATCCATGATCGTCCAGGGGACATCCGTAGCAGCAGAATTATCAGTACGCATGCTCCAAATCTCAAGCTGTCACGTTTTGGAAAATCGGAAAAGAAATAACTTCAACTCTCTCTTCATCTTCTGTGTTTTATATTGTCGGTTTGATTATTCTATTTATCACATCGTTTACTATTATATTTTATGGAATAAAAAGCTTACATTTTAGTTTCTAAGGTAAGTAAACTTTCGAATTTTAAGTTTTTAAAGTTAACTTTTGAGTTTTGTTCTGAATTGTAAGGGTATTTTCTCAATAAAGCAAACATTCAAACAAGCATGTACACCACACGGAAACTGTTACAGGTACAGGCATTTTTAATGTAAGTAATTGTAAATTGTAAGCATAATGTGGTATAATCATAAAACAAATCTTTGTTTATTTTATTTTCACCGAAGTTAACAGTATATTTTTAAAGATAGATCGTTATGTAACTTGCCAAAACATCGCTTGCGATCCATAGTTTGGGAACCGTTGTGTTAGATATAAAAATACATTAACAATTTTACTGTTGAAGAACAAGTAAAAATATTCATAAGCTTTAAATTCAACTAATAAAATAATTTAAGCAATAAAATTATTTAGCTTAACAAAAGTTCATAAAAATTATAATGAACGATGAAGTATCTTTTTACTTCAAGAATAACATATTTATAAAAATAATTTTGTAAAATTAGGATTTTCAAATCCAAACCCTATATGTGGAGCCCAAGGGTAAAGATCCAGTTGTTGACTACCTATAACACTCTTGTACCTGCAATTTGTACTAATTTTTATTTAAAAAAATACTACCTGGATTTTAACTTTTTTTTTTAGGGGGCGGTGGGTTCAGGTGTCAGAGTACCCCTGGCAAAAAAAATAACACACTATTTCATTTCTTAATGTTAAAAAAAAAAGTCAGTAGAAACTTACTTTTTGATTTTTATGTTGCATTTCAATGTTATTTTTTATATTTAATGTGTTTAAAATCTGTCTTGCATGAGCTGTTCTGACAAAATTTTGGTTGAATTCAAGAACAAGCGAGGAAGTTGGCAGTGTTGGATTTGGCGAGGTGATAAAATGAGATTTTCTTGCTATCAGTTTGTGTTTTACATTTATCGGTTGGCGCGCGTAAAAAAAATCGCCAAATCGGGTAGCTCGCTTGTTCTTGGATTCTGCCAAGATTTTTAGTCTAGTTTATTTCATATTAACGTTCTCCATTTTAAATAACATAGCTTTGGCTAGTGTTCCCTCTAGGTCATTATTTAAATGTGCAGTATTCTGCCCTTTTTAAAATCAGTAAAATGTATCCTGCCTCTTTTTAAAATCGGTAAAATGTACCCAGCCTCGTTCTAACGTAGTGAAATGTACTCCTATTTCTGTGCAAAGATCTTTTATAAAACGTTTATCCAAATTGCAATATTTCAAAGTCTGTGTGCTGAAAATTTTGCAATAATTATACAACTTTCTTATTTCTTTAGGAAAAACAGGTTATTCAATCCTGCTGTAATTCTATTGTATTTTTTTAATTCATGTAATAATTAAAAATTAATGTTTCTTTATTTATCATACATAAAAATTACATTATTTTTAATTCGCTACTATACTAAACTTATTAATATAACTTCTCTTGAAATAACATTCCTCTTTTCCCTATCCTTTTACTTTCTACAGGTCTTTGTAAAAAGTCTTAAGCCGCGTTTCCAATGCCTTTTCCAAGACCCCTATGAACGGTCTTTTTACCCCCTACATCATTTCCAATGCACAAACCGGCTTGAAGGTGAAACTAGCCTAGGTCATTTTTTCCCCGAAATCAGACCTGCAAGGGATTAGGTCAGTAATCCGGCTTTTACCCATGAGGCAGCGCGGGTAAACAAACAAACAGCGCCACTTCACCGGAATAACTGCTTATCAACAGCACGTTGCACGTTTTACGTTAGTGCTCCTAGCGATAATTCTCCTGTTATTTGCATTAATTGTTTTATTACGTTTATTTACCATTGTTTATTTATTTATTATTATTATTTTCCCATATTTTTTTTTATTAAGTATGGATTTGTGTTTGAATTCATCTCGTTGGTCAGTAGATGAGACAAAAATGTTATTGAGCATGTAGTCAGAAGAATATCATTTCAAGTGAGGAAGAAATATTTAAAAATGCGTGTTTTTTAATCATATTAAAATTAATTTTAATTACCTACTCCCGCTTCATTGTCTGTTTGTCACAGAATCACATCTGAGGAACTATATAAATTACAAGCAGGAAATTTTGTGTACTTATTGCTGACTATCTATTATGAAACTCAAAATCATGAAATTTGAAAAAATCATATTATTTTAATATATAGAGATAAGAAACTAAAACTCTAACAGATTTTTCTATTAAATTTAAACATTTTTCGTTATAGCAGTTGCCAGCAATTAAAAATCCACAATAAAATTCTTTCTACAGTAATTAATTTTTTTTAAAGATTTCCACATGAAAAATGAAAATAAAATAAAAAGTTTCACCCATTGAAAAAAAGATTAATATGATGTCATATTGGTAATAAAATGGAAATTTTCAAACATTTCTCAATAATGCAAAGAGTATGAGTATGTGTAAATACAGAAAGCAGCTTAAGGGTGCTCGTCAGTTAAATTTCCCTTTTCCGTTCTCCATGTTAATCCAATGGGGATAAGTTTCCTCACTTTTCTAAGGATATCTCATGAAAAAATGGAGTTTTTTAAATTTTGTTTTTTGCATACAATTCTTAAAACTTGTCGTTCTTTACCCCAGTTTTCATTTTTCATTAAAAATAATTTTAAATACTTGATTTCATGTGAAATAATCTGAGTATTATCAAAATAATTACTATGCCTCAGTAAATTGGAATTTCTGGCAGTTCTAATAGTTTGTTTGAAAATTTAAAAAAACGCGGAAAAAACTAGTGTTTCTGATTTATACATTGATATAAAAATATTTTATTTTAATTTATTAGGGAAGTAGCTATGATTAAAATAAAATATATATTTATATTTTGATCAGCTCGGTGCTTTCCCCCAGCTAGGCAATCTATCACTCGATATGAAAGGATTCCCCGCTCTCTTTGTTCGATTTGAGTAATGACTTAGGTAGGGGAGATGTTTTAGGGGGTAGTATTAGGGGGTAAAGGAAAGACATTTTCAAGCTAGTATAGTGTATTTCTTATCCAGAATTCTGTTTTTCATAAGCACAGTTTATTTCCATGTTTTTAATTTGATTATTTTAAATCTTTATGTAGTTTATTTCAATAATTTTCAAATATATTTTTAACACTTTGTTATATTGTTTGCATTATAGTTAGTTTTACATAATTTGTAACATTTGTTACATAATTTGTTACTGTTTTACATAATTACATTCACTTTTAGAATTTATGTAAGGTAGACGAGTTATACTTGAAATAATACATCAAATGGTATCATCAACATAAAAATTAATTATTTTTATTATTATGTTAATTTTTATCACATTTTTTAAGCACAAATTTTAATTCTAGCCTCTGTATGTTTTTTCACATTTTTTTTAAATTTAAAGATGAATTAAAATTTTTCACCTGTGTCAAAATAATTATATATAGTCTCTTCGTTACTAATAATGCAATCATGAAATAAATTCATTTTACAGTTTCTTGAAACACTGCCGTCAAGCGTTTTTACTATGCTATATACTATTTGGAAATTGTATATTTGTATTTGGCAAATGACTATTACTTGAGCATAATGCGAAATACAATTTTGAATGGTATCGTTGGCCCAGCCTGCCCTGTATAAAAATCCGTAAAATTTGGCCTGCTTCAATAATTTTTGCAAAAAATAGGCAGATATTTTTATATCGACATTATTCTACAATTGAAAATTTTTTTTTTGAAGAATATGACATATATTTCTAGGCAAAAAATTAAAGTGTAGTAAAACTTATAAAAAGGAACCTGTCCATGATGGAATCCTGTCTACGGAAAAAATGTGTTGATCCGTGCGAAAAGAATATATTAATTCATGAAAAAAAGGAGTATAATACATTTATAGTAGACGACGTACATGATAAAAAGGGTACCTCTCTGTAACGGATTTTTCTTTTCTCCTATGCGATTCCGTGTTGAGGAGCTTTTGCTGTATAACATTTTTCAGATTTTTAAGTCTCCAAGCCATGGAACATGGACTAACGATTTTAATGATAACTCAGACATTTACAAACAAGTAGAGATTATTCATTAAAATAAATCAATATGGTAGTTTAACTGAGCCTAGACAAAAATAAATCTGGGAAGTGTAGTATTTTTGAATTGATGTGACTGTATTTTGCAGTCCAGAGCGCTTTTTGAAAAATAAAGAATATAATCTTGAAAAAAAAGCTAAAATAAGTATTTTTTCACAGAGCTCCTCGTACTCCATTTTTAACCACATCGGCGTTAAAAATCTATGTCTTGTATGCTATATACTATTTTTCTATAACTATGCTATATAGTATTTGGAAATTGCATATTTGTATTTGGCAAATGACTATTACTTGAGCATAATGCGAAATATAATTTTAAATGGTATCATTGGTTATTATATTTAGATTAATTTTAAAATAAGCTGTATTTATTTTTGTATATTACTTATTCTAAACACTAATAACAGCACAGGACAATCAGAAAACGGCATAGCATGTATGGGAATAGCACAGTGTATCCGCTAGAGATCTACATGGGTGTGAAGCCGGAACCCGGCCCGGCCCAGTCCGCGAGCCGGTTTCAGGTCTATTTTTATTCGCGAGACTCGGGATAGCCTAGTCTTTGCTCTTTTCGGGGAAGGGTTTCTCGGGCCTTACTTTTTAACGAAGCGTTTCTTTTTACGCCCAGGCCAGACCTACTTGTTTGTAAATGTCTGAGTTATCATTAAAATCTTTTGTCCATGTTCCATGGCTTGGAGACTTAAAAATCTGAAAAATGCTATACAGCAAAATCATCTCAACACGGAATCGCATAGGAGAAAAGGAAAATCCGTTATAGACAGGTACTCTGTTTAGCCTAGGTTATATTAGCCTAGGTTTAGCCTCTGTTTAGCCTGTTTAGCCAGGTTCTTTTTTCAGGGCTTACTAGAGGTCTGTATAGGACGAAATTTCACGCCCGGTCCCGACCCAAACCGCGAAACCATATGAATATCAATTGGTCCGGCCTGCCCTGTGTAAAAATCCGTAAAATTTGGCCTGCTCCAATATTTTTTGTAAAAAATCAACAGATATTTTTATATCGACATTATTCTACAATTGAATTTTTTTTAAGAATATGACATATATATGTAGGCAAAAAATTAAAGTGTAGTAAAACTTATGAAAAGGAACCTGTCTATGAAGGAATCCTGTCTACGGAAAAAATGTGTTTATCCATGCAAGATAGAAAAGATATAATAATTCGTGAAAAAAAGAGTATAATACATTTATAGTAGACGACGTACATGATAAACAGAGTACCTGTCTATAACGGATTTTCCTTTTCTCCTATGCGATTCCGTGTTGAGATGATTTTGCTGTATAGCATTTTTCAGATTTTTAAGTCTCCAAGCCATGGAACATGGACAAAAGATTTTAATGATAACTCAGACATTTACAAACAAGTAGAGATTCATTAAAATATATCAATATGGTAGTTTAACTGGGCATAGGCAGAAATAAATTTGGGAGGTGTAGCATTTTTGAATTGATGTGACTGTATTTGACTTTTAGTCATTATACCGGGCTAGGATCGGGCTGAACTTTTAACTTTTATAACGAGCCGGGTCGGGGAATTTTTTTTTTCTGTAGATCGGGCCAGGCCTGGAAATTTCGGCCGCAGACCTGTAGTATTCACATAATGTGAGCATACATTTGAAACAATTAGGTGCATTTAGAAAATAGCACGACAAACTCAGAAAATGTCACTTCACTATACCGCGTAATATGTCTAGAACAACCTATTTTTCTCTCTCCTCCCTTCTTTTTACCTTGTTAGGTGTTGAGATTTTATTAGATGAGGCTACTACTCTGAGATCAGCAATATCGCTTTCATTTTTATAGGATGATTTCATCTTTTTAATTTGCATATATATTAAAATTATTCTCTGATATTTATTTTTTATTGAATATATACAGGGTGTTCCGTTAAAGGGGTCCAATATTAATAGGGGTAATAGAGGAGATCACATGGAGCATAAATCAGTATATAAAGCCTGGTCGGATCTCAATAGTTTTCAAGTTACAGCAAATAGAATGAAAATTCGGAAAATTGTAAAAGAACCCTCATTGCTAAACTATCGATAATGCTACATAAAAACGAAGCACATATTTAGAAAGAGCAGAAAAAAACCTACAAAATGACATCAATTGTATTAAAATAGCAATATTTATTGACGAGTTACAAGCCCTGAAACAGTGAAAAAAGTACGAAATCCAATATACATCAAAATAGTTAATCGTTAATTCCAAAAAGACAACTCTAGCTACAACAAGAAAAATGTAGTAAAATTTGGTCCATTCCGAAAACTTTCGAAAAAGCTTACAATGAACCATATCGGTTTAATTGTGTGAGAGAAATTAATCAGTTTCTTAGTTACAACTCCGCTTTCTTTGACACTAGCAAAGGTTAAACTCCGCCCATCACGATTGGAAACACCGCCTTTTTAATTACTCTCAACTATACATTTTCGATCATGCTTCTTCTGAGATGCAACATTTTTAATTATTCAAGAGTTGAATGAACCAAAATAACTTTACAATAATAGTCTACATTTTAAAGTGGTCTTTTATTGATATAAAGCTTAAGTTAAATTCCTTAAAATTAAACTGGTGGTGAAAATTCGGAAATAATTAAAAATATTGCGATTTGTAACTATGCAAGAAGTTTCAGTACATGTTTTACATGGACAATTATTGTATGTATATGTGCATCATAATTTATGATAGGAAATAATAATAACAAATAGCATAATAATTTTATTAATTATAAATTTAAAAAAGACACTAAATTTTAAATTAATTCATACAAACTTTGTAATTTACAATTTGAGTACACCACAGTCTGTGACTTACAAAATACTGTGCCAAAAAGTGTTGAAAATAAAAGAAAAATGACAAATAAAGAATTACATTCCACGTACTTTATGACATATGTGAAGCATAGTCTTCTGGCCTGCGCTGCACAGTTCAATGTCGGAAGGCAGACGAACGGACATTATTATAATAGGTGTTCGAAGTTGCGCCCATTAACAGAATCGCACAGCCGACAGCGACGTCGTAAAGATTGGCGAACACGCCGAAAAACTCCGAGGGAGTTGGGAATGTCTCCTGCAGCGACAACGATTCGCGCTAGTAAATCCTCCGGTGTATCCACAGGCGTTTCATACACCAGCGATTTAAGGTGTCCCCAAACAAAAAAGTCTAACGGATTGAGGTCTGGAGAGCGTGTAGGCCAAGCAACAGGTCCACTGCGTCCAATCCATTTCCCAGGATATGTTGAATTGAGGTGATTGCGAACACCTATGAAAAAATGTGCCGGTGCGCCATCGTGCATAAACCACATATTGTGGCGCAATGTTGCTGGCACATTTTGCAGTAACTGCGGTAAGATATCCCGTAGGAAAACCAAGTACGTACTGCCATTGCGTACATCTGGGAGTAAATATGGTCCTATGAGATAATCGCCGAGGACACCTGCCCATATGTTCACACTGAACTTTTGTTGTGCGTTCGACGGGAAAACAGTGTGCGGATTTGTATATGACCATGTGTGCATATTGTGCGTGTTTACCACGCCCTCTCTCGTAAATGTTGCTTCATCAGTAAATAAAATATTTTCCAGAAATTGTGGATTATTTTCTGTTACATTAAGCAACCAGCGTACGAATTCTGTCCGCTGAGCACAATCTGTTACTGATAACAGTTGTACCCGCTGCACATGAAAGGGGTGCATGTTTTCTGCACGCAGAACACGCCACACACTTTGGTGAGAAACACCGACTTCAGACGCAGCAGCTCGTGTACTCGTGGAGGTGTTATCTTTAAAAATATTCAGTACATCTTCTTCCATTGCAGGTGTTCGTACATGTCGAGGTTTCCCTGCATCAATGCTTGCTGTATTAAACGATCCAGTCTCCCGTAATCGTCTATCGATTTTTATGAAGAGTTTCGAACTTGGGCAACGTCTCCTTGGAAATTGCTCACGGTACATGCGCTGTGCTAGACATGCATTTCCATGAGCTTGCCCGTACATCAGATGCATGTCCGCATATTCTTCGTTAGAGTATTCCGGCATAATTATTATACATCAACTTACTACAATCCCACTTACAACAGCCTCCCTTTAACATAACGCCCACTGATGACTGCTGTTTTATTACACTTTTCTTCCTATACACATAGAAAATTTGCATAAAAAGTACTTCTTCTTCATCATCCTGAAAGTTCATGGAGGAAACGCAGCAGTCACGGAGTTTGCTTTAAGACAAGGCGAGAGCTGCACAATATGTCATTCACTTGACCAGACTGAATAATGAAAGGGTATTGATAGAGGTTGATCAGAAATGTATAATTGAAAGATATTAAAACGGGGTGTTTACAATCGTCATGGGTGGAGTTTCGCTCTTTCCGAGCGTGCAACAGTACAGAGTTGTAACTAGGGAACTGCTTGATTTCTCCCATACAATTAAACTGATATGGTTTATTGTCAGCTTCTTCGAAAGCTTTCGGAATGGACCAAATTTTATAACATTTTCCTTGATGTAGGTAGAGTTGCATTTTTGGAATTAACGATTAACTATTTTGCTAAATATTTGATTTTGTATTTTTTCACTGTTTCAGAGCTTGTAACTCGCCATTAATTCTCAATATTCTAAAACAACTTATGTCATTTCGTAGGAATTTTTCTGCTCTTTCTAAATATGTGCTTCGTTTTTATGTAGCATTATCGATAGTTTAGCAATGAGGGTTTTTTTACAAATTTCCGATTTTTCATTCTATTTGCTGTAACTTGAAAATTATTGAGATCCGGCCAGGCATTATATACTGATTTATGCTCCGTGTGATCTCCTCTATTACCCCTATTAATATTGGACCCCTTTAACGGAACACCGTGTATATTGAATATATATATATATATATATATATATATATATATATATATATATATTTTATTGAATATATTGTGATAGCTAAGGTTTTCTGGATAATAATTGTGGGTAAGGTATTTTGTCTACTCTTTATAGTTTCTTTTTTCCGGTTTTAAAATTTAAAGTGTTGTCTGGTGGTGATATAGAATGGTGTTGTATACATTTTTGTGGATAATTACTGTTGTAGTATATTTTATCTATTCTTTACGTATTTTTCCAATTTTAAAATTTAATATGTTGTATAAAGTTTTATGGATAATTGCTGTGAGTGGGGTATTTTATCTATTCTTTACAGATTTTATTTCACATTTTATTATTTCCAATTGTTTTCTGGTAATAGTTCAGTATACCTGGGTGATTCTACTGATCTTAGCATATATGCCAGTAGAATTATGAAATACTGAATTATTATTTTTAAAAACACATGTGGGTACATCCAGGCTGAAGATTATATCTACATGTGTTTTTTCATATCAATTTTGATTTTGTTCTCTTGTTGTCAGGTTTTCCACTGTTTATGGTTCATATTTCATTTCTTGATCCATTTTTATTCAATTGATAGCAACTCCAAATTATTATCTATTTTTTTATCTTTCTCTCTCTCTTTTTAAATTTTCTTCATGTTTTCAGTATTTTTGGCCAATTACCATTGAAGCACAAGCTATGATAATATTATGATTGCACTAGTTAAACTATTAGCTATGTGGTATTCCGTCTTCACATTATCATTAATGATCTCTTTCGAGATTTAAGAAGAACTTGATATGTTTTTTGAAATTCATAGATATTATAATTATATATATATATATATATATATATATATATATATATATATATATATATATATATATATATATATATATATATATATATATACTGGGTGTAACTGAAATGCTTCAACAAACTTTGAGGGATGATAGTACTCATGAAGATGAACAAAAAATGCAATAGAACACGGGGTCGCAAATGACATTTAACCCTTTCAGGGACAGTGGTATGTCTAAAAAAACCACTTAATTTTAATTCCAAAACGTCACAATGGCACCAGAATTTTGCTAAAATCTTTTCCATTTAATATTTATGTGAAATATAGCCTTTTTCTTATTTACAAACAATTTTTTTTGTAAATTCCGGTGCCAGTCCATTTTCAGACGCATTTTCTCTATTTTTATCCTTTAAGCCGTTTAGGGGGAAACTACTTTTAGTACTAAAATGTTGAAATAAATGACTGGCACCGGAATTTATAAAAAAATTTGTTTGTAAATAAGAAAAAGGCTATATTTCACATACATATTAAATGGAAAAGATTTTAGCAAAATTCTGGTACCATTATGGCGTTTTGGAATTAAAATTAAGCGCTTTCATAAACATACCACTGCCCCTGAAGGGGTTAAACGTCATTTGCGACCCCATGTTCCATGCATTTTTTGTTCGTCTTCATGAGTACTATCATCCCTCAAAGTTTGTTGAAGCATTTCAGTTACACCCTGTATATATATATATATATATATAGGCCCGCTGTTGCCTAGGCTTGCGATAATAACCTCAAATATATCTAAAATTAGTGTTCAGTTATTTATATTTTTAAATGAAAATCTTTCCAAACGAACCTAATGTTGGGCCACACTGCCTTCGACAGTGTACATCCTCGGATTGATATGAATTTATATTTTTTAACGAAAATATATCCCCACTGCCATCGGCAGCGTACTCCGGGGGGTGCTATGTACGCTCCGATCTGTTTTCATTTTATTTAAAAAAAAAAAAAAAAAAATCCAAACGAACCTATAATGCTGGGGGGTTCTGCTATACCCTCGACAGCGTACACTCTTGAATTTGTAGGATTTTGTATATTTTTAAATGAAAATCTATCGAAACGAACTTTGATTTAGGGGCAAAATCCCCCGCCACGGCAACTAGGAACTGCATGCCTTGACAGTTTCAGAAAATTTAATTAAATAAATATTTACGCATCTACAATTTTTTATATAGACGTTTTTGCTTGTTCTTGAACCCTAAAACACAAAATATTGAAATGCCTCCATCAATAAAACATTACATCATAAACGTACACTTCATTCACAAATTAAAAAAAAAAAAAAAATACAATTGCGTCAAAATCACGTATTTTTTCAAGGACATTTGGTTCTGCCCCCCCCGCCCTTATCATGATTTATCCAAGGTCTGTCGTTTTGTCTTATGGCATACTTATTTTTATTTCCATTGAAAATACCTCTTCGAAACTCGTAAATTAGAACCCTTTTTTTAATGAAATTTCGGAGCTTTCTGACACTAAAAATGAAAAATATTATAAGCGGAAACACTTAATGGAACATAAAACTGAATATTTTCGTTTTTTTACTGTTATAGCAAATTCAAGCTGATTACTGAATTATTTACGAAACTCTTTCATTATGATTTTTGTTCTATTTTATTATTATAATACCAGTGCACTCGTACGAAGCTTTCCTACGCAATCTTCGAGATTGTGTTTTTCACTAATTTTTATTTAATCGCAATTATTAATAAAACAACATGTTTTAACGAAATGTGAGTGTACTATATAAAAAGCCGCCTTTTCAAAAACATTTCGTATGATCATTCATCGTTCTGCGTTTTGTATATGTACATAGAAAAAAGAATGCTGATATTGATATATATATATATATATATATATAATATAGAATATATATAAAAGAATATATATATATAAAAGATATATATATAAAAGAATGCTGATTTGTAAAATATTTTGAAAGAAAACTAATCAAATTAATTTTGAGTAAAATCGTAATGTATAGCTACTTATCGTTATCTATGATTTATTTTTACTAGTAATCTATTATTTATTTGTACATTATATTGCTTGCATTTTTCAGTGGTTTTCATAAAGTTTTTTTTCTTAATTTAAAAAAAAAATGTTGCAGTATTAAAAAATTGTATGACTATTTTTAGAAAATGACCTAATTTTATTAGAAAGTAGGTTATAAATTAACCGTTTACTAATTTATTTTTTAGAAATTATTTTTACCTATATGCAATCTTTAAAAGTATCCAGTATATTTTTTGATATATCTAGATGGATTTTGTTTCAAAAAATGCTTTAATAACAGATGAAAAACTTTAAAAAATAAAAGAATAAATAAATAAAAATGGATTTCGTTAGCTATGTATTGTTGTATAACGGGGGAGAATAAAAAAAGGTCTCAGAACTTTTTTTTTTACCCCATATCTCATTAAATTAATCGGTTTGATTTTTATGTAATCTTTCAGGAAAATCTTCTACGAGAAAATTATGAGAATTTTCCTTATCCGTAAATAAGGCCATGAAATCCAGAGAGATACCCTGCTTTAATTACCCATGCATTTTTTTCTGAATTTTTTAATAATATTATGCTGCATATATATTGTATCTATATATTGTATATTGTATAATTGTAAAGATAACAGTGGAAGAATTCGTAATTTTGAATAAGTTTAATAGTGTTAGTTTTATTGAAATATGATCAAAACAAATAATAATAATAATAATAATAATTTACTAAAATATGTGGGAGATAACTATGAGTCTTCCTAATGAATGGAAAAACTCTACTATGGTAAATTTGGAATAATTAATGATTTTTAAAATCTTGTTTAGTTGCTAAGTTTCAATTTACATAAATACTGCTCTTTATATGTCCTGTATAAAAAAAGGAAAATTCAGATATTATTTATATTCAGAATGTAACTAGTATATATATACATACAGATATAATATAAAAATTGTAGCAGTTTCTTATATGTTGTTTTTGTGTCTATATTTACAATTGTATAATTTTGAAAATGAAAAATTTGAATATGCAACGCCAAATATATTATTTTTCTCTTTCAGTTAATATTGTTATGGATATTTTTGGTGGGAGAAAGAGGGGGGGGGGGGTCTTGCGCAACACTAATTTTTATTTAATGATTTTCTTTTTCTCATATGTACATATATTAATAGTATTATACTATAGTATTTTTTTTGGTGAATTATATATATATATATACTGCTGCATATCTATATAAAGTATTTATATTGAATATTGTATCCTTTAATTGTAGATGACAATGGCAGAAATAACTAAAAATTAGTATTATGTATTGCGCTTCGGAAATTTTAATATTTTTTTATGGTACTTACGTATTATCCGTGCCAGTTTAAGGCCAACTGCGCCAGGCATGGAGCCAATATTACTAATTATAGTAACCCTTATATATATTTTTTCTTGATACATGGTACATGCCTGGGAATAATCTATAATATTATTCTTTCTAATTTACTATGCTATTTACCATTTATTAATTTTACTAAAATAATGTTATTTACTATTTTTAACAATGTTATAAATTTAACAAACATATTACATTTTATTTATTTTGTATTAATTACCATTTTTAATAATGTTATTTGATAATGTTAAATTACTGCGTTTGAAAACATGATTGGTAACGATAAACAAGATTGGTACTTGGCAACCATTTTTGGCGATCAATCTCCTGGAACAGATAATACGTAAGTACCTTTTTTATTAGTGTTAATTTTATTGACAGATGATCAAAACTAAAAAAGAATAATAAATTTTAAATATTGTAGTAATGGCCGCATTATTGCATTATTGTAAATCTCATACTATGTTTTTGCTAAATAAAGCTCTATTAGAAAACACCACTTGGAGTATTTTTGGTATAATTTATATTCATTTTGCACTCTAGTTTAATTTCATTATGAAAATGCTAAAATAAATGCCAATGCATGAAATAATTTCAATAATCAAAGATATTTTGTTAAAATTCTTTGACGTCTTTTCCCTTTTTTTGTTTTTTGGTTCTTTTTTTTAAGAGCGGAAGTTACTACATTCACAATTTCACAAAAGATTTTCATTGTTTTATCCAATGCGAAATACTAATGGCTATATATTATCGTTTATAAAATGGGCACAAAATCCCATGAAAATATCGAATTTTAACGTATTTGATAAATTTATGGAACATGTTTAGATATCTTATATTGAAAAAAGAATATGCAACTCACAGACTTACTAAAATCTTCACTCTCCCTCCATTTCATTTACATGATGATGTCTAATCATTTTTATCTATAACAGTACTTTGTGTTTGTTTGTTTAAAATACACAATGCAGTAATTATACAATCAAATGTTTATTGGTTTTTCACTAGTAAATTAATGTTGCTTTACGCAATCTAAAGAAAAATTTAAAAAATATTGCACATTATCTAATAAAATTTGGAAAATGTTCAGAAACAATTTGGTTTAATGTATATGTATTTTAAAATTTGAAGATAAAGGTTAACATACAATAAAGATAATATAGAGTAATCTAAATCATGAAACATGTCAGCAGTCTAATGAAACTTATTTTACTGTTTATAATGTTTTTATTTTACGCCTTTTAGCAAGAAGTACATCTAAATAATTTTAGCCAGAAAAACTACATTGAATCATGTTTTATTGCCAAATTTTATTTCATCAAGTATTTGCTAAAGAGCTGGTATTTAATAAATTTATGCCGGTATAAAAGTCGAAATTATTCTGAATGTTTCAATCTGCCTGTTTAAAGTCCAAGTTGCACACATAAAAATACTCAGAGTTCAAAATTCTCTGCAAAATCCTTCTCACCCTAATAACGAAAATAGATCACCTTCCTCTAAAGGGGGAGAGAGCTGCGGTCACTTTCCCCTGACCACAGAGTCAAAAATTATGTCAACAGACTGCCGATACAGGTTGTTGTACTTCAGGGCATTTAACGGTAACGCCTCTTTGACAGCACGGGGGGGGGGGGGGGGTAAGCACTGATCTGCTATCTGAGCGAAACAGGATTTTAAAAATGAGTGACGATCAGCCTTAATATGATGTCATTAGAGAATTAAAAGGAAAATTAATCTGACGTCATATTGAAAGTTAACGGATTTTTCAAATGTTTGAAAATAATACAATTAGAGTATCAATATGAGTAATAGAGAATAGTAAATATATGAGTTTGAGAAACGTATTGAATCAGGATAAATGTAACACTGATTATGGATATATTAGCATATTTTAACATTTTGAAGGTCTCTATACAACATGGTTAGTTATGAAATTGATTTTTTTAAAATATCGCATTTAGTCTACATGACAGGTATTATTATCACAGAGTAGTACAATAGCGGGCTTTGCCCGCAATCGGGTCAGTTCAGGTATTCGAAAAAACGAGAAAAATAGACCGGTAAATTCTTACATTATAAAAAAAACATGACTTTTTTTTTTCTTTTGGAAAATGAAATTTATTTTGATTAATTAAAGAAAGGATAAAGTGTTTTGGAAGGAATATTAAACGAAACCTTTTGTGCAATCTTCAGTCACACTTACCCACTTGTTATATCTAGCTTGTTAGAACCACTATCTTAATTTGCTATCTTTAAATCTCAAACTGCATGAAGTTTTTCTAAAAATTATTTACAGATATTACAGTATGGAACCAGTTATCCAGAATAGCTATATCCAGATATATTCTGGGTAACTGGAAATGGGTGCTTACCAACACAACCCCATTATTCCGACTTGTATTATATATTTGGCTTCGACTTCATTTGTGAATCAAAGAATAATCAGAATATGAAAGGAGGGAATTGCCAAAGAATCCCTTTCAATATTCCATATAAAAATCAAAACCTGCCTGTATTTAAGTGCTTCAAATCCTGATAATCTTTGTCTTTTTACATTTTCCACTTCATATACCTGTCTCTTTGCTATTTCTATTTTTTTCAAAAAGCAAGTAAAAAAATAAAATTTTTAAATGCTTCACGATTTTCATAAACAAATAATTCCTGTAGTAAGCACGCAACAAAATCGAAAATAAACTAAACAGAACTGTTGCCAATCTGAAGGAGTAATGTAACAAATCCTTTTTTTGCCATTTATTCACATTCATGGACATATGAAAAGAACATAAAATAGGGAGAAGGGAGAGATGGGGGGGGAGCAGGGAGAATTTATTCAGAGTTATTCCCTATTTATAAATTAAAGTTGTTCTTAAATCTAAAAGACCTACTTTCTGATACTTTTCTGAATTCATTTATTTTTGGAAACATATAAATTTCACATGTCTCCTTATTTAGAAAATATGTTGTCAAATGTTGTTTTCCATTTTTTGATAAAGGCAGAAAATATTGTCAAAGTTGGCATTTTGAACTGTATTTCTGAATGTGACAATGCAGGAAAAGGGAAAAGTCAGTTGTCATATGACAATAATGGCTTATAATCTAGTAAGTAATTTATGCATTAAAATGAAAAAACACCATTCGATTTCAAATTGCTTCAATAGTTAGGCCTGACAATTTTGTGCCTTTATATTTATAAATGTGTGAGGCAGTTTCACATTGTTAAGCAAGGAACTTGAGAACCACCTTAAGAAAAAACACATTAATTGGAATTTATATGGATCGTTAGTTACTAAAATTAACCTCTTTTATGATTCCAAACAATCAAAACAAAACTAAAATCAATATATTTATATTTTGTTGGAAATTTGCAGCTTTGTTGAATCACATGCAGTTCAAAAACCATGATGTATTTAAATAGCTGTTATTGTAACTTAAAAGTGGAGGAATTGCGTAATGATTAGTAATAGGTACCTACTTTTAGTAAAAACATATCACTCATTTCCCTGAAAGTAGAAACAAATATATAAGTGATGCTCTTTTTAAAAAAAGGCAGGTTCTGATTTTTGGAAATAAACCCTAAGCTATAAGGAATGGTCATTTCCTGTAACACTGTCACCTTGGGCTCTTGAGTACAGTAATATGGTACTGAGGAGAATCTTTAAATTCCTCTTTAATCTGTATTTCAAATTTTAATTGGATTATCGAATTACCTGACAAACAAAAGCACATTGAAACTATATTGACTAGAATCCTGCATGCGGTCAGGTAACCTGATTTTACCCGAACACAACTTGAACTGTGGTTCAGGTTGATGGTAATCTTTTTTTTATTGTGGGTCGGGTTTACTTTAAATCGTTTGGATTGGTTTTGGATTCTTTTGAGTCTAGTTTGGATTGACTTCTTTTTTCAAAATTCCTGAATATTTTTCAATAAAAAAATTACTATATATTTGAAAATTAATTATATCTTTATTTTAATACAAAAATTATAACATTTATATTAGAGACATAATTGTCAGCTACTTTTATATAAAAGTATTTCAATATTAATTAATTATACATCGAAATGAAAAACTGAAAAATACATGTTCAATATTTTAGAAAAATGTATTAAGGATATAATGTTACCATTTTTCTTAATTATTGAATACATATTTTTCTGTTTTTCAACCCAGTGTATATTTCTCGAGTTATTAAACTGTTTCCAGACTTTTCAATGGAAGCGATTCTCACTGCATTTTAATCAATTACAGTGCCATCTATAATTTTCTGAAGAAAATGTTAAATGCAAAAGTTACGTTTTTTTTTCTCGTAGAATTTGAATCTGCAATAAAAAGGGGGGTTATCATTTATGATTTCAAAGTTTCCCCTTTCCCCCCCATGGCACAGAGTCAACTCTGATATTCCTAAATATATTTTTCAAAAATATTGAACACATATTTTCCGTTTTTCAATCTAATGTACATTTCTCAAGTTACTCGACCGTTTTCAGACCCTGTATATATCACATGAATTTTAATAAATGAAAGACTTAGGATTAAAAGAACTGTAGAAAAATGATTCTATAAATTTTGTGAAACAAAAATGCTCCACAAATTGGGGTTACTTGGATATTTTGATACTATTTGCCCCCACCCCCCCCCCCAAAAAAAAAAAAAATTGTTTTAAGTTTGTCCTGGATCTACTTATTGAGAAAATTGACATGATTCACCATTACTCTGTAGGTAAGTACATTACCTAGTAACAGAATACATCCATGACTAATTTAAAACATTTTTTATTTGGGTTCAAGTAACCCTAAGTTCAGGTACTGAAAATTCATGAATGCTTCTAATAAAGAAAACAAATCAAAACGTTTGACATTTCAAGGGTTCTTCTTTTGAAAAGTTACACTCTTAAGTGAAATAACATCGTCTGTGGGGTAAGGAAGTGAAAAAAGACTAAAGTAACAACTTTTAATCATGCAACTTTTGTGACCTAAGACGTGTTTTGCAGGGCGAAAGCATATTCTGTTCATTTGAACTCCAGCAATCTAAATTCAGAAATTAAGAGAGATGTGAAAAAACAAAAAAAATGGTGTTTTCCTCCAAAATGTTTATTTAATCAAAATGAATGTAGATGTTTGTAATATCTGACTAAACTATTTTATTAATTTATATTTTTATTGGATTTTTTTAATTTTAATGATTAAAAAAGGAAACTCGTAATGTCTTTTACAATTACCACATTTGAAACTTTCTTGCAATTTTGTCTCTTAACTTCTTGTGCTCCCCCACAGCCGTGAGATTGTGGGATCGCTATAATATCTAGAATTAGCACAGCTGTTATCACATGCAAAGCACTTTTAAAAATCTGTTAGAGGAACGCCAAACTATGTTTAAATCTTTATTTCTTATAGATTCTAAATATACTAACATAGAAAAGTTCTTACAAATCGTAACTTTAAAAAAAAATGTTTAACAATTAAAAAGGATACTCTTAAAGTCTTTTAAGATTACCACATTTTCAAACTTTCAAAATGCTATTTACGAAACTGGTGAATCTTGAGTGGAGATCAAAATCTCAACCAACTTAATTTTACATAAATCCACAAAAATTCTACTTTTCATTTTTAATATGCTGATCCCTTAATCACATAAAAAACATTTCCATTTATTTTTTACGTTTGAATAGCTCTAATTTTGCTGAATAAAAAACGACTGTGTGATTTTAGATAATCTAATATCCATCTACGTTTATTGTATCTTTAAAAAATCCAGTAATTAGGCTTCATTATTAATACACACATAATAACTCATGCACTTCACTCATTTTTAATTTTTTTATAACAAAACTGGCAAAAGAACTATAAAAAATAAAGATCTAACCATAGTTTGGCTTCCTTCTAACAGCTTTCTAACAATACTTTGCTTTTAATTGTAGTAGTGCAAATTGTAGAGATTAAAATAACATGTGCCAAATATTTATTGCATATTTAATAAAATTTCCTATTTTATTAATGATATTGTAATAAAATTTCTTATATAAACTTGAAATTCCATAAACAATATACATTTTAATTTATATTTCAGGTGCAGATGTTTGTGAAGTCTATTCTGAATATACAGTGAAAGGGCTTATGAAAATAAATCCTGCCCAAAGACGATATACTGTTTTCTATTTCATGAATCTTTCCATAAACACTTGTTCAATAAGAATCTTCTTATTTTTCTGAGCAATTGCATGATTTGTTTCATTTTCACATGGAAATTTCAGGATAGAATTTAGAAAACCAATTATTAAAGGTTATCAAGTTGTTGAAATAAAACATACTACTGATAAAACTTCATGTATGATATATATATTTAGCATGTTTTCTCTTAAGTGAAAAATCCCTTCTTAAGGCATTAATAAAAAGTTTAAATAATTTTGTAATACTACATCAATGTTGATATATCAAAATCTATTTGATAATTTCAATGTTCTCTAATGAAAAAATTCTGCGGTCAAATCCTTATATTTATGTCTAATATATATGTTTTGTAGTAAATGGCTCATTCCATTACACACAGTTGTATTTCTGTTGAAAGGAAAAATAAATGATATGTGTTTATTTGTGCCTACTTTAAAAAAATCTACATAATGCAATTACTGCTCATTGATGAATTTAGACTTTAGAAAAATCTTCTATACATTATTTTAACAAAGACTTCTCATGTAAAAGCAGTAACAAGGCAACTCATATTTATAATAGTTTAAAAGCTCTTCTACGTATCAGATATAAAATAAATAATATCTTTAAAAATCTAGTTTGACTTTGAACCAAGAACGTATTTGGAGAATTTTGAATAAAGCCTCTGCACAGAAATGTAGTTTCAATATGCACCATCATACTGGTTGTTGTTGTTGGCGTGTCAGAGAAAGTGCCAAGGCACTTCTCTAAAAGAAAGGGTGCCAGAGCCTCAAGAGAGTTTGGACTTGTAGAATCATCATACTGGTAGAAGAGAAAAACATTTCACTTTTGAGATTTGCAGTAAGAGACTTTCTGGCAAATCTGCATTAAATAGTCTTTTTTCATCACTTCTTGTGTCAAATTTGTAAAAAACGGTTTCTCAAAACTGTTATTTAAATGTCCTTTTGTGTTATACTAAAGAAAAGCTTTTTCTTGTCAAGTGCTTAAGAAAGGATTCTCTCGAAAGCATAATTTATAAAAGCATCATCGTATCCATATTAATCAGAAACCATTCTTCACTTGTGAGATGGGTGATAAAGGATTTTCTAGAAAAACTAATTTAAATAATGATCGGCTGATCCATATTAAAGAGAAACCATTCGCTTGTGATGTGTGCAACAGAAGATTTTCTCATAAATCTGCTTTAAATATCCACCAGCGTTTACAAGCTAAACAGAAACCTTTTACTTGTGAAGTGTGTAACCAAGAGTTTTCTCAAAAATCTCATTTAAATGTTCACCTGCGTGTTCACAATGACGATAAACCTTTCTCTTGTGAAGTGTGTGACAAAGGGTTTTCACAAAAATCTAATTTAAAAAAACACGTGATCGTTCATACTATAGAGAAACATTTTAATTGTGAGGTGTGCCACAGAGGATTTTCTCGCAAATCCGATTTAAAAAAGCATCTGCGAGTTCATACTAAAGAGAAACCTTTCTCTTGTGAGGTATGTAACAAAGGTTTTTCTGTCAAATCTAATTTAAATAGACACCTGCGAAATCATACTGAAGAGAAGCCTTTCTCTTGTGAGGTGTGCAACAAAGGGTTTTTTGACAAATCTAATTTTAATAGACACCTGCGCGTTCACACTGGAGAGAAACCTTTATCTTGTGAAGTGTGTAGCCAAAGATTTTCTGACAAATCTCACTTAAAATGCCACCTGCGCGTTCACACTGGCGAGAAATCTTTCTCTTGTGACGTGTGTAACAAAGGATTTTCTCAAAAATCTGATTTAAACAGACATATGCGTGTTCATACTGGAGAGAAACCTTTCTGTTGTGAAGTGTGTAGCCAAAGATTTTCTGACAAATCTCACTGAAAATGCCACCTGCGCGTTCACACTGGCGAGAAACCTTTCTCTTGTGAGGTGTGTAACAAAGAATTCTCTCGAAAATCTCTTTTAAATCAACACCTGCGTGTTCACACTGACTAGAAACCTTTATCTTGTGAGGTGTGTGTAGCCAAAGATTTTCTGTCAAATCACATTTAAATGTCCATCTACGTGTTCACACTTTCGAGAAACCTTTCTCCTTTGAGTTGTGTAACAAAGAGTTTTCTCAGAAATCTGTTTTAAATGCCCACCTCTGTATCCATACTAATGTGAAACCTCTTTCTCTTGTGTGGTGTGTAGCCAAAGTGTTTCTGTGAAATCTCATTTAAATGTCCACCTGCGTGTTCACACTGGCGAGAAACCTTTCTGTTGTGAATTGTGTAACAAAGAGTTTTCTCAGAAGTCTGTTTTAAAAGCCCTCCTACGTGTCCATACTAAAGCGAAATCTTTCGCTTGTGAGATGTCTAAAAAAAGGTTTTCTCAGAAATCTCATTTAAATGTCCATCTGCGTTTCCATACTGAATTAGAAACCTTTCTCTTGTGATGTGTGTAATGAAGGGTTTTCTTATCTGATTTAAATATACATCATCGTATCCTTTCGAAAGTGTAACATTTCTTTAACACATTTCATACAAAGTTCATTTTAACTATTATGTTCCTGGGTTGACAAATGCGGTCTCTAGATCACCAATAGAGTCCAAGTTTTTGTATCTAGGATACAAAATAATTTACCCTGGAGGGATTTTTTTTACAAAAAATTATCAAACAAAATACCAGAAATAATATTCTCTCCCGCAGTATTAAGAAATAAACTTAGAAACATTATTAAAAAATATTTTTAACTTTCTATTTTATTTTAGCAGAAATAATTCCATCAAATACGAATTTTAAAATAATAAAATCAGAACTAATTGAGAGAGAAAAAATCAATCTCTTCTGATCAGTTACTCAATTTGTAGCACTCAACTATCTGGACATTTGAAACAACCAGCATTTGGGCAATCAGCATTTTCGAATATCCCCGTTAATTCAGACTTTACACTGTTTATATTTTTTCCAAAGATATATCATTTTGAAAACATTCATTAGAAAACTTCATTTATATTATCTTTCTAAGTCATAGACTATTGTAAATTATGTGAGATGGGGATAAATATTTTTTTCAGCCGACTAAAATATTTGGCTGGTTACCAGATTTTATTAAATTTGTAAAGCCCTGATTATGTTCATGGCTGTAGAAATCCTTAGAGTATGTTTGAGCTTTTGTAGGTCCAATTTGAATTTTAAAATGTTTAGTCATATTGAAATGCATTTTTCATTTGTGAAATCTGTAATGATTTTCTTTAAGAATATAAAGGTTCACTTTTTAAGGTATAAATATTTATTCATGATGTAAGGAGATTGATAAAGAATTCATATTTTATCTACTTTAAATTGCAAAAGAAATGCCAAATATTTTGTTTATAAAATATATTTAGCACTTCTTATCATATAATGTTGTTCATATAAGCACTCCTTCTAAGTTGATATTTCTTAAAGACCAAGATATAGCGAAGAAAATTAATTATCTGATAAAAGTTGAAACCATTTTTTTATTATTTTTCTTCTTTATCTGAAATAAGTATTAATGACCTGTTCAGTAGTTTAAAAGTACTCTCAGTGATGGCACACCAAAAATAAATAAGTGTTATCTGAATATGGACATTAGTAAGAATAATTTGTCAACTTTAATGGCAATCTCCTGTAATCAAGATAACATTAATTTTGCTGTGTAACTCATTGCAACATTGCTAAGCGCACTAATAAACGGCTGACAAAACATCCATATCTATTTTAGATAAGCAAGAAAAATCGTTTTATCAAGATTTCAACCTTTGTGAAATACTTTTAAAAAAATTCTTCATTATCTGTCAGTGTAGAATAGTTCGCACGATGCCTTAACATGTTCTTCTTTGCCATCTGGTGTAAAAAAATGTTTTTTATATGTCGATTATTATTATATCACTGAAAGAAAACGGTTGACAGCAATAACACACAATTCTTGCTTAGCACCTTTGTAGGCACACCACTCGCACCACCTTTGCTTGTGACTCCTGGATTTGCATAATTTACTTCTATAGTTCTTTCCTTCTGGCTCACAACCATTGAAAATTACATTAATAACCAGCCATCTAATTTAATTTAGATTATGTACTGAACTACATTTATTTTATATGGTTTCACATACTGTGTTATGCCAGAATAAATCAGAGATAAAGAGTTTTCTTTGTTTCAAAAGAATCACTTTTTTCAAAATTTTCATTCAATCCCCTTCCCCTCATCCTTCAGCGCACAAAGCTAAAATTCTTTAAGGCTCTTTTGTTTTTAAGTATGTCATGTTTTGGTCCATTTATTATTTTGCAGTAACAGTTAATAAATAATCACATCCTAACATACTATAATAGCAAATATGAATGAAAACTGGCATATTGGCATGTTTAGAAAAGGTAGAAACTAAGAATTTACAAGAAGGATTGTATGCATTAGACGGACCCATACTCAACTTTTTTTTTCCTGAACTGCAGACATATGTTTGCTACATTAGGTAGGTCTCAACGCAGTAGAATTATATAATAATGTTTAAAGAGAAGGTAAGGAAAATTAAGATGACAATGGTTGTTTAACAAAATTAAAGTAACCCATCTTAGACATATAATAATTATAAATGGCAGTATATTAATGCCAAATTTCCAAGCTCTAAAAATAAAATATTTAGTAGATTTTCTGTTAGAAATCTGAGGTTTTGCAAAGCAAAACTTTTATTTTTTTTAATATAAAAATATGTCATGAAATGTTTGGGAAAAAACTTCAAGGCATGCACAAAGTATATCTGATACTTGTAGTATTTATCTCTTCGATAAGAAATTTGAATATTTATTGTAACCTATAGATTATCGATTTATTTTATTCATTTATTTCTGAACTCGTGAAAACTGATATTTATGGAGAAGTAAAAGAAGAAAAATTATTATTTTTAAAAAAAATGGAAAAAGATATTTCTCTTTTTTGCAGTTTTATTGTTCTGATTCCTGTAATGATTGCATAAATTTATAAAACTATTAAGAAGAAAAATTACAGCTTTGGGTTACGTAATCTTCTAGAAACATAATTCAAAATGTTGCTATATAATAAGTATAGATCATAATGTATTAATGCAACATTTCCAGTATTTAAAGGTAAAAAATATTAGCAGATTGTTGTTGAGAAATATGAGTTTTTTACAGTGTAAAACTTTTTGTCATTTTAAATATAAAAATATGCGATATAAATTTAATTAATTTAAAATAATGTTTAAAATTAAAAATATATATATATGTACAGTACTGTAACACATATAGGACTATGTGTAAGGAAATGACATTCAGGATGTTTTAATATAATTTTAAATTATGAATAATAGGGCAAATTTTGTCATCTCATAGAAATATAATAGACAGTGGTGAAGACGCGATTTTACAAACCATCACGCGTATAGCGATTGTAGGCGGTGTCGAATGATGATTGGCTAAAAGATGGTTACGTAGTTGGTGAGGGGAGGAGTTAAAGCGTATTAAATGAATAAGTGTAATAAAAGCAAATATACTTGTGTTAGATCTTGTATAGTGGTTAAAGCACCAGGCTCGTAGTTTTGATGTATCGAGTTGTGTCCTTTCCAATTTTTTTACATTTTTAGAGTTTTGCTTTGATCTTTATTGAATTAGTTAATAAAGAATATTTATTAACAGTGCTTCTTAAGCATTGATGTAAAGATCAGTTGATCTTTATCAATTGCTCTGCAATATTTTATTGTCAATTATATAATTAAATTTTAATTAGAATTAAGTTAAAAAATTATAATTATAATTAAGGTAAATAAAAATAAAAATTTTTATTACATACAATGAAATTTAATATCAGATAATTTCAAGAATTAAATTAAATTTTAATTCATATAAGCTATTTTTTAATAACTATACTAACATTTATTAAAATGCAATAACTCCTAAACTTTCATTAAATTTTTTTTTATTAGAACTTTAGTAACAGATGATTATCAAATTAGCAGAATTAATTAATTAAAGTTTTCAACTTTTAAACTTAAGCATTATTCTCAAAAATCTCTATTAATTTACTAAAATTCTTTTTACCAATTACTGGTTGATCTGTAGTGATAAAGTTCTGGAAGATTACCATATTTAAAGTTTTTTTTCTATTATTTTATTATTTAAAATTTTAATTATTATTTTTATTTCAATAAGTATAATTAATATTAATTAATATTTTTATTTAAATATATTCAATTAATATATTATATAAGTATAATTATTTAAACGTATAATTAATATAAATAAATGTTATTATTTAAATATATAATTAATATAAATAAATATTATTATTTAAATATATAATTAATATTATTGTTAAAATATATAATTAATATTATTATTATATAATTAATATTTTTGCGTAAAGGTTTTTTATACATTCTCTTGTGATTAATTAGCAAGATATAAACTATGAGAAAATTAAACCAATCTATGTTAAAGAGAAGCTTGGGTTTTGTAGACATAGCTTGAAATATGATCTTATGTTTCGGTTGATACATTTTGTAAAAACCCAAACATTACATGTATGTTAATGTTATTTGTTATTAATAATGTGTAATAGAAACAAAACGTTTTTGGTAACTATTAAAATCCGGAAGCTAGGACTTTTTGTTTTTATTTCTGTTTCTTCTTCTTCTTCTTTTTATTTCTTTTTATTTTCTTTGTATATGTCGTCTACATCAGTAATCTATTTATTTAAAAAAAAATTGTATATGTCGTCTACATCAGTAACATATATTTTAATGTCATCATGATCCCAAGAATTTTGTGAAAATTGGAATAGCAGAAAATCATATACAGGGATTGTATTGATTTCATGATTTTACATGTTAATTTTGGTACATTTAGGCTAAAAACAATAACAACCAAACTAAATTATTATAAATAGATTAAATAAAGCAAACAATGGCATCATTTCATAACTGTATTACAAATAATAATAGTGAAAGTAAAGAAGATAAATCTATCTAACACTAGTAATAATAAATATAATTATTATTTTTTTTATTTTGCGAAAAAAAAATGTTGAATGATTAATTGCTTATTTTACGAACAGATGGCGCCACTACGCATTTTGTGAGCATTATTATTACATGTTGGAGGGTTTATGTGTGTTTTGTAATAAACCATTTAAATTATTTAGATAAAAAAATAAATTTACATGTGTATGTGTATTTTTAACGGCGTAGAAGTTGCATGGATTTTAGGTGTTTAAGTGTAATTTGTATAGCTTTTTAAATTATTTAAATACTGAATGATTTTTTTTTCAGTTAAATTTTGGCAGTGGATACATGCAATGTTTGCAAGCTTTTAGTTGTAAAAAGAAAAAAATAATTCCAAAATTAAATGAATTTGTATGAAAATTTTGTATTTTACGCTGTCTTGACTTAAAGATATGAAGGAAATAGTTTGTTTAATAAACCTTTAAGTTCAGTAAAAATTTTAAAACTAGTATATATAAATTTGAAATCTTCATTTCTTTGAAATAAATAACTATATAAAAATCTGTAAACTGCATTGCTTTAGTATATGTTGATTTTATAAAATAGCACAGTTCAAAAAGTTTTTAACAACCTAGTAATTTTATTTTCGTTTATTAATTCAATTATGATTGTTAAAAAAAAAAAAAAATAAACATTCAGAAAGCTAACATTTATTTGCTGTGCTTTCAGTTTATTCTTGTGAAATAATGTTTAATATGTTTTTCTTTGTTTAATTCTAGCTAATTGTACTTAGTATTTACTATAAATAAAATTTAAAATAAAAATTACAAAAAAAATCTAAACATGTAATCTTTATTTGAAAATTGGAAGTTATAGATTATAGATATTAAAGAATATAATAATT
Source organism: Maratus michaelseni (assembly GCA_963931845.1). Taxonomy (NCBI): domain Eukaryota; kingdom Metazoa; phylum Arthropoda; class Arachnida; order Araneae; family Salticidae; genus Maratus; species Maratus michaelseni. The sequence continues at coordinate 320,731,834 of OZ007596.1, read as the reverse complement.
TATAAATTAAATATGTTTAACTTTATGTAAGGTTTGTTATGTATCAATAAATTATGCTGGACGTAAAGTTTTTTCCCTTAAAAAATGGACACAAGCTACTACAAATTTAAATTAGTTTTCACCAACCTTTAAAATTAAAATATGTTTTATTTTTCTTAAAAAAAAAAAAAAAAAAAAAAAAAAAAAAACAAGAGTTGAATTAGATAATGACCTCTGAAAATACAAGGGCTAGAAGTATTTGATTTGCTGTTTCAAATTATACTTGTACATATGGATTGTTTTCTTTTAATTGGATTAAGTTAATAATTTTTTGTTAGACACGTTTAATATATCCTAAGCATCATTAAAAATAAAGCAAACATGAATATGCAAGATCAGACTTTCTTATGAATCTTGAACGAAATGAAAAATATCCTCTTCAAGCGCATTAAGCTCCTCCTACCTCGTCTCGGGCAGTCGACCAATCACCATTCGACATCGTCTCCAATCGTTCTACGCGTGATGGTTTGTAAAATCGCGGTGAAGACCTGTAACAATTAACAGTTAGGCAAATTACTACTACTAAAGAATATGCAATGATTATTATTCAATGGAAATATCAATAATTTGACAGATTTTCAAATAAATTAGCAAATATAATTAAAAAAATATATAGAATTTTATACTAGATTTTGCTAGTAGAATTTTCAAGGATGAAAGTTGTAAAAACTATTACAAACATCCAAAGAATTTAAAGATATGTGCGATCTTAATATAGTTTATTAGAGCAAAAATTTTTCTCGTTTGTGATTTGTATCTCTCAACTTGAACATATATGAGTACAAAATAGAAAAACATTCAAAAATTAATTAGAAAATCGGGATACATTTTGTAAAATTAAATATTTTATATAACAAATGACAATCAGCAGCCTTTTGTCAAATTCAAGAGACTTGGCAAATCTCAAAATGTAAAAAAAAATGTGTCCGAGCATTTATATAAAAATTAGTGTAATTCATGATCATCTCAAAATTTTATATGTATGAATAATTATATTTCAAGCCACACTTAAAAGATCAGTGGGTTATTGATGTATGGTCTCTTTTTTAGTTTTCATTACAAATTTTTCTCATCCTTCCTCTGAAACTGTATTTTTGGTTATAAGTTTATGAAATATTTTTTTGTACTGTAAAAACTTATATTTCAGAGACATTATCAATGCTGAGAATTAGTTAAGTTCAAAGAATATTAGTTTAATTTAATTGATTTGTATTCTTTGTCACTCCTCTCCTAAAAGACAGACTGGTGTACTTTTCTGATGCATCAAAGTAAAAAAAAATTCTACTTTCCAGCATTCAGAATTCATTATTGTTCCAGATTAAATTGGTTTTGTGATAACATATATTTTTTATGTTTTGCCATTAAACATTTTCTACCAATTAAGCAGACTCGCTTTTATTTAATTATTTAATTCAACAACTCGTTATTAAAATAATAATACAACCCTATTTTTTTAGAGTTTTAAATGATGATTTTACAAAGTTTCAAAAAATGTGAAAAACTACACTGCATTTTTTTATGTATGCCGAACCCTATTGTAAGATGTTGTGCGGAGGTTTCGTACTAGTTGTACGAACTTAGAACAAAATGGACTGTATCAAAAACTATAGTATTTATTTAGTTAATAAATACGATGAAGAGAAAGACAGCAACGGCGGCTTGTTGCCACCGAGTTCCGAGCACAACCGCGCCACACACAAGGTTACATTAACGGGTTACAAGAAACAAAAAAGAGGGGGGGGAATGTTCCATCGCCAATAGATACGGAACATCCCGCCCGGCGTTGAAATATTACAAGTATTTTAATATATAACAAATGTAACACAGATAATAAAGAAAATAACGATACAATTATAAGCAATTAAAACCATCACAATAAATATACAATTAAGAATAATAATAATAATAAAATATTAAATAGTTACTGAACATTAATTTCATTATCTATCATGGGCAAAATACTAATTTTAGATACAGATCTTTTAAAAATGCCCTTCGCGGTTCGTACCTCTACTACTCTGACATGTCCGTCAGCACCTGGGATTACTTTAGTAATACGGCCTAGAGACCAAGTGCAAATAGGAAGTTCTGATTCCTTTACTAATACCAACATACCTGGCAAAATATTTGGCTTTTCGAATAGTCATTTGTTTCGTTGTTGTAAAAAACTAAGATAATTATTCTTCCAACGCTTCCATATAATTTGTACCATTTTTTGTGTTATTTGCCATTTGTTTAATAAGTTATCCTTTACCTCAATTAAATTTGGTTCTGGAAGCGCATTAAGCGGTCTTCCTATGGGGAAGTGACCAGGAGTGAATACTTCAAAACTCTCGGCATCTATCGACAAAGGAGAAAGTGGCCGCGAATTTAATATGCCCTCGATTTGTGCAGTTACCGTTAGAAATTCCTCTAACGTTAAATGAGCTGAACCCACTACTCTCTTAGAATGATATTTAAATGCTTTAACTCCCGCTTCCCAAAGGCCACCGAAGTTGGGTGCTCTAGGAGGAGAAAATTTCCAGCAGATGCCCTCTGATGCCAAAAGGTTAGAGATTTCTTCGCTATTCATAAGTTTTCGTAGACGCTTACGTTCTGCTGAAGCCCCAACAAAATTTGTAGCTTTGTCGCTAAAAATTGTTGAACTTTTCCCATGACGAGAGAAAAATCGCTTTAAAGTAGCAATTATTGCTTCAGATGGTAAATCTGAAACGAAATCCAAGTGTGCAGCCTTAGTGACCATACATACAAATATAGTTACATAGATTTTTTGGAGGGTACCCTTTCTTTGGCCCTTGTATTTTATTTCAAAGGGTCCACATAGATCTAATCCGACATTAGAAAAGGGAGAGCTAGGTATTACTCTCTCAGGAGGGAGATCCCCCATCAGCTGGTTAGCCATTATGGGCTTAACTTTGAAGCATTGTACACATTCATGCACAACCTTACGTGCAATGTTTCTGCCGCTAAGTGGCCAATATTTTAGACGTACATTATTCAAAAGAGCCTGGGGTCCTACATGAAAATCACGAAGATGATAGTATTGAAAAATAAGTTTAGTTAACCTATCCTTTGCTGGCAAAACTATGGGATATTTGCTTTTATAATTTATGTTCGCATGTGAGAGTCTCCCACCTACTCTGATTAGTTCATTACAATCTAAAAAAGGATTCAGAAATTTTAACTTACTTGCAGGAGGGATTGAAGAACCTTTTTTCAAGGCATCAATTGCATGTGTAAAATACTTTACCTGAATGTATTTCAATAAGTAAATTTCCGATTTCTGGATCTCGTTGGCAGAAAGAGGACCCTTTAATTTATCGCACTCCTTACAATTTCTAATAAATCTATAAATAAAGGCTAGAATTCTAATTAATTTCAAAAAATTATTAGTTAAATTAAATGTCATTCATAAAATTAGAGTCATTAATGTTAAAAAGAGTCATTTTAGCGGGAGGTTTCAGTTCATTCACATATAAATTGTCACACAGAATATCTGGATTACGAATAGTCTCTAAAGATTGTTCACTAACAGTTGAAAGTTGTGGACCTTGCCACCACAGTTCACTAGCAACAAGAGCTTTTACGTCAAGTCCCCTAGAAACCATGTCAGCTGGATTACTCTCGGATGGAATGTAAGAGCACTTATAGTTTTTCGATAACTGCTGAATTTGCGACACTCTGTTGCACACAAATGTCTTTAACAAATTTGGAGGAGTTTCAATCCAAGCTAGTGCTATAGTAGAATCAGAGAACAACTGGATGGAGTCGAGAGGTTGTTTTAAGGCCTCTAAGAACTTGTTAGTCAATTTTGTCAGAAGAAGACATGCGGATAATTCCAATCTAGGAATTGTCATTACTTTCGTAGGAGCAACACGGGACTTGCTGCAAAGAAGTTGACTAGATAGTTCATTAGTGTTAGAGATAGTTTGAATATATATGACTGCACCGTACGCCTTAGAAGAAGCATCTGCGTAACCGTTCAGCACCACAGATTTAACGTTCACTTTTAAGAAACACCTTAGCACTTTAATTGTCTCTAATTCTGGTAATGTTGCGATGAAGTTTTCCCATTGCTGAGAAACGTGTGGAGGTAGTTTTTCGTTCCAATCCACATTGAGTAGCCACAGTTGTTGCATGAAGATTTTTGCCTTTGCTATCACCGGTCCAAGTAGACCAAGGGGGTCATAGATACGAGCTATTTGTGAAAGGCCATCTCTTTTAGTAAAGTTTTGTTTTTCACTTATGTTTACCTTGTAGGTAAATGTATCACTGAAGCTATTCCATAGCATTCCTAAAGTTTTTGTCACAATTTCCTCGGAATTTCTGTCAAGGGGAAATATTTCCTGATCCTTAGACTGTACTCCATTGGAGCACCATTTGTGCAAGCTGATGCTTCCTCTTTCGAGAAGTTGCGTTAATTTTCGCTGAATTAATTGCATCTGGGTTAAGTCTGAAGCACCAGACAAGCAATCATCCATGTAGAAATCATTTAATAAAATATTCGAAGTCCTTTTTCATCCAAAGCAAGTTGTTGCAAAGTTTTGGTTGCTAGATATGGGGCGCAGGCGGTCCCGTAGGTAACGGTTGAGAGTTGAAAAACTTTGACTTCCAGAGAATTTTTAGGAACTTAAGCTGTGACGGGTTAATTTCTATCATTCTAAACATTTGTTTGATATCTGCCGTGAATGCGTAAATGTGCTTTCCAAATCTTACTAATTGAAAACTGAATTTTCTAAATTGAAAAGAGATCTTCCTGAAGCACCCCTCCCTTATATAACATATCATTTAAAGATTTTCCAGTTGTTGATTTTGCACTTGCGTCAAAAACGACGCGCAGTTTGGTAGTTTTGTTTGATGGTCGCAGGATTCCGTGATGAGGTAAATAAAAACCGTCTTCAAAATCACTATTTTGCTCTATTTCATGCATATGCTTCAAATACTTATATTCATTTAGAAAATTTATGTACAAATTTTTCATTGTTGGATCACGCTCTAAACGTTGCCACAAATAATCTAATCTTTTAGATGCGATTTTTTTAGAATTTCCTAAATTAGTTTCAGAAATTTCTGGTTTGAACGGCATTTCAACTACGTATCTCCCATCCTCCTGTCTGAAATGCGTTTTATCAAAATGTTGATTACAATATGTTAATTCATCACTACTGCACGGCTTTAAATCATCAACATTCTCTATTTCCCAAAATGAGGTCAAGGTCTTATCGAGTGTTTCTAGATTTTTTGTTAGAAAACAATGGGTTTCATTATGCTTTATATTATTATCATAAATACTACCAGATACCAGATATCCAAAACAAGTTGGTTGCAGAATTAAATTATCTTTCAGTTTTATTTGATCAGCATTTAAAAATTCGAAAAACAATTCCGCACCCAGAAGTATATCTATTTTTTGCGGAATGAAGAATTCAGGGTCCGCCAATTTTATGTTTTGTGGAATGCTCAAATTAGAAATGCTTATCTTTCTAGACGGACTGAAATTTGTTATTTTCGGAGTGATCAGACAATCAATATTCCATTGGGAATCCTCGCTTTTATTAGATAAGCAAACTGCAGTTTTCACCTTTATATTTATTGTTGAATCATTCAAACCCGCAATCGGTATATGAATTTTTTCTTTCTTTAATCCCAACAAAGTTGCTTCGTGAAATGAGATAAAATTACTTTCTGACGCAGAGTCCAAAATGCCACGTAACGGTCTTTTAACCCCATTAGAATCTGTAATATAAATTATCGCCGTGTTTATCAAAACGGATTTATTGTTTCCATGAGAAAAAAACGAATGTTTGGGAGTATCGTTTTCAGAATTCTCTCTTTGCGTAAAGGCCGTCGCCACTGTGTCTGCGACGCTTGATCTGACCTCGTAATGATCAGTTTATGGCGCTGAATATTTATGTAGGGAAGTATGATGAAATTTTGATTTGCAAACAAAGCAAGTATTTTTTGAATCACAGGATGATAATAAATGTGAGGAATTAAGACAGTTAAAACAAAGTTTGTTTTTCTTGAAAATATTTATTCTATCTGCTAATTTCATAATCTTATATTTTTCGCATAGGTACAATGGGTGGATTTCAGAGCATAGACTGCACTTTTTATTCTGTGTTTTATCAGATTTCATGAATAAAGACATAAAACGGTCAGAGTTAGAATTGAATTTTGAAGAAGAACTAGCACTGATGCTATTTAAGATTTGACATCTTCGTTCTAGGAATTCGAGAAATTCGTCAAAGTTAGGAACTTCGTTATCTTTTAACGTGAGCTCATATTGTTTACGAGTATCTCGATCAAGTTTGTCTAAAAGTATATTTAATAATATGGCGTTAGAGAATGTATCTCTTTCAAAGTCTAAAACTTTAAGGGCTCTTAAGTTCTTTCTAACACTATCTAATAAATTTCGAAGATCTTTTGCGGATTCATGTTTGATTGGGTACAAGTTGAGAATGATAGAAAAGCTTTTCATTGTCGTTCAAATCAGAATTTTCAGTAATGAGCGTATTAAAGGCAGTTTTAAAAATGTTTCACTCCTCAATTTTTCCAGTAAAAACCGGTAATGGAATTTTGGGCAGTTTTATAATTGCTTTATGATTACTAACACTTATATCATTACTTGAAGAAGCGCTAACATTAGATTCACAATAAAACTACTTAATAGAGGTTTTAAGACTTACCTCTATTGTTCTAATGTCCTCATCCAGTAGAGACAGTTGCTCCTCTGTTTGTTCAACATCGTCATCTTTCACGATTTTATAATAATCCTCCTTGATAACTTCGAATTCATTTTCTTGTATTCTAGTTAAACACTCCAAATGAGACTGCCATTCAGCTATTTCGAAAGTATTTTTGTTAATCGCTTTGGATATTTTGGTGAGCTGAGACTTGGTTTTACCGCGCTTTCGATTCAGAGTTGTAACTGCTGCGTCCGACATACTGTTGATCTTCTTGTTGAAGATAAAGAAATCACAAGTTTTTCGTTAAACACTGAAGATGCACTGATTACCTCCGGGTCGCTTAGGACCAAAAATGTGCGGAGGTTTCTTACTAGTTGTACGAACTTAGAACAAAATGGACTGTATCAAAAACTATAGTATTTATTTAGTTAATAAATACGATGAAGAGAAAGACAGCAACGGTGGCTTGTTGCCACCGAGTTCCGAGCACAACCGCGCCACACACAAGATTACATTAACGGGTTACCAGAAACAAAAAAAGAGGGGGGGGGGAATGTTCCATCGCCAATAGATACGGAACAGATGTGCTTCCTAATATTTAATTGCCCTATTTCAAGTAAAAAAGAAATAGTAAAAAAATTTTCAAACAGGTTTTATTCTATTAAAATCTAATGGTTAATATTTTAAATTTCTAAAATTATTCACGTCATGGTTTTGCAAATTGTACAAAAATTTTTGCCAGAAGATTTTGTCTAATGATCAATGATGATATGTACAGCGGTCATGAATATCCTAAATACTCATGTATCATATGCACTTCAATATTTAAAATTAGTTTTAAGAAAAAGCTGCAAAGGCATACCCAAAGTGTATTTGATTCTTGTAGTGTAGTAGTTATCTGCTATAAGTGTCTAGAATGTTTATTGAAACCTCTAGATTGTGGATTTATGTTATTCATTTATTTTTTAAGTCTTAAAAACCGATATATATGCAAAAACAAAAATATATTTATTATTAGAAAAAGGAAAACAAAAAATATTTTTTTTTTTTTGCAGTTTGAATGTTGTCATCCATGTAATGATTCAATAAATACATAAAAGAATTAAGAACAAATATATCATAGCTTTGGTTACGTATTCTTCTATAAACATAATTTTAAATGTTGCTTTAAATATGAATTTTCATGTAATTTATAGGAAAAATTTCTTAAAACATACACAGAAAAAAATGCTGTTTTAAATCATATATTCTAATACGAGCAAATCTTGTTTGTGGTTATATATATATATATATGCAAATTTTATCTTAAAAACGGCTCTAATGATTTTGACGAAATTTCGTACCCTTCCGTTTTGGGGCACCAGAAAACCATTGGGCTAGGTCACATGTTCGAGAAAATTCGATTAGTGGGTCATTTTGGGTCATGGTCTAGCTAATTGTATCTAAAAAACGGTTCAAACGATTTTGACGAAATTTTGTATCCGACCATTTTCGGGCACGAGAAGACTATTGGGCTGAGTCACATGTTCGAGAACTTTCGATTAGTGGGTCATTTTTGGATCAACGCGGGACAATTTAATTTTATCTAAAAAACGGCTCTAACGATTTTGATTAAATTTTGTGTCCTACGAGTTTCGAGCACGATAAAATCATTGGGTCATCATAAAATCATTGTCACATGTCCGAGAAAATTCGATTAGTGGGTCATTTCTGGGTCATCAAGATCTAAAAAGCGGCTCAATTTACATTAAATTTTGCATACAATGGTTTTCGGGCACGAGAAGACTGTTGGGCTAGGATACATGTTCGAGAAATTTCAATTAGTGGGTCATTTTGGGTCATGGTCCAGCTAATTTTATCTAAAAAACGGTTCAAACGATTTTGACGAAATTTTGTATCTGACTATTTTCGCGCACGAAAAGACTATTGGGCTGGGTCACATGTTCGAGAACTTTCGATTAGTGGGTCATTTTTGGGTCAAAGCGGGTCAAATTAATTTTATCTAAAAAACGGCTCTAACGATTTTGATTAAACTTTGTATCCTACGAGTTTCGGGCACGCGAAAATCATTGGGCTAGGTCACATGTTCGAGAAAATTCGATTAGTGGGTCATTTCTGGGTCATTGTGGGTCAAGATCTAAAAATCGGCTCAATTTACACTAAATTTTGCATACAATGGTTTTCGAGCACAAGAAGACTGTTGGGCTAAGTCACATGTTCGAGAAAAGTCAATTAGTGGGTCATTTTGGTCATGGGTCATTATGGGTTAAGCTATTTTATCTTAAAAACGGTTCAGAGGATTTGAAATAAATTTAGCACCCTACAGGTTTAGGGAACAAGAAGACTATTAGGCTAGGTCACATGTTCGAGAAATTTCGATTAGTGGGTCATTTTGGTCATGGGTCATTATAGGTCAAGCTATTTTATCCTAAAAACGGCTTAGACTATTTACACTAAATTTTTCATCCTATGGTTTTCGGGCACGAAAAGACTGTTGGGCTAAGTCACATGTTCGAGAAAATTCAATTAATGGGACATTTTGGTCATGGGTCATGATATTCGAACTCAAATTTAATTTTGACCGAGCATAGCTCGGTCTTCCCTGCTCGTACTAATTTATTGGTTTTTATTTACTTTATTTTAAACATTATTATTTATGAACTTTTAAGGGGGTTTTCTTTTTATATTATGCCTTGCATTAGTTTTTTAACATTTATATATCATCGACATGTAGCCAGGGGCGTAGCGAGCGGGGGGGCAGGGGGGGCAGCTGCCCCCCCAATGTTTGGTAAAAGGATTCAGTCGGCTTATCAGCAGATTTAATTAGTGTCTCTGTAGTATGTCAGTAGGCCGATTAAAAAAAACAATTCGGAAAAATTCTGGTTGGTAGGACTTTAAGTCTTCAGAATGCATTTCACTGCAACCTTACAATCATATGGCAAAAGGTAGTCGGTCTATCAATAGATAGGTTATGAATAAAAAAAGTAATGGTTTCAATAGATATTATGTATCTGTTCAGCCGGTATGAAAGTCACGTTTTCACATTTTTGAATCACATAAATAGCTAGTCGGCCTACCCACTGAAAAAAATTATCATGTATAAATCTTGTCTCCAGAGCCGGAAATGTTGGACATATACTATACCTTACCCACACATGGAAAAGCTAAGTCGGCCGTAGATACAGAGGCCAATAGGGGAAAAAATGAATATGATCTATTGATTTGAAAATATCATAAATTTGTCCTACAGCAACACTCGCAACTTATATAGATAAAAACCAATATATACCTTACCCACACATGGAAAAGCTAAGTCGGCCGTAGATACAGAGGCCAATAGGGAGAAAAATGAATATGATCTATTGATTTGAAAATATCATAAATTTGTCCTACAGCAACACTCGCAACTTATATAGATAAAAACTATCAATATATAAACTAGGTCGACCGAATGCGAAAGTCGCTTAAGAAAATTCAAGAAATTTTATACTTGATAGGTTCTAGAGTAGGTTCTAGCAACGATATGATGTTTACGCCCTTTGGAACTGTTTTAGGAACGTTTGGAAAATAAAAACGAAGAATTTTTAAAACTATTTAAAAAAAGAAAATGAATAAATTATAAATTTAAAAAAATATTCGTGCATTTAACATTTAATACCTAAAAAACTTCTTACTTTTTTTTTTAAATATTTAATCAGCAACAGAAAATATCTTCTTTATAAGACAAATCTTCACACGTATTTTCTTTGACATGTAAAGCAAAATTCTTTCCAGGCCCAGACCACTAGGGATAGATACAGAAAAGGTGTCAGGTCTGGTGTAGATAAAAGTCTTTTGTTATGATCTCCAGATAATCCTGCAAATCCAGTTTTGCACTAATTTTCTGAACTATACATTGTCGGAATTCTACAACTTCCGACTTTCACAATAATATATTTCTGAAACTTATAGAATAGTCCAGTAGAATAGCATTTTACCTTGCAAAAATTCGGGTAACTCTGATTTTTGGGTATGTTGTAAAGGTTGACCCTCTAATAAAAAAACCAAATTTTCGTCCTTCTAGATAGACCTTGTGCGTTTTTCACAATATCAGAAAACCAAAAATTTTCGGCACTTTTTTCGATTTTTCTGAAATAATTCGGTTTCAGTGCATTTTACAGAAAAGGCACGTACACCATTTTGTAGAGGATAAAATTATCTACAACATGCATTGTTCATGTTTGTAAATTGTCCAAATAGAAGGAGAGATACGGAATGCGGAGCTGGAAAATAGGGTTAAATTTGGAAAAAATGCAAAAATCCGCAAATGACGTTAGTTTTTGCTCAATAACCCACTTATAGTGCATTTTAGAAACAAAACTGTCATAATAAACTTTTTAGAGCATGAGATAGTCTACAGTTTCATTTATTAGATAATTAAATATTGGTAATAGACCTTAAAAATCACAGCAAAAAGATTTTGGGTGAAAACAGAATAATACCGCCTGACAAGTTATTAATTTAAAAAACGAGCTTTTATTTTTGATATTGAAAACACGATGTGGTTAATTAATTATAGAATGCACAATAAATTAATCAACAAATACATAGTAAGTATTATATAGTCGCTTTGTCATATATGTTTCCTTTTTCTGCTGCTTGACCCTGGTAATGATGCCATTGTCTCAGATACTTCATCATCCGTCTCTGTACTTGACTCGATTGGTTGTTCTAGGTCATCAAAGTCCTCAAGGTCCAGTATAATATCAGGACCGTTACCACATAGTTGGTTGTGGCATTTCACACAGATAACTGAGCACTTCAAGCCGGATTTTCTACAACTTCACTTCGTACTGCAACCTTTTTTGCAATGGCAAGATATGAAATCGAATAGAGTTTGAGGGGCGGGTTCGTTCATCATGGTTACTGAAATGAGCCCATGACCACCCCTCTTCCTGCCCCATTCGAGAGGATCCTTTTCGTTTCCCAGCCGTGTCTGAACTTGTAGGTATGTTCGGAATGCATGATATTCAGTAGCATTTCGAGTAGGTGGTAGTCTCGCTAAATTAATTTAAAATTGTTAGCTGCTCTAGCGAAGCTGACATACCGCAATACATTCAAGTTTTGGCCGGGATCACCTCCATACAGGGCAAGAAGTACAGCTTCTGTGGCTTCAACAAGTTTGTGCCTCACTCCATTTGAATCTTTAAAGATTTGAACTTTTTTGTTCAGGGATGGGTTCTGAAGAATTCTGCAATATTTCATTTTCCCATGGGTATAGAGCGCAGAAGTGGTCTCGCAACCACTTACTGCATGAATTAAAAGAATATTTTGTGCAACTTCCTAAACTTGAAACACTTGTTGGAGTAGATAACATCAGGCAGTTTCCCTCTCCCGGTCCTTCGGAAATAAACATTGTCTGGAACTAGAGAAGCAACAAGAACAAGAAGGTCAATGTCTACACCATTGACAATGACAGCATCGTAATCACGGGCTAAGGATATAGCTGTGTTCTCTGTTAGCACATCTGCATCTTCAGTGGCCTGCTTAGTGATCATTTGTGCTTTTTCAAATTCATTTCGAAGCATAGAAATGAAAAGTTTTTTGTTTTTTTCATTCCCCAACAATTTTTCTTGTGGCATCTGTGGAAACATGGTCTCATTGAACTTAACACCTCAGCAGAAGTATGAATCTTCCAGCGACGAGCTCTTTCTGCACATTTATACTTTTTTTATTATGTTCAGGATAAGTTTCTGATATTTTCTTTATTTTAAAATTTAAAATTGAATTCAAAACTCCAGAAAACAATTCCTCTTTATACAGGTTTCTGTCTTATCAAGTATAATTTTTGGTATTCTTTCTGTTTGGACTAACATTTGCAACCTGAGATACATTTACCATTGACGAACTAACAAAAATATGTGGGTCAAATTAATATAAACACAACAAACCAAATCTTCATTGTGTGCCCTCTTCTCTTTCAATTCTAGCACCCGGGCCACTTGCTCCTTTTGCTCCCACCTCCCTTAGTTTTTGCCTTAGATACTCCTTTTCCCTTTTAAAATTTCTAAATTATGTCTTATTTATCTTTCAAGTATTCTTTTACATTATTCCCAGCTCTTAATTTTACTTTCGACTTTGAATTCTTGGCTCAATCTCTTTGCCACGCTTATATCTACCGACTAGGTTTTTTGGTTAACTTCGTTCCCCCCCCCTCAACTATTCAACAGTTACCTTTTATTGTACATGCTATAATTAATTAATTGCATCGTTTAATCAATATCAAAAATAAAAGCTCGTTTTTAAATTAGTGACTTGTCAGGCGGTATTTTCCTGTTTTAACCATAAATCGTGTGTTCTGATTTTTAGAGTATTATAGATATTTAATGATCTAATAAATGAAACTTATAGACTACTTCATGCTTTACAAACTTTATTATGACACTTTTGTCTCTAAAACGCATTAAAAGTTGGCAAAAACTAACGTCATTTGTGGATTTTTGCACTTTTTGCAAATTTTACCCTATTTTCCTGGCTCCGTATTTCCCCCCCTATTTGGACAATTTACAAACATGAATAGTGAATGTTGTAGAGAATTTTATCTTCTACAAAATGGTGAAAGTGCTTTTTCTGTACAACACACTGAAATCGAGTTATTTAATAAAAATCGAAAAAAGTGCCGAAAAATATTTCTTTTTTCGATATTGTAAAAAACGCATAAGGTCTAGAAGGTCGAAAACTTGTTTTTTTTTTATTAGAGGGTCAACCAATGCAACAAATCTAAAAATCAGAGTTACCCAAATTTTTGCAAGGCAATACCCTTTTTTGCGCTATTTCTACTGGACTAAGAAAGGGAGGAGACGGATTTGTCCTGTCGGCGCCGAAACGTCCTTTGGTTAGATGTTTACCGATACAAACTAAAAAAGACTAAGAGTGTGTTACTATCCTCGCGACAGCATAACATACAGGTTCACTTCTCTCTATCATTCTAAACACATGTGTTTTTCACAAATATAACTGTACGATTTTCTCTTATCAATACATATTTTCTTTCTTTTTCTCCAGTAAAGTTCTTGGTAAATCTTTTAAATAATTACTGAGTTATATCTATAAGAAACATTTTAGGAATACAAAATCATATATTTTATTTTTAATTATCAATTATAATTAATCAGTTAAAATTAATTGCAAAAACTATTAATTAAGAAATAATGCGACAGATTGACTATTTTACATTACTCGGATTTGAAACATTTTTGAGTCGGCCAATCTTGCCTTTTGCCCCCCCAAAAATTTTCTTTCGCTACGGCACTGCATGTAGCTTGTATGTTCTTAATAAAATACGTTAACTCCACATTTTACTGACTTTTACCTTCAGTTATTTGTGTTTTTACATTTACATTTTTTTACATTGTTTGTAACCAAACAAAATTAATTACAGTTTTCTAATTGCATAATAGATACACATGTGTAAAACATTTTTATGATCGTTTTTGTTTTTTTATTCAATTTTTCAGAATTATTTTTGACTCCATACTACCATATGCAAAGATTTCATACTTTCAAACTAGGAATCTGCATCCTGTGTTCCGCCGTGTATTTTTAATATAAAGAGCAAAAAGTTTTTGGCGGCATCAACAAAATTTTGAACCCCTTTAGGCAAATCCATTAAGGTAAATCCATAGTCAACTTTTATTCCTTTCCCCATCATATAAACTTGTTATGAACTAGAAAATTTGTTTAAAAAAGTAACTTATGTTTGTATGCGTCATTTATTTGATTTCATTTATTAAGTAAATTTCGGGTTTAAAGAATTTTTTAACTTTGAAAAAATATTAAAATTTGGTAGCTATGACAATTCATACTTTTCTTTAGATAAAAAATGACCAAGAAGCAGGCTAGAAGGCCATACCGTACATTTAATCTTTCTCCACATCAACTCAAATGCCAGTAAGAGAGTTTGATCCTTTCGTGCGGTAAAAAGAGGGACGTTTATAAGTCATCAGACACAGTGCCATTTAATGTTGTCAGATTCTCATGGCATTAATGTATGTTTTCTGATGTACCATTATAGTACTGTAGTTAACATGGTCGTGTCTGGGGTGCCATTTCAGAACTTTCTTAAAGGGGCAAAGTTTTCAGATACAGTGCCCTTTTATTCTAACAGCTTTTGATGGCATTAATGTATGTTTTCTGATGTACCAGTATGGTAATGTAGTTAACATGGTCGTGTCTAATGCATGTTTTAGGATGTACCATTATGGTAATGTAGTTAACATGGTCATGTCAGGGGTGCCATTTCAGAACTTTCTTGAGGGCAGGAAAAGGTTTTAGACTCAGTGTTATTTAATGCTAACAGCTTCTGATGGCATTAATGTATGTTTTATGATGTACCATTATGGTACTGTAGTTAACATGGTCGTGTCAAGGGTGCCATTTCAGAACTTTCTTGAGAGGGCAAAGTTTTCAGACACAGTGCCATTTTATTCGAACAGCTTTTGATGGCGTTAATGCATGTTTTCGGATGTACCATTATGGTAATGTAGTTAACATGGTCGTGTCAGGTGTGCCATTTCAGAACTTTCTTGAAGGCGGGAATAGTTTTCAGACACAGTGTTATTTAATGCTAACAGCTTCTGATGGCGTTAATGCATGTTTTCTGATGTACCATTATGGTACTGTACTTAACATGGCCGTGGCAGTGATGCCATTTCAGAACTTTCTTGAGCGGGCAAAGTTTTCAAAAAAATATTCAAATTCATTCAGCATTACCTGGCAGAAGGACCGCCTCCGGAGGGGGCATCTTTCGGACCCCTCCGCTGCGGCGGCTGCTGCCACACATCTCTGTCTGTGTTCTTGGGCCATTTTGGCCATTTGCTGGTTCCTTGCGTTCCTCATACTTATTCTTTTCCCAAGGTAACCGACGGTTGCATACAGTAGAAGCAATGCAAACACCATGACGAAACAGGTTCGCAAGTAAACGTCAATACTTTTGACATATGAGATTTTGGGTAAGGCGGAGTTGGTACTGGACATTAGGGTGGTCATTATGAGAACTGTGGTGACCCACAGGGTTACTCGTGCTGGTGTGGCATTGCGATGCAGCCAGAAAGACACCCAGGAAATGATGACAATAAGTCCAGCAGGGATGTATATTTGAATCAAATAGTAGCCTATGCTCCGCACAAACTGAATCTCGCAAATTAACCTCGAATAGCCTGCTGTCCGCCATCTTGTTTTTTAAATCAAAACATATTTGTTTTGTTTCTCATTTCCAAAATAATTTTCATCCATATTTAATTATACAAGTAAACAAGGTATTTAATTTTATTGACTGATTTATTTATATTTAATAATAAAAGTTTAAATGTTTTGATTTAACTTGATTATGTCAGAAACAATTCAAATGTTTTGATTTATTGCCCATGGTTAGACATCTCATTTTTTAAATCAAAACATTTCAACTTTTATTATTAAATATAAATAAATTAGTATTTTGTTTTAAATTTAACTTGATTATGTCAGAAACAAAACAAATGTTTTGATTTATCGACCCCGGTCAGCCATCTCATTTTTTAAATCAAAACATACTTTTATTATTAAATATAAATAAATTAGTCAATAAAATTAAATAACGTGTTTATAATAAGTAAATATGGATGAAACTTATTTTGAAAATGAGAAACAAAACAAATATGTTTTGATTTAAAAAACAAGATGGCGGACAGCAGGCTAATACCGAAGCTTAGCCCAAAAATATTTCACATTAGATTATTTTTCTATAAACCGCTAATTTAATCTGAAAAATTTTCCATAGAAAATTTCGCCTATTAAGCAATTAAAATTTGATTATTATGCATGCAAGGCATGTGCAATTTTTTATGGAAAAATTTCCAGATTATTAAATATGAATTTATTCAATTTTCGATGCTGGATTTTCTTTGATTTCGTGTTTGCCTCAGGATTGTTGGTTCACGGAAAGTATTCCATCTTGTGCTGCGTTTGTGGCACCTATTAAGTAATTAAAATTTGATTATTATGAATGCAAGGCGTGGGAAATTTTTCTATGGAAAAATTTCCAAAGTATGAAATATGAATTTGATAAATATCTTCATTTCATAATACTTCATATTTAAAAATATCATTCAAGTCTCCCTCCGACGAAACATTTGCTTCTTTCATTTGTCTCCCTCCCCCTCCCCCTCTATCATAAAATATTAAAAGTTTCTATTACTCCATAAGTTTTTAGTGTCCGCTTTAATCGTCATTTTCTAGTAAAATGAATAAATAATCAAATCTTGACATACTATAAAATCATATGTGGAATGATGTGCATGAAAACTGCTCTATTTGCATAATTATAAAATGTAAAAAGAAAAAATCTTATCTATTAATTTTCAGATAGGATTGTAGTTGCTTCTTTTTTTCGTTAAGCATATATAGTCCCTGAAAAGTGTTTCTGGTGATATAAAATCACTTGTACTTTATAAATTCAGATTTTGAAATCATCATATTTGAGAATCAAATAAAATCAAAAACAATATATCTATTTGATTCGCAACTCTACTTTGCTCTTACTTTAAAGAGAAGACTGACAACACAGTTTTAAAATAAATGAATGAAATCGATCAAAATTTTAAAATAATTTCCAACATTCAAAATTTGTTATTATTCCTGATCAAAATTGGTTTTGTATTCTTTTGTATTGTAAATTTGTTTCCCATTATTTTCTGTGTTGTCATTAACAATTAATATTTATTACAATTACTTAACTTGAGTCTTAGTTTTATTTTGGTTATTGGTTCGTTACTGCAAAATACAGCTGTGCTTGCTGATAGTCTAAAATACTGGTTTCATACCACTTTATGAAAGATAAAATAGTCATTGATGTGTTAAAAAAGGAAAAATCTCAACCAATAATTGCATTTTTATCTCTGTACTATAAAATTTTATCTCTGTATTGCAAAATTTGTAACTAAATTATTTATTTGACTGATATAAATTTAGAATTGAAGTATATCTTATTCTCACAGTGTAATATTAATTATTTGATTTTTTTTTTTCTGAAAACAGATATTCTTAAGAAAGCAAAAAATCTATCATTTAGGTGTTTAAAGGAGATTTTTTTAGTTTGCTTTATCTTACCTCTGTAATTATTGCATAAATATATAAGGTTATTACAGAAATGAAATAAGAAAATGCATATTTCTGAAATATATTATGTGATTTTTGTAGAAATTTGTTAATTATAATTATAAATTTTCTACTGATAAGAATTATGATGTAGTTTGCAATATTTTGAAATTAATAGTTTCATTTCATTTACTATTGATGTTGTCTACATTTATTTACTTCTTTTCTTTTTCATTTAACTTTTTTATTGTTTGGCATTTATGTTGTTGTTGCTGTTGTTTGAATTGAAACAAAATTGTTTTATTTTTTCTGAGAGCAGAATAAAAAACTATTTGTATCTGTTTTCTTGTAATTCTTTTATTTTCAAATATTATTTCGCATTAGACTAATTAATGCATGATATTAGACCAGTAAAGTATTTGGATTAGAAGAAGGAATCAAATACCTAAACATTACATCAATCTATACTTATAAAAAGAACATGCCCTGATGTTGCATAATCAATGCCGAGCCTCAACCGTTGCAACTAGTACAATGAAATTTGGAAGACATGTTTCTTACACAATGCAGGTACCCATTAAGAAAGGAGTTTTGAAAATTCACCCGCTAGGAGGGTTAAATGGGAGGGGGTCAAAATTTTAATGTCACTTCACCATATATCAGCAACAGTTTTAAGTAGTACCATATAATTCAGTTTAAGCAACCTACTGAAAAATAGTTAAACAGGTATTTCAGCAGTTTTAGAAGTTCAACCACTAAGGGGAGTTAAATGTGGGGTCGAATGTTTTGGTAATTTTCGCCATATCTCAGTTGCAGGTTTAGGTAGGAGCTATACCAATCCCATAAGAATAGTTAAACACTTATCTCAGCGATTTTAATTATTCAATTACTAAGGAGGATAAATTGAGGGTCGGAAGTTTTAGGTCATTTAGGTAAAAATTTTGTTTTCTTTGTAAATTTTTGCAATGCTGTTATATACTTTAATTTTGGTAATCTTATGCAATGTTGGAGTAAATTCTGTTTGTCTTTATTTAATTTTGTTTTACAATTGTTTAAATTTTAAATATCCAACATATAAATTATATTTAGTGTTCTCTTTTCAAGTAATTTGTAAGCGTGTATGACTGTTCAAGTTGTTCTGAAGTATCCATTATTAATTTATCAGCTTTTTGTCTATCAATTATGACACTATTTAATCTGTTTGATACTTTAGTTTCGACTGTTCAAAATTTTTCTTTGTGTGATAGTAATATTCATATTATATTCACACAATATTATTTTTTTACCTAAAATTCCCTAAATTATATTAGAAGTTATCTATAATGACAACTTTCCCGCCCTTCCAACAATGGAAAAATGTCCATTGACAAATATTGATACGCTTTCAATAATGCAGAATCTTTAAAACGTGCAAATGTCCCTATCCTATAACAATGGAAAAATTTTTAGTGACAAATTTTCTCACGCTTTCAACAACAAAAAATCATAAAATATGACATTTTTCCCGCAACAATGAAAAATTTCACTTTAAGTCTACATTTTTCAATTGTTATTGTGACAAATGTATTTATAATTATATGAGAAGTTATCTATAATATATACTTTCCCGTGCTTCCAAATGGAAAAATTTCTATTGATAAATATTGATACGCTTTCAACAATGGACAATCTTTATAACGTGAAAATGTCCCTATCCTTTAACAATGGAAAGACTTATAGTGACAAATTTTCCCACGCTTTCAACAATGAAGAAATCATAAAATATGAAATTTGTCCCGCAACAATGAAAAGTCTACTTTTTCAATTGTTATTATATCAAATTTATTTATTATTATATTAGAAGTTATGCAACTTTCCCGCGCTTCCAACAGCGAAAAAATTTCCATTGACAAATATTGATACGATTTCAACAATGGAATATTTTAAACGTGAAAATGTCCCTATTCCTTAACAATGGAAAAATTTAAATTGACAAATTTTCCCGTGATTTCAACAAAAAAGAAATCTTAAAGTATCAAATTTAACCCGCATCACTGAAACATACGACTTCAAGACTCCTTTTTTCAATAATTCTTTTAATCAGCAATATGTAAAGCTGGAAAGTAGAGAATACAAAACAATGGAAAAATTTATAGTGACAACTTTTCTCACGCTTTCAACAATGAAGAAATCTTAAATATGAAATTTCTCCCGCAACAATGAAAAATACGACTTTAAGTCTTCCTTTTTCAATAGTTATTATGACAAATTTATTTATAATTATATTAGAATTTACATATAATGACAACATTCTCGGGCTTCCAACAATGGAAAAAATTCCATTGACAAATGTTGACACGTTTCAACAATGGACAATCGTTGAAACGTGAAAATATCCCACTCCTTTAACAATGCAAACATTTATAGTGACAAATTTTCTCACGCTTTCAACAATGTAGAAATCTTAAAATATGAAATTTTCCCCGCAACAATGAAATATTTGACTTTAAGTCCACATTTTTCAATTGTTATTATGAGAAATTTATTTATAATTATATGAGAAGTTATCTATAATAAAAACTTTCCCGCGCTTCCAACAGCTTAAAAATTTCTATTGATAAATATTGATACGCTTTCAACAATGGACAATCTTTAAAACGTGAAAATGTCCCTATCTTTTAACAATGGAAAATTTTATAGTGATAAATTTTCCCACGCTTTCAACAATGAAGAAATATTAAAATAAGAAATTTTTTTCGCAACAATGAAGAATTCGTCTTTAAGTCTTCCTTTTTCAATCGTTATTATGACAAATTTATCTATAATGACAACTTTTCCACGCTTCAAACAATGGAAAAAATTCCATTGACAAATATTGATACACTTTCAACAACGGAAAATCTACGTGAAAATGTTCCTATCCTATAACAATGGAAAAATTTGTAGTGACAAATTTTCCCTTGATTTCAACAATGAAGAAATCTTAAAGTATCAAATTTTACCCGCATCAATGAAACACACGATTTCAAGACTCCTTTTTTCAATAATTGTTTTAATCAACAATATGTAATGCTAGAAAATAGAGAAGAATTATTCAATGTTAAATATTTCCCATGTATTCAACAATGAAGAAATCTTAATATATGAAAATTTTCCCCCAACAATGAAAAATTTAACTTTAAGTCTTTCTTTTTCAATTGTTATTATGACAAATTAATTTATAATTATATTAGAAGTTATCTATAATGACAACTTTCCCACGCTTTCAACAATGGAAAAATGTCCATTGACTGATATATATACGCTTTCAACAATGGACAATCTTCAAAACGTGAAAATGTCACTATCATTTAACAATGGAAAGACTTATAGGGACAAATTTTCCCAAATTTTCAACAATGAAGAAATATTAAAATATGAAACTTTACCCACAACAATGTAAAATTTGACTTTAAGTCTACATTTTTCAGTTGTTATTATGACAAATTTATTTATAATTATATGAGAAGTTATCTATAATACAAACTTTCCCGCGCTTCCAACAATGGAAAAATTTCTATTATTAAATATTGATACGCTTTCAACAATGTTCAATCTTTAAAACGTGAAAATGTCCCTATCCTTTAACAAAGGAAAAAATTATATTGACAAATTTTCACACGCTTTCAACAATGAATAAATCTTAAAATATTAAGTTTGTCCCGCAACAATGAAAAATTCGACTTTAAGTAAATTTTTCCAATTGTTGTTATGACCATTTAATTTATAATTATATTAGAAGTTATCTATAATGACAACTTTCCCGCGCTTCGAACAATGCAAAAATTTCCATTGACAAATATTGATACGATTTCAACAATGCACAAATTTAAAACGTGAAAATGTCCCTATCTTTTAACAATGGAAAAATTTATAGTGGCAAATTTTTTAGTGATTTCAACAATGAAGAAATCTTAAAGTAGCATTGATATTGATACGCTTTCAACAATGGACAATCTTTAAAACGTGAAAATGTCCCTATCCTTTAACAATGGAAAATTTTATAGTGACAAATTTCCCCACGCTTTCAACAATGAAGAAATATTAAAATATGAAATATTTTTCGCAACAATGAAGAATTCGTTTTTAAGTCTTCCTTTTTCAATCGTTATTATGATAAATTTATCTATAATGACAACTTTTCCACGCTTCCAACAATGGAACAAATTCCATTGACAAATATTGATACGCTATCAAAAATGGACAATCTTTAAAACGTGAAAATGTTCCTATCCTTTAACAATGGAAAAATTTATAGTGACAAATTTTCCCGTGATTTCAACAATGAAGAAATCTTAAAGTATCAAATTGAACCAGCATCAATGAAACACACGATTTCAAGACTCCTTTTTTCAATAATTCTTTTAATCAACAATATGTAATGCTAGAAAATAGAGAAGCAGTATTCAATGTTAAATATTTCGCATGCTTTCGACAATGGAAAAATTTATAGTGACAAATTTTCCCACGCTTTCAACAATGAAGAAATCTTAAAATATGAAAAATTTCCCCCAACAATGAAAATTTTGACTTTAAGTCTTACTTTTTCAATTGTTATTATGACAAATTAATTTATAATTATATTAGAAGTTTTCTATAATGACAACTTTCCCACGCTACCGACAATGGAAAAATGTCCATTGACAAATATATATACGCTTTCAACAATGCACAATCTTTAAAACGTGAAAATGTCACTATCATTTAACAATGGAAAGACTTATAGTGACAAATTTTACCACGTTTTCAACAATGAAGAAATCTTAAAATATGAAAATTTTCCCACAACAATGTAAAATTTGACTTTAAGTCTACATTTTTCAGTTGTTATTATGACAAATTTATTTATAATTATATGGGAAGTTATCTATAATACAAACTTTCCCGCGCTTCCAACAATGGAAAAATTTCTATTATTAAATATTGATACGCTTTCAACAATGTTCAATCTTTAAAACGTGAAAATGTCCCTATCCTTTAACAAAGGAAAAATTATAGTGGCAAATTTTCCCACGCTTTCAACAATGAATAAATCTTAAAATATTAAGTTTGTCCCGCAACAATGAAAAATTTGACTTTAAGTCTAATTTTTCCAATTGTTATTATGACCATTTAATTTATAATTATATTAGAAGTTATCTATGATGACAACTTTCCCGTGCTTTTCAATGCTAAATATTTCGCATGCTTTCAACAATGGAAAAATTTATAGTGACAAATTTTCCCACGCTTTCAACAATGAAGAAATCTTAACATATGAAAATTTTCCCCCAACAATGAAAAATTCGACATTAAGTCTTACTTTTTCAATTGTTATTATGACAAATTAATTTATAATTATATTAGAAGTTATCTATAATGACAACTTTCCCGCCCTTCCATCAATGGAAAGTTTTCCATTGACAAATATTGATACGCTTTCAACAATTGACAATCTTTAAAACGTGAAAATGTCCCTATCCTTTAACAATGGAAAAATTTATAGTGACAAATTTTCCCGTGATTTCACCAGTAAAGAAATCTTAAAGTATCAAATTTAACCCGCATTAATGAAACATAGACTTCAAGACTCCTTTTTTCAATAATTATTTTAATAAACAATATGTAATGCTAGAAAATAGAGAAGCAGTATTCAATGCTAAATATTTCGCATGCTTTCAACAATGGAAAAAATTATAGTGACAAATTTTCCCACGATTTCAACAATGAAGAAATCTTAAAATATGAAAATTTTCCCCCAACAATGTAAAATTTGACTTTAAGTCTACATTTTTCAGTTGTTATTATGACAAATTTATTTATAATTATATGAGAAGTTATCTATAATACAAACTTTCCCGCGCTTCCAACAATGGAAAAATTTCTATTATTAAATATTGATACGCTTTCAACAATGTTCAATATTTAAAACGTGAAAAAGTCCCTATGCTTTAACAAAGGAAAAAATTATAGTGACAAATTTTCCCGCGCTTTCAACAATGAATAAATCTTAAAATATTAAGTTTGTCCCGCAACAATGAAAAATTTGACTTTAAGTCTAATTTTTCCAATTGTTATTATGACCATTTAATTTATAATTATATTAGAAGTTGTCTATAATGACAACTTTCCCGCGCTTCCAACAATGCAAAAATTTTCATTGACAAATATTGATACGATTTCAACAATGCACAAATTTAAAACGTGACAATGCCCCTATCCCTTAACAATGGAAAAATTCATAGTGACAAATTTTTGCGTGATTTCAACAATAAAGAAATTTTAAAGTATCAAATTTAACCTGCATCAATGAAACATACGACTTCGACTCTTTTTTTCAATAATTCTTTTAATGAACAATATGTAATGCTAGAAAATAGAGAAGAAGAAAACAATGCTTAATATTACCCGTGCTTTAAACAATGGAAAAATTTATAGTTACAAATTTTCCCACGCTTTCAACAATGAGGAAATCTTAAAATATGAATTTGTCCCTCAACAATTAAAAATTCGTCTTTAAGTCTAAATTATCCAATTGTTATTATGACAAATTTATTTATAATTATATGAGAAGTTATGTATAATGACAAATTTCTCGCGCTTCCAACAACAGAAAAATTTCTATTGATAAATATTGATACGCTTTCAACAATGGACAATCTTTAAAACGTGAAAATGTCCCTATTCTTTAACAATGGAAAAATTTATAGTGACAAATTTTACCACGTTTTCAACAATGAAGAAATCTTAAAATATTAAGTTTGTCCCGACACAATGAAAAATTTGACTTTAAGTCTAATTTTTCCAATTGTTATTATTATCATTTAATTTATAATTATATTAGAAGTTATCTATAATGACAACTTTCCCGCCCTTCCAACAATGCAAAAATTTTCATTGACAAATATTGATACGATTTCAACAATGCACATATTTAAAACGTGAAAATGTCCCTATCCTTTAACAATGGAAAAATTCATAGTGACAAATTTTTGCGTGATTTCAACAATAAAGAAATTTTAAAGTATCAAATTTAACCCGCATCAATAAAACACACGATTTTAAGACTCCTTTTTGCAATAATTCTTTTAATCAACAATGTGTAATGCTAGAAAATAGAGAAGAAGTAAACAATGCTTAATATTTCCCACGCTTTAAACAATGGAAGTATTTATAGTGACAAATTTTCCCACGATTTCAACAATGAAGAAATGTTAAAATATGAAATTTGTCCCACAACCATGAAAAATTCGGCATTAAGTCTACTTTTTTCAATTGTTATTAAGACATATTTATTTATAATAATATTAGAAGTTATCTATAATGAAAAGTTTCCCGCGCTTCCAACAATGGAAAAATTTCCATTGACAAATATTGATACGCTTTCAACAATGGACAATCTTGAAAACGTGAAAATGTTCCTATCCTTTAACAATGGAAAAATTTATAGTGAAAAATTTTCCCGTGATTTCAACAATGAAGAAATCTTAAAGTACCAAATTTAACCAGCATCAATGGAACACACGATTTCATAACTCCTTTTTTCAATAATTCTTTTAATCAACAATATGTAATGCTAGAAAATAGAGAAGCAGTATTCATTGTTAAATATTTCGCATGCTTTCAACAATGGAAAAATTTATAGTGACAAATTTTCCCACGCTTTCAACAATGAAGAAATCTTAAAATATGAAAATTTTCCCCCAACAATGAAAATTTTGACTTTAAGTCTTACTTTTTCAATTGTTATTATGACAAATTAATTTACAAATATATTAGAAGTTATCTATAATACAAACTTTCCCGCGCTTCCAACAATGGAAAAATTTCTATTAAATATTGATACGCTTTCAACAATGTTCAATCTTTAAAACGTGAAAATGTCCCTATCCTTTAACAAAGGAAAAATTTATAATTACAAATTTTCCCACACTTTCAACAATGAAGAAATCTTAAAACATCTTAAATCTTAAAATTTTTCATATGAATATTTTTCCGCAACAAGGAAAAATTTGATCTTAGCATTTTATTTTTCATTTGTTATTATGACAAATTTATTTATAATTATATCAGAAGTTATCTATAATGACAACTTTCCCGTACTTCCAACGATGGAAAAATTTCTTTTGATAAATATTGATACGCTTTCAACAATGAGCAATCTTTATAATGTGAAAATGTCCATAACTTTTAACAATGAAATAATTTATAGTGAAAAATTTTCCAACGCTCTCAACAATGAAAAAAGGTTAAGATATGAAATTTCTCCCGCAACAATGAAAAATACGACTTTAAGTCTTCCTTTTTCAATAGTTATTATGACAAATTTATTTATAATTATATTAGAAGTTACATATAATGACAACATTCTCGCGCTTCCGACAATGGAAAAAATTCCATTGACAAATGTTGAGATGTTTCAACAATGGACAATCGTTTAAACGTGAAAATATCCCACTCCTTTAACAATGCAATTATTTATAGTGACAAATTTTCTCACTCTTTCAACAATGGAGAAATCAAAAATATGATATTTTCCCCGCAACAATGAAATATTTGACTTTAAGTCCACATTTTTCAATTGTTATTATGAGAAATTTATTTATAATTATATGAGAAGTTATCTATAATAACAACTTTCCCGCGCTTCCAACAGCTTAAAAATTTCTATTGATAAATAATGATACGCTTTCAACAATGTACAATCTTTAAAACGTGAAAATGTCCCTATCATTTAACAATGGAAAATTTTATAGTGACAAATTTCCCCACGTTTTCAACAATGAAGAAATATTAAAATATGAAATGTTTTTCGCAACAATGAAGAATTCATCTTTAAGTGTACCTTTTTCAATCGTTATTATGACAAATTTATCTATAATGACAACTTTTCCACTCTTCCAACAATGGAAAAAATTCCATTGACAAATATTGATACGCTTTCAAAAATGGACAATTTTTAAAACGTGAAAATGTTCCCATCCTTTAACAATGGAAAAATTTATAGTGACAAATTTTCCCGTGATTTCAACAATAAAGAAATCTTAAAGCATCAAATTTAACCCGCATCAATGAAACACACGATTTCAAGACTCCTTTTTGCAATAATTCTTTTAATCAACAATATGTAATGGTAGAAAATAGAGAAGAAGTAAACAATGCTTAATATTTCCCACGCTATGGCGTTAATGCATGTTTTCGGATGTACCATTATGGTAATGTAGTTAACATGGTCGTGTCAGGTGTGCCATTTCAGAACTTTCTTGAAGGCGGGAAAAGTTTTCAGACACAGTGTTATTTAATGCTAACAGCTTCTGATGGCGTTAATGCATGTTTTCTGATGTACCATTATGGTACTGTACTTAGCATGGCCGTGGCAGTGATGCCATTTCAGAACTTTCTTGAGCGGGCAAAGTTTTCAAAAAAATATTCAAATTCATTCAGCATTACCTGGCAGAAGGACCGCCTCCGGAGGGGGCATCTTTCGGACCCCTCCGCTGCGGCGGCTGCTGCCACACATCTCAGTCTGTGTTCTTGGGCCATTTTGGCCATTTGCTGGTTCCTTGCGTTCCTCATACTTATTCTTTTCCCAAGGTAACCGACGGTTGCATACAGTAGAAGCAATGCAAACACCATGACGAAACAGGTTCGCAAGTAAACGTCAATACTTTTGACATATGAGATTTTGGGTAAGGCGGAGTTGGTACTGGACATTAGGGTGGTCATTATGAGAACTGTGGTGACCCACAGGGTTACTCGTGCTGGTGTGGCATTGCGATGCAGCCAGAAAGACACCCAGGAAATGATGACAATAAGTCCAGCAGGGATGTATATTTGAATCAAATAGTAGCCTATGCTCCGCACAAACTGAATCTCGCAAATTAACCTCGAATAGCCTGCTGTCCGCCATCTTGTTTTTTAAATCAAAACATATTTGTTTTGTTTCTCATTTCCAAAATAATTTTCATCCATATTTAATTATACAAGTAAACAAGGTATTTAATTTTATTGACTGATTTATTTATATTTAATAATAAAAGTTTAAATGTTTTGATTTAACTTGATTATGTCAGAAACAATTCAAATGTTTTGATTTATTGCCCATGGTTAGACATCTCATTTTTTAAATCAAAACATTTCAACTTTTATTATTAAATATAAATAAATTAGTATTCTGTTTTAAATTTAACTTGATTATGTCAGAAACAAAACAAATGTTTTGATTTATCGACCCCGGTCAGCCATCTCATTTTTTAAATCAAAACATACTTTTATTATTAAATATAAATAAATTAGTCAATAAAATTAAATAACGTGTTTATAATAAGTAAATATGGATGAAACTTATTTTGAAAATGAGAAACAAAACAAATATGTTTTGATTTAAAAAACAAGATGGCGGACAGCAGGCTAATACCGAAGCTTAGCCCAAAAATATTTCACATTAGATTATTTTTCTATAAACCGCTAATTTAATCTGAAAAATTTTCCATAGAAAATTTCGCCTATTAAGCAATTAAAATTTGATTATTATGCATGCAAGGCATGTGCAATTTTTTATGGAAAAATTTCCAGATTATTAAATATGAATTTATTCAATTTTCGATGCTGGATTTTCTTTGATTTCGTGTTTGCCTCAGGATTGTTGGTTCACGGAAAGTATTCCATCTTGTGCTGCGTTTGTGGCACCTATTAAGTAATTAAAATTTGATTATTATGAATGCAAGGCGTGGGAAATTTTTCTATGGAAAAATTTCCAAAGTATGAAATATGAATTTGATAAATATCTTCATTTCATAATACTTCATATTTAAAAATATCATTCAAGTCTCCCTCCGACGAAACATTTGCTTCTTTCATTTGTCTCCCTCCCCCTCCCCCTCTATCATAAAATATTAAAAGTTTCTATTACTCCATAAGTTTTTAGTGTCCGCTTTAATCGTCATTTTCTAGTAAAATGAATAAATAATCAAATCTTGACATGCTATAAAATCATATGTGGAATGATGTGCATGAAAACTGCTCTATTTGCATAATTATAAAATGTAAAAAGAAAAAATCTTATCTATTAATTTTCAGATAGGATTGTAGTTGCTTCTTTTTTTCGTTAAGCATATATAGTCCCTGAAAAGTGTTTCTGGTGATATAAAATCACTTGTACTTTATAAATTCAGATTTTGAAATCATCATATTTGAGAATCAAATAAAATCAAAAACAATATATCTATTTGATTCGCAACTCTACTTTGCTCTTACTTTAAAGAGAAGACTGACAACACAGTTTTAAAATAAATGAATGAAATCGATCAAAATTTTAAAATAATTTCCAACATTCAAAATTTGTTATTATTCCTGATCAAAATTGGTTTTGTATTCTTTTGTATTGTAAATTTGTTTCCCATTATTTTCTGTGTTGTCATTAACAATTAATATTTATTACAATTACTTAACTTGAGTCTTAGTTTTATTTTGGTTATTGGTTCGTTACTGCAAAATACAGCTGTGCTTGCTGATAGTCTAAAATACTGGTTTCATACCACTTTATGAAAGATAAAATAGTCATTGATGTGTTAAAAAAGGAAAAATCTCAACCAATAATTGCATTTTTATCTCTGTACTATAAAATTTTATCTCTGTATTGCAAAATTTGTAACTAAATTATTTATTTGACTGATATAAATTTAGAATTGAAGTATATCTTATTCTCACAGTGTAATATTAATTATTTGATTTTTTTTTTCTGAAAACAGATATTCTTAAGAAAGCAAAAAATCTATCATTTAGGTGTTTAAAGGAGATTTTTTTAGTTTGCTTTATCTTACCTCTGTAATTATTGCATAAATATATAAGGTTATTACAGAAATGAAATAAGAAAATGCATATTTCTGAAATATATTATGTGATTTTTGTAGAAATTTGTTAATTATAATTATAAATTTTCTACTGATAAGAATTATGATGTAGTTTGCAATATTTTGAAATTAATAGTTTCATTTCATTTACTATTGATGTTGTCTACATTTATTTACTTCTTTTCTTTTTCATTTAACTTTTTTATTGTTTGGCATTTATGTTGTTGTTGCTGTTGTTTGAATTGAAACAAAATTGTTTTATTTTTTCTGAGAGCAGAATAAAAAACTATTTGTATCTGTTTTCTTGTAATTCTTTTATTTTCAAATATTATTTCGCATTAGACTAATTAATGCATGATATTAGACCAGTAAAGTATTTGGATTAGAAGAAGGAATCAAATACCTAAACATTACATCAATCTATACTTATAAAAAGAACATGCCCTGATGTTGCATAATCAATGCCGAGCCTCAACCGTTGCAACTAGTACAATGAAATTTGGAAGACATGTTTCTTACACAATGCAGGTACCCATTAAGAAAGGAGTTTTGAAAATTCACCCGCTAGGAGGGTTAAATGGGAGGGGGTCAAAATTTTAATGTCACTTCACCATATATCAGCAACAGTTTTAAGTAGTACCATATAATTCAGTTTAAGCAACCTACTGAAAAATAGTTAAACAGGTATTTCAGCAGTTTTAGAAGTTCAACCACTAAGGGGAGTTAAATGTGGGGTCGAATGTTTTGGTAATTTTCGCCATATCTCAGTTGCAGGTTTAGGTAGGAGCTATACCAATCCCATAAGAATAGTTAAACACTTATCTCAGCGATTTTAATTATTCAATTACTAAGGAGGATAAATTGAGGGTCGGAAGTTTTAGGTTATTTAGGTAAAAATTTTGTTTTCTTTGTAAATTTTTGCAATGCTGTTATATACTTTAATTTTGGTAATCTTATGCAATGTTGGAGTAAATTCTGTTTGTCTTTATTTAATTTTGTTTTACAATTGTTTAAATTTTAAATATCCAACATATAAATTATATTTAGTGTTCTCTTTTCAAGTAATTTGTAAGCGTGTATGACTGTTCAAGTTGTTCTGAAGTATCCATTATTAATTTATCAGCTTTTTGTCTATCAATTATGACACTATTTAATCTGTTTGATACTTTAGTTTCGACTGTTCAAAATTTTTCTTTGTGTGATAGTAATATTCATATTATATTCACACAATATTATTTTTTTACCTAAAATTCCCTAAATTATATTAGAAGTTATCTATAATGACAACTTTCCCGCCCTTCCAACAATGGAAAAATGTCCATTGACAAATATTGATACGCTTTCAATAATGCAGAATCTTTAAAACGTGCAAATGTCCCTATCCTATAACAATGGAAAAATTTTTAGTGACAAATTTTCTCACGCTTTCAACAACAAAAAATCATAAAATATGACATTTTTCCCGCAACAATGAAAAATTTCACTTTAAGTCTACATTTTTCAATTGTTATTGTGACAAATGTATTTATAATTATATGAGAAGTTATCTATAATATATACTTTCCCGTGCTTCCAAATGGAAAAATTTCTATTGATAAATATTGATACGCTTTCAACAATGGACAATCTTTATAACGTGAAAATGTCCCTATCCTTTAACAATGGAAAGACTTATAGTGACAAATTTTCCCACGCTTTCAACAATGAAGAAATCATAAAATATGAAATTTGTCCCGCAACAATGAAAAGTCTACTTTTTCAATTGTTATTATATCAAATTTATTTATTATTATATTAGAAGTTATGCAACTTTCCCGCGCTTCCAACAGCGAAAAAATTTCCATTGACAAATATTGATACGATTTCAACAATGGAATATTTTAAACGTGAAAATGTCCCTATTCCTTAACAATGGAAAAATTTAAATTGACAAATTTTCCCGTGATTTCAACAAAAAAGAAATCTTAAAGTATCAAATTTAACCCGCATCACTGAAACATACGACTTCAAGACTCCTTTTTTCAATAATTCTTTTAATCAGCAATATGTAAAGCTGGAAAGTAGAGAATACAAAACAATGGAAAAATTTATAGTGACAACTTTTCTCACGCTTTCAACAATGAAGAAATCTTAAATATGAAATTTCTCCCGCAACAATGAAAAATACGACTTTAAGTCTTCCTTTTTCAATAGTTATTATGACAAATTTATTTATAATTATATTAGAATTTACATATAATGACAACATTCTCGGGCTTCCAACAATGGAAAAAATTCCATTGACAAATGTTGACACGTTTCAACAATGGACAATCGTTGAAACGTGAAAATATCCCACTCCTTTAACAATGCAAACATTTATAGTGACAAATTTTCTCACGCTTTCAACAATGTAGAAATCTTAAAATATGAAATTTTCCCCGCAACAATGAAATATTTGACTTTAAGTCCACATTTTTCAATTGTTATTATGAGAAATTTATTTATAATTATATGAGAAGTTATCTATAATAAAAACTTTCCCGCGCTTCCAACAGCTTAAAAATTTCTATTGATAAATATTGATACGCTTTCAACAATGGACAATCTTTAAAACGTGAAAATGTCCCTATCTTTTAACAATGGAAAATTTTATAGTGATAAATTTTCCCACGCTTTCAACAATGAAGAAATATTAAAATAAGAAATTTTTTTCGCAACAATGAAGAATTCGTCTTTAAGTCTTCCTTTTTCAATCGTTATTATGACAAATTTATCTATAATGACAACTTTTCCACGCTTCAAACAATGGAAAAAATTCCATTGACAAATATTGATACACTTTCAACAACAGAAAATCTACGTGAAAATGTTCCTATCCTATAACAATGGAAAAATTTGTAGTGACAAATTTTCCCTTGATTTCAACAATGAAGAAATCTTAAAGTATCAAATTTTACCCGCATCAATGAAACACACGATTTCAAGACTCCTTTTTTCAATAATTGTTTTAATCAACAATATGTAATGCTAGAAAATAGAGAAGAATTATTCAATGTTAAATATTTCCCATGTATTCAACAATGAAGAAATCTTAATATATGAAAATTTTCCCCCAACAATGAAAAATTTAACTTTAAGTCTTTCTTTTTCAATTGTTATTATGACAAATTAATTTATAATTATATTAGAAGTTATCTATAATGACAACTTTCCCACGCTTTCAACAATGGAAAAATGTCCATTGACTGATATATATACGCTTTCAACAATGGACAATCTTCAAAACGTGAAAATGTCACTATCATTTAACAATGGAAAGACTTATAGGGACAAATTTTCCCAAATTTTCAACAATGAAGAAATATTAAAATATGAAACTTTACCCACAACAATGTAAAATTTGACTTTAAGTCTACATTTTTCAGTTGTTATTATGACAAATTTATTTATAATTATATGAGAAGTTATCTATAATACAAACTTTCCCGCGCTTCCAACAATGGAAAAATTTCTATTATTAAATATTGATACGCTTTCAACAATGTTCAATCTTTAAAACGTGAAAATGTCCCTATCCTTTAACAAAGGAAAAAATTATATTGACAAATTTTCACACGCTTTCAACAATGAATAAATCTTAAAATATTAAGTTTGTCCCGCAACAATGAAAAATTCGACTTTAAGTAAATTTTTCCAATTGTTGTTATGACCATTTAATTTATAATTATATTAGAAGTTATCTATAATGACAACTTTCCCGCGCTTCGAACAATGCAAAAATTTCCATTGACAAATATTGATACGATTTCAACAATGCACAAATTTAAAACGTGAAAATGTCCCTATCTTTTAACAATGGAAAAATTTATAGTGGCAAATTTTTTAGTGATTTCAACAATGAAGAAATCTTAAAGTAGCATTGATATTGATACGCTTTCAACAATGGACAATCTTTAAAACGTGAAAATGTCCCTATCCTTTAACAATGGAAAATTTTATAGTGACAAATTTCCCCACGCTTTCAACAATGAAGAAATATTAAAATATGAAATATTTTTCGCAACAATGAAGAATTCGTTTTTAAGTCTTCCTTTTTCAATCGTTATTATGATAAATTTATCTATAATGACAACTTTTCCACGCTTCCAACAATGGAACAAATTCCATTGACAAATATTGATACGCTATCAAAAATGGACAATCTTTAAAACGTGAAAATGTTCCTATCCTTTAACAATGGAAAAATTTATAGTGACAAATTTTCCCGTGATTTCAACAATGAAGAAATCTTAAAGTATCAAATTGAACCAGCATCAATGAAACACACGATTTCAAGACTCCTTTTTTCAATAATTCTTTTAATCAACAATATGTAATGCTAGAAAATAGAGAAGCAGTATTCAATGTTAAATATTTCGCATGCTTTCGACAATGGAAAAATTTATAGTGACAAATTTTCCCACGCTTTCAACAATGAAGAAATCTTAAAATATGAAAAATTTCCCCCAACAATGAAAATTTTGACTTTAAGTCTTACTTTTTCAATTGTTATTATGACAAATTAATTTATAATTATATTAGAAGTTTTCTATAATGACAACTTTCCCACGCTACCGACAATGGAAAAATGTCCATTGACAAATATATATACGCTTTCAACAATGCACAATCTTTAAAACGTGAAAATGTCACTATCATTTAACAATGGAAAGACTTATAGTGACAAATTTTACCACGTTTTCAACAATGAAGAAATCTTAAAATATGAAAATTTTCCCACAACAATGTAAAATTTGACTTTAAGTCTACATTTTTCAGTTGTTATTATGACAAATTTATTTATAATTATATGGGAAGTTATCTATAATACAAACTTTCCCGCGCTTCCAACAATGGAAAAATTTCTATTATTAAATATTGATACGCTTTCAACAATGTTCAATCTTTAAAACGTGAAAATGTCCCTATCCTTTAACAAAGGAAAAATTATAGTGGCAAATTTTCCCACGCTTTCAACAATGAATAAATCTTAAAATATTAAGTTTCTCCCGCAACAATGAAAAATTTGACTTTAAGTCTAATTTTTCCAATTGTTATTATGACCATTTAATTTATAATTATATTAGAAGTTATCTATGATGACAACTTTCCCGTGCTTCCAACAATGCAAAAATTTTCATTGACAAATATTGATACGATTTCAACAATGCACAAATTTAAAACGTGAAAATGTCCCTATCCTTTAACAATGGAAAAATTCATAGTGACAAATTTTTGCGTGATTTCAACAATAAAGAAATTTTAAAGTATCAAATTTAACCTGCATCAATGAAACATACGACTTCGACTCTTTTTTTCAATAATTCTTTTAATGAACAATATGTAATGCTAGAAAATAGAGAAGAAGAAAACAATGCTTAATATTACCTGTGCTTTAAACAATGGAAAAATTTATAGTTACAAATTTTCCCACGCTTTCAACAATGAGGAAATCTTAAAATATGAATTTGTCCCTCAACAATTAAAAATTCGTCTTTAAGTCTAAATTATCCAATTGTTATTATGACAAATTTATTTATAATTATATGAGAAGTTATGTATAATGACAAATTTCTCGCGCTTCCAACAACAGAAAAATTTCTATTGATAAATATTGATACGCTTTCAACAATGGACAATCTTTAAAACGTGAAAATGTCCCTATTCTTTATCAATGGAAAAATTTATAGTGACAAATTTTTCCCACACTTTCAACAATGAAGAAATCTTAAAACTTCTTAAATCTTAAATCTTAAAATTTTTCATATGAAAATTTTTTCCGCAACAAGGAAAAATTTGATCTTAGCTTTTTATTTTTCATTTGTTATTATGACAAATTTATTTATAATTATATCAGAAGTTATCTATAATGACAACTTTCCCGTACTGCCAACGATGGAAAAATTTCTTTTGATAAATATTGATACGCTTTCAACAATGAGCAATCTTTATAATGTGAAAATGTCCATAACTTTTAACAATGAAATAATTTATAGTGAAAAATTTTCCCACGCTTCCAACAATGAAGAAAGGTTAAAATATGAAATTTCTCCCGCAACAATGAAAAATACGACTTTAAATCTTCCTTTTTCAATAGTTATTATGACAAATTTATTTATAATTATATTAGAAGTTACATATAATGACAACATTCTAGCGCTTCCAACAATGGAAAAAAGTCCATTGACAAATGTTGAGATGTTTCAACAATGAACAATCGTTTAAACGTGAAAATATCCCACTCCCTTAACAATGCAATTATTTATAGTGACAAATTTTCCCACGCTTTCAACAGTGGAGAAATCTTTAAATATGAAATTTTCCCCGCAACAATGAAATATTTGACTTTAAGTCCACATTTTTCAATTGTTATTATGAGAAATTTATTTATAATTATATGAGAAGTTATCTATAATAAAAACTTTCCCGCGCTCCCAACAGCTTAAAAATTTCTACTGATAAATAATGATACGCTTTCAACAATGTACAATCTTTAAAACGGGAAAATGTCCCTATCATTTAACAATGGAAAATTTTATAGTGACAAATTTCCCCACGTTTCAACAATGAAGAAATATTAAAATATGAAATGTTTTTTGCAACAATGAAGAATTCATCTTTAAGTCTTCCTTTTTCAATCATTATTATGACAAATTTATCTATAATGACAACTTTTCCACTCTTCCAACAATGGAAAAAATTCCATTGACAAATATTGATACGCTTCCAAAAATGGACAATTTTTAAAACGTGAAAATGTTCCCATCCTTTAACAATGAAAAAATTTATAGTGACAAATTTTCCCGTGATTTCAACAATAAAGAAATCTTATAGTATCAAATTTAACCCGCATCAATGAAACACACGATTTCAAGAATCCTTTTTGCAATAATTCTTTTAATCAACAATATGTAATGCTAGAAAATAGAGAAGAAGTAAACAATGCTTAATATTTCCCACGCTTTAAACAATGGAAATACTTATAGTGACAAATTTTCCCACGATTCCAACAATGAAGAAATCTTAAAGTATGAAATTTGTCACGCAACAATGAAAAATTCGACATTAAGTCTTACATTTTCAATTGTTATTATGACAAATTAATTTATAATTATATTAGAAGTTATCTATAATGACAACTTTCCCGC
The DNA here is from genome assembly GCA_963931845.1 of Maratus michaelseni. Classification (NCBI taxonomy): domain Eukaryota; kingdom Metazoa; phylum Arthropoda; class Arachnida; order Araneae; family Salticidae; genus Maratus; species Maratus michaelseni. Next base: position 320,694,976 of record OZ007596.1, on the reverse strand, counting down.
CCTTCCATCAATGGAAAAATTTCCATTGACAAATATTGATACGCTTTCAACAATTGACAATTTTTAAAACGTGAAAATGTCCCTATCCTTTAACAATGGAAAAATTTATAGTGACAAACTTTCCCGTGATTTCACCAGTAAAGAAATCTTAAAGTATCAAATTTACCCCGCATTAATGAAACATAGACTTCAAGACTCCTTTTTTCAATAATTATTTTAATAAACAATATGTAATGCTAGAAAATAGAGAAGCAGTATTCAATGCTAAATATTTCGCATGCTTTCAACAATGGAAAAATTTATAGTGACAAATTTTCCCACGCTTTCAACAATGAAGAAATCTTAACATATGAAAATTTTCCCCCAACAATGAAAAATTCGACATTAAGTCTTACTTTTTCAATTGTTATTATGACAAATTAATTTATAATTATATTAGAAGTTATCTATAATGACAACTTTCCCGCCCTTCCAACAATGGAAAGTTTTCCATTGACAAATATTGATACGCTTTCAACAATTGACAATCTTTAAAACGTGAAAATGTCCCTATCCTTTAACAATGGAAAAATTTATAGTGACAAATTTTCCCGTGATTTCACCAGTAAAGAAATCTTAAAGTATCAAATTTAACCCGCATTAATGAAACATAGACTTCAAGACTCCTTTTTTCAATAATTATTTTAATAAACAATATGTAATGCTAGAAAATAGAGAAGCAGTATTCAATGCTAAATATTTCGCATGCTTTCAACAATGGAAAAAATTATAGTGACAAATTTTCCCACGATTTCAACAATGAAGAAATCTTAAAATATGAAAATTTTCCCCCAACAATGTAAAATTTGACTTTAAGTCTACATTTTTCAGTTGTTATTATGACAAATTTATTTATAATTATATGAGAAGTTATCTATAATACAAACTTTCCCGCGCTTCCAACAATGGAAAAATTTCTATTATTAAATATTGATACGCTTTCAACAATGTTCAATCTTTAAAACGTGAAAAAGTCCCTATGCTTTAACAAAGGAAAAAATTATAGTGACAAATTTTCCCGCGCTTTCAACAATGAATAAATCTTAAAATATTAAGTTTGTCCCGCAACAATGAAAAATTTGACTTTAAGTCTAATTTTTCCAATTGTTATTATGACCATTTAATTTATAATTATATTAGAAGTTGTCTATAATGACAACTTTCCCGCGCTTCCAACAATGCAAAAATTTTCATTGACAAATATTGATACGATTTCAACAATGCACAAATTTAAAACGTGACAATGCCCCTATCCCTTAACAATGGAAAAATTCATAGTGACAAATTTTTGCGTGATTTCAACAATAAAGAAATTTTAAAGTATCAAATTTAACCTGCATCAATCTCATCTTCGACTCTTTTTTTCAATAATTCTTTTAATGAACAATATGTAATGCTAGAAAATAGAGAAGAAGAAAACAATGCTTAATATTACCCGTGCTTTAAACAATGGAAAAATTTATAGTTACAAATTTTCCCACGCTTTCAACAATGAGGAAATCTTAAAATATGAATTTGTCCCTCAACAATTAAAAATTCGTCTTTAAGTCTAAATTATCCAATTGTTATTATGACAAATTTATTTATAATTATATGAGAAGTTATGTATAATGACAAATTTCTCGCGCTTCCAACAACAGAAAAATTTCTATTGATAAATATTGATACGCTTTCAACAATGGACAATCTTTAAAACGTGAAATGTCCCTATTCTTTAACAATGGAAAAATTTATAGTGACAAATTTTACCACGTTTTCAACAATGAAGAAATCTTAAAATATTAAGTTTGTCCCGACACAATGAAAAATTTGACTTTAAGTCTAATTTTTCCAATTGTTATTATTATCATTTAATTTATAATTATATTAGAAGTTATCTATAATGACAACTTTCCCGCCCTTCCAACAATGCAAAAATTTTCATTGACAAATATTGATACGATTTCAACAATGCACATATTTAAAACGTGAAAATGTCCCTATCCTTTAACAATGGAAAAATTCATAGTGACAAATTTTTGCGTGATTTCAACAATAAAGAAATTTTAAAGTATCAAATTTAACCCGCATCAATAAAACACACGATTTTAAGACTCCTTTTTGCAATAATTCTTTTAATCAACAATGTGTAATGCTAGAAAATAGAGAAGAAGTAAACAATGCTCAATATTTTCCACGCTTTAAACAATGGAAGTATTTATAGTGACAAATTTTCCCACGATTTCAACAATGAAGAAATGTTAAAATATGAAATTTGTCCCACAACCATGAAAAATTCGGCATTAAGTCTACTTTTTTCAATTGTTATTAAGACATATTTATTTATAATAATATTAGAAGTTATCTATAATGAAAAGTTTCCCGCGCTTCCAACAATGGAAAAATTTCCATTGACAAATATTGATACGCTTTCAACAATGGACAATCTTGAAAACGTGAAAATGTTCCTATCCTTTAACAATGGAAAAATTTATAGTGAAAAATTTTCCCGTGATTTCAACAATGAAGAAATCTTAAAGTACCAAATTTAACCAGCATCAATGGAACACACGATTTCATAACTCCTTTTTTCAATAATTCTTTTAATCAACAATATGTAATGCTAGAAAATAGAGAAGCAGTATTCATTGTTAAATATTTCGCATGCTTTCAACAATGGAAAAATTTATAGTGACAAATTTTCCCACGCTTTCAACAATGAAGAAATCTTAAAATATGAAAATTTTCCCCCAACAATGAAAATTTTGACTTTAAGTCTTACTTTTTCAATTGTTATTATGACAAATTAATTTACAATTATATTAGAAGTTATCTATAATACAAACTTTCCCGCGCTTCCAACAATGGAAAAATTTCTATTAAATATTGATACGCTTTCAACAATGTTCAATCTTTAAAACGTGAAAATGTCCCTATCCTTTAACAAAGGAAAAATTTATAATTACAAATTTTCCCACACTTTCAACAATGAAGAAATCTTAAAACATCTTAAATCTTAAAATTTTTCATATGAATATTTTTCCGCAACAAGGAAAAATTTGATCTTAGCATTTTATTTTTCATTTGTTATTATGACAAATTTATTTATAATTATATCAGAAGTTATCTATAATGACAACTTTCCCGTACTTCCAACGATGGAAAAATTTCTTTTGATAAATATTGATACGCTTTCAACAATGAGCAATCTTTATAATGTGAAAATGTCCATAACTTTTAACAATGAAATAATTTATAGTGAAAAATTTTCCCACGCTTCCAACAATGAAGAAAGGTTAAAATATGAAATTTCTCCCGCAACAATGAAAAATACGACTTTAAATCTTCCTTTTTCAATAGTTATTATGACAAATTTATTTATAATTATATTAGAAGTTACATATAATGACAACATTCTCGCGCTTCCAACAATGGAAAAAATTCCATTGACAAATGTTGAGATGTTTCAACAATGGACAATCGTTTAAACGTGAAAATATCCCACTCCTTTAACAATGCAATTATTTATAGTGACAAATTTTCTCACTCTTTCAACAATGGAGAAATCAAAAATATGATATTTTCCCCGCAACAATGAAATATTTGACTTTAAGTCCACATTTTTCAATTGTTATTATGAGAAATTTATTTATAATTATATGAGAAGTTATCTATAATAACAACTTTCCCGCGCTTCCAACAGCTTAAAAATTTCTATTGATAAATAATGATACGCTTTCAACAATGTACAATCTTTAAAACGTGAAAATGTCCCTATCATTTAACAATGGAAAATTTTATAGTGACAAATTTCCCCACGTTTTCAACAATGAAGAAATATTAAAATATGAAATGTTTTTCGCAACAATGAAGAATTCATCTTTAAGTGTACCTTTTTCAATCGTTATTATGACAAATTTATCTATAATGACAACTTTTCCACTCTTCCAACAATGGAAAAAATTCCATTGACAAATATTGATACGCTTTCAAAAATGGACAATTTTTAAAACGTGAAAATGTTCCCATCCTTTAACAATGGAAAAATTTATAGTGACAAATTTTCCCGTGATTTCAACAATAAAGAAATCTTAAAGCATCAAATTTAACCCGCATCAATGAAACACACGATTTCAAGACTCCTTTTTGCAATAATTCTTTTAATCAACAATATGTAATGGTAGAAAATAGAGAAGAAGTAAACAATGCTTAATATTTCCCACGCTATGGCGTTAATGCATGTTTTCGGATGTACCATTATGGTAATGTAGTTAACATGGTCGTGTCAGGTGTGCCATTTCAGAACTTTCTTGAAGGCGGGAAAAGTTTTCAGACACAGTGTTATTTAATGCTAACAGCTTCTGATGGCGTTAATGCATGTTTTCTGATGTACCATTATGGTACTGTACTTAGCATGGCCGTGGCAGTGATGCCATTTCAGAACTTTCTTGAGCGGGCAAAGTTTTCAAAAAAATATTCAAATTCATTCAGCATTACCTGGCAGAAGGACCGCCTCCGGAGGGGGCATCTTTCGGACCCCTCCGCTGCGGCGGCTGCTGCCACACATCTCTGTCTGTGTTCTTGGGCCATTTTGGCCATTTGCTGGTTCCTTGCGTTCCTCATACTTATTCTTTTCCCAAGGTAACCGACGGTTGCATACAGTAGAAGCAATGCAAACACCATGACGAAACAGGTTCGCAAGTAAACGTCAATACTTTTGACATATGAGATTTTGGGTAAGGCGGAGTTGGTACTGGACATTAGGGTGGTCATTATGAGAACTGTGGTGACCCACAGGGTTACTCGTGCTGGTGTGGCATTGCGATGCAGCCAGAAAGACACCCAGGAAATGATGACAATAAGTCCAGCAGGGATGTATATTTGAATCAAATAGTAGCCTATGCTCCGCACAAACTGAATCTCGCAAATTAACCTCGAATAGCCTGCTGTCCGCCATCTTGTTTTTTAAATCAAAACATATTTGTTTTGTTTCTCATTTCCAAAATAATTTTCATCCATATTTAATTATACAAGTAAACAAGGTATTTAATTTTATTGACTGATTTATTTATATTTAATAATAAAAGTTTAAATGTTTTGATTTAACTTGATTATGTCAGAAACAATTCAAATGTTTTGATTTATTGCCCATGGTTAGACATCTCATTTTTTAAATCAAAACATTTCAACTTTTATTATTAAATATAAATAAATTAGTATTCTGTTTTAAATTTAACTTGATTATGTCAGAAACAAAACAAATGTTTTGATTTATCGACCCCGGTCAGCCATCTCATTTTTTAAATCAAAACATACTTTTATTATTAAATATAAATAAATTAGTCAATAAAATTAAATAACGTGTTTATAATAAGTAAATATGGATGAAACTTATTTTGAAAATGAGAAACAAAACAAATATGTTTTGATTTAAAAAACAAGATGGCGGACAGCAGGCTAATACCGAAGCTTAGCCCAAAAATATTTCACATTAGATTATTTTTCTATAAACCGCTAATTTAATCTGAAAAATTTTCCATAGAAAATTTCGCCTATTAAGCAATTAAAATTTGATTATTATGCATGCAAGGCATGTGCAATTTTTTATGGAAAAATTTCCAGATTATTAAATATGAATTTATTCAATTTTCGATGCTGGATTTTCTTTGATTTCGTGTTTGCCTCAGGATTGTTGGTTCACGGAAAGTATTCCATCTTGTGCTGCGTTTGTGGCACCTATTAAGTAATTAAAATTTGATTATTATGAATGCAAGGCGTGGGAAATTTTTCTATGGAAAAATTTCCAAAGTATGAAATATGAATTTGATAAATATCTTCATTTCATAATACTTCATATTTAAAAATATCATTCAAGTCTCCCTCCGACGAAACATTTGCTTCTTTCATTTGTCTCCCTCCCCCTCCCCCTCTATCATAAAATATTAAAAGTTTCTATTACTCCATAAGTTTTTAGTGTCCGCTTTAATCGTCATTTTCTAGTAAAATGAATAAATAATCAAATCTTGACATGCTATAAAATCATATGTGGAATGATGTGCATGAAAACTGCTCTATTTGCATAATTATAAAATGTAAAAAGAAAAAATCTTATCTATTAATTTTCAGATAGGATTGTAGTTGCTTCTTTTTTTCGTTAAGCATATATAGTCCCTGAAAAGTGTTTCTGGTGATATAAAATCACTTGTACTTTATAAATTCAGATTTTGAAATCATCATATTTGAGAATCAAATAAAATCAAAAACAATATATCTATTTGATTCGCAACTCTACTTTGCTCTTACTTTAAAGAGAAGACTGACAACACAGTTTTAAAATAAATGAATGAAATCGATCAAAATTTTAAAATAATTTCCAACATTCAAAATTTGTTATTATTCCTGATCAAAATTGGTTTTGTATTCTTTTGTATTGTAAATTTGTTTCCCATTATTTTCTGTGTTGTCATTAACAATTAATATTTATTACAATTACTTAACTTGAGTCTTAGTTTTATTTTGGTTATTGGTTCGTTACTGCAAAATACAGCTGTGCTTGCTGATAGTCTAAAATACTGGTTTCATACCACTTTATGAAAGATAAAATAGTCATTGATGTGTTAAAAAAGGAAAAATCTCAACCAATAATTGCATTTTTATCTCTGTACTATAAAATTTTATCTCTGTATTGCAAAATTTGTAACTAAATTATTTATTTGACTGATATAAATTTAGAATTGAAGTATATCTTATTCTCACAGTGTAATATTAATTATTTGATTTTTTTTTCTGAAAACAGATATTCTTAAGAAAGCAAAAAATCTATCATTTAGGTGTTTAAAGGAGATTTTTTTAGTTTGCTTTATCTTACCTCTGTAATTATTGCATAAATATATAAGGTTATTACAGAAATGAAATAAGAAAATGCATATTTCTGAAATATATTATGTGATTTTTGTAGAAATTTGTTAATTATAATTATAAATTTTCTACTGATAAGAATTATGATGTAGTTTGCAATATTTTGAAATTAATAGTTTCATTTCATTTACTATTGATGTTGTCTACATTTATTTACTTCTTTTCTTTTTCATTTAACTTTTTTATTGTTTGGCATTTATGTTGTTGTTGCTGTTGTTTGAATTGAAACAAAATTGTTTTATTTTTTCTGAGAGCAGAATAAAAAACTATTTGTATCTGTTTTCTTGTAATTCTTTTATTTTCAAATATTATTTCGCATTAGACTAATTAATGCATGATATTAGACCAGTAAAGTATTTGGATTAGAAGAAGGAATCAAATACCTAAACATTACATCAATCTATACTTATAAAAAGAACATGCCCTGATGTTGCATAATCAATGCCGAGCCTCAACCGTTGCAACTAGTACAATGAAATTTGGAAGACATGTTTCTTACACAATGCAGGTACCCATTAAGAAAGGAGTTTTGAAAATTCACCCGCTAGGAGGGTTAAATGGGAGGGGGTCAAAATTTTAATGTCACTTCACCATATATCAGCAACAGTTTTAAGTAGTACCATATAATTCAGTTTAAGCAACCTACTGAAAAATAGTTAAACAGGTATTTCAGCAGTTTTAGAAGTTCAACCACTAAGGGGAGTTAAATGTGGGGTCGAATGTTTTGGTAATTTTCGCCATATCTCAGTTGCAGGTTTAGGTAGGAGCTATACCAATCCCATAAGAATAGTTAAACACTTATCTCAGCGATTTTAATTATTCAATTACTAAGGAGGATAAATTGAGGGTAGGAAGTTTTAGGTCATTTAGGTAAAAATTTTGTTTTCTTTGTAAATTTTTGCAATGCTGTTATATACTTTAATTTTGGTAATCTTATGCAATGTTGGAGTAAATTCTGTTTGTCTTTATTTAATTTTGTTTTACAATTGTTTAAATTTTAAATATCCAACATATAAATTATATTTAGTGTTCTCTTTTCAAGTAATTTGTAAGCGTGTATGACTGTTCAAGTTGTTCTGAAGTATCCATTATTAATTTATCAGCTTTTTGTCTATCAATTATGACACTATTTAATCTGTTTGATACTTTAGTTTCGACTGTTCAAAATTTTTCTTTGTGTGATAGTAATATTCATATTATATTCACACAATATTATTTTTTTACCTAAAATTCCCTAAATTATATTAGAAGTTATCTATAATGACAACTTTCCCGCCCTTCCAACAATGGAAAAATGTCCATTGACAAATATTGATACGCTTTCAATAATGCAGAATCTTTAAAACGTGCAAATGTCCCTATCCTATAACAATGGAAAAATTTTTAGTGACAAATTTTCTCACGCTTTCAACAACAAAAAATCATAAAATATGACATTTTTCCCGCAACAATGAAAAATTTCACTTTAAGTCTACATTTTTCAATTGTTATTGTGACAAATGTATTTATAATTATATGAGAAGTTATCTATAATATATACTTTCCCGTGCTTCCAAATGGAAAAATTTCTATTGATAAATATTGATACGCTTTCAACAATGGACAATCTTTATAACGTGAAAATGTCCCTATCCTTTAACAATGGAAAGACTTATAGTGACAAATTTTCCCACGCTTTCAACAATGAAGAAATCATAAAATATGAAATTTGTCCCGCAACAATGAAAAGTCTACTTTTTCAATTGTTATTATATCAAATTTATTTATTATTATATTAGAAGTTATGCAACTTTCCCGCGCTTCCAACAGCGAAAAAATTTCCATTGACAAATATTGATACGATTTCAACAATGGAATATTTTAAACGTGAAAATGTCCCTATTCCTTAACAATGGAAAAATTTAAATTGACAAATTTTCCCGTGATTTCAACAAAAAAGAAATCTTAAAGTATCAAATTTAACCCGCATCACTGAAACATACGACTTCAAGACTCCTTTTTTCAATAATTCTTTTAATCAGCAATATGTAAAGCTGGAAAGTAGAGAATACAAAACAATGGAAAAATTTATAGTGACAACTTTTCTCACGCTTTCAACAATGAAGAAATCTTAAATATGAAATTTCTCCCGCAACAATGAAAAATACGACTTTAAGTCTTCCTTTTTCAATAGTTATTATGACAAATTTATTTATAATTATATTAGAATTTACATACAATGACAACATTCTCGGGCTTCCAACAATGGAAAAAATTCCATTGACAAATGTTGACACGTTTCAACAATGGACAATCGTTGAAACGTGAAAATATCCCACTCCTTTAACAATGCAAACATTTATAGTGACAAATTTTCTCACGCTTTCAACAATGTAGAAATCTTAAAATATGAAATTTTCCCCGCAACAATGAAATATTTGACTTTAAGTCCACATTTTTCAATTGTTATTATGAGAAATTTATTTATAATTATATGAGAAGTTATCTATAATAAAAACTTTCCCGCGCTTCCAACAGCTTAAAAATTTCTATTGATAAATATTGATACGCTTTCAACAATGGACAATCTTTAAAACGTGAAAATGTCCCTATCTTTTAACAATGGAAAATTTTATAGTGATAAATTTTCCCACGCTTTCAACAATGAAGAAATATTAAAATAAGAAATTTTTTTCGCAACAATGAAGAATTCGTCTTTAAGTCTTCCTTTTTCAATCGTTATTATGACAAATTTATCTATAATGACAACTTTTCCACGCTTCAAACAATGGAAAAAATTCCATTGACAAATATTGATACACTTTCAACAACAGAAAATCTACGTGAAAATGTTCCTATCCTATAACAATGGAAAAATTTGTAGTGACAAATTTTCCCTTGATTTCAACAATGAAGAAATCTTAAAGTATCAAATTTTACGCGCATCAATGAAACACACGATTTCAAGACTCCTTTTTTCAATAATTGTTTTAATCAACAATATGTAATGCTAGAAAATAGAGAAGAATTATTCAATGTTAAATATTTCCCATGTATTCAACAATGAAGAAATCTTAATATATGAAAATTTTCCCCCAACAATGAAAAATTTAACTTTAAGTCTTTCTTTTTCAATTGTTATTATGACAAATTAATTTATAATTATATTAGAAGTTATCTATAATGACAACTTTCCCACGCTTTCAACAATGGAAAAATGTCCATTGACTGATATATATACGCTTTCAACAATGGACAATCTTCAAAACGTGAAAATGTCACTATCATTTAACAATGGAAAGACTTATAGGGACAAATTTTCCCAAATTTTCAACAATGAAGAAATATTAAAATATGAAACTTTACCCACAACAATGTAAAATTTGACTTTAAGTCTACATTTTTCAGTTGTTATTATGACAAATTTATTTATAATTATATGAGAAGTTATCTATAATACAAACTTTCCCGCGCTTCCAACAATGGAAAAATTTCTATTATTAAATATTGATACGCTTTCAACAATGTTCAATCTTTAAAACGTGAAAATGTCCCTATCCTTTAACAAAGGAAAAAATTATATTGACAAATTTTCACACGCTTTCAACAATGAATAAATCTTAAAATATTAAGTTTGTCCCGCAACAATGAAAAATTCGACTTTAAGTAAATTTTTCCAATTGTTGTTATGACCATTTAATTTATAATTATATTAGAAGTTATCTATAATGACAACTTTCCCGCGCTTCGAACAATGCAAAAATTTCCATTGACAAATATTGATACGATTTCAACAATGCACAAATTTAAAACGTGAAAATGTCCCTATCTTTTAACAATGGAAAAATTTATAGTGGCAAATTTTTTAGTGATTTCAACAATGAAGAAATCTTAAAGTAGCATTGATATTGATACGCTTTCAACAATGGACAATCTTTAAAACGTGAAAATGTCCCTATCCTTTAACAATGGAAAATTTTATAGTGACAAATTTCCCCACGCTTTCAACAATGAAGAAATATTAAAATATGAAATATTTTTCGCAACAATGAAGAATTCGTTTTAAAGTCTTCCTTTTTCAATCGTTATTATGATAAATTTATCTATAATGACAACTTTTCCACGCTTCCAACAATGGAACAAATTCCATTGACAAATATTGATACGCTATCAAAAATGGACAATCTTTAAAACGTGAAAATGTTCCTATCCTTTAACAATGGAAAAATTTATAGTGACAAATTTTCCCGTGATTTCAACAATGAAGAAATCTTAAAGTATCAAATTGAACCAGCATCAATGAAACACACGATTTCAAGACTCCTTTTTTCAATAATTCTTTTAATCAACAATATGTAATGCTAGAAAATAGAGAAGCAGTATTCAATGTTAAATATTTCGCATGCTTTCGACAATGGAAAAATTTATAGTGACAAATTTTCCCACGCTTTCAACAATGAAGAAATCTTAAAATATGAAAAATTTCCCCCAACAATGAAAATTTTGACTTTAAGTCTTACTTTTTCAATTGTTATTATGACAAATTAATTTATAATTATATTAGAAGTTTTCTATAATGACAACTTTCCCACGCTACCGACAATGGAAAAATGTCCATTGACAAATATATATACGCTTTCAACAATGCACAATCTTTAAAACGTGAAAATGTCACTATCATTTAACAATGGAAAGACTTATAGTGACAAATTTTACCACGTTTTCAACAATGAAGAAATCTTAAAATATGAAAATTTTCCCACAACAATGTAAAATTTGACTTTAAGTCTACATTTTTCAGTTGTTATTATGACAAATTTATTTATAATTATATGGGAAGTTATCTATAATACAAACTTTCCCGCGCTTCCAACAATGGAAAAATTTCTATTATTAAATATTGATACGCTTTCAACAATGTTCAATCTTTAAAACGTGAAAATGTCCCTATCCTTTAACAAAGGAAAAATTATAGTGGCAAATTTTCCAACGCTTTCAACAATGAATAAATCTTAAAATATTAAGTTTGTCCCGCAACAATGAAAAATTTGACTTTAAGTCTAATTTTTCCAATTGTTATTATGACCATTTAATTTATAATTATATTAGAAGTTATCTATGATGACAACTTTCCCGTGCTTCCAACAATGCAAAAATTTTCATTGACAAATATTGATACGATTTCAACAATGCACAAATTTAAAACGTGAAAATGTCCCTATCCTTTAACAATGGAAAAATTCATAGTGACAAATTTTTGCGTGATTTCAACAATAAAGAAATTTTAAAGTATCAAATTTAACCTGCATCAATGAAACATACGACTTCGACTCTTTTTTTCAATAATTCTTTTAATGAACAATATGTAATGCTAGAAAATAGAGAAGAAGAAAACAATGCTTAATATTACCTGTGCTTTAAACAATGGAAAAATTTATAGTTACAAATTTTCCCACGCTTTCAACAATGAGGAAATCTTAAAATATGAATTTGTCCCTCAACAATTAAAAATTCGTCTTTAAGTCTAAATTATCCAATTGTTATTATGACAAATTTATTTATAATTATATGAGAAGTTATGTATAATGACAAATTTCTCGCGCTTCCAACAACAGAAAAATTTCTATTGATAAATATTGATACGCTTTCAACAATGGACAATCTTTAAAACGTGAAAATGTCCCTATTCTTTATCAATGGAAAAATTTATAGTGACAAATTTTTCCCACACTTTCAACAATGAAGAAATCTTAAAACTTCTTAAATCTTAAATCTTAAAATTTTTCATATGAAAATTTTTTCCGCAACAAGGAAAAATTTGATCTTAGCTTTTTATTTTTCATTTGTTATTATGACAAATTTATTTATAATTATATCAGAAGTTATCTATAATGACAACTTTCCCGTACTGCCAACGATGGAAAAATTTCTTTTGATAAATATTGATACGCTTTCAACAATGAGCAATCTTTATAATGTGAAAATGTCCATAACTTTTAACAATGAAATAATTTATAGTGAAAAATTTTCCCACGCTTCCAACAATGAAGAAAGGTTAAAATATGAAATTTCTCCCGCAACAATGAAAAATACGACTTTAAATCTTCCTTTTTCAATAGTTATTATGACAAATTTATTTATAATTATATTAGAAGTTACATATAATGACAACATTCTAGCGCTTCCAACAATGGAAAAAATTCCATTGACAAATGTTGAGATGTTTCAACAATGAACAATCGTTTAAACGTGAAAATATCCCACTCCCTTAACAATGCAATTATTTATAGTGACAAATTTTCCCACGCTTTCAACAGTGGAGAAATCTTTAAATATGAAATTTTCCCCGCAACAATGAAATATTTGACTTTAAGTCCACATTTTTCAATTGTTATTATGAGAAATTTATTTATAATTATATGAGAAGTTATCTATAATAAAAACTTTCCCGCGCTCCCAACAGCTTAAAAATTTCTACTGATAAATAATGATACGCTTTCAACAATGTACAATCTTTAAAACGGGAAAATGTCCCTATCATTTAACAATGGAAAATTTTATAGTGACAAATTTCCCCACGTTTCAACAATGAAGAAATATTAAAATATGAAATGTTTTTTGCAACAATGAAGAATTCATCTTTAAGTCTTCCTTTTTCAATCATTATTATGACAAATTTATCTATAATGACAACTTTTCCACTCTTCCAACAATGGAAAAAATTCCATTGACAAATATTGATACGCTTCCAAAAATGGACAATTTTTAAAACGTGAAAATGTTCCCATCCTTTAACAATGAAAAAATTTATAGTGACAAATTTTCCCGTGATTTCAACAATAAAGAAATCTTATAGTATCAAATTTAACCCGCATCAATGAAACACACGATTTCAAGAATCCTTTTTGCAATAATTCTTTTAATCAACAATATGTAATGCTAGAAAATAGAGAAGAAGTAAACAATGCTTAATATTTCCCACGCTTTAAACAATGGAAATACTTATAGTGACAAATTTTCCCACGATTCCAACAATGAAGAAATCTTAAAATATGAAATTTGTCACGCAACAATGAAAAATTCGACATTAAGTCTTACATTTTCAATTGTTATTATGACAAATTAATTTATAATTATATTAGAAGTTATCTATAATGACAACTTTCCCGCCCTTCCATCAATGGAAAAATTTCCATTGACAAATATTGATACGCTTTCAACAATTGACAATTTTTAAAACGTGAAAATGTCCCTATCCTTTAACAATGGAAAAATTTATAGTGACAAACTTTCCCGTGATTTCACCAGTAAAGAAATCTTAAAGTATCAAATTTACCCCGCATTAATGAAACATAGACTTCAAGACTCCTTTTTTCAATAATTATTTTAATAAACAATATGTAATGCTAGAAAATAGAGAAGCAGTATTCAATGCTAAATATTTCGCATGCTTTCAACAATGGAAAAATTTATAGTGACAAATTTTCCCACGCTTTCAACAATGAAGAAATCTTAACATATGAAAATTTTCCCCCAACAATGAAAAATTCGACATTAAGTCTTACTTTTTCAATTGTTATTATGACAAATTAATTTATAATTATATTAGAAGTTATCTATAATGACAACTTTCCCGCCCTTCCATCAATGGAAAGTTTTCCATTGACAAATATTGATACGCTTTCAACAATTGACAATCTTTAAAACGTGAAAATGTCCCTATCCTTTAACAATGGAAAAATTTATAGTGACAAATTTTCTCGTGATTTCACCAGTAAAGAAATCTTAAAGTATCAAATTTAACCCGCATTAATGAAACATAGACTTCAAGACTCCTTTTTTCAATAATTATTTTAATAAACAATATGTAATGCTAGAAAATAGAGAAGCAGTATTCAATGCTAAATATTTCGCATGCTTTCAACAATGGAAAAAATTATAGTGACAAATTTTCCCACGATTTCAACAATGAAGAAATCTTAAAATATGAAAATTTTCCCCCAACAATGTAAAATTTGACTTTAAGTCTACATTTTTCAGTTGTTATTATGACAAATTTATTTATAATTATATGAGAAGTTATCTATAATACAAACTTTCCCGCGCTTCCAACAATGGAAAAATTTCTATTATTAAATATTGATACGCTTTCAACAATGTTCAATCTTTAAAACGTGAAAAAGTCCCTATGCTTTAACAAAGGAAAAAATTATAGTGACAAATTTTCCCGCGCTTTCAACAATGAATAAATCTTAAAATATTAAGTTTGTCCCGCAACAATGAAAAATTTGACTTTAAGTCTAATTTTTCCAATTGTTATTATGACCATTTAATTTATAATTATATTAGAAGTTGTCTATAATGACAACTTTCCCGCGCTTCCAACAATGCAAAAATTTTCATTGA
Organism: Maratus michaelseni; assembly: GCA_963931845.1. Taxonomy (NCBI): domain Eukaryota; kingdom Metazoa; phylum Arthropoda; class Arachnida; order Araneae; family Salticidae; genus Maratus; species Maratus michaelseni. The sequence goes on along the minus strand of OZ007596.1, from coordinate 320,679,655 downwards.
CAAATATTGATACGATTTCAACAATGCACAAATTTAAAACGTGACAATGCCCCTATCCCTTAACAATGGAAAAATTCATAGTGACAAATTTTTGCGTGATTTCAACAATAAAGAAATTTTAAAGTATCAAATTTAACCTGCATCAATGAAACATACGACTTCGACTCTTTTTTTCAATAATTCTTTTAATGAACAATATGTAATGCTAGAAAATAGAGAAGAAGAAAACAATGCTTAATATTACCCGTGCTTTAAACAATGGAAAAATTTATAGTTACAAATTTTCCCACGCTTTCAACAATGAGGAAATCTTAAAATATGAATTTGTCCCTCAACAATTAAAAATTCGTCTTTAAGTCTAAATTATCCAATTGTTATTATGACAAATTTATTTATAATTATATGAGAAGTTATGTATAATGACAAATTTCTCGCGCTTCCAACAACAGAAAAATTTCTATTGATAAATATTGATACGCTTTCAACAATGGACAATCTTTAAAACGTGAAAATGTCCCTATTCTTTAACAATGGAAAAATTTATAGTGACAAATTTTACCACGTTTTCAACAATGAAGAAATCTTAAAATATTAAGTTTGTCCCGACACAATGAAAAATTTGACTTTAAGTCTAATTTTTCCAATTGTTATTATTATCATTTAATTTATAATTATATTAGAAGTTATCTATAATGACAACTTTCCCGCCCTTCCAACAATGCAAAAATTTTCATTGACAAATATTGATACGATTTCAACAATGCACATATTTAAAACGTGAAAATGTCCCTATCCTTTAACAATGGAAAAATTCATAGTGACAAATTTTTGCGTGATTTCAACAATAAAGAAATTTTAAAGTATCAAATTTAACCCGCATCAATAAAACACACGATTTTAAGACTCCTTTTTGCAATAATTCTTTTAATCAACAATGTGTAATGCTAGAAAATAGAGAAGAAGTAAACAATGCTCAATATTTTCCACGCTTTAAACAATGGAAGTATTTATAGTGACAAATTTTCCCACGATTTCAACAATGAAGAAATGTTAAAATATGAAATTTTTCCCACAACCATGAAAAATTCGGCATTAAGTCTACTTTTTTCAATTGTTATTAAGACATATTTATTTATAATAATATTAGAAGTTATCTATAATGAAAAGTTTCCCGCGCTTCCAACAATGGAAAAATTTCCATTGACAAATATTGATACGCTTTCAACAATGGACAATCTTGAAAACGTGAAAATGTTCCTATCCTTTAACAATGGAAAAATTTATAGTGAAAAATTTTCCCGTGATTTCAACAATGAAGAAATCTTAAAGTACCAAATTTAACCAGCATCAATGGAACACACGATTTCATAACTCCTTTTTTCAATAATTCTTTTAATCAACAATATGTAATGCTAGAAAATAGAGAAGCAGTATTCATTGTTAAATATTTCGCATGCTTTCAACAATGGAAAAATTTATAGTGACAAATTTTCCCACGCTTTCAACAATGAAGAAATCTTAAAATATGAAAATTTTCCCCCAACAATGAAAATTTTGACTTTAAGTCTTACTTTTTCAATTGTTATTATGACAAATTAATTTACAATTATATTAGAAGTTATCTATAATACAAACTTTCCCGCGCTTCCAACAATGGAAAAATTTCTATTAAATATTGATACGCTTTCAACAATGTTCAATCTTTAAAACGTGAAAATGTCCCTATCCTTTAACAAAGGAAAAATTTATAATTACAAATTTTCCCACACTTTCAACAATGAAGAAATCTTAAAACATCTTAAATCTTAAAATTTTTCATATGAATATTTTTCCGCAACAAGGAAAAATTTGATCTTAGCATTTTATTTTTCATTTGTTATTATGACAAATTTATTTATAATTATATCAGAAGTTATCTATAATGACAACTTTCCCGTACTTCCAACGATGGAAAAATTTCTTTTGATAAATATTGATACGCTTTCAACAATGAGCAATCTTTATAATGTGAAAATGTCCATAACTTTTAACAATGAAATAATTTATAGTGAAAAATTTTCCCACGCTTCCAACAATGAAGAAAGGTTAAAATATGAAATTTCTCCCGCAACAATGAAAAATACGACTTTAAATCTTCCTTTTTCAATAGTTATTATGACAAATTTATTTATAATTATATTAGAAGTTACATATAATGACAACATTCTCGCGCTTCCAACAATGGAAAAAATTCCATTGACAAATGTTGAGATGTTTCAACAATGGACAATCGTTTAAACATGAAAATATCCCACTCCTTTAACAATGCAATTATTTATAGTGACAAATTTTCTCACTCTTTCAACAATGGAGAAATCAAAAATATGATATTTTCCCCGCAACAATGAAATATTTGACTTTAAGTCCACATTTTTCAATTGTTATTATGAGAAATTTATTTATAATTATATGAGAAGTTATCTATAATAACAACTTTCCCGCGCTTCCAACAGCTTAAAAATTTCTATTGATAAATAATGATACGCTTTCAACAATGTACAATCTTTAAAACGTGAAAATGTCCCTATCATTTAACAATGGAAAATTTTATAGTGACAAATTTCCCCACGTTTTCAACAATGAAGAAATATTAAAATATGAAATGTTTTTCGCAACAATGAAGAATTCATCTTTAAGTGTACCTTTTTCAATCGTTATTATGACAAATTTATCTATAATGACAACTTTTCCACTCTTCCAACAATGGAAAAAATTCCATTGACAAATATTGATACGCTTTCAAAAATGGACAATTTTTAAAACGTGAAAATGTTCCCATCCTTTAACAATGGAAAAATTTATAGTGACAAATTTTCCCGTGATTTCAACAATAAAGAAATCTTAAAGCATCAAATTTAACCCGCATCAATGAAACACACGATTTCAAGACTCCTTTTTGCAATAATTCTTTTATTCAACAATATGTAATGGTAGAAAATAGAGAAGAAGTAAACAATGCTTAATATTTCCCACGCTATGGCGTTAATGCATGTTTTCGGATGTACCATTATGGTAATGTAGTTAACATGGTCGTGTCAGGTGTGCCATTTCAGAACTTTCTTGAAGGCGGGAAAAGTTTTCAGACACAGTGTTATTTAATGCTAACAGCTTCTGATGGCGTTAATGCATGTTTTCTGATGTACCATTATGGTACTGTACTTAACAGGGCCGTGGCAGTGATGCCATTTCAGAACTTTCTTGAGCGGGCAAAGTTTTCAAAAAAATATTCAAATTCATTCAGCATTACCTGGCAGAAGGACCGCCTCCGGAGGGGGCATCTTTCGGACCCCTCCGCTGCGGCGGCTGCTGCCACACATCTCTGTCTGTGTTCTTGGGCCATTTTGGCCATTTGCTGGTTCCTTGCGTTCCTCATACTTATTCTTTTCCCAAGGTAACCGACGGTTGCATACAGTAGAAGCAATGCAAACACCATGACGAAACAGGTTCGCAAGTAAACGTCAATACTTTTGACATATGAGATTTTGGGTAAGGCGGAGTTGGTACTGGACATTAGGGTGGTCATTATGAGAACTGTGGTGACCCACAGGGTTACTCGTGCTGGTGTGGCATTGCGATGCAGCCAGAAAGACACCCAGGAAATGATGACAATAAGTCCAGCAGGGATGTATATTTGAATCAAATAGTAGCCTATGCTCCGCACAAACTGAATCTCGCAAATTAACCTCGAATAGCCTGCTGTCCGCCATCTTGTTTTTTAAATCAAAACATATTTGTTTTGTTTCTCATTTCCAAAATAATTTTCATCCATATTTAATTATACAAGTAAACAAGGTATTTAATTTTATTGACTGATTTATTTATATTTAATAATAAAAGTTTAAATGTTTTGATTTAACTTGATTATGTCAGAAACAATTCAAATGTTTTGATTTATTGCCCATGGTTAGACATCTCATTTTTTAAATCAAAACATTTCAACTTTTATTATTAAATATAAATAAATTAGTATTCTGTTTTAAATTTAACTTGATTATGTCAGAAACAAAACAAATGTTTTGATTTATCGACCCCGGTCAGCCATCTCATTTTTTAAATCAAAACATACTTTTATTATTAAATATAAATAAATTAGTCAATAAAATTAAATAACGTGTTTATAATAAGTAAATATGGATGAAACTTATTTTGAAAATGAGAAACAAAACAAATATGTTTTGATTTAAAAAACAAGATGGCGGACAGCAGGCTAATACCGAAGCTTAGCCCAAAAATATTTCACATTAGATTATTTTTCTATAAACCGCTAATTTAATCTGAAAAATTTTCCATAGAAAATTTCGCCTATTAAGCAATTAAAATTTGATTATTATGCATGCAAGGCATGTGCAATTTTTTATGGAAAAATTTCCAGATTATTAAATATGAATTTATTCAATTTTCGATGCTGGATTTTCTTTGATTTCGTGTTTGCCTCAAAATTGTTGGTTCACGGAAAGTATTCTATCTTGTGCTGCTTTTGTGGCACCTATTAAGTAATTAAAATTTGATTATTATGAATGCAAGGCGTGGGAAATTTTTCTATGGAAAAATTTCCAAAGTATGAAATATGAATTTGATAAATATCTTCATTTCATAATACTTCATATTTAAAAATATCATTCAAGTCTCCCTCCGACGAAACATTTGCTTCTTTCATTTGTCTCCCTCCCCCTCCCCCTCTATCATAAAATATTAAAAGTTTCTATTACTCCATAAGTTTTTAGTGTCCGCTTTAATCGTCATTTTCTAGTAAAATGAATAAATAATCAAATCTTGACATGCTATAAAATCATATGTGGAATGATGTGCATGAAAACTGCTCTATTTGCATAATTATAAAATGTAAAAAGAAAAAATCTTATCTATTAATTTTCAGATAGGATTGTAGTTGCTTCTTTTTTTCGTTAAGCATATATAGTCCCTGAAAAGTGTTTCTGGTGATATAAAATCACTTGTACTTTATAAATTCAGATTTTGAAATCATCATATTTGAGAATCAAATAAAATCAAAAACAATATATCTATTTGATTCGCAACTCTACTTTGCTCTTACTTTAAAGAGAAGACTGACAACACAGTTTTAAAATAAATGAATGAAATCGATCAAAATTTTAAAATAATTTCCAACATTCAAAATTTGTTATTATTCCTGATCAAAATTGGTTTTGTATTCTTTTGTATTGTAAATTTGTTTCCCATTATTTTCTGTGTTGTCATTAACAATTAATATTTATTACAATTACTTAACTTGAGTCTTAGTTTTATTTTGGTTATTGGTTCGTTACTGCAAAATACAGCTGTGCTTGCTGATAGTCTAAAATACTGGTTTCATACCACTTTATGAAAGATAAAATAGTCATTGATGTGTTAAAAAAGGAAAAATCTCAACCAATAATTGCATTTTTATCTCTGTACTATAAAATTTTATCTCTGTATTGCAAAATTTGTAACTAAATTATTTATTTGACTGATATAAATTTAGAATTGAAGTATATCTTATTCTCACAGTGTAATATTAATTATTTGATTTTTTTTTTCTGAAAACAGATATTCTTAAGAAAGCAAAAAATCTATCATTTAGGTGTTTAAAGGAGATTTTTTTAGTTTGCTTTATCTTACCTCTGTAATTATTGCATAAATATATAAGGTTATTACAGAAATGAAATAAGAAAATGCATATTTCTGAAATATATTATGTGATTTTTGTAGAAATTTGTTAATTATAATTATAAATTTTCTACTGATAAGAATTATGATGTAGTTTGCAATATTTTGAAATTAATAGTTTCATTTCATTTACTATTGATGTTGTCTACATTTATTTACTTCTTTTCTTTTTCATTTAACTTTTTTATTGTTTGGCATTTATGTTGTTGTTGCTGTTGTTTGAATTGAAACAAAATTGTTTTATTTTTTCTGAGAGCAGAATAAAAAACTATTTGTATCTGTTTTCTTGTAATTCTTTTATTTTCAAATATTATTTCGCATTAGACTAATTAATGCATGATATTAGACCAGTAAAGTATTTGGATTAGAAGAAGGAATCAAATACCTAAACATTACATCAATCTATACTTATAAAAAGAACATGCCCTGATGTTGCATAATCAATGCCGAGCCTCAACCGTTGCAACTAGTACAATGAAATTTGGAAGACATGTTTCTTACACAATGCAGGTACCCATTAAGAAAGGAGTTTTGAAAATTCACCCGCTAGGAGGGTTAAATGGGAGGGGGTCAAAATTTTAATGTCACTTCACCATATATCAGCAACAGTTTTAAGTAGTACCATATAATTCAGTTTAAGCAACCTACTGAAAAATAGTTAAACAGGTATTTCAGCAGTTTTAGAAGTTCAACCACTAAGGGGAGTTAAATGTGGGGTCGAATGTTTTGGTAATTTTCGCCATATCTCAGTTGCAGGTTTAGGTAGGAGCTATACCAATCCCATAAGAATAGTTAAACACTTATCTCAGCGATTTTAATTATTCAATTACTAAGGAGGATAAATTGAGGGTAGGAAGTTTTAGGTCATTTAGGTAAAAATTTTGTTTTCTTTGTAAATTTTTGCAATGCTGTTATATACTTTAATTTTGGTAATCTTATGCAATGTTGGAGTAAATTCTGTTTGTCTTTATTTAATTTTGTTTTACAATTGTTTAAATTTTAAATATCCAACATATAAATTATATTTAGTGTTCTCTTTTCAAGTAATTTGTAAGCGTGTATGACTGTTCAAGTTGTTCTGAAGTATCCATTATTAATTTATCAGCTTTTTGTCTATCAATTATGACACTATTTAATCTGTTTGATACTTTAGTTTCGACTGTTCAAAATTTTTCTTTGTGTGATAGTAATATTCATATTATATTCACACAATATTATTTTTTTACCTAAAATTCCCTAAATTATATTAGAAGTTATCTATAATGACAACTTTCCCGCCCTTCCAACAATGGAAAAATGTCCATTGACAAATATTGATACGCTTTCAATAATGCAGAATCTTTAAAACGTGCAAATGTCCTTATCCTATAACAATGGAAAAATTTTTAGTGACAAATTTTCTCACGCTTTCAACAACAAAAAATCATAAAATATGACATTTTTCCCGCAACAATGAAAAATTTCACTTTAAGTCTACATTTTTCAATTGTTATTGTGACAAATGTATTTATAATTATATGAGAAGTTATCTATAATATATACTTTCCCGTGCTTCCAAATGGAAAAATTTCTATTGATAAATATTGATACGCTTTCAACAATGGACAATCTTTATAACGTGAAAATGTCCCTATCCTTTAACAATGGAAAGACTTATAGTGACAAATTTTCCCACGCTTTCCACAATGAAGAAATCATAAAATATGAAATTTGTCCCGCAACAATGAAAAATTCGAGTTTAAGTCTACTTTTTCAATTGTTATTATATCAAATTTATTTATTATTATATTAGAAGTTATGCAACTTTCCCGCGCTTCCAACAGCGAAAAAATTTCCATTGACAAATATTGATACGATTTCAACAATGGAAAATTTTAAACGTGAAAATGTCCCTATTCCTTAACAATGGAAAAATTTAAATTGACAAATTTTCCCGTGATTTCAACAAAAAAGAAATCTTAAAGTATCAAATTTAACCCGCATCACTGAAACATACGACTTCAAGACTCCTTTTTTCAATAATTCTTTTAATCAGCAATATGTAAAGCTGGAAAGTAGAGAATACAAAACAATGGAAAAATTTATAGTGACAACTTTTCTCACGCTTTCAACAATGAAGAAATCTTAAATATGAAATTTCTCCCGCAACAATGAAAAATACGACTTTAAGTCTTCCTTTTTCAATAGTTATTATGACAAATTTATTTATAATTATATTAGAATTTACATATAATGACAACACTAGCTGGCTTCGCCCGCCAGCGGGCCCCTAATTTACATCGGTGCCTCGAATTGTAGAAAATCTCGAATCTTGTAAAACCTCAAACCGGACGAACCGCCTAACCGGGTCCCCGCTGCCTTCGGCACCGTATACCGGTCGTGCTACGCACGCACCGGGTAATCCCTTAATTAGCACATTGACGTGTACAAACCTCTAACCGAACGAACCTCCGACCCTGGTCCCCGCTGCCTTCGGCACCGTATACCGGTCGTGCTGCGCACGCACCGGATAATCCCTTAAATTGCACATAGAATAGTATAAACCTCTAACTGAATGAACCTCCGGCTCGGATGCTGCCCTCTTATGATCCATCACTTCCCTTTTGATAAGAACGAAACTCTCAGATATAACCTTCGTAATATCATTTTCAATCCTTCAAACTCTCAAAAGTTAAAAGAGAATTATAATATTCTCAATAAAAATTTCTCTTTCATTACGAAAGAATTTTAAAAAAAAATTGACTGAACTGACCATTGACTTTCTGAACTAAAATACCATAAATTTAGGACATTATGAACTTATAGTACTTCAAAAATATTTTATATTTAACTTTCAATTTGCAAAAAATTGTTATTTTTTACCTTTTATATTTTATTATTGTTATGTAATTATATTCATTGTTTCAAATCTAATAAACAGGCGCCTCCTGCGGTGGGGGTTGGAACGGATGGGTGCTATCGGTGCCGGGTAGCGTTTATTTTTCCCCTCGTGGACTTATTGTTCCTATACCTCACGGGTGGCTGTCCACGAGTGGGTGATTTCGGTCCCCGCTGCCTGCGGCACCGTATAGCATTCGTTCCGACCCTGGTCCCCGCTGCCTTCGGCACCGTATGACGGTCGTGCTACGCATGCACCGGATAATCCCTTAAATTGCACATGGAATAGTATAAACCTCTAACTGAACGAACCTGCGGCTCGGGTCCCCGCTGCCTGCGGCACCGTATAGCAGTCGTGCTGCGCACGCGCTGCAGTATACGTTAGTTCCACCTTCCGCCACCAGGTGGCGCAATCTGTTTATATGATCATAACTGAAATCGTTAAGACTTTCGATGTCGAGTCGAATGAGCCATACCCCGTCGTTTTCATGCCCGTAGAACCGAAGATAGGAAAGCGCCCCCTAGTGGTGAAAAAACGAAATAAAATCGGTAAGCTCTATCGATGTCGAGTCGAATTGATTTAGACTACCTGAGTTCTAGTTCAAAGACAGGGACCTGTAGAAAAACTTAAAACTTAAAAAAAAAAAAATCGATAACGGGCGAAGCCCGCTTTTCCCTATCATAATATCTGGATAGGGGGTCCTTATTACTTTAATTATGATGTTTGGAATCAGTTTGGTGGACATCCGTAACATAGTTTCTTAGTTATAGAAACGGACCACAGTTAAAAGAGAAAAGCGGGGGGGGGGGGGGGAGTTGGCGATGACACTGCTTTTCCTCAAACAACTTATGTAGACTACCTGAGTTCTAGTTCAAAGACATTGAGCTGTAGAAAAACTTAAAACTAAAAAAAAAAAAAAAAAAATCGATAACGGGCGAAGCCCGCTTTTTCCTATCATAATATCTGGTTGCCACTCTAAAACAAAAACTGAAAATACTCGTAATGCAGTTTTTAGACGCGGCCTACTTCTTAAAATCGTAATATCTAGCCGGCACTGTAATGGAAATCTTTCTTTTGCTTTAATTATACAAATAACGATGATTAATTATACAATAAAATAATATATCGGCTCGTAATGAAGATATGACAATAATTTTTAGATATTCTGAAAGCAGAATCCATTTAGCGTCGCCCTGTCAAAGTTTGGAATTTCTGCGCCTCTTAGAATCAGAGATTGGGACCCCTCTGAAAAAAACCCAATTGAACGTCACGTGACCACCGTAAAAAAATTGCGCCTCTACTCTTGAAAATATTCCTCTTGTCTGAAAATATCCGGTCATGTGTCGTTTTTCTGCATTGGTTACAAATGATTAGAAATAGATTGCTTCATTAACCGGTTTTTAATTCATATCTTCCGATTTTACTGGTCGAATTGTACAATCTTTTTTTTTGTTGAAATCAGGATTTTTTTTTACGTGTGATGGCCGATTTGGGGGTCCAGAGATTAATTCTTTCATTGTTTTTCGAAAACGGACTTGAGCATTACATGAAAGCTGTCAGGTGAATTTGCTCTTTCTTCCTTCCAAACATCTGCGTTCCAGGCAGTCTGCGGTTACCATATGCCGCGCCGAAAGAATTAAAAAATTATTTTTTATTGATCGATTTTTAAAGGATTTTTTAAGTTCTAATGGTCGTACGGGAATGATTTTTCGAATTTCTGAAAGCAAATGCTCTCCTGAATCTGTCTGTCCCGTTTCCGAATTTCTGACCCCCCGACTTCCGTAGATCCGGGTCGGTTTAAAAACCCGCACTGCGGTTTGGGGCTTAATTTGCTCCTGGCAACCCTGCCTTTTTCGAGAATCGTCTCCACCGGCAACCCTCGGCGGAGGCGAACTTTTCGCTGTTTTGACTTCTCTTCCAACTTCCGTTTCGGTCGGTAATTAAAACACTTTCGCTCATTAATAACGCCCCGGGTCCGGGTCGGAGGCCCGACCCGATCGAAACTTGAGCGTCGCGCCTTTTTTGCGAATTTTTCGGTACGCGTCCGCCGTCGGTGCGTCGATTAGTCCAGGAGCCTTTGCGGGTACAAAGGCGGAGTGCACAGACACACACACACACACACACACACAGACGTTTACGGCGCTTAATATTAGGGACTAGCTGGCTTCGCCCGCCAGCGGGCCCCTAATTTACATCGGTGCCTCGAATTGTAGAAAATCTCGAATCTTGTAAAACCTCAAACCGGACGAACCGCCGACCCGGGTCCCCGCTGCCTTCGGCACCGTGTACCGGTCGTGCTACGCACGCACCGGGTAATCCCTTAATTAGCACATTGAATTGTACAAACCTCTAACCGAACGAACCTCCGACCCTGGTCCCCGCTGCCTTCGGCACTGTATACCGGTCGTGCTGCGCACGCACCGGATAATCCCTTAAATTGCACATAGAATAGTATAAACCTCTAACTGAACGAACCTCCGGCTCGGGTCCCCGCTGCCTGCGGCACCGTATAGCAGTCGTTCCGACCCTGGTCCCCGCTGCCTTCGGCACCGTATGACGGTCGTGCTACGCATGCACCGGATAATCCCTTAAATTGCACATGGAATAGTATAAACCTCTAACTGAACGAAAACCTGCGGCTCGGGTCCCCGCTGCCTGCGGCACCGTATAGCAGTCGTGCTGCGCACGCGCTGCAGTATACGTTAGTTCCACCTTCCGCCACCAGGTGGCGCAATCTGTTTATATGATCATAACTGAAATCGTTAAGACTTTCGATGTCGAGTCGAATGAGCCATACCCCGTCGTTTTCATGCCCGTAGAACCGAAGATAGGAAAGCGCCCCCTAGTGGTGAAAAAACGAAATAAAATCGGTAAGCTCTATCGATGTCGAGTCGAATTTATTTAGACTACCTGAGTTCTAGTTCAAAGACAGGGACCTGTAGAAAAACTTAAAACTTAAAAAAAAAAAAATCGATAACGGGCGAAGCCCGCTTTTCCTTATCATAATATCTGGATAGGGGGTCCTTATTACTTTAATTATGATGTTTGGAATCAGTTTGGTGGACATCCGTAACATAGTTTCTTAGTTATAGAAACGGACCACAGTTAAAAGAAAAAAGCGGGGGGGAGGGGGGGGTTTGGCGATGACACTGCTTTTCCTCAAACAATTTATGTAGACTACCTGTGTTCTAGTTCAAAGACAGTGAGCTGTAGAAAAACTTAAAACTAAAAAAAAAAAAAAATCGATAACGGGCGAAGCCCGCTTTTTCCTATCATAATATCTGGTTGCCACTCTAAAACAAAAACTTAAGATACTCGTTATGGCAGTTTTTAGACGCGGCCTACTTCTTAAAATCGTAATATCTAGCCGGCACTGTAATAGAAATCTTTCTTTTGCTTTAATTATACAAATAACGATGATTAATTATACAATAAAATAATATATCGGCTCCTAATGAAGATATGAGAATAATTTTTAGATATTCTGAAAGCAGAATCCATTTTGAGTCGCCCCGTCAAAGTTTGAAATTAATGCGCCCCTTAGATTCGGAAATGCCCCCCCCCCCTCTGAAAAAACGCAGTTGACTATTTTATCTCTTTCAGAAATGACTTATCCACAGACGATTTGTCTCCGTTGAATGTTGAAATAAAAAAGAAGCTGTCTCTTCGGAATAGAAATAAATTCATTTGCCGTGTCATTAATGAGTTTTAATTGATATCTTCAAAAATTACTGGTCGATTTTTACGAATTTTTTTTTGTTGAATTCGCGATTTTTTTATACACGTGTTAGCAAATTTTCGCGAATGTAGAGTCATTATTTCCACTTGTTTCAAAAAGGACTGGGGCGATTCGATCTCGGATCTGTCGGCCTGCATTCTTTACGGCAACCTCTTTTTACGTCTGGGGTCGATGTTGGATGTCTGGTCAGTTTTTGGCCGAAATAAAGAAAAGTTACGGTCCGAATTTCAAAAAATTTGACGTTTTGCAACGACAAAAATCGGCCGCGTGTGTACCCCGATTTTTGGATCGATACCTCCGGTACATTTTTTTTTATTCGATGATGCGTTAAAAAGCGACGATTTGGATGTCTGCGATTATCAAAACGGAAGGCGAACTTTTCGCTGTTTTGACTTCTCTTCCAACTTCGGTTTCGGTCGGTAATTAAAACACTTTCGCTCATTAATAACTCCCCGGGTCCGGGTCGGAATCCCGACCCGATCAAAACTTGAGCGTCGCGCCTTTTTTGCGAATTTTTCGGTACGCGTCCGCCGTCGGTGCGTCGATTAGTCCAGGAGCCTTTGCGGGTACAAAGGCGGAGTGCACAGACACACACACACACACACACACACACACACAGACGTTTACGGCGCTTAATATTAGGGATTCTCGGGCTTCCAACAATGGAAAAAATTCCATTGACAAATGTTGAGACGTTTCAACAATGGACAATCGTTGAAACGTGAAAATATCCCACTCCTTTAACAATGCAAACATTTATAGTGACAAATTTTCTCACGCTTTCAACAATGTAGAAATCTTAAAATATGAAATTTTTCCCGCAACAATGAAAAATTTGACTTTAAGTCTACATTTTTCAATTGTTATTATGAGAAATTTATTTATAATTATATGAGAAGTTATCTATAATAACAACTCTCCCGCGCTTCCAACAGCTTAAAAATTTCTATTGATAAATATTGATACGCTTTCAACAATGGACAATCTTTAAAACGTGAAAATGTCCCTATCTTTTAACAATGGAAAATTTTATAGTGATAAATTTTCCCACGCTTTCAACAATGAAGAAATATTAAAATAAGAAATTTTTTTCGCAACAATGAAGAATTCGTCTTTAAGTCTTCCTTTTTCAATCGTTATTATGAAAAATTTATCTATAATGACAACTTTTCCACGCTTCAAACAATGGAAAAAATTCCATTGACAAATATTGATACACTTTCAACAACGGAAAATCTACGTGAAAATGTTCCTATCCTATAACAATGGAAAAATTTGTAGTGACAAATTTTCCCTTGATTTCAACAATGAAGAAATCTTAAAGTATCAAATTTTACCCGCATCAATGAAACACACGATTTCAAGACTCCTTTTTTCAATAATTGTTTTAATCAACAATATGTAATGCTAGAAAATAGAGAAGAATTATTCAATGTTAAATATTTCCCATGTATTCAACAATGAAGAAATCTTAATATATGAAAATTTTCCCCCAACAATGAAAAATTTAACTTTAAGTCTTTCTTTTTCAATTGTTATTATGACAAATTAATTTATAATTATATTAGAAGTTATCTATAATGACAACTTTCCCACGCTTTCAACAATGGAAAAATGTCCATTGACTGATATATATACGCTTTCAACAATGGACAATCTTCAAAACGTGAAAATGTCACTATCATTTAACAATGGAAAGACTTATAGGGACAAATTTTCCCAAATTTTCAACAATGAAGAAATATTAAAATATGACACTTTTCCCACAACAATGTAAAATTTGACTTTAAGTCTACATTTTTCAGTTGTTATTATGACAAATTTATTTATAATTATATGAGAAGTTATCTATAATACAAACATTCCCGCGCTTCCAACAATGGAAAAATTTCTATTATTAAATATTGATACGCTTTCAACAATGTTCAATCTTTAAAACGTGAAAATGTCCCTATCCTTTAACAAAGGAAAAAATTATATTGACAAATTTTCACACGCTTTCAACAATGAATAAATCTTAAAATATTAAGTTTGTCCCGCAACAATGAAAAATTCGACTTTAAGTAAATTTTTCCAATTGTTGTTATGACCATTTAATTTATAATTATATTAGAAGTTATCTATAATGACAACTTTCCCGCGCTTCGAACAATGCAAAAATTTCCATTGACAAATATTGATACGATTTCAACAATGCACAAATTTAAAACGTGAAAATGTCCCTATCTTTTAACAATGGAAAAATTTATAGTGCCAAATTTTTTAGTGATTTCAACAATGAAGAAATCTTAAAGTAGCATTGATATTGATACGCTTTCAACAATGGACAATCTTTAAAACGTGAAAATGTCCCTATCCTTTAACAATGAAAAATTTTATACTGACAAATTTCCCCACGCTTTCAACAATGAAGAAATATTAAAATATGAAATATTTTTCGCAACAATGAAGAATTCGTTTTTAAGTCTTCCTTTTTCAATCGTTATTATGATAAATTTATCTATAATGACAACTTTTCCACGCTTCCAACAATGGAACAAATTCCATTGACAAATATTGATACGCTTTCAAAAATGGACAATCTTTAAAACGTGAAAATGTTCCTATCCTTTAACAATGGAAAAATTTATAGTGACAAATTTTCCCGTGATTTCAACAATGAAGAAATCTTAAAGTATCAAATTGAACCAGCATCAATGAAACACACGATTTCAAGACTCCTTTTTTCAATAATTCTTTTAATCAACAATATGTAATGCTAGAAAATAGAGAAGCAGTATTCAATGTTAAATATTTCGCATGCTTTCGACAATGAAAAATTTATAGTGACAAATTTTCCCACGCTTTCAACAATGAAGAAATCTTAAAATATGAAAAATTTCCCCCAACAATGAAAATTTTGACTTTAAGTCTTACTTTTTCAATTGTTATTATGACAAATTAATTTATAATTATATTAGAAGTTTTCTATAATGACAACTTTCCCACGCTACCAACAATGGAAAAATGTCCATTGACAAATATATATACGCTTTCAACAATGCACAATCTTTAAAACGTGAAAATGTCACTATCATTTAACAATGGAAAGACTTATAGTGACAAATTTTACCACGTTTTCAACAATGAAGAAATCTTAAAATATGAAAATTTTCCCACAACAATGTAAAATTTGACTTTAAGTCTACATTTTTCAGTTGTTATTATGACAAATTTATTTATAATTATATGGGAAGTTATCTATAATACAAACTTTCCCGCGCTTCCAACAATGGAAAAATTTCTATTATTAAATATTGATACGCTTTCAACAATGTTCAATCTTTAAAACGTGAAAATGTCCCTATCCTTTAACAAAGGAAAAATTATAGTGGCAAATTTTCCCACGCTTTCAACAATGAATAAATCTTAAAATATTAAGTTTGTCCCGCAACAATGAAAAATTTGACTTTAAGTCTAATTTTTCCAATTGTTATTATGACCATTTAATTTATAATTATATTAGAAGTTATCTATGATGACAACTTTCCCGTGCTTCCAACAATGCAAAAATTTTCATTGACAAATATTGATACGATTTCAACAATGCACAAATTTAAAACGTGAAAATGTCCCTATCCTTTAACAATGGAAAAATTCATAGTGAAAAATTTTTGCGTGATTTCAACAATAAAGAAATTTTAAAGTATCAAATTTAACCTGCATCAATGAAACATACGACTTCGACTCTTTTTTTCAATAATTCTTTTAATGAACAATATGTAATGCTAGAAAATAGAGAAGAAGAAAACAATGCTTAATATTACCTGTGCTTTAAACAATGGAAAAATTTATAGTTACAAATTTTCCCACGCTTTCAGCAATGAGGAAATCTTAAAATATGAATTTGTCCCTCAACAATTAAAAATTCGTCTTTAAGTCTAAATTATCCAATTGTTATTATGACAAATTTATTTATAATTATATGAGAAGTTATGTATAATGACAAATTTCTCGCGCTTCCAACAACAGAAAAATTTCTATTGATAAATATTGATACGCTTTCAAAAATGTACAATCTTTAAAACGTGAAAATGTCCCTATTCTTTACCAATGGAAAAATTTATAGTGACAAATTTTTCCCACACTTTCAACAATGAAGAAATCTTAAAACTTCTTAAATCTTAAATCTTAAAATTTTTCATATGAAAATTTTTTCCGCAACAAGGAAGAATTTGATCTTAGCTTTTTATTTTTCATTTGTTATTATGACAAATTTATTTATAATTATATCAGAAGTTATCTATAATGACAACTTTCCCGTACTGCCAACGATGGAAAAATATCTTTTGATAAATATTGATACGCTTTCAACAATGAGCAATCTTTATAATGTGAAAATGTCCATAACTTTTAACAATGAAATAATTTATAGTGAAAAATTTTCCCACGCTTCCAACAATGAAGAAAGGTTAAAATATGAAATTTCTCCCGCAACAATGAAAAATACGACTTTAAATCTTCCTTTTTCAATAGTTATTATGACAAATTTATTTATAATTATATTAGAAGTTACATATAATGACAACATTCTCGCGCTTCCAACAATGGAAAAAATTCCATTGACAAATGTTGAGATGTTTCAACAATGAACAATCGTTTAAACGTGAAAATATCCCACTCCCTTAACAATGCAATTATTTATAGTGACAAATTTTCCCACGCTTTCAACAGTGGAGAAATCTTTAAATATGAAATTTTCCCCGCAACAATGAAATATTTGACTTTAAGTCCACATTTTTCAATTGTTATTATGAGAAATTTATTTATAATTATATGAGAAGTTATCTATAATAAAAACTTTCCCGCGCTTCCAACAGCTTAAAAATTTCTACTGATAAATAATGATACGCTTTCAACAATGTACAATCTTTAAAACGTGAAAATGTCCCTATCATTTAACAATGGAAAATTTTATAGTGACAAATTTCCCCACGTTTCAACAATGAAGAAATATTAAAATATGAAATGTTTTTTGCAACAATGAAGAATTCATCTTTAAGTCTTCCTTTTTCAATCATTATTATGACAAATTTATCTATAATGACAACTTTTCCACTCTTCCAACAATGGAAAAAATTCCATTGACAAATATTGATACGCTTCCAAAAATGGACAATTTTTAAAACGTGAAAATGTTCCCATCCTTTAACAATGAAAAAATTTATAGTGACAAATTTTCCCGTGATTTCAACAATAAAGAAATCTTATAGTATCAAATTTAACCCGCATCAATGAAACACACGATTTCAAGACTCCTTTTTGCAATAATTCTTTTAATCAACAATATGTAATGCTAGAAAATAGAGAAGAAGTAAACAATGCTTAATATTTCCCACGCTTTAAACAATGGAAATACTTATAGTGACAAATTTTCCCACGATTCCAACAATGAAGAAATCTTAAAATATGAAATTTGTCACGCAACAATGAAAAATTCGACATTAAGTCTTACATTTTCAATTGTTATTATGACAAATTAATTTATAATTATATTAGAAGTTATCTATAATGACAACTTTCCCGCCCTTCCATCAATGGAAAAATTTCCATTGACAAATATTGATACGCTTTCAACAATTGACAATTTTTAAAACGTGAAAATGTCCCTATCCTTTAACAATGGAAAAATTTATAGTGACAAACTTTCCCGTGATTTCACCAGTAAAGAAATCTTAAAGTATCAAATTTACCCCGCATTAATGAAACATAGACTTCAAGACTCCTTTTTTCAATAATTATTTTAATAAACAATATGTAATGCTAGAAAATAGAGAAGCAGTATTCAATGCTAAATATTTCGTATGCTTTCAACAATGGAAAAATTTATAGTGACAAATTTTCCCACGCTTTCAACAATGAAGAAATCTTAACATATGAAAATTTTCCCCCAACAATGAAAAATTCGACATTAAGTCTTACTTTTTCAATTGTTATTATGACAAATTAATTTATAATTATATTAGAAGTTATCTATAATGACAACTTTCCCGCCCTTCCATCAATGGAAAAATTTCCATTGACAAATATTGATACGCTTTCAACAATTGACAATCTTTAAAACGTGAAAATGTCCCTATCCTTTAACAATGGAAAAATTTATAGTGACAAATTTTCCCGTGATTTCACCAGTAAAGAAATCTTAAAGTATCAAATTTAACCCGCATTAATGAAACATAGACTTCAAGACTCCTTTTTTCAATAATTATTTTAATAAACAATATGTAATGCTAGAAAATAGAGAAGCAGTATTCAATGCTAAATATTTCACATGCTTTCAACAATGGAAAAAATTATAGTGACAAATTTTCCCACGATTTCAACAATGAAGAAATCTTAAAATATGAAAATTTTCCCCCAACAATGTAAAATTTGACTTTAAGTCTACATTTTTCAGTTGTTATTATGACAAATTTATTTATAATTATATGAGAAGTTATCTATAATACAAACTTTCCCGCGCTTCCAACAATGGAAAAATTTCTATTATTAAATATTGATACGCTTTCAACAATGTTCAATCTTTAAAACGTGAAAATGTCCCTATGCTTTAACAAAGGAAAAAATTATAGTGACAAATTTACCCGCGCTTTCAACAATGAATAAATCTTAAAATATTAAGTTTGTCCCGCAACAATGAAAAATTTGACTTTAAGTCTAATTTTTCCAATTGTTATTATGACCATTTAATTTATAATTATATTAGAAGTTGTCTATAATGACAACTTTCCCGCGCTTCCAACAATGCAAAAATTTTCATTGACAAATATTGATACGATTTCAACAATGCACAAATTTAAAACGTGAAAATGCCCCTATCCCTTAACAATGGAAAAATTCATAGTGACAAATTTTTGCGTGATTTCAACAATAAAGAAATTTTAAAGTATCAAATTTAACCTGCATCAATGAAACATACGACTTCGACTCTTTTTTTCAATAATTCTTTTAATGAACAATATGTAATGCTAGAAAATAGAGAAGAAGAAAACAATGCTTAATATTACCCGTGCTTTAAACAATGGAAAAATTTATAGTTACAAATTTTCCCACGCTTTCAACAATGAGGAAATCTTAAAATATGAATTTGTCCCTCAACAATTAAAAATTCGTCTTTAAGTCTAAATTATCCAATTGTTATTATGACAAATTTATTTATAATTATATGAGAAGTTATGTATAATGACAAATTTCTCGCGCTTCCAACAACAGAAAAATTTCTATTGATAAATATTGATACGCTTTCAACAATGGACAATCTTTAAAACGTGAAAATGTCCCTATTCTTTAACAATGGAAAAATTTATAGTGACAAATTTTACCACGTTTTCAACAATGAAGAAATCTTAAAATATTAAGTTTGTCCCGACACAATGAAAAATTTGACTTTAAGTCTAATTTTTCCAATTGTTATTATTATCATTTAATTTATAATTATATTAGAAGTTATCTATAATGACAACTTTCCCGCCCTTCCAACAATGCAAAAATTTTCATTGACAAATATTGATACGATTTCAACAATGCACATATTTAAAACGTGAAAATGTCCCTATCCTTTAACAATGGAAAAATTCATAGTGACAAATTTTTGAGTGATTTCAACAATAAAGAAATTTTAAAGTATCAAATTTAACCCGCATCAATAAAACACACGATTTTAAGACTCCTTTTTGCAATAATTCTTTTAATCAACAATGTGTAATGCTAGAAAATAGAGAAGAAGTAAACAATGCTTAATATTTCCCACGCTTTAAACAATGGAAGTATTTATAGTGACAAATTTTCCCACGATTTCAACAATGAAGAAATGTTAAAATATGAAATTTGTCCCACAACCATGAAAAATTCGGCATTAAGTCTACTTTTTTCAATTGTTATTAAGACATATTTATTTATAATAATATTAGAAGTTATCTATAATGAAAAGTTTCCCGCGCTTCCAACAATGGAAAAATTTCCATTGACAAATATTGATACGCTTTCAACAATGGACAATCTTGAAAACGTGAAAATGTTCCTATCCTTTAACAATGGAAAAATTTATAGTGAAAAATTTTCCCGTGATTTCAACAATGAAGAAATCTTAAAGTACCAAATTTAACCAGCATCAATGGAACACACGATTTCATAACTCCTTTTTTCAATAATTCTTTTAATCAACAATATGTAATGCTAGAAAATAGAGAAGCAGTATTCATTGTTAAATATTTCGCATGCTTTCAACAATGGAAAAATTTATAGTGACAAATTTTCCCACGCTTTCAACAATGAAGAAATCTTAAAATATGAAAATTTTCCCCCAACAATGAAAATTTTGACTTTAAGTCTTACTTTTTCAATTGTTATTATGACAAATTAATTTACAATTATATTAGAAGTTATCTATAATACAAACTTTCCCGCGCTTCCAACAATGGAAAAATTTCTATTAAATATTGATACGCTTTCAACAATGTTCAATCTTTAAAACGTGAAAATGTCCCTATCCTTTAACAAAGGAAAAATTTATAATTACAAATTTTCCCACACTTTCAACAATGAAGAAATCTTAAAACTTCTTAAATCTTAAAATTTTTCATATGAATATTTTTCCGCAACAAGGAAAAATTTGATCTTAGCATTTTATTTTTCATTTGTTATTATGACAAATTTATTTATAATTATATCAGAAGTTATCTATAATGACAACTTTCCCGTACTTCCAACGATGGAAAAATTTCTTTTGATAAATATTGATACGCTTTCAACAATGAGCAATCTTTATAATGTGAAAATGTCCATAACTTTTAACAATGAAATAATTTATAGTGAAAAATTTTCCAACGCTCTCAACAATGAAGAAAGGTTAAGATATGAAATTTCTCCCGCAACAATGAAAAATACGACTTTAAGTCTTCCTTTTTCAATAGTTATTATGACAAATTTATTTATAATTATATTAGAAGTTACATATAATGACAACATTCTCGCGCTTCCGACAATGGAAAAAATTCCATTGACAAATGTTGAGATGTTTCAACAATGGACAATCGTTTAAACGTGAAAATATCCCACTCCTTTAACAATGCAATTATTTATAGTGACAAATTTTCCCACTCTTTCAACAATAGAGAAATCAAAAATATGATATTTTCCCCGCAACAATGAAATATTTGACTTTAAGTCCACATTTTTCAATTGTTATTATGAGAAATTTATTTATAATTATATGAGAAGTTATCTATAATAACAACTTTCCCGCGCTTCCAACAGCTTAAAAATTTCTATTGATAAATAATGATACGCTTTCAACAGTGTACAATCTTTAAAATGTGAAAATGTCCCTATCATTTAACAATGGAAAATTTTATAGTGACAAATTTCCCCACGTTTTCAACAATGAAGAAATAATATGAAATGTTTTTCGCAACAATGAAGAATTCATCTTTAAGTGTACCTTTTTCAATCGTTATTATGACAAATTTATCTATAATGACAACTTTTCCACTCTTCCAACAATGGAAAAAATTCCATTGACAAATATTGATACGCTTTCAAAAATGGACAATTTTTAAAACGTGAAAATGTTCCCATCCTTTAACAATGGAAAAATTTATAGTGACAAATTTTCCCGTGATTTCAACAATAAAGAAATCTTAAAGCATCAAATTTAACCCGCATCAATGAAACACACGATTTCAAGACTCCTTTTTGCAATAATTCTTTTAATCAACAATATGTAATGGTAGAAAATAGAGAAGAAGTAAACAATGCTTAATATTTCCCACGCTATGGCGTTAATGCATGTTTTCGGATGTACCATTATGGTAATGTAGTTAACATGGTCGTGTCAGGTGTGCCATTTCAGAACTCTCTTGAAGGCGGGAAAAGTTTTCAGACACAGTGTTATTTAATGCTAACAGCTTCTGATGGCGTTAATGCATGTTTTCTGATGTACCATTATGGTACTGTACTTAGCATGGCCGTGGCAGTGATGCCATTTCAGAACTTTCTTGAGCGGGCAAAGTTTTCAAAAAAATATTCAAATTCATTCAGCATTACCTGGCAGAAGGACCGCCTCCGGAGGGGGCATCTTTCGGACCCCTCCGCTGCGGCGGCTGCTGCCACACATCTCTGTCTGTGTTCTTGGGCCATTTTGGCCATTTGCTGGTTCCTTGCGTTCCTCATACTTATTCTTTTCCCAAGGTAACCGACGGTTGCATACAGTAGAAGCAATGCAAACACCATGACGAAACAGGTTCGCAAGTAAACGTCAATACTTTTGACATATGAGATTTTGGGTAAGGCGGAGTTGGTACTGGACATTAGGGTGGTCATTATGAGAACTGTGGTGACCCACAGGGTTACTCGTGCTGGTGTGGCATTGCGATGCAGCCAGAAAGACACCCAGGAAATGATGACAATAAGTCCAGCAGGGATGTATATTTGAATCAAATAGTAGCCTATGCTCCGCACAAACTGAATCTCGCAAATTAACCTCGAATAGCCTGCTGTCCGCCATCTTGTTTTTTAAATCAAAACATATTTGTTTTGTTTCTCATTTCCAAAATAATTTTCATCCATATTTAATTATACAAGTAAACAAGGTATTTAATTTTATTGACTGATTTATTTATATTTAATAATAAAAGTTTAAATGTTTTGATTTAACTTGATTATGTCAGAAACAATTCAAATGTTTTGATTTATTGCCCATGGTTAGACATCTCATTTTTTAAATCAAAACATTTCAACTTTTATTATTAAATATAAATAAATTAGTATTCTGTTTTAAATTTAACTTGATTATGTCAGAAACAAAACAAATGTTTTGATTTATCGACCCCGGTCAGCCATCTCATTTTTTAAATCAAAACATACTTTTATTATTAAATATAAATAAATTAGTCAATAAAATTAAATAACGTGTTTATAATAAGTAAATATGGATGAAACTTATTTTGAAAATGAGAAACAAAACAAATATGTTTTGATTTAAAAAACAAGATGGCGGACAGCAGGCTAATACCGAAGCTTAGCCCAAAAATATTTCACATTAGATTATTTTTCTATAAACCGCTAATTTAATCTGAAAAATTTTCCATAGAAAATTTCGCCTATTAAGCAATTAAAATTTGATTATTATGCATGCAAGGCATGTGCAATTTTTTATGGAAAAATTTCCAGATTATTAAATATGAATTTATTCAATTTTCGATGCTGGATTTTCTTTGATTTCGTGTTTGCCTCAGGATTGTTGGTTCACGGAAAGTATTCCATCTTGTGCTGCGTTTGTGGCACCTATTAAGTAATTAAAATTTGATTATTATGAATGCAAGGCGTGGGAAATTTTTCTATGGAAAAATTTCCAAAGTATGAAATATGAATTTGATAAATATCTTCATTTCATAATACTTCATATTTAAAAATATCATTCAAGTCTCCCTCCGACGAAACATTTGCTTCTTTCATTTGTCTCCCTCCCCCTCCCCCTCTATCATAAAATATTAAAAGTTTCTATTACTCCATAAGTTTTTAGTGTCCGCTTTAATCGTCATTTTCTAGTAAAATGAATAAATAATCAAATCTTGACATGCTATAAAATCATATGTGGAATGATGTGCATGAAAACTGCTCTATTTGCATAATTATAAAATGTAAAAAGAAAAAATCTTATCTATTAATTTTCAGATAGGATTGTAGTTGCTTCTTTTTTTCGTTAAGCATATATAGTCCCTGAAAAGTGTTTCTGGTGATATAAAATCACTTGTACTTTATAAATTCAGATTTTGAAATCATCATATTTGAGAATCAAATAAAATCAAAAACAATATATCTATTTGATTCGCAACTCTACTTTGCTCTTACTTTAAAGAGAAGACTGACAACACAGTTTTAAAATAAATGAATGAAATCGATCAAAATTTTAAAATAATTTCCAACATTCAAAATTTGTTATTATTCCTGATCAAAATTGGTTTTGTATTCTTTTGTATTGTAAATTTGTTTCCCATTATTTTCTGTGTTGTCATTAACAATTAATATTTATTACAATTACTTAACTTGAGTCTTAGTTTTATTTTGGTTATTGGTTCGTTACTGCAAAATACAGCTGTGCTTGCTGATAGTCTAAAATACTGGTTTCATACCACTTTATGAAAGATAAAATAGTCATTGATGTGTTAAAAAAGGAAAAATCTCAACCAATAATTGCATTTTTATCTCTGTACTATAAAATTTTATCTCTGTATTGCAAAATTTGTAACTAAATTATTTATTTGACTGATATAAATTTAGAATTGAAGTATATCTTATTCTCACAGTGTAATATTAATTATTTGATTTTTTTTTTCTGAAAACAGATATTCTTAAGAAAGCAAAAAATCTATCATTTAGGTGTTTAAAGGAGATTTTTTTAGTTTGCTTTATCTTACCTCTGTAATTATTGCATAAATATATAAGGTTATTACAGAAATGAAATAAGAAAATGCATATTTCTGAAATATATTATGTGATTTTTGTAGAAATTTGTTAATTATAATTATAAATTTTCTACTGATAAGAATTATGATGTAGTTTGCAATATTTTGAAATTAATAGTTTCATTTCATTTACTATTGATGTTGTCTACATTTATTTACTTCTTTTCTTTTTCATTTAACTTTTTTATTGTTTGGCATTTATGTTGTTGTTGCTGTTGTTTGAATTGAAACAAAATTGTTTTATTTTTTCTGAGAGCAGAATAAAAAACTATTTGTATCTGTTTTCTTGTAATTCTTTTATTTTCAAATATTATTTCGCATTAGACTAATTAATGCATGATATTAGACCAGTAAAGTATTTGGATTAGAAGAAGGAATCAAATACCTAAACATTACATCAATCTATACTTATAAAAAGAACATGCCCTGATGTTGCATAATCAATGCCGAGCCTCAACCGTTGCAACTAGTACAATGAAATTTGGAAGACATGTTTCTTACACAATGCAGGTACCCATTAAGAAAGGAGTTTTGAAAATTCACCCGCTAGGAGGGTTAAATGGGAGGGGGTCAAAATTTTAATGTCACTTCACCATATATCAGCAACAGTTTTAAGTAGTACCATATAATTCAGTTTAAGCAACCTACTGAAAAATAGTTAAACAGGTATTTCAGCAGTTTTAGAAGTTCAACCACTAAGGGGAGTTAAATGTGGGGTCGAATGTTTTGGTAATTTTCGCCATATCTCAGTTGCAGGTTTAGGTAGGAGCTATACCAATCCCATAAGAATAGTTAAACACTTATCTCAGCGATTTTAATTATTCAATTACTAAGGAGGATAAATTGAGGGTCGGAAGTTTTAGGTCATTTAGGTAAAAA
The DNA here is from genome assembly GCA_963931845.1 of Maratus michaelseni. NCBI lineage: Eukaryota > Metazoa > Arthropoda > Arachnida > Araneae > Salticidae > Maratus > Maratus michaelseni. The sequence goes on along the minus strand of OZ007596.1, from coordinate 320,653,950 downwards.
TTTTGTTTTCTTTGTAAATTTTTGCAATGCTGTTATATACTTTAATTTTGGTAATCTTATGCAATGTTGGAGTAAATTCTGTTTGTCTTTATTTAATTTTGTTTTACAATTGTTTAAATTTTAAATATCCAACATATAAATTATATTTAGTGTTCTCTTTTCAAGTAATTTGTAAGCGTGTATGACTGTTCAAGTTGTTCTGAAGTATCCATTATTAATTTATCAGCTTTTTGTCTATCAATTATGACACTATTTAATCTGTTTGATACTTTAGTTTCGACTGTTCAAAATTTTTCTTTGTGTGATAGTAATATTCATATTATATTCACACAATATTATTTTTTTACCTAAAATTCCCTAAATTATATTAGAAGTTATCTATAATGACAACTTTCCCGCCCTTCCAACAATGGAAAAATGTCCATTGACAAATATTGATACGCTTTCAATAATGCAGAATCTTTAAAACGTGCAAATGTCCCTATCCTATAACAATGGAAAAATTTTTAGTGACAAATTTTCTCACGCTTTCAACAACAAAAAATCATAAAATATGACATTTTTCCCGCAACAATGAAAAATTTCACTTTAAGTCTACATTTTTCAATTGTTATTGTGACAAATGTATTTATAATTATATGAGAAGTTATCTATAATATATACTTTCCCGTGCGTCCAAATGGAAAAATTGACGGAAATTGCAATTAAAGGGTAATCTTCTATTCGGAATCAACTACTCTTCAATCGTCAGATAATAATAAAGTACTTTAAAATTGCAGTAAACAACTTTAATTATCTCGTCGGAAAAACCCATTCATAAACTGTTTTCAACTCAGCTAAGTACATGGAATAAACGCCCACGTGAAAGAATGATTATCACGTGCTATCATGTGCTTTTTCCCAGTGACGTCATCCAAGGCTATCAAGAACTGAAAACTCTTTAGACTTTAGTCAGTTGTTGTGGGAATTTCTTTATAAAATGTAGTGTGTGAAAATGTCAGAGCGATGTAAATGCTCTGTGTAATTATGTAATCAAAAAACGTATATTAAACCTAAATTTAATCGAAAGGAAATACTCTATTAATTCTACAGTGATTATTCAACGAAACTAATTTTATTATTTTGCAGAAGTGATCTTATAGATAATCCGGAATACTCTAACGGATAATAATATACGTGAGGAAGTTGCAACACGTCACCAATCTATTTATTGGATATACTAAATGCTTTCATCGCCCAATCAGGTAAGCGAATGCATGCTTACTTAACTCTATTTATGAAGTATTGGTTTTATACAATTAAAGAAACTATTTTACACATTAAATAAACTGCGCCGCCGACAGATTATGAAAGACTGATAGTATGTATTAAATAAAAATTTTAAGCACATTAGCTATATGCTGGAAAAACTCGCTTTATAGAAAATAAAAACGAACGCAAAGAAAAGCGATTCGTATAAAATTAAATTAAATATCTTTAAAAATAATTAAAGATAGAAAATAAAAATGGCTACATTTAAAGAAAGCCAATTCATCGAGAAACTAAATTCGAGCAATTATTCCAACTGGAAATTTAAGCTCGAAATGTTTCTCATTAAAGAAGACTTATTCGAAGTAATAAGTGATCAACCACCAACTCCTTTAAATGAGGATTGGAACAAAAAAGATAGAAAAGCAAGAGCTTTAATTAATCTAAGCATAGATGATGCACAAATTGTGCATGTAAAAAATTTTACCACAGCCAGGCAAACCTGGGAAGGTCTCAAAAGTACGCATGAAAGAGCAAATTTGAGTAGCAAACTGTATTTATTACGAAAACTGTACAGTACTAAACTGCCCGAAAACGGCAATATGATTACTCATATAACAAATATTCTACAAATAGTAGATAAATTATCCGCCATAGGCGAGAATATAAATGACTCACACATATCTGCACTATTTCTATGCTCATTACCGCCCAGCTACAACACGCTTATCACAGCATTAGAGGCAAGGCCCGAAGCCGAATTATCCCCAGATTTTATCAGAAGTAAACTCATAGATGAGTATAATCGCAGACAAGAAATGTCTGAACAAAACAACAGCTCTGAAAAGGCATTTAAAACACAAAGAAAACACACTTATAACGACTACAAAAGAAATTCAAAATATTGCAGTCACTGTAAGATGACGAATCATAATAATAGCGAGTGCTATCACCTCAAGAGCAGATACACACAGCACAACAAAAACAAACACACATATCAAAATGTGAATAACTTTAATAATAAAAATAAATCTAAACCTTTCTCATCATCACTATGCTATGAAAACACAGAGAATTATAAAGAGAATACTGACTGTCACGATAACGCGAATGATCAGAAAATAAGCCCAAAAACTAATCAATCAGAAGATCGCGTACTAATAACAGAAAAATTAGGAAAACAGAACTGGATACTCGACAGTGGCAGTACCTCACACATTGCAAATGATAAAAGGTTATTTGATAAATTTAACAATTTTGAAAAATCATCAGTCACCATCGCAAACGGCAACAAACTCGAAGCATTTGGTTCAGGCGACGTTTTAATAAAAACGAAATCCCCAAATGGAGAAATAAAACTCACAAGACTACAGGAAGTCCTATACGTCCCAGAACTAGAATCCAATTTAATATCCGTAAGCAAAGCAACTAAAAATGGATGCAAATTAATCTTTGAAAATGACAAGTGCGACTTAACGTTCGACGGTGAAATTTATATAAGAGCGAAGAACAAAAATAATTTATACATAATCGAACAAACAAACCACTCAGAAAATGCAGAAAACTATGCAAACGTCACACTAAGCTGTAATAATAATAAAGAATGTTTAGAAGTATGGCATCGAAGACTAGGACACCGTGATTATGAAGCAATCAAAACAATTGTTAACAAACAGCTAGCTACCGGAATAAAAATTAAAAACTGCAGACACAATAATAGATTATGCGAAACCTGCATCAAATCTAAATTAAACGACGCGCCATATCCAAAATCGGCTACAAATAGAGCAAACAAAGTTCTCGATTTAATACACAGCGACGTCTGTGGACCTATAAGTACACCAACACTAGGAGAAAAACAATACTTTCTCACATTCATCGACGATTACTCGAGATATACAACTATATACTTACTATCTAAGAAAAGCGAAGTAATTGATAAATTAAAAGAATACATTGCAATGGTAAATAATCAATTCGGTAGAAAACCAAAAGAAATAAGATCCGATAATGGAGGAGAATATAATAGCAACGAAATAGACAATTATCTAAAGGAAAACGGGTTATTACACCAATTCACAATTCCACACAACCCGAGCCAGAACGGCGTGGCAGAAAGGAAGAATAAAAGCCTACTCGATATGACACGTAGCATGCTTTTAGAAGCAAATTTAAATAAACAATTTTGGGGAGAGGCAATACACACAGCGACATATTTACAAAACAGATTGCCAACAAGAGCGAACGACAAAACTCCATACGAACTATGGAAAGGTATCAAACCCGATCTCAAACATTTAAGAACCTTTGGATGTAAAGCATTTGTTTACATTAATAAAATACATCGAGGAAAACTAGATAATAGAGCGCAAGAAGGTATTTTTCTAGGTTACGACACACGTTCCAAAGGATATCGCATACACACAAAAGACAAACAAATAATAATTGCCAGGACTGTAAAATTCATAGAACATGAAATAAAACACTCAAACAACATTGAGGAAGATTCAAATCTCGAAGAAATCTCCACTGATGATAGAAATCAAGAAGAGAAGAATAAAAATTACATTGAAATTGACATTAATGATAATGAAAAACAACCATGCGAGTCCAAACAAACACAAATAGAACCAAGAAGGTCAAATAGATCTAACAGAGGAGTACCACCAGATAGATTTGTCTGTTTAGTTAAAGACACACAATCAAATGAACCAAAGAATTGGAACGATATCATGGAAATGAAAAATCCACACGATAGGGAAAATTGGCTCAAAGCCACCGAAAACGAAATCAAGTGCCTAGCTAAAAATAAAACTTGGACATTAGTCGATCCGCCACCAGGCAAGAAAGTGATAGGTTCAAAATGGACTTTTAAATTAAAACGCGACAACCTAAACCAAGTGCAAACCTATAAAGCACGACTCGTGGCACAGGGATACAGTCAGAAATTCGGAGTAGATTATGACGAGACCTTTGTTCCAGTTGTCTCTCATACCACAATCCGTGCATTTCTCATAGCAGCATTAAATCATAACCTTAAAGTTAATCATATCGACGTGAATACAGCGTTTTTACACGGAAACCTACAAGAAGAGGTATACATGAAACAGCCGGAAGGCTATATAGCTCCAAATCAACAAAACAAAGTATGTAAATTACAAAAAGCAATATACGGGCTTAAACAAGCCGCCAGAGCATGGCACACGAAAATCTCTGAAAGTCTTAAAGCATTAAATTTTATACAAAGTACATCTGACTCATGTCTTTTTATACGCGAAAATGGTGAAAACTCGACATACATTATAGTATATGTGGACGATTTGTTAATCGCCGGAAAAAACGAAGATATAATTGAATTAATAAACAATCTCAAAAGGGAATATGAATTGAAAGATTTGGGAGAAGTCAATAACTATCTCGGAATAAATATAAAAAGAGACGATAAAAATTTCTACTTAAACCAAAATTCAAAAATTGAAGAATTGGTAGATAAACTCAATCTTCAAAACGCAAAACCTTACAGCACACCTATGGAAGCAGGTTACAATCGACTCAACGATGATGAAAATCTATTACCTAACAATATCAAATTCAGACAAGCAACGGGAACATTACTCTACATCTCAACATTAACCAGGCCAGATATTTCAGCAGCGGTCAACATACTCAGCCGTAGAAATGAAACCCCTCGAGAAAAAGACTGGAATGCAGTCAAAAGAATCGTAACATACTTAAACAACACAAAACACCTCAACCTGACGCTAAGTTCGAAAAATAAGCCTATTCTCGAAGTTTACGCAGATGCAGATTGGGGAGGTGATCCAGAAACTAGACGATCCACCAGCGGAATTATATTTATGTTAGGAAAATGTCCCATACATTGGACAACGAAAAGACAGACATGCGTTGCTCTGTCATCAGCAGAAGCTGAATACATTTCTGTAAGTAACGCAGCACAGGAAATACTATGGATGATAAAACTCCTGGAAGATTTAAAATTACCACAACAGAAACCCATAACAATATACGAGGACAATCAGCCATGTATAAAAATGGTTGAAAGTGAAAAACATACTCGAAAAAGTAAACATATAGATATCAGATTCCACGCGATAAGACAACTCAAGGAAGATGGAATAATAGATTTAAAGTATTGTCCCACAGAATTTATGACCGCAGATTCACTCACCAAGCCCAACCCCAAACCTGAATTCATTAAACACCGAAACAATCTGAACTTACTTCCTTATCCTACATAGAAGATTAAGGGGGAGTGACGGAAATTGCAATTAAAGGGTAATCTTCTATTCGGAATCAACTACTCTTCAATCGTCAGATAATAATAAAGTACTTTAAAATTGCAGTAAACAACTTTAATTATCTCGTCGGAAAAACCCATTCATAAACTGTTTTCAACTCAGCTAAGTACATGGAATAAACGCCCACGTGAAAGAATGATTATCACGTGCTATCATGTGCTTTTTCCCAGTGACGTCATCCAAGGCTATCAAGAACTGAAAACTCTTTAGACTTTAGTCAGTTGTTGTGTGAATTTCTTTATAAAATGTAGTGTGTGAAAATGTCAGAGCGATGTAAATGCTCTGTGTAATTATGCAATCAAAAAACGTATATTAAACCTAAATTTAATCGAAAGGAAATACTCTATTAATTCTACAGTGATTATTCAACGAAACTAATTTTATTATTTTGCAGAAGTGATCTTATAGATAATCCGGAATACTCTAACGGATAATAATATACGTGAGGAAGTTGCAACACGTCACCAATCTATTTATTGGATATACTAAATGCTTTCATCGCCCAATCAGGTAAGCGAATGCATGCTTACTTAACTCTATTTATGAAGTATTGGTTTTATACAATTAAAGAAACTATTTTACACATTAAATAAACTGCGCCGCCGACAAAAATTTCTATTGATAAATATTGATACGCTTTCAACAATGGACAATCTTTATAACGTGAAAATGTCCCTATCCTTTAACAATGGAAAGACTTATAGTGACAAATTTTCCCACGCTTTCAACAATGAAGAAATCATAAAATATGAAATTTGTCCCGCAACAATGAAAAATTCGAGTTTAAGTCTACTTTTTCAATTGTTATTATATCAAATTTATTTATTATTATATTAGAAGTTATGCAACTTTCCCGCGCTTCCAACAGCGAAAAAATTTCCATTGACAAATATTGATACGATTTCAACAATGGACAATTTTAAACGTGAAAATGTCCCTATTCCTTAACAATGGAAAAATTTAAATTGACAAATTTTCCCGTGATTTCAACAAAAAAGAAATCTTAAAGTATCAAATTTAACCCGCATCACTGAAACATACGACTTCAAGACTCCTTTTTTCAATAATTCTTTTAATCAGCAATATGTAAAGCTGGAAAGTAGAGAATACAAAACAATGGAAAAATTTATAGTGACAACTTTTCTCACGCTTTCAACAATGAAGAAATCTTAAATATGAAATTTCTCCCGCAACAATGAAAATTCCGACTTTAAGTCTTCCTTTTTCAATAGTTATTATGACAAATTTATTTATAATTATATTAGAAGTTACATATAATGACAACATTCTCGCGCTTCCCACAATGGAAAAAATTCCATTGACAAATGTTGAGATGTTTCAACAATGGACAATCGTTTAAACGTCAAAATATCCCACTCCTTTAACAATGCAATTATTTATAGTAACAAATTTTCCCACTCTTTCAACAGTGGAGAAATCTTTAAATATGAAATTTTCCCCGCAACAATGAAATATTTGACTTTAAGTCCACATTTTTCAATTGTTATTATGAGAAATTTATTTATAATTATATGAGAAGTTATCTATAATAACAACTTTCCCGCGCTTCCAACAGCTTAAAAATTTCTACTGATAAATAATGATACGCTTTCAACAATGTACAATCTTTAAAACGTGAAAATGTCCCTATCATTCAACAATGGAAAATTTTATAGTGACAAATTTCCCCACGTTTCAACAATGAAGAAATATTAAAATATGAAATGTTTTTTGCAACAATGAAGAATTCATCTTTAAGTCTTCCTTTTTCAATCATTATTATGACAAATTTATCTATAATGACAACTTTTCCAATCTTCCAACAATGGGAAAAATTCCATTGACAAATATTGATACGCTTCCAAAAATGGACAATTTTTAAAACGTGAAAATGTTCCCATCCTTTAACAATGAAAAAATTTATAGTGACAAATTTTCCCGTGATTTCAACAATAAAGAAATCTTAAAGTATCAAATTTAACCCGCATCAATGAAACACACGATTTCAAGACTCCTTTTTGCAATAATTCTTTTAATCAACAATATGTAATGGTAGAAAATAGAGAAGAAGTAAACAATGCTTAATATTTCCCACGCTTTAAACAATGGAAATATTTATAGTGACAAATTTTCCCACGATTCCAACAATGAAGAAATCTTAAAATATGAAATTTGTCCTGCAACAATGAAAAATTCGACATTAAGTCTACTTTTTTCATTTGTTATTATGACAAATTTATTTATAATGATATTAGAAGTTATCTATCATGACAACTTTCCCGCCCTTCCATCAATGGAAAAATTTCCATTGACAAATATTGATACGCTTTCAACAATTGACAATCTTTAAAACGTGAAAATGTCCCTATCCTTTAACAATGGAAAAATTTATAGTGACAAATTTTCCCGTGATTTCACCAGTAAAGAAATCTTAAAGTATCAAATTTAACCCGCATTAATGAAACATAGACTTCAAGACTCCTTTTTTCAATAATTATTTTAATAAACAATATGTAATGCTGGAAAATAGAGAAGCAGTATTCAATGCTAAATATTTCGCATGCTTTCAACAATGGAAAAATTTATAGTGACAAATTTTCCCACGCTTTCAACAATGAAGAAATCTTAACATATGAAAATTTTCCCCCAACAATGAAAAATTTGACTTTAAGTCTTACTTTTTCAATTGTTATTATGACAAATTAATTTATAATTATATTAGAAGTTATCTATAATGACAACTTTCCCGCGCTTCCAACAATGGAAAAATGTCCATTGACAAATATATATACGCTTTCAACAATGGACAATTTTTAAAACGTGAAAATGTCACTATCATTTAACAATGGAAAGACTTATAGTGACAAATTTGACCACGATTTCAACAATGAAGAAATCTTAAAATATGAAAATTTTCCCCCAACAATGTAAAATTTGACTTTAAGTCTACATTTTTCAGTTGTTATTATGACAAATTTATTTATAATTATATGAGAAGTTATATATAATACAAACTTTCCCGCGCTTCCAACAATGGAAAAATTTCTATTATTAAATATTGATACGCTTTAAACAATGTTCAATCTTTAAAACGTGAAAATGTCCCTATCCTTTAACAAAGGAAAAAATTATAGTGACAAATTTTCCCGCGCTTTCAACAATGAATAAATCTTAAAATATTAAGTTTGTCCCGCAACAATGAAAAATTTGACTTTAAGTCTAATTTTTCCAATTGTTATTATGACCATTTAATTTATAATTATATTAGAAGTTATCTATAATGACAACTTTCCCGCGCTTCCAACAATGCAAAAATTTTCATTGACAAATATTGATACGATTTCAACAATGCACAAATTTAAAACGTGAAAATGTCCCTATCCCTTAACAATGGAAAAATTCATAGTGACAAATTTTTGCGTGATTTCAACAATAAAGAAATTTTAAAGTATCAAATTTAACCTGCATCAATGAAACATACGACTTCGACACTTTTTTTCAATAATTCTTTTAATGAACAATATGTAATGCTAGAAAATAGAGAAGAAGAAAAAAATGCTTAATATTACCCGTGCTTTAAACAATGGAAAAATTTATAGTTACCAATTTTCCCACGCTTTCAACAATGAGGAAATCTTAAAATATGAATTTGTCCCTCAACAATTAAAAATTCGTCTTTAAGTCTAAATTATCCAATTGTTATTATGACAAATTTATTTATAATTATATGAGAAGTTATGTATAATGACAAATTTCTCGCGCTTCCAACAACAGAAAAATTTCTATTGATAAATATTGATACGCTTTCAACAATGGACAATCTTTAAAACGTGAAAATGTCCCTATTCTTTAACAATGGAAAAATTTATAGTGACAAATTTTCCCACACTTTCAACAATGAAGAAATCTTAAAACTTCTTAAATCTTAAATCTTAAAATTTTTCATATGAAAATTTTTTCCGCAACAAGGAAAAATTTGATCTTAGCTTTTTATTTTTCATTTGTTATTATGACAAATTTATTTATAATTATATCAGAAGTTATCTATAATGACAACTTTCCCGTACTTCCAACGATGGAAAAATTTCTTTGATAAATATTGATACGCTTTCAACAATGAGCAATCTTTATAATGTGAAAATGTCCATAACTTTTAACAATGAAATAATTTATAGTGAAACATTTTCCCACGCTTTCAACAATGAAGAAAGGTTAAAATATGAAATTTCTCCCACAACAATGAAAAATAGGACTATAAGTCTTCCTTTTTCGATAGTTATTATGACAAATTTATTTATAATTATATTAGAAGTTACATATAATGACAACATTCTCGCGCTTCCAACAATGGAAAAAATTCCATTGACAAATGTTGAGATGTTTCAACAATGGACAATCGTTTAAACGTGAAAATATCCCACTCCTTTAACAATGCAATTATTTATAGTGACAAATTTTCCCATGCTTTCAACAGTGGAGAAATCTTAAAATATGAAATTTTCCTCGCAACAATGAAATATTTGACTTTAAGTCCACATTTTTCAATTGTTATTATGAGAAATTTATTTATAATTATATGAGAAGTTATCTATAATAACAACTTTCCCGCGCTTCCAACAGCTTAAAAATTTCTACTGATAAATAATGATACGCTTTCAACAATGTACAATCTTTAAAACGTGAAAATGTCCCTATCATTTAACAATGGAAAATTTTATAGTGACAAATTTCCCCACGTTTCAACAATGAAGAAATATTAAAATATGAAATGTTTTTTGCAACAATGAAGAATTCAACTTTAAGTCCTCCTTTTTCAATCATTATTATGACAAATTTATCTATAATGACAACTTTTCCACTCTTCCAACAATGGAAAAAATTCCATTGACAAATATTGATACGCTTCTAAAAATGGACAATTTTTAAAACGTGAAAATGTTCCCATCCTTTAACAATGAAAAAATTTATAGTGACAAATTTTCCCGTGATTTCAACAATAAAGAAGTCTTAAAGTATCAAATTTAACCCGCATCAATGAAACACACGATTTCAAGACTCCTTTTTGCAATAATTCTTTTAATCAACAATATGTAATGCTAGAAAATAGAGAAGAAGTAAACAATGCTTAATATTTCCCACGCTTTCAACAATGAAGAAATCTTAAAATATGAAAATTTTCCCACAACAATGAAAAATTTGACTTTAAGTCTTACTTTTTCAATTGTTATTATGACAAATTAATTTATAATTATATTAGAAGTTATCTATAATGACAACTTTCCCGCGCTTCCAACAATGGAAAAATGTCCATTCACAAATATATATACGCTTTCAACAATGGACAATCTGTAAAACGTGAAAATGTCACTATCATTTAACAATGGAAAGACTTATAGGGACAAATTTTACCACGTTTTCAACAATGAAGAAATCTTAAAATATGAAAATTTTCCCCCAACAATGTAAAATTTGACTTTAAGTCTACATTTTTCAGTTGTTATTATGACAAATTTATTTATAATTATATGGGAAGTTATCTATAATACAAACTTTCCCGCGCTTCCAACAATGGAAAATTTTCTATTATTAAATATTGATATGCTTTCAACAATGTTCAATCTTTAAAACGTGAAAATGTCCCTATCTTTTAACAAAGGAAAAAATTATAGTGACAAATTTTCCCACGCTTTCAACAATGAATAAATCTTAAAATATTAAGTTTGTCCCGCAACAATGAAAGATTTGACTTTAAGTCTAATTTTTCTAATTGTTATTATGACCATTTAATTTATAATTATATTAGAATTTATCTATAATGGCAACTTTCCCGTGCTTCCAACAATGCAAAAATTTTCATTGACAAATATTGATACGATTTCAACAATGCACAAATTAGAAACGTGAATATGTCCCTATCCTTTAACAATGGAAAAATTTATAGTGACAAATTTTTGCGTGATTTCAAAAATAAAGAAATTTTAAAGTATCAAATTTAACCTGCATCAATGAAACATAGACTTCAAGACTCCTTTTTTCAATAATTCTTTTAATGAACAATATGTAATGCTAGAAAATAGAGAAGAAGAAAACAATGCTTAATATTACCCATGCTTTAAACAATGGAAAAATTTATAGTGACAAATTTTCCCGTGATTTCACCAGTAAAGAAATCTTAAAGTATCAAATTTAACCCGCTTTAATGAAACATAGACTTCAAGACTCCTTTTTTCAATAATTATTTTAATAAACAATATGTAATGCTAGAAAATAGAGAAGCAGTATTCAATGCTAAATATTTCGCATGCTTTCAACAATGGAAAAATTTATAGTGACAAATTTTCCCACGCTTTCAACAATGAAGAAATCTTAAAATATGAAAATTTTCCCACAACAATGAAAAATTTGACTTAAATCTTACTTTTTCAATTGTTATTATGACAAATTAATTTATAATTATATTAGAAGTTATCTATAATGACAACTTTCCCGCGCTTCCAACAATTCAAAATTTTTCATTGACAAATATTGATACGATTTCAACAATGCACAAATTTAAAACGTGAAAATGTCCCTATCCCTTAACAATGGAAAAATTCATAGTGAGAAATGTTTGCGTGATTTCAACAATAAAGAAATTTTAAAGTATCAAATTTAACCTGCATCAATGAAACATACGACTTCGACTCTTTTTTTCAATAATTCTTTTAATGAACAATATGTAATGCTAGAAAATAGAGAAGAAGAAAACAATGCTTAATATTACCCGTGCTTTAAACAATGGAAAAATTTATAGTTACAAATTTTCCCACGCTTTCAACAATGAGGAAATCTTAAAATATGAATTTGTCCCTCAACAATTAAAAATTCGTCTTTAAATCTAAATTATCCAATTGTTATTATGACAAATTTATTTATAATTATATGAGAAGTTATGTATAATGACAAATTTCTCGCGCTTCCAACAACAGAAAAATTTCTATTGATAAATATTGATACGCTTTCAACAATGGACAATCTTTAAAACGTGAAAATGTCCCTACTCTTTAACAATGGAAAAATTTATAGTGACAAATTTTCCCACACTTTCAACAATGAAGAAATCTTAAAACTTCTTAAATCTTAAATCTTAAATTTTTTCATATGAAAATTTTTTCCGCAACAAGGAAAAATTTGATCTTAGCTTTTTATTTTTCATTTGTTATTATGACAAATTTATTTATAATTATATCAGAAGTTATCTATAATGACAACTTTCCCGTACTTCCAACGATGGAAAAATTTCTTTGATAAATATTGATACGCTTTCAACAATGAGCAATCTTTATAATGTGAAAATGTCCATAACTTTTAACAATGAAATAATTTATAGTGAAACATTTTCCCACGCTTTCAACAATGAAGAAAGGTTAAAATATGAAATTTCTCCCACAACAATGAAAAATAGGACTATAAGTCTTCCTTTTTCGATAGTTATTATGACAAATTTATTTATAATTATATTAGAAGTTACATATAATGACAACATTCTCGCGCTTCCAACAATGGAAAAAATTCCATTGACAAATGTTGAGATGTTTCAACAATGGACAATCGTTTAAACGTGAAAATATCCCACTCCTTTAACAATGCAATTATTTATAGTGACAAATTTTCCCATGCTTTCAACAGTGGAGAAATCTTAAAATATGAAATTTTCCTCGCAACAATGAAATATTTGACTTTAAGTCCACATTTTTCAATTGTTATTATGAGAAATTTATTTATAATTATATGAGAAGTTATCTATAATAACAACTTTCCCGCGCTTCCAACAGCTTAAAAATTTCTACTGATAAATAATGATACGCTTTCAACAATGTACAATCTTTAAAACGTGAAAATGTCCCTATCATTTAACAATGGAAAATTTTATAGTGACAAATTTCCCCACGTTTCAACAATGAAGAAATATTAAAATATGAAATGTTTTTTGCAACAATGAAGAATTCAACTTTAAGTCCTCCTTTTTCAATCATTATTATGACAAATTTATCTATAATGACAACTTTTCCACTCTTCCAACAATGGAAAAAATTCCATTGACAAATATTGATACGCTTCTAAAAATGGACAATTTTTAAAACGTGAAAATGTTCCCATCCTTTAACAATGAAAAAATTTATAGTGACAAATTTTCCCGTGATTTCAACAATAAAGAAGTCTTAAAGTATCAAATTTAACCCGCATCAATGAAACACACGATTTCAAGACTCCTTTTTGCAATAATTCTTTTAATCAACAATATGTAATGCTAGAAAATAGAGAAGAAGTAAACAATGCTTAATATTTCCCACGCTTTAAACAATGGAAATATTTATAGTGACAAATTTTCCCACGATTCCAACAATGAAGAAATCTTAAAATATGAAATTTGTCCCGCAACAATGAAAAATTCGACATTAAGTCTTACTTTTTCAATTGTTATTATGACAAATTAATTTATAATTATATTAGAAGTTATCTATAATGACAACTTTCCCGCCCTTCTATCAATGGCAAAATTTCCATTGACAAATATTGATACGCTTTCAACAATTGACAATCTTTAAAACGTGAAAATGTCCCTATCCTTTAACAATGGAAAAATTTATAGTGACAAATTTTCCCGTGATTTCACCAGTAAAGAAATCTTAAAGTATCAAATTTAACCCGCATTAATGAAACATAGACTTCAAGACTCCTTTTTTCAATAATTATTTTAATAAACAATATGTAATGCTAGAAAATAGAGAAGCAGTATTCAATGCTAAATATTTCGCATGCTTTCAACAATGGAAAAATTTATAGTGACAAATTTTCCCACGCTTTCAACAATGAAGAAATCTTAACATATGAAAATTTTCCCCCAACAACGAAAAATTTGACTTTAAGTCTTACTTTTTCAATTGTTATTATGACAAATTATTTTATAATTATATTAGAAGTTATCTATAATGAAGACTTTCCCGCGCTTCCAACAATGGAAAAATGTCCATTGACAAATATATATACGCTTTCAACAATGGACAATTTTTAAAACGTGAAAATGTCACTATCATTTAACAATGGAAAGACTTATAGTGACAAATTTTACCACGATTTCAACAATGAAGAAATCTTAAAATATGAAAATTTTCCCCCAACAATGTAAAATTTGATTTTAAGTCTACATTTTTCAGTTGTTATTATGACAAATTTATTTATAATTATATGAGAAGTTATCTCTAATACAAAATTTCCCGCGCTTCCAACAATGGAAAAATTTCTATTATTAAATATTGATACGCTTTCAACAATGCACAAATTTAAAACGTGAAAATGTCCCTATCCTTTAACAAAGGAAAAAATTATAGTGACAAATATTCCCACGCTTTCAACAATGAATAAATCTTAAAATATTAAGTTTGTCCCGCAACAATGAAAAATTTGACTTTAAGTCTAATTTTTCCAATTGTTATTATGACCATTTAATTTATAATTATATTAGAAGTTATCTATAATGACAACTTTCCCGCTCTTCCAACAATGCAAAAATTTTCATTGACAAATATTGATACGATTTCAACAATGCACAAATTTAAAACGTGAAAATGTCCCTATCCATTAACAATGGAAAAATTCATAGTGACAAATTTTTGCGTGATTTCAACAATAAAGAAATTTTAAAGTATCAAATTTAACCTGCATCAATGAAACATACGACTTCGGCTCTTTTTTTCAATAATTCTTTTAATGAACAATATGTAATGCTAGAAAATAGAGAAGAAGAAAACAATGCTTAATATTACCCGTGCTTTAAACAATGGAAAAATTTATAGTTACAAATTTTCCCACGCTTTCAACAACGAGGAAATCTTAAAATATGAATTTGACCTTCAACAATTAAAAATTCGTCTTTAAGTCTAAATTATCCAATTGTTATTATGACAAATTTATTTATAATTATATGAGAAGTTATGTATAATGACAAATTTCTCGCGCTTCCAACAACAGAAAAATTTCTATTGATAAATATTGATACGCTTTCAACAATGTACAATCTTTAAAACGTGAAAATGTCCCTATCATTTAACAATGGAAAATTTTATAGTGACAAATTTCCCCACGTTTCAGCAATGAAGAAATATTAAAATATGAAATGTTTTTTGCAACAATGAAGAATTCATCTTTAAGTCTTCCTTTTTCAATCATTATTATGACAAATTTATCTATAATGACAACTTTTCCACTCTTCCAACAATGGAAAAAATTCCATTGACAAATATTGATACGCTTCCAAAAATGGACAATTTTTAAAACGTGAAAATGTTCCCATCCTTTAACAATGAAAAAATTTATAGTGACAAATTTTCCCGTGATTTCAACAATAAAGAAATCTTAAAGTATCAGATTTAACCCGCATCAATGAAACACACGATTTCAAGACTCCTTTTTGCAATAATTCTTTTAATCAACAATATGTAATACTAGTAAATAGAGAAGAAGTAAACAATGCTTAATATTTCCCACGCTTTAAAAAATGGAAATATTTATAGTGACAAATTTTCCCACGATTCCAACAATGGAGAAATCTTAAAATATGAAATTTGTCCCGCAACAATGAAAAATTCGACATTAAGTCTTACTTTTTCAATTGTTATTATGACAAATTAATTTATAATTATATTAGAAGTTATCTATAATGACAACTTTCCCGCCCTTCCATCAATGGAAAAATTTCCATTGACAAATATTGATACGCTTTCAACAATTGACAATCTTTAAAACGTGAAAATGTCCCTATCCTTTAACAATGGAAAAATTTATAGTGACAAATTTTCCCGTGATTTCACCAGTAAAGAAATCTTAAAGTATCAAATTTAACCCGCATTAATGAAACATAGACTTCAAGACTCCTTTTTTCAATAATTATTTTAATAAACAATATGTAATGCTAGAAAATAGAGAAGCAGTATTCAATGCTAAATCTTTTGCATGCTTTCAACAATGGAAAAATTTATAGTGACAATTTTACCACGATTTCAACAATGAAAAAATCTTAAAATATGAAAATTTTCCCCCCACAATGTAAAATTTGACTTTAAGTCTACATTTTTCAGTTGTTATTATGACAAATTTATTTATAATTATATGAGAAGTTATCTATAATACAAACTTTCCCGCGCTTCCAACAATGGAAAAATGTCCATTGACAAATATATATACGCTTTCAACAATGGACAATCTTTAAAACGTGAAAATGTCACTATCATTTAACAATGGAAAGACTTATAGGGACAAATTTTACCACGTTTTCAACAATGAAGAAATCTTAAAATATGAAAATTTTCCCCCAACAATGTAAAATTTGATTTTAAGTCTACATTTTTCAGTTGTTATTATGACAAATTTATTTATAATTATATGGGGAGTTATCTATAATAAAAACTTTCCCGCGCTTCCAACAATGGAAAATTTTCTATTATTAAATATTGATATGCTTTCAACAATGTTCAATCTTTAAAACGTGAAAATGTCCCTATCCTTTAACAAAGGAAAAAATTATAGTGACAAATTTTCCCACGCTTTCAACAATGAATAAATCTTAAAATATTAAGTTTGTCCCGCAGCAATGAAAGATTTGACTTTAAGTCTAATTTTTCTAATTGTTATTATGACCATTTAATTTATAATTATATTAGAATTTATCTATAATGACAACTTTCCCGTGCTTCCAACAATGCAAAAACTTTCATTGACAAATATTGATACGATTTCAACAATGCACAAATTAGAAACGTGAAAATGTCCCTATCCTTTAACAATGGAAAAATTTATAGTGACAAATTTTTGCGTGATTTCAACAATAAAGAAATTTTAAAGTATCAAATTTAACCTGCATCAATGAAACATAGACTTCAAGACTCCTTTTTTCAATAACTCTTTTAATGAACAATATGTAATGCTAGAAAATAGAGAAGAAGAAAACAATGCTTAATATTACCCATGCTTTAAACAATGGAAAAATTTATAGTGACAAATTTTCCCGTGATTTCACCAGTAAAGAAATCTTAAAGTATCAAATTTAACCCGCTTTAATGAAACATAGACTTCAAGACTCCTTTTTTCAATAATTCTTTTATTCAACAATATGTAATGCTAGAAAATAGAGAAGCAGTATTCAATGTTAAATATTTCGCATGCTTTCAATAATGGAAAAATTTATAGTGACAAATTTTCCCACGCTTTCAACAATGAAGAAATCTTAAAATATGAAAATTTTCCCCCAACAATGAAAATTTTGACTTTAAGTCTTACTTTTTCAATTGTTATTATGACAAATTAATTTATAATTATATTAGAAGTTATCTATAATGACAACTTTCCCGCGCTTCCAACAATGTAAAAATGTCCATTGACAAATATATATACGCTTTCAACAATGGACAATCTTTAAAACGTGAAAATGTCACTATCATTTAACAATGGAAAGACTTATAGTGACAAATTTTACCACGTTTTCAACAATGAAGAAATCTTAAAATTTTAAGTTTGTCCCGACACAATGAAAAATTTGACTTTAAGTCTAATTTTTCCAATTGTTATTATTATCATTTAATTTATAATTATATTAGAAGTTATCTATAATGACAACTTTCCCGCCCTTCCAACAATGCAAAAATTTTCATTGACAAATATTGATACGATTTCAACCATGCACATATTTAAAACGTGAAAATGTCCCTATCCTTTAACAATGGAAAAATTCATAGTGACAAATTTTTGCGTGATTTCAACAATAAAGAAATGTTAAAGTATCAAATTTAACCCGCATCAATAAAACACACGATTTTAAGACTCCTTTTTGCAATAATTCTTTTAATCAACAATGTGTAATGCTAGAAAATAGAGAAGAAGTAAACAATGCTTAATATTTCCCACGCTTTAAACAATGGAAGTATTTATAGTGACAAATTTTCCCACGATTTCAACAATGAAGAAATGCTAAAATATGAAATTTGTCCCACAACCATGAAAAATTCGACATTAAGTCTACTTTTTTCAATTGTTATTAAGACATATTTATTTATAATAATATTAGAAGTTATCTATAATGAAAAGTTTCCCGCGCTTCCAACAATGGAAAAAATTCCATTGACAAATATTGATACGCTTTCAACAATGGACAATCTTGAAAACGTGAAAATGTTCCTATCCTTTAACAATGGAAAAATTTATAGTGAAAAATTTTCCCGTGATTTCAAGAATGAAGAAATCTTAAAGTACCAAATTTAACCAGCATCAATGGAACACACGATTTCATAACTCCTTTTTTCAATAATTCTTTTAATCAACAATATGTAATGCTAGAAAATAGAGAAGCAGTATTCATTGTTAAATATTTCGCATGCTTTCAACAATGGAAAAATTTATAGTGACAAATTTTCCCACGCTTTCAACAATGAAGAAATCTTAAAATATGAAAATTTTCCCCCAACAATGAAAATTTTGACTTTAAGTCTTACTTTTTCAATTGTTATTATGACAAATTAATTTACAATTATATTAGAAGTTATCTATAATACAAACTTTCCCGCGCTTCCAACAATGGAAAAATTTCTATTAAATATTCATACGCTTTCAACAATGTTCAATCTTTAAAACGTGAAAATGTCCCTATCCTTTAACAAAGGAAAAAATTTATAATTACAAATTTTCCCACACTTTCAACAATGAAGAAATCTTAAAACTTCTTAAATCTTAAAATTTTTCATATGAAAATTTTTCCGCAACAAGGAAAAATTTGATCTTAGCATTTTATTTTTCATTTGTTATTATGACAAATTTATTTATAATTATATCAGAAGTTATCTATAATGACAACTTTCCAGTACTTCCAACGATGGAAAAATTTCTTTTGATAAATATTGATACGCTTTCAACAATGAGCAATCTTTATAATGTGAAAATGTCCATAACTTTTAACAATGAAATAATTTATAGTGAAAAATTTTCCCACGCTCTCAACAATGAAGAAAGGTTAAGATATGAAATTTCTCCCGCAACAATGAAAAATACGACTTTAAGTCTTCCTTTTTCAATAGTTATTATGACAAATTTATTTATAATTATATTAGAAGTTACATATAATGACAACATTCTCGCGTTTCCGACAATGGAAAAAATTCCATTGACAAATGTTGAGATGTTTCAACAATGGACAATCGTTTAAACGTGAAAATATCCCACTCCTTTAACAATGCAATTATTTATAGTGACAAATTTTCCCACGCTTTCAACAATGTAGAAATCAAAAATATGATATTTTCCCCGCAACAATGAAATATTTGACTTTAAGTCCACATTTTTCAATTGTTATTATGAGAAATTTATTTATAATTATATGAGAAGTTATCTATAATAACAACTTTCCCGCGCTTCCAACAGCTTAAAAATTTCTATTGATAAATAATGATACGCTTTCAACAATGTACAATCTTTAAAACGTGAAAATGTCCCTATCATTTAACAATGGAAAATTTTATAGTGACAAATTTCCCCACGTTTTCAACAATGAAGAAATATTAAAATATGAAATGTTTTTCGCAACAATGAAGAATTCATCTTTAAGTGTTCCTTTTTCAATCGTTATTATGACAAATTTATCTATAATGACAACTTTTCCACTCTTCCAACAATGGAAAAAATTCCATTGACAAATATTGATACGCTTTCAAAAATGGACAATTTTTAAAACGTGAAAATGTTCCCATCCTTTAACAATGGAAAAATTTATAGTGACAAATTTTCCCGTGATTTCAACAATAAAGAAATCTTAAAGCATCAAGTTTAACCCGCATCAATGAAACACACGATTTCAAGACTCCTTTTTGCAATAATTCTTTTAATCAACAATATGTAATGCTAGAAAATAGAGAAGAAGTAAACAATGCTTAATATTTCCCACGCTTTAAACAATGGAAATATTTATAGTGACACATTTTCCCACGATTCCAACAATGAAGAAATCTTAAAATATGAAATTTGTCCCGCAACAATGAAAAATTCGACATTAAGTCTACTTCTTTCATTTGTTATTATGACAAATTTATTTATAATGATATTAGAAGTTATCAATAAAGACAACTTTCCCGCGCTTCCATCAATGGAAAAATTTCATTGGCAAATATTGATACGCTTTCAACAATTGACAATCTTTAAAACGTGAAAAGGTCCCTATCCTTTAACAATGGAAAAATTTATAGTGACAAAATTTCCCGTGATTTCACCAGTAAAGAAATCTTAAAGTGTCAAATTTAACCCGCATTAATGAAACATAGACTTCAAGACTCCTTTTTTCAATAATTCTTTTAATCAACAATATGTAATGCTAGAAAATAGAGAAGCAGTATTCAATGTTAAATATTTCGCATGCTTTCAACAATGGAAAAATTTATAGTGACAAATTTTCCCACGCTTTCAACAATGAAGAAATCTTAAAATATGAAAATTTTCCCCCAACAATGAAAAATTTGACTTTAAGTCTTACTTTTTCAATTGTTATTATGACAAATTAATTTATAATTATATTAGAAGTTATCAATAATGACACCTCTCCCGCGCTTCCAACAATGGAAAAATGTCCATTGACAAATATATATACGCTTTCAACAATGGACAATCTTTAAAACGTGAAAATGTCACTATCATTTAACAATGGAAAGACTTTATAGTGACAAATTTTACCACGTTTTCAACAATGAAGAAATCTTAAAATATTAAGTTTGTCCCGACACAATGAAAAATTTGACTTTAAGTCTAATTTTTCCAATTGTTATTATTATCATTTAATTTATAATTATATTAGAAGTTATCTATAATGACAACTTTCCCGCCCTTCCAACAATGCAAAAATTTTCATTGACAAATATTGATACGATTTCAACAATGCACATATTTAATACGTGAAAATGTCCCTATCCTTTAACAATGGAAAAATTCATAGTGACAAATTTTTGCGTGATTTCAACAATAAAGAAATTTTAAAGTATCAAATTTAACCCGCATCAATAAAACACACGATTTTAAGACTCCTTTTTGCAATAATTCTTTTAATCAACAATATGTAATGCTAGAAAATAGAGAAGAAGTAAACAATGCTTAATATTTCCCACGCTTTAAACAATGGAAGTATTTATAGTGACAAATTTTCCCACGATTTCAACAATGAAGAAATGTTAAAATATGAAATTTGTCCCACAACCATGAAAAATTCGACATTAAGTCTACTTTTTTCAATTGTTATTAAGACATATTTATTTATAATAATATTAGAAGTTATCTATAATGAAAAGTTTCCCGCGCTTCCAACAATGGAAAAATTTCCATTGACAAATATTGATACGCTTTCAACAATGGACAATCTTGAAAACGTGAAAATGTTCCTATCCTTTAACAATGGAAAAATTTATAGTGAAAAATTTTCCCGTGATTTCAACAATGAAGAAATCTTAAAGTACCAAATTTAACCAGCATCAATGGAACACACGATTTCATAACCCCTTTTTTCAATAATTCTTTTAATCAACAATATGTAATGCTAGAAAATAGAGAAGCAGTATTCATTGTTAAATATTTCGCATGCTTTCAACAATGGAAAAATTTATAGTGACAAATTTTCCCACGCTTTCAACAATGAAGAAATCTTAAAATATGAAAATTTTCCCCCAACAATGAAAATTTTGACTTTAAGTCTTACTTTTTCAATTGTTATTATGACAAATTAATTTACAATTATATTAGAAGTTATCTATAATACAAACTTTCCCGCGCTTCCAACAATGGAAAATTTTCTATTAAATATTGATACGCTTTCAACAATGTTCAATCTTTAAAACGTGAAAATGTCCCTATCCTTTAACAAAGGAAAAATTTATAATTGCAAATTTTCCCACACTTTCAACAATGAAGAAATCTTAAAACTTCTTAAATCTTAAAATTTTTCATATGAAAATTTTTTCCGCAATAAGGAAAAATTTGATCTTAGCATTTTATTTTTCATTTGTTATTATGACAAATTTATTTATAATTATATCAGAAGTTATCTATAATGACAACTTTCCCGTACTTTCAACGATGGAAAAATTTCTTTTGATAAATATTGATACGCTTTCAACAATGAGCAATCTTTATAATGTGAAAATGTCCATAACTTTTAACAATGAAATAATTTATAGTGAAAAATTTTCCCACGCTCTCAACAATGAAGAAAGGTTAAGATATGAAATTTCTCTCGCAACAATGAAAAATACGACTTTAAATCTTCCTTTTTCAATAGTTATTATGACAAATTTATTTATAATTATATTAGAAGTTACATATAATGACAACATTCTCGCGCTTCCGACAATGGAAAAAATTCCATTGACAAATGTTGAGATGTTTCAACAATGGACAATCGTTTGAACGTGAAAATATCCCACTCCTTTAACAATGCAATTATTTATAGTGACAAATTTTCCCACTCTTTCAACAGTGGAGAAATCTTTAAATATGAAATTTTCCCCGCAACAATGAAATATTTGACTTTAAGTCCACATTTTTCAATTGTTATTATGAGAAATTTATTTATAATTATATGAGAAGTTATCTATAATAACAACTTTCCCGCGCTTCCAACAGCTTAAAAATTTCTACTGATAAATAATGATACGCTTTCAACAATGTACAATCTTTAAAACGTGAAAATGTCCCTATCATTCAACAATGGAAAATTTTATAGTGACAAATTTCCCCACGTTTCAACAATGAAGAAATATTAAAATATGAAATGTTTTTTGCAACAATGAAGAACTCATCTTTAAGTCTTCCTTTTTCAATCGTTATTATGACAAATTTATCTATAATGACAACTTTTCCACTCTTCCAACAATGGGAAAAATTCCATTGACAAATATTGATACGCTTCCAAAAATGGAGAATTTTTAAAACGTGAAAATGTTCCCATCCTTTAACAATGGAAAAATTTATAGTGACAAATTTTCCCGTGATTTCAACAATAAAGAAATCTTAAAGTATCAAATTTAACCCGCATCAATGAAACACACGATTTCAAGACTCCTTTTTGCAATAATTCTTTTAATCAACAATATGTAATGGTAGAAAATAGAGAAGAAGTAAACAATGCTTAATATTTCCCACGCTTTAAACAATGGAAATATTTATAGTGACAAATTTTCCCACGATTCCAACAATGAAGAAATCTTAAAATATGAAATTTGTCCTGCAACAATGAAAAATTCGACATTAAGTCTACTTTTTTCATTTGTTATTATGACAAATTTATTTATAATGATATTAGAAGTTATCTATAATGACAACTTTCCCGCCCTTCCATCATTGGAAAAATTTCCATTGACAAATATTGATACGCTTTCAACAATTGACAATCTTTAAAACGTGAAAATGTCCCTATCCTTTAACAATGGAAAAATTTATAGTGACAAATTTTCCCGTGATTTCACCAGTAAAGAAATCTTAAAGTATCAAATTTAACCCGCATTAATGAAACATAGACTTCAAGACTCCTTTTTTCAATAATTATTTTAATAAACAATATGTAATACTAGAAAATAGAGAAGCAGTATTCAATGCTAAATATTTAGCATGCTTTCAACAATGGAAAAATTTATAGTGACAAATTTTCCCACACTTTCAACAATGAAGAAATCTTAAAACTTCTTAAATCTTAAATCTTAAAATTTTTCATATGAAAATTTTTTCCGCAACAAGGAAAAATTTGATCTTAGCTTTTTATTTTTCATTTGTTATTATGACAAATTTATTTATAATTATATCAGAAGTTATCTATAATGACAACTTTCCCGTACTTCCAACGATGGAAAAATTTCTTTTGATAAATATTGATACGCTTTCAACAATGAGCAATCTTTATAATGTGAAAATGTCCATAACTTTTAACAATGAAATAATTTATAGTGAAAAATTTTCCCACGCTTTCAACAATGAAGAAAGGTTAAAATATGAAATTTCTCCCGCAACAATGAAAAATACGACTTTAAATCTGCCTTTTTCAATAGTTATTATGACAAATTTATTTATAATTATATTAGAAGTTACATATAATGACAACATTCTCGCGCTTCCAACAATGGAAAAAATTCCATTGACAAATGTTGAGATGTTTCAACAATGGACAATCGTTTAATCGTGAAAATATCCCACTCCTTTAACAATGCAATTATTTATAGTGACAAATTTTCCCACGCTTTCAACAGTGGAGAAATCTTAAAATATGAAATTCTCCTCGCAACAATGAAGTATTTGACTTTAAGTCCACATTTTTCAATTGTTATTATGAGAATTTTATTTATAATTATATGAGAAGTTATCTATAATAACAACTTTCCCGCGCTTCCAACAGCTTAAAAATTTCTACTGATAAATAATGATACGCTTTCAACAATGTACAATCTTTAAAACGTGAAAATGTCCCTATCATTTAACAATGGAAAATTTTATAGTGACAAATTTCCCCACGTTTCAACAATGAAGAAATATTAAAATATGAAATGTTTTTTGCAACAATGAAGAATTCAACTTTAAGTCCTCCTTTTTCAATCATTATTATGACAAATTTATCTATAATGACAACTTTTCCACTCTTCCAACAATGGAAAAAATTCCATTGACAAATATTGATACGCTTCCAAAAATGGACAATTTTTAAAACGTGAAAATGTTCCCATCCTTTAACAATGAAAAAATTTATAGTGACAAATTTTCCCGTGATTTCAACAATAAAGAAGTCTTAAAGTATCAAATTTAACCCGCATCAATGAAACACACGATTTCAAGACTCCTTTTTGCAATAATTCTTTTAATCAACAATATGTAATGCTAGAAAATAGAGAAGAAGTAAACAATGCTTAATATTTCCCACGCTTTCAACAATGAAGAAATCTTAAAATATGAAAATTTTCCCACAACAATGAAAAATTTGACTTTAAGTCTTACTTTTTCAATTGTTATTATGACAAATTAATTTATAATTATATTAGAAGTTATCTATAATGACAACTTTCCCGCGCTTCCAACAATGGAAAAATGTCCATTCACAAATATATATACGCTTTCAACAATGGACAATCTGTAAAACGTGAAAATGTCACTATCATTTAACAATGGAAAGACTTATAGGGACAAATTTTACCACGTTTTCAACAATGAAGAAATCTTAAAATATGAAAATTTTCCCCCAACAATGTAAAATTTGACTTTAAGTCTACATTTTTCAGTTGTTATTATGACAAATTTATTTATAATTATATGGGAAGTTATCTATAATACAAACTTTCCCGCGCTTCCAACAATGGAAAATTTTCTATTATTAAATATTGATATGCTTTCAACAATGTTCAATCTTTAAAACGTGAAAATGTCCCTATCCTTTAACAAAGGAAAAAATTATAGTGACAAATTTTCCCACGCTTTCAACAATGAATAAATCTTAAAATATTAAGTTTGTCCCGCAACAATGAAAGATTTGACTTTAAGTCTAATTTTTCTAATTGTTATTATGACCATTTAATTTATAATTATATTAGAATTTATCTATAGTGACAACTTTCCCGTGCTTCCAACAATGCAAAAATTTTCATTGACAAATATTGATACGATTTCAACAATGCACAAATTAGAAACGTGAAAATGTCCCTATCCTTTAACAATGGAAAAATTTATAGTGACAAATTTTTGCGTGATTTCAACAATAAAGAAATTTTAAAGTATCAAATTTAACCTGCATCAATGAAACATAGACTTCAAGACTCCTTTTTTCAATAATTCTTTTAATGAACAATATGTAATGCTAGAAAATAGAGAAGAAGAAAACAATGCTTAATATTACCCATGCTTTAAACAATGGAAAAATTTATAGTGACAAATTTTCCCGTGATTTCACCAGTAAAGAAATCTTAAAGTATCAAATTTAACCCGCTTTAATGAAACATAGACTTCAAGACTCCTTTTTTCAATAATTCTTTTATTCAACAATATGAATGCTAGAAAATAGAGAAGCAGTATTCAATGTTAAATATTTCGCATGCTTTCAATAATGGAAAAATTTATAGTGACAAATTTTCCCACGCTTTCAACAATGAAGAAATCTTAAAATATGAAAATTTTCCCCCAACAATGAAAATTTTGACTTTAAGTCTTACTCTTTCAATTGTTATTATGACAAATTAATTTATAATTATATTAGAAGTTATCTATATTGACAACTTTCCCGCGCTTCCAACAATGTAAAAATGTCCATTGACAAATATATATACGCTTTCAACAATGGACAATCTTTAAAACGTGAAAATGTCACTATCATTTAACAATGGAAAGACTTATAGTGACAAATTTTACCACGTTTTCAACAATGAAGAAATCTTAAAATATTAAGTTTGTCCCGACACAATGAAAAATTTGACTTTAAGTCTAATTTTTCCAATTGTTATTATGATCGTTTAATTTATAATTATATTAGAAGTTATCTATAATGACAACTTTCCCGCCCTTCCAACAATGCAAAAATTTTCATTGACAAATATTGATACGATTTCAACAATGCACATATTTAAAACGTGAAAATGTCCCTATCCTTTAACAATGGAAAAATTCATAGTGACAAATTTTTGCGTGATTTCAACAATAAAGAAATTTTTAAGTATCAAATTTAACCCGCATCAATAAAACACACGATTTTAAGACTCCTTTTTGCAATAATTCTTTTAATCAACAATATGTAATGCTAGAAAATAGAGAAGAAGTAAACAATGCTTAATATTTCCCACGCTTTAAACAATGGAAGTATTTATAGTGACAAATTTTCCCACGATTTCAACAATGAAGAAATGTTAAAATATGAAATTTGTCCCACAACCATGAAAAATTCGACATTAAGTCTACTTTTTTCAATTGTTATTAAGACATATTTATTTATAATAATATTGGAAGTTATCTATAATGAAAAGTTTCCCGCGCTTCCAACAATGGAAAAATTTCCATTGACAAATATTGATACGCTTTCAACAATGGACAATCTTGAAAACGTGAAAATGTTCCTATCCTTTAACAATGGAAAAGTTTATAGTGAAAAATTTTCCCGTGATTTCAACAATGAAGAAATCTTAAAGTACCAAATTTAACCAGCATCAATGGAACACACGATTTCATAACTCCTTTTTTCAACAATTCTTATAATCAACAATATGTAATGCTAGAAAATAGAGAAGCAGTATTCATTGTTAAATATTTCGCATGCTTTCAACAATGGAAAAATTTATAGTGACAAATTTTCCCACGCTTTCAACAATGAAGAAATCTTAAAATATTAAAATTTTCCCCCAACAATGAAAATTTTGACTTTAAGTCTTACTTTTTCAATTGTTATTATGACAAATTAATTTACAATTATATTAGAAGTTATCTATAATACAAACTTTCCCGCGCTTCCAACAATGGAAAAATTTCTATTAAATATTGATATGCTTTCTACAATGTTCAATCTTTAAAACGTGAAAATGTCCCTATCCTTTAACAAAGGAAAAAGTTATAATTACTAATTTTCCCACACTTTCAACAATGAAGAAATCTTAAAACTTCTTAAATCTTAAAATTTTTCATATGAAAATTTTTTCCGCAACAAGGAAAAATTTGATCTTAGCATTTTATTTTTCATTTGTTATTATGACAAATTTATTTATAATTATATCAGAAGTTATCTATAATGACAACTTTCCCGTACTTCCAACGATGGAAAAATTTCTTTTGATAAATATTGATACGCTTTCAACAATGAGCAATCTTTATAATGTGAAAATGTCCATAACTTTTAACAATGAAATAATTTATAGTGAAAATTTTTCCCACGCTCTCAACAATGAAGAAAGGTTAAGATATGAAATTTCTCCCGCAACAATGAAAAATACGACTTTAAGTCTTCCTTTTTCAATAGTTATTATGACAAATTTATTTATAATTATATTAGAAGTTACATATAATGACAACATTCTCGCGCTTCCGACAATGGAAAAAATTCCATTGACAAATGTTGAGATGTTTCAACAATGGACAATCGTTTAAACGTGAAAATATCCCACTCCTTTAACAATGCAATTATTTATAGTGACAAATTTTCCCACGCTTTCAACAATGGAGAAATCAAAAATGTGAAATTTTCCCCGCAACAATGAAATATTTGACTTTATGTCCACATTTTTCAATTGTTATTATGAGAAATTTATTTATAATTATATGAGAAGTTATCTATAATAACAACTTTCCCGCGCTTCCAACAGCTTAAAAATTTCTATTGATAAATAATGATAAGCTTTCAACAATGTACAATCTTTAAAACGTGAAAATGTCCCTATCATTTAACAATGGAAAATTTTATAGTGACAAATTTCCCCACGTTTTCAACAATGAAGAAATATTAAATTATGAAATGTTTTTCGCAACAATGAAGAATTCATCTTTAAGTGTTCCTTTTTCAATCGTTATTATGACAAATTTATCTATAATGACAACTTTTCCACACTTTCAACAATGGAAAAAATTTCATTGACAAATATTGATACGCTTTCAAAAATGGACAATTTTTAAAACGTGAAAATGTTCCCATCCTTTAACAATGGAAAAATTTATAGTGACAAATTTTCCCGTGATTTCAACAATAAAGAAATCTTAAAGCATCAAATTTAACCCGCATCAATGAAACACACGATTTCAAGACTCCTTTTTGCAATAATTCTTTTAATCAACAATATGTAATGCTAGAAAATAGAGAAGAAGTAAACAATGCTTAATATTTCCCACGCTTTAAACAATGGAAATATTTATAGTGACAAATTTTCCCACGATTCCAACAATGAAGAAATCTTAAAATATGAAATTTGTCCCGCAACAATGAAAAATTCGACATTAAGTCTACTTCTTTCATTTGTTATTATGACAAATTTATTTATAATGATATTAGAAGTTATCAATAATGACAACTTTCCCGCGCTTCCATCAATGGAAAAATTTCATTGGCAAATATTGATACGCTTTCAACAATTGACAATCTTTAAAACGTGAAAAGGTCCCTATCCTTTAACAATGGAAAAATTTATAGTGACAAATTTTCCCGTGATTTCACCAGTAAAGAAATCTTAAAGTGTCAAATTTAACCCGCATTAATGAAACATAGATTTCAAGACTCCTTTTTTCAATAATTCTTTTAATCAACAATATGTAATGCTAGAAAATAGAGAAGCAGTATTCAATGTTAAATATTTCGCATGCTTTCAACAATGGAAAAATTTATAGTGACAAATTTTCCCACGCTTTCAACAATGAAGAAATCTTAAAATATGAAAATTTTCCCCCAACAATGAAAAATTTGACTTTAAGTCTTACTTTTTCAATTGTTATTTTGACAAATTAATTTATAATTATATTAGAAGTTATCTATAATGACACCTTTCCCGCGCTTCCAACAATGGAAAAATGTCCATTGACAAATATATATACGCTTTCAACAATGGGCAATCTTTAAAACGTGAAAATGTCACTATCATTTAACAATGGAAAGACTTATAGTGACAAATTTTACCACGTTTTCAACAATGAAGAAATCTTAAAATATGAAAAATTTCCCCCAACAATGTAAAATTTGACTTTAAGTCTACATTTTTCAGTTGTTATTATGACAAATTTATTTATAATTATATGGGAAGTTATCTATAATACAAACTTTCCCGCGCTTCCAACAATGGAAAAATTTCTATTAAATATTGATACGCTTTCAACAATGTTCAATCTTTAAAACGTGAAAATGTCCCTATCCTTTAACAAATGAAACAATTATAGTGACAAATTTTCACACGCTTTCAACAATGAATAAATCTTAAAATATTAAGTTTTTCCCGCAACAATGAAAAATTTGACTTTAAGTCTAATTTTTCCAATTGTTATTATGACCATTTAATTTATAATTATATTATAAGTTATCTATAATGACAACTTTCCCGCACTTCCAACAATGCAAAAATTTTCATTGACACATATTGATACGATTTCAACAATGCACAGATTTAAAACGTGAAAATGTCCCTATCCTTTAACAATGGAAATATTTATAGTGACAAATTTTTGCGTGATTTCAACAATAAAGAAATTTTAAAGTATCAAATTGAACCCGCATCAATGTAACATACGACTTCGACTCATTTTTTCAATAATTCTTTTAATGAACAATATGTAATGCTATAAAATAGAGAAGAAGAAAACAATGCTTAATATTACCCGTGCTTTAAACAATGGAAAAATTTATAGTTACAAATTTTCCCACGCTTTCAACAATGAATAAATCTTAAAATATTAAGTTTGTCCCGCAACAATGAATAATTTGACTTTAAGTCTAATTTTTCCAATTGTTATTATGACCATTTAATTTATAATTATATTAGAAGTTATCTATAATGACAACTTTCCCGCGCTTCAAACAATGCAAAAATTTTCATTGACAAATATTGATACGATTTCAACAATGCACAAATTTAAAACGTGAAAATATCCCTATCCCTTAACAATGAAAAAATTCATAGTGACAAATTTTTGCGAGATTTCAACAATAAAGAAATTTTAAAGTATCAAATTTAACCTGCATCAATGAAACATACGACTTCGACTCTTTTTTTAAATAATTCTTTTAATGAACAATATGTAATGCTAGAAAATAGAGAAGAAGAAAACAATGCTTAATATTACCCGTGCTTTAAACAATGGAAAACTTTATAGTTACAAATTTTCCCACGCTTTCAACAATGAGGAAATCTTAAAATATGAATTTGTCCCTCAACAATTAAAAATTCGTCTTTAAGTCTAAATTATCCAATTGTTATTATGACAAATTTATTTATAATTATATGAGAAGTTATGTATAATGACAAATTTCTCGCGCTTCCAACAACAGAAAAATTTCTATTGATAAATATTGATACGCTTTCAACAATGGACAATCTTTAAAACGTGAAAATGTCCATAACTTTTAACAATGAAATAATTTATAGTGACAAATTTTCCCACACTTTCAACAATGAAGAAATCTTAAAACTTCTTAAATCTTAAATCTTAAAATTTTTCATATGAAAATTTTTTCCGCAACAAGGAAAAATTTGATCTTAGCTTTTTATTTTTCATTTGTTATTATGACAAATTTATTTATAATTATATCAGAAGTTATCTATAATGACAACTTTCCCGTACTTCCAACGATGGAAAAATTTATTTTGATAAATATTGATACGCTTTCAACAATGAGCAATCTTTATAATGTGAAAATGTCCATAACTTTTAACAATGAAATAATTTATAGTGAAAAATTTTCCCACGCTTTCAACAATGAAGAAAGGTTAAAATATGAAATTTCTCCCGCAACAATGAAAAATACGACTTTAAATCTTCCTTTTTCAATAGTTATTATGACAAATTTATTTATAATTATATTAGAAGTTACATATAATGACAACATTCTCGCGCTTCCAACAATGGAAAAAATTCCATTGACAAATGTTGAGATGTTTCAACAATGGACAATCGTTTAAACGTGAAAATATCCCACTCCTTTAACAATGCAATTATTTATAGTGACAAATTTTCCCACTCTTTCAACAGTGGAGAAATCTTTAAATATGAAATTTTCCCCGCAACAATGAAATATTTGACTTTAAGTCCACATTTTTCAATTGTAATTATGAGAAATTTATTTATAATTATATGAGAAGTTATCTATAATAACAACTTTCCCGCGCTTCCAACAGCTTAAAAATTTCTACTGATAAATAATGATACGCTTTCAACAATGTACAATCTTTAAAACGTGAAAATGTCCCTATCATTCAACAATGGAAAATTTTATAGTGGCAAATTTCCCCACGTTTCAACAATGAAGAAATATTAAAATATGAAATGTTTTTTGCAACAATGAAGAATTCATCTTTAAGTCTTCCTTTTTCAATCGTTATTATGACAAATTTATCTATAATGACAACTTTTCCACTCTTCCAACAATGGGAAAAATTCCATTGACAAATATTGATACGCTTCCAAAAATGGAGAATTTTTAAAACGTGAAAATGTTCCCATCCTTTAACAATGGAAAAATTTATAGTGACAAATTTTCCCGTGATTTCAACAATAAAGAAATCTTAAAGTATCAAATTTAACCCGCATCAATGAAACACACGATTTCAAGACTCCTTTTTGCAATAATTCTTTTAATCAACAATATGTAATGGTAGAAAATAGAGAAGAAGTAAACAATGCTTAATATTTCCCACGCTTTAAACAATGGAAATATTTATAGTGACAAATTTTCCCACGATTCCAACAATGAAGAAATCTTAAAATATGAAATTTGTCCTGCAACAATGAAAAATTCGACATTAAGTCTACTTTTTTCATTTGTTATTATGACAAATTTATTTATAATGATATTAGAAGTTATCTATAATGACAACTTTCCCGCCCTTCCATCATTGGAAAAATTTCCATTGACAAATATTGATACGCTTTCAACAATTGACAATCTTTAAAACGTGAAAATGTCCCTATCCTTTAACAATGGAAAAATTTATAGTGACAAATTTTCCCGTGATTTCACCAGTAAAGAAATCTTAAAGTATCAAATTTAACCCGCATTAATGAAACATAGACTTCAAGACTCCTTTTTTCAATAATTATTTTAATAAACAATATGTAATGCTAGAAAATAGAGAAGCAGTATTCAATGCTAAATATTTAGCATGCTTTCAACAATGGAAAAATTTATAGTGACAAATTTTCCCACGCTTTTAACAATGAAGAAATCTTAACATATGAAAATTTTTCCCCAACAATGAAAAATTTGACTTTAAGTCTTACTTTTTCAATTGTTATTATGACAAATTAATTTATAATTATATTAGAAGTTATCTATAATGACAACTTTCCCGCGCTTCCAACAATGGAAAAATGTCCATTGACAAATATATATACGCTTTCAACAATGGACAATTTTTAAAACGTGAAAATGTCACTATCATTTAACAATGGAAAGACTTATAGTGACAAATTTTACCACGATTTCAACAATGAAGAAATCTTAAAATATGAAAATTTTCCCCCAACAATGTAAAATTTGACTTTAAGTCTACATTTTTCAGTTGTTATTATGACAAATTTGTTTATAATTATATGAGAAGTTATCTATAATACAAACTTTCCCGCGCTTCCAACAATGGAAAAATTTCTATTATTAAATATTGATACGCTTTAAACAATGTTCAATCTTTAAAACGTGAAAATGTCCCTATCCTTTAACAAAGGAAAAAATTATAGTGACAAATTTTCCCGCGCTTTCAACAATGAATAAATCTAAAAATATTATGTTTGTCCTGCAACAATGAAAAATTTGACTTTAAGTCTAATTTTTCCAATTGTTATTATGACCATTTAATTTATAATTATATTAGAAGTTATCTATAATGACAACTTTCCCGCGCTTCAAAAAATGCAAAAATTTTCATTGACAAATATTGATACGATTTCAACAATGCACAAATTTAAACGTGAAAATGTCCCTATCCCTTAACAATGGAAAAATTCATAGTGACAAATTTTTGCGTGATTTCAACAATAAAGAAATTTTAAAGTATCAAATTTAACCTGCATCAATGAAACATACGACTTCGACTCTTTTTTTCAATAATTCTTTTAATGAACAATATGTAATGCTAGAAAATAGAGAAGAAGAAAACAATGCTTAATATTACCCGTGCTTTAAACAATGGAAAAATTTATAGTTACCAATTTTCCCACGCTTTCAACAATGAGGAAATCTTAAAATATGAATTTGTCCCTCAACAATTAAAAATTCGTCTTTAAGTCTAAATTATCCAATTGTTATTATGACAAATTTATTTATAATTATATGAGAAGTTATGTATAATGACAAATTTCTCGCGCTTCCAACAACAGAAAAATTTCTATTGATAAATATTGATACGCTTTCAACAATGGACAATCTTTAAAACGTGAAAATGTCCCTATTCTTTAACAATGGAAAAATTTATAGTGACAAATTTTCCCACACTTTCAACAATGAAGAAATCTTAAAACTTCTTAAATCTTAAATCTTAAAATTTTTCATATGAAAATTTTTTCCGCAACAAGGAAAAATTTGATCTTAGCTTTTTATTTTTCATTTGTTATTATGACAAATTTATTTATAATTATATCAGAATATATCTATAATGACAACTTTCCCGTACTTCCAACGATGGAAAAATTTCTTTGATAAATATTGATACGCTTTCAACAATGAGCAATCTTTATAATGTGAAAATGTCCATAACTTTTAACAATGAAATAATTTATAGTGAAACATTTTCCCACTCTTTCAACAATGAAGAAAGGTTAAAATATGAAATTTCTCCCGCAACAATGAAAAATACGACTTTAAGTCTTCCTTTTTCAATAGTTATTATGACAAATTTATTTATAATTATATTAGAAGTTACATATAATGACAACATTCTCGCGCTTCCAACAATGGAAAAAATTCCATTGACAAATGTTGAGATGTTTCAACAATGGACAATCGTTTAATCGTGAAAATATCCCACTCCTTTAACAATGCAATTATTTATAGTGACAAATTTTCCCACGCTTTCAACAGTGGAGAAATCTTAAAATATGAAATTTTCCTCGCAACAATGAAATATTTGACTTTAAGTCCACATTTTTCAATTGTTATTATGAGAATTTTATTTATAATTATATGAGAAGTTATCTATAATAACAACTTTCCCGCGCTTCCAACAGCTTAAAAATTTCTACTGATAAATAATGATACGCTTTCAACAATGTACAATCTTTAAAACGTGAAAATGTCCCTATCATTTAACAATGGAAAATTTTATAGTGACAAATTTCCCCACGTTTCAACAATGAAGAAATATTAAAATATGAAATGTTTTTTGCAACAATGAAGAATTCAACTTTAAGTCCTCCTTTTTCAATCATTATTATGACAAATTTATCTATAATGACAACTTTTCCACTCTTCCAACAATGGAAAAAATTCCATTGACAAATATTGATACGCTTCCAAAAATGGACAATTTTTAAAACGTGAAAATGTTCCCATCCTTTAACAATGAAACAATTTATAGTGACAAATTTTCCCGTGATTTCAACAATAAAGAAGTCTTAAAGTATCAAATTTAACCCGCATCAATGAAACACACGATTTCAAGACTCCTTTTTGCAATAATTCTTTTAATCAACAATATGTAATGCTAGAAAATAGAGAAGAAGTAAACAATGCTTAATATTTCCCACGCTTTCAACAATGAAGAAATCTTAAAATATGAAAATTTTCCCACAACAATGAAAAATTTGACTTTAAGTCTTACTTTTTCAATTGTTATTATGACAAATTAATTTATAATTATATTAGAAGTTATCTATAATGACAACTTTCCCGCGCTTCCAACAATGGAAAAATGTCCATTCACA
Source organism: Maratus michaelseni (assembly GCA_963931845.1). NCBI lineage: Eukaryota > Metazoa > Arthropoda > Arachnida > Araneae > Salticidae > Maratus > Maratus michaelseni. The sequence goes on along the minus strand of OZ007596.1, from coordinate 320,617,768 downwards.
AATATATATACGCTTTCAACAATGGACAATCTGTAAAACGTGAAAATGTCACTATCATTTAACAATGGAAAGACTTATAGGGACAAATTTTACCACGTTTTCAACAATGAAGAAATCTTAAAATATGAAAATTTTCCCCCAACAATGTAAAATTTGACTTTAAGTCTACATTTTTCAGTTGTTATTATGACAAATTTATTTATAATTATATGGGAAGTTATCTATAATACAAACTTTCCCGCGCTTCCAACAATGGAAAATTTTCTATTATTAAATATTGATATGCTTTCAACAATGTTCAGTCTTTAAAACGTGAAAATGTCCCTATCCTTTAACAAAGGAAAAAATTATAGTGACAAATTTTCCCACGCTTTCAACAATGAATAAATCTTAAAATATTAAGTTTGTCCCGCAACAATGAAAGATTTGACTTTAAGTCTAATTTTTCTAATTGTTATTATGACCATTTAATTTATAATTATATTAGAATTTATCTATAGTGACAACTTTCCCGTGCTTCCAACAATGCAAAAATTTTCATTGACAAATATTGATACGATTTCAACAATGCACAAATTAGAAACGTGAAAATGTCCCTATCCTTTAACAATGGAAAAATTTATAGTGACAAATTTTTGCGTGATTTCAACAATAAAGAAATTTTAAAGTATCAAATTTAACCTGCATCAATGAAACATAGACTTCAAGACTCCTTTTTTCAATAATTCTTTTAATGAACAATATGTAATGCTAGAAAATAGAGAAGAAGAAAACAATGCTTAATATTACCCATGCTTTAAACAATGGAAAAATTTATAGTGACAAATTTTCCCGTGATTTCACCAGTAAAGAAATCTTAAAGTATCAAATTTAACCCGCTTTAATGAAACATAGACTTCAAGACTCCTTTTTTCAATAATTCTTTTATTCAACAATATGTAATGCTAGAAAATAGAGAAGCAGTATTCAATGCTAAATATTTAGCATGCTTTCAACAATGGAAAAATTTATAGTGACAAATTTTCCCACGCTTTCAACAATGAAGAAATCTTAACATATGAAAATTTTTCCCCAACAATGAAAAATTTGACTTTAAGTCTTACTTTTTCAATTGTTATTATGACAAATTAATTTATAATTATATTAGAAGTTATCTATAATGACAACTTTCCCGCGCTTCCAACAATGGAAAAATGTCCATTGACAAATATATATACGCTTTCAACAATGGACAATTTTTAAAACGTGAAAATGTCACTATCATTTAACAATGGAAAGACTTATAGTGACAAATTTTACCACGATTTCAACAATGAAGAAATCTTAAAATATGAAAATTTTCCCCCAACAATGTAAAATTTGACTTTAAGTCTACATTTTTCAGTTGTTATTATGACAAATTTGTTTATAATTATATGAGAAGTTATCTATAATACAAACTTTCCCGCGCTTCCAACAATGGAAAAATTTCTATTATTAAATATTGATACGCTTTAAACAATGTTCAATCTTTAAAACGTGAAAATGTCCCTATCCTTTAACAAAGGAAAAAATTATAGTGACAAATTTTCCCGCGCTTTCAACAATGAATAAATCTAAAAATATTATGTTTGTCCTGCAACAATGAAAAATTTGACTTTAAGTCTAATTTTTCCAATTGTTATTATGACCATTTAATTTATAATTATATTAGAAGTTATCTATAATGACAACTTTCCCGCGCTTCAAAAAATGCAAAAATTTTCATTGACAAATATTGATACGATTTCAACAATGCACAAATTTAAACGTGAAAATGTCCCTATCCCTTAACAATGGAAAAATTCATAGTGACAAATTTTTGCGTGATTTCAACAATAAAGAAATTTTAAAGTATCAAATTTAACCTGCATCAATGAAACATACGACTTCGACTCTTTTTTTCAATAATTCTTTTAATGAACAATATGTAATGCTAGAAAATAGAGAAGAAGAAAACAATGCTTAATATTACCCGTGCTTTAAACAATGGAAAAATTTATAGTTACCAATTTTCCCACGCTTTCAACAATGAGGAAATCTTAAAATATGAATTTGTCCCTCAACAATTAAAAATTCGTCTTTAAGTCTAAATTATCCAATTGTTATTATGACAAATTTATTTATAATTATATGAGAAGTTATGTATAATGACAAATTTCTCGCGCTTCCAACAACAGAAAAATTTCTATTGATAAATATTGATACGCTTTCAACAATGGACAATCTTTAAAACGTGAAAATGTCCCTATTCTTTAACAATGGAAAAATTTATAGTGACAAATTTTCCCACACTTTCAACAATGAAGAAATCTTAAAACTTCTTAAATCTTAAATCTTAAAATTTTTCATATGAAAATTTTTTCCGCAACAAGGAAAAATTTGATCTTAGCTTTTTATTTTTCATTTGTTATTATGACAAATTTATTTATAATTATATCAGAATATATCTATAATGACAACTTTCCCGTACTTCCAACGATGGAAAAATTTCTTTGATAAATATTGATACGCTTTCAACAATGAGCAATCTTTATAATGTGAAAATGTCCATAACTTTTAACAATGAAATAATTTATAGTGAAACATTTTCCCACTCTTTCAACAATGAAGAAAGGTTAAAATATGAAATTTCTCCCGCAACAATGAAAAATACGACTTTAAGTCTTCCTTTTTCAATAGTTATTATGACAAATTTATTTATAATTATATTAGGAGTTACATATAATGACAACATTCTCGCGCTTCCAACAATGGAAAAAATTCCATTGACAAATGTTGAGATGTTTCAACAATGGACAATCGTTTAATCGTGAAAATATCCCACTCCTTTAACAATGCAATTATTTATAGTGACAAATTTTCCCACGCTTTCAACAGTGGAGAAATCTTAAAATATGAAATTTTCCTCGCAACAATGAAATATTTGACTTTAAGTCCACATTTTTCAATTGTTATTATGAGAATTTTATTTATAATTATATGAGAAGTTATCTATAATAACAACTTTCCCGCGCTTCCAACAGCTTAAAAATTTCTACTGATAAATAATGATACGCTTTCAACAATGTACAATCTTTAAAACGTGAAAATGTCCCTATCATTTAACAATGGAAAATTTTATAGTGACAAATTTCCCCACGTTTCAACAATGAAGAAATATTAAAATATGAAATGTTTTTTGCAACAATGAAGAATTCAACTTTAAGTCCTCCTTTTTCAATCATTATTATGACAAATTTATCTATAATGACAACTTTTCCACTCTTCCAACAATGGAAAAAATTCCATTGACAAATATTGATACGCTTCCAAAAATGGACAATTTTTAAAACGTGAAAATGTTCCCATCCTTTAACAATGAAAAAATTTATAGTGACAAATTTTCCCGTGATTTCAACAATAAAGAAGTCTTAAAGTATCAAATTTAACCCGCATCAATGAAACACACGATTTCAAGACTCCTTTTTGCAATAATTCTTTTAATCAACAATATGTAATGCTAGAAAATAGAGAAGAAGTAAACAATGCTTAATATTTCCCACGCTTTCAACAATGAAGAAATCTTAAAATATGAAAATTTTCCCACAACAATGAAAAATTTGACTTTAAGTCTTACTTTTTCAATTGTTATTATGACAAATTAATTTATAATTATATTAGAAGTTATCTATAATGACAACTTTCCCGCGCTTCCAACAATGGAAAAATGTCCATTCACAAATATATATACGCTTTCAACAATGGACAATCTGTAAAACGTGAAAATGTCACTATCATTTAACAATGGAAAGACTTATAGGGACAAATTTTACCACGTTTTCAACAATGAAGAAATCTTAAAATATGAAAATTTTCCCCCAACAATGTAAAATTTGACTTTAAGTCTACATTTTTCAGTTGTTATTATGACAAATTTATTTATAATTATATGGGAAGTTATCTATAATACAAACTTTCCCGCGCTTCCAACAATGGAAAATTTTCTATTATTAAATATTGATATGCTTTCAACAATGTTCAATCTTTAAAACGTGAAAATGTCCCTATCCTTTAACAAAGGAAAAAATTATAGTGACAAATTTTCCCACGCTTTCAACAATGAATAAATCTTAAAATATTAAGTTTGTCCCGCAACAATGAAAGATTTGACTTTAAGTCTAATTTTTCTAATTGTTATTATGACCATTTAATTTATAATTATATTAGAATTTATCTATAGTGACAACTTTCCCGTGCTTCCAACAATGCAAAAATTTTCATTGACAAATATTGATACGATTTCAACAATGCACAAATTAGAAACGTGAAAATGTCCCTATCCTTTAACAATGGAAAAATTTATAGTGACAAATTTTTGCGTGATTTCAACAATAAAGAAATTTTAAAGTATCAAATTTAACCTGCATCAATGAAACATAGACTTCAAGACTCCTTTTTTCAATAATTCTTTTAATGAACAATATGTAATGCTAGAAAATAGAGAAGAAGAAAACAATGCTTAATATTACCCATGCTTTAAACAATGGAAAAATTTATAGTGACAAATTTTCCCGTGATTTCACCAGTAAAGAAATCTTAAAGTATCAAATTTAACCCGCTTTAATGAAACATAGACTTCAAGACTCCTTTTTTCAATAATTCTTTTATTCAACAATATGTAATGCTAGAAAATAGAGAAGCAGTATTCAATGTTAAATATTTCGCATGCTTTCAATAATGGAAAAATTTATAGTGACAAATTTTCCCACGCTTTCAACAATGAAGAAATCTTAAAATATGAAAATTTTCCCCCAACAATGAAAATTTTGACTTTAAGTCTTACTCTTTCAATTGTTATTATGACAAATTAATTTATAATTATATTAGAAGTTATCTATATTGACAACTTTCCCGCGCTTCCAACAATGTAAAAATGTCCATTGACAAATATATATACGCTTTCAACAATGGACAATCTTTAAAACGTGAAAATGTCACTATCATTTAACAAAAGACTTATAGTGACAAATTTTACCACGTTTTCAACAATGAAGAAATCTTAAAATATTAAGTTTGTCCCGACACAATGAAAAATTTGACTTTAAGTCTAATTTTTCCAATTGTTATTATGATCGTTTAATTTATAATTATATTAGAAGTTATCTATAATGACAACTTTCCCGCCCTTCCAACAATGCAAAAATTTTCATTGACAAATATTGATACGATTTCAACAATGCACATATTTAAAACGTGAAAATGTCCCTATCCTTTAACAATGGAAAAATTCATAGTGACAAATTTTTGCGTGATTTCAACAATAAAGAAATTTTTAAGTATCAAATTTAACCCGCATCAATAAAACACACGATTTTAAGACTCCTTTTTGCAATAATTCTTTTAATCAACAATATGTAATGCTAGAAAATAGAGAAGAAGTAAACAATGCTTAATATTTCCCACGCTTTAAACAATGGAAGTATTTATAGTGACAAATTTTCCCACGATTTCAACAATGAAGAAATGTTAAAATATGAAATTTGTCCCACAACCATGAAAAATTCGACATTAAGTCTACTTTTTTCAATTGTTATTAAGACATATTTATTTATAATAATATTGGAAGTTATCTATAATGAAAAGTTTCCCGCGCTTCCAACAATGGAAAAATTTCCATTGACAAATATTGATACGCTTTCAACAATGGACAATCTTGAAAACGTGAAAATGTTCCTATCCTTTAACAATGGAAAAGTTTATAGTGAAAAATTTTCCCGTGATTTCAACAATGAAGAAATCTTAAAGTACCAAATTTAACCAGCATCAATGGAACACACGATTTCATAACTCCTTTTTTCAACAATTCTTTTAATCAACAATATGTAATGCTAGAAAATAGAGAAGCAGTATTCATTGTTAAATATTTCGCATGCTTTCAACAATGGAAAAATTTATAGTGACAAATTTTCCCACGCTTTCAACAATGAAGAAATCTTAAAATATTAAAATTTTCCCCCAACAATGAAAATTTTGACTTTAAGTCTTACTTTTTCAATTGTTATTATGACAAATTAATTTACAATTATATTAGAAGTTATCTATAATACAAACTTTCCCGCGCTTCCAACAATGGAAAAATTTCTATTAAATATTGATATGCTTTCTACAATGTTCAATCTTTAAAACGTGAAAATGTCCCTATCCTTTAACAAAGGAAAAAGTTATAATTACTAATTTTCCCACACTTTCAACAATGAAGAAATCTTAAAACTTCTTAAATCTTAAAATTTTTCATATGAAAATTTTTTCCGCAACAAGGAAAAATTTGATCTTAGCATTTTATTTTTCATTTGTTATTATGACAAATTTATTTATAATTATATCAGAAGTTATCTATAATGACAACTTTCCCGTACTTCCAACGATGGAAAAATTTCTTTTGATAAATATTGATACGCTTTCAACAGTGAGCAATCTTTATAATGTGAAAATGTCCATAACTTTTAACAATGAAATAATTTATAGTGAAAAATTTTCCCACGCTCTCAACAATGAAGAAAGGTTAAGATATGAAATTTCTCCCGCAACAATGAAAAATACGACTTTAAGTCTTCCTTTTTCAATAGTTATTATGACAAATTTATTTATAATTATATTAGAAGTTACATATAATGACAACATTCTCGCGCTTCCGACAATGGAAAAAATTCCATTGACAAATGTTGAGATGTTTCAACAATGGACAATCGTTTAAACGTGAAAATATCCCACTCCTTTAACAATGCAATTATTTATAGTGACAAATTTTCCCACGCTTTCAACAATGGAGAAATCAAAAATGTGAAATTTTCCCCGCAACAATGAAATATTTGACTTTATGTCCACATTTTTCAATTGTTATTATGAGAAATTTATTTATAATTATATGAGAAGTTATCTATAATAACAACTTTCCCGCGCTTCCAACAGCTTAAAAATTTCTATTGATAAATAATGATAAGCTTTCAACAATGTACAATCTTTAAAACGTGAAAATGTCCCTATCATTTAACAATGGAAAATTTTATAGTGACAAATTTCCCCACGTTTTCAACAATGAAGAAATATTAAATTATGAAATGTTTTTCGCAACAATGAAGAATTCATCTTTAAGTGTTCCTTTTTCAATCGTTATTATGACAAATTTATCTATAATGACAACTTTTCCACACTTTCAACAATGGAAAAAATTTCATTGACAAATATTGATACGCTTTCAAAAATGGACAATTTTTAAAACGTGAAAATGTTCCCATCCTTTAACAATGGAAAAATTTATAGTGACAAATTTTCCCGTGATTTCAACAATAAAGAAATCTTAAAGCATCAAATTTAACCCGCATCAATGAAACACACGATTTCAAGACTCCTTTTTGCAATAATTCTTTTAATCAACAATATGTAATGCTAGAAAATAGAGAAGAAGTAAACAATGCTTAATATTTCCCACGCTTTAAACAATGGAAATATTTATAGTGACAAATTTTCCCACGATTCCAACAATGAAGAAATCTTAAAATATGAAATTTGTCCCGCAACAATGAAAAATTCGACATTAAGTCTACTTCTTTCATTTGTTATTATGACAAATTTATTTATAATGATATTAGAAGTTATCAATAATGACAACTTTCCCGCGCTTCCATCAATGGAAAAATTTCATTGGCAAATATTGATACGCTTTCAACAATTGACAATCTTTAAAACGTGAAAAGGTCCCTATCCTTTAACAATGGAAAAATTTATAGTGACAAATTTTCCCGTGATTTCACCAGTAAAGAAATCTTAAAGTGTCAAATTTAACCCGCATTAATGAAACATAGACTTCAAGACTCCTTTTTTCAATAATTCTTTTAATCAACAATATGTAATGCTAGAAAATAGAGAAGCAGTATTCAATGTTAAATATTTCGCATGCTTTCAACAATGGAAAAATTTATAGTGACAAATTTTCCCACGCTTTCAACAATGAAGAAATCTTAAAATATGAAAATTTTCCCCCAACAATGAAAAATTTGACTTTAAGTCTTACTTTTTCAATTGTTATTTTGACAAATTAATTTATAATTATATTAGAAGTTATCTATAATGACACCTTTCCCGCGCTTCCAACAATGGAAAAATGTCCATTGACAAATATATATACGCTTTCAACAATGGACAATCTTTAAAACGTGAAAATGTCACTATCATTTAACAATGGAAAGACTTATAGTGACAAATTTTACCACGTTTTCAACAATGAAGAAATCTTAAAATATGAAAATTTTCCCCCAACAATGTAAAATTTGACTTTAAGTCTACATTTTTCAGTTGTTATTATGACAAATTTATTTATAATTATATGGGAAGTTATCTATAATACAAACTTTCCCGCGCTTCCAACAATGGAAAAATTTCTATTAAATATTGATACGCTTTCAACAATGTTCAATCTTTAAAACGTGAAAATGTCCCTATCCTTTAACAAATGAAACAATTATAGTGACAAATTTTCACACGCTTTCAACAATGAATAAATCTTCAAATATTAAGTTTTTCCCGCAACAATGAAAAATTTGACTTTAAGTCTAATTTTTCCAATTGTTATTATGACCATTTAATTTATAATTATATTATAAGTTATCTATAATGACAACTTTCCCGCGCTTCCAACAATGCAAAAATTTTCATTGACACATATTGATACGATTTCAACAATGCACAGATTTAAAACGTGAAAATGTCCCTATCCTTTAACAATGGAAATATTTATAGTGACAAATTTTTGCGTGATTTCAACAATAAAGAAATTTTAAAGTATCAAATTGAACCCGCATCAATGTAACATACGACTTCGACTCATTTTTTCAATAATTCTTTTAATGAACAATATGTAATGCTATAAAATAGAGAAGAAGAAAACAATGCTTAATATTACCCGTGCTTTAAACAATGGAAAAATTTATAGTTACAAATTTTCCCACGCTTTCAACAATGAAGAAATCTTAAAATATGAATTTGTCCTTCAACAATCAAAAATTCGTCTTTAACTCTAAATTTTTCATTTGTTATTATGACAAATTTATTTATAATTATATCAGAAGTTATCTATAATGACAACTTTCCCGTGCTTCCAACGATGGAAAAATTTCTTTTGATAAATATTGTTACGCTTTCAACAACGGGCAATCTTTAAATGTGAAAATGTCCATAACTTTTAACAATGAAATAATTTATAGTGAAAAATTTTCCCACGCTTTCAACAATGAAGAAAGCTTAAAATATGAAATTTCTGCCGCAACAATGAAAAATACGACTTTAAGTCTTCCTTTTTCAATAGTTATTATGACAAATTTATTTATAATTATATTAGAAGTTACATATAATGACAACATTCTCGCGCTTCCAACAATGGAAAAAATTCCATTGACAAATGTTGAGATGTTTCAACAATGGACAATCGTTAAAACGTGAAAATATCCCACTCCTTTAACAATGCAAACATTTATAGTGACAGATTTTTCCACGCTTTCAACAATGAGAAATCTTAAAATATAAAATTTTTGGAGCAACAATGAAATACTTGACTTTGCCTACATTTTTCAAATGTTATTATGAGAAATTTATTTATAATTATATGAGAAGTTATCTATAATAACAACTTTCCCGCGCTTTCAACAGCTTAAAAATTTCTATTGATAAATATTTATACGCTTTCAACAATGTACAATCTTTAAAACGTGAAAATGTCCCTATCCTCTAACAATGGAAAATTTTATAGTGACAAATTTCCCCACGTTTTCAACAATGAAGAAATATTAAAATATGAAATGTTTTTCACAACAATAAAGAATTCGTCTTTAAGTCTTCCTCTTTCAATCGTTATTATGACAAATTTATCTATAATGACAACTTTTTCATGCTTCCAACAATGGAAAAAATTCCATTGACAAATATTGATACGCTTTCAACAATGGACAATCTTTAAAACGTGAAAATTTTCCTATCCTTTAACAATGGAAAAATTTATAGTGACAAATTTTCCCGTGATTTCAACAATGAAGAAATCTTAAAGTATCTAATTTAACCCGCAACAATGAAACACACGATTTTAAGACTCCTTTTTGCAATAATTCTTTTAATCAACAATATGTAATGCTAGAAAATAGAGAAGAAGTAAAAAATGCTTAATATTTCCCACGCTTTAAACAATGGAAAAATTTACAGTGACAAATTTTCCCACGATTTCAACAATGAAGAAACCTTAAAAAATGAAATTTGTCCCGCAACAATGAAAAATTCGACATTAAGTCTACTTTTTTCAATTGTTATTATGACAAATTTATTTATAATGATAATAGAAGTTATCTATAATGACAACTTTCCCACGCTTCCAATAATGGAAAAATTTCCATTGACAAATATTGATACGCTTTCAACAATGGACAATCTTTAAAACGTGAAAATGTCCCTATCCTTTAACAATGGAAAATTTTATAGTGACAAATTTCCCCACGCTTTCCACAATGAAGAAATATTAAAATATGAAATTTTTTTGCAACAATGAAGAATTCGTCTTTAAGTCTTCCTTTTTCAATCGTTATTATGACAAATTTTCCACGCTTCCAAAAATGGAAAAAATTCTATTGACAATTATTGATACGCTTTCAACAATGGACAATCTTGAAAACGTGAAAATGTTCCTTTCCTTTAACAATGGAAAACCTTATAGTGACAAATTTTCCCGTGATTTCAACATTGAAGAAATCTTAAAGTATCAAATTTAACCCGCATCAATGAAACACACGATTTTAAGACTCCTTTTTGCAATAATTCTTTTAATCAACAATATGTAATGCTAGAAAATAGAGAAGCAGTATTCAATGTTAAATATTTCGCATGCTTTCAACAATGGAAAAATTTATAGTGACAAATTTTCCCACGCTTTCAACAATGAAGAAATCTTAAAATATGAAAATTTTCCCCCAAAAATGAAAATTTTGACTTTAAGTCTTACTTTTTCAATTGTTATTATGACAAATTAATTTATAATTATATTAGAGGTGACATATTAGAGGTCTATAATGACAACTTTCCCGCGCTTCCAACAATGGTAAAATGTCCATTGAAAAATATATATACACTTTCAACAATGCACAATCTTTAAAACGTGAAAATGTCACTATCATTTAACAATGGAAAAACTTATAGTGTTACGTATTAGTAGACACACATATAATTACTCATGATATAACTTAACAGGGTTTATTAAAGATAAAAGCATGTGCATTGCTATCTTGTAGCGACACGGCGTGAATGTTTACATCTGCCTGCCTCTAGCCTGTTGCCATTCTGGAAACATAAAAATGTTATGGTTAACGTTACAGTTAGAGTCTGTGATAATACATAACATCAACGTAGGCCTTTAGCCAGGTTGGTGGATGTTTAGCTCTAACTGGTCTCGATGGGGGGAATGTTGGACTTGTAACATCAGGGATCTGTCTATCTCCTGCAGGTGCAGTCCCAATTAAACTATCTGTATCCACAGGCTCTGGAACCGTGTCATTTGTTGTCAGTCCCGGATCTTTGGTGCCTCCTGCTGGCTCGGTGTCCTCGCTGTCTTCTACTGATCCTGACATCAGCGGTGAAGGTGTTGGACCACAGGATGGGTATGCTGAGGAATTACCAGCGTCTGTCACATGCTGAAGCTTACCTTGACGTCGTCTTAATTGGTCAATGTGTCTCTTCCACACAAGACCTTCATTCGTTAAGACCTCATACATTGTGGCGCCAGTTACTTCTGTGACTGTAGCTGGTACCCATTTGTCGTGAGGATGGAATCCTCGAGCATACACCGAGTCTAGAGGTGCAAACATTCGGAACCTTGGATTAGACAGATTCTTGGGATTAGGCTCCGTAAAATCAGGATGAAGTCTGTCCAGGCAGGTTTTCAAACGGCGGTTCATAAGCAGCTCTGCTGGAGACACATTTGTAGTAGCATTGGGTATAGCATGTTGTGCTAATAAGAATGATGCAAGTCTAGAATTCCAATTCCCAGTAATAATTCTTCGAAGTGCATCTTTTGTTGTCTGCACCATCCGCTCTGCTTGCCCATTCGATGAAGGATGTCTCGGAGCTGTAAAAGAATGGTAGATTCCATTTCTCTTAAGGAACTAGTAAAGGTTTGTGATCAGTTCTTATTTCGAATTTTTGTCCATAGAGGTAGTTGTGAAACTTCCTAACACCCTGTATAATGGCCAAGGCTTCTTTTTCAATCTGGGCATACCGGCGCTCAGTTGGGTTCATTGTTCTTGAATAGTATGCCACTGGAGCTTCTACGCCCTCTGACAATTCGTGGCTCAGGACATCTCCAACACCATACTGGGAAGCATCACATGTGAGGATGATTGGTTTCTTTTCATCGAAATGTACAAGGAGGGAATCACTTGACAAGAGTTTTTTTACCTTATTAAAAGCTTCTTCGTGGCTTTTCTTCCATTTCCACACTGCTCCCTTGTCAAGCAAGCGATGAAGAGGTTCTGCCACTGTTGCTTTATCTTGTAGAAACACATGATAAAAGTTCAGTAGGCCCAAGAATGCTTGGAGTTCTTCTGTCTTGGTTGGTATAGGGGCTTCTTGGATAGCTGTCACTTTCTCCTTTGTGGGTTTAATACCTTTCTCATTGATTTCATACCCTAAGAATTCAATGCTGGAGTTTCCAAAGATACATTTCTCTCTGTTTAAGCGTAACCCAGCCTTGGAGAATCGGTCAAGAACTTCTCGAAGTCGCTTGGCTAGTTCGTCTAGTGTTGAACCCTTGATTAAGACATCGCCATAGTATGGCAACACTCCTGGTATGGTTATGACCAATGACTTAATGAACCGTTGGAATATTCCAGGAGCTGTGGAAATTCCGAATTAGAGTCGATTGCACTTGAATGCTCCACGATGTGTCACAATTGTTTGTACCATGGCAGAAGCTTCATCCACGACTAATTGCAGGTATGCTTGGGACATGTCAAGCTTTACGAAATGTTGGCCTCCTGTTAATTCTGCGAGTATTTGGCTTACTGCTGGCACTGGATATGGATGAGTGCCTAAAGCCTTGTTGACTGTACATTTATAGTCACCACAGAGCCTAATTTCCCCATTAGATTTAAGGACAGGAACTACAGGAGTTGCCCAATCAGAGTAACTAACTGGTTCAAGAACTCCCTGGTCTTGTAATCGTTGCAACTCCTTCTCAATCTTGGGTCTTAGAGCAAATGGTGCATTTCTAGCTTTCAGCTGGATTGGACGGACTGTGGGATCTAAATGCAACTTGATAGGAGTACCTGTAAAGCTTCCCAATTCTTCCTTGAAAACATCAGGGAATTCACTTAAGACATCATCAATGATAGACTGTTGTATGCTATGGATGCCTGTTACCTTTATTCCTAATGGTTCAAACCAATTCAGACCTAAAAGTCCTTGGCGTTTCTTCTTAGCAATCAGAAGTGGAAGCTTCCGGTCAAATGAAGCATATTTAACATCTACTTGGCACCGACCCAAAATTTCTACTGGTTGTTTATTATAGTCTTTAACAATAAAAGGAGACTTTTCCAACAGTGGAACCTCGTGAGGATATAACTGGTCAAAAGTACTTTTGTCAATGATGGATATTTTGGCTCCCGAATCTACTTCCATAACACATGGTGTACCATTGATCAGGACAGTTGTTCTCATGTTTGGTGTTTCCACATTATTGAGACACACATATTTCAAATGGAAGGTGTTTAAACTCTCTGTTTCAGAGGAATCAGTATCGCTATTTTCTAAATTCTGTTCATGTACTGTTTTCCTAGTAAAATTTGATTTGTTCCGGCTGACCCTTTGTATATGGCCTTTCTTTTTGCAGGCATGGCATTCAGCCTCTTTAAATTTGCACTGTGATCTTGAATGGTTGCCTCCACAACCAGCACAATTTTCTCTCTGTGATTGAGTTTTAGATTGCTTTTGATTTCAATTTTGTCTCTCGTCGAGAGGCATCACTGAGACAGATCCGGAGCTCCGAATCTCCTTTACATGAAAATTAGCAGTCTCTGCTGCCAAGGCCTTATCTAGTGCTTGATTAAAAGTCAGCGATGCTTCGGCAAGTAAGCGTCGTTGGAGAGCTTCGTCTAGCAGCCCGCACACCAACCTATCTCTGAGCATGACATCCAACGATGAGCCAAAATTGCAGTGTTCGGATAGTTTTCGTAATTCCGAGATGAATGCATTTATACTTTCCCCCGATTGTTGGTTCCTTCTATAAAATAGAAATCGCTGGAAGATTTCTGAAGGTTTTGGCGAGAAATGAGTTTTGACAAGTTGTATTAGTTCGTCGTATGTTTTAGAAGAAGGGCTTGCTGGGGATACGAGAGAACGGATTGTCGCGTACATCTTCGCGCCGCACACACTCAGAAATATGGCCCGTTTCTTCGTCGAGTCGCTGACATCGTTCGCTTCTAAAAAGCATTCCAATCTTTCGTGATAAGACTCCCACGTTGATGGTTCCGATACATCGAAAGGCTCTAAGCTGCCGAAAGTAGCCATTTTTCACAACGATGTTTTGGAGAAAAAAAAATCAGAAGTTTGCAGAATGTAGATTTCACTCAGTTCTGTAACCAATCCACGTTGTCACTGTTAAGCCTAACGCGTGAGTATCAATATTTTGCAGGTAGCTTGCTAAACCCTTTAAATCCCATCCTCGTCGCCAATTTGTTACGTATTAGTAACATACATATAATTACTCATGATATAACTTAACAGGGTTTATTAAAGATAAAAGCATGTGCATTGCTATCTTGTAGCGACACGGCGTGAATGTTTACATCTGACTGCCGCTAGCCTGTTGTCATTCTGGAAACATAAAAATGTTATGGTTAACGTTACAGTTAGAGTCTGTGATAATACATAACAGCTATTAAAAAAAATTTAGAACATCAACATAGTTTTTAGGTATCTGACTCTTCCCTGCTACTACAAATATATGTTTAGGTCTAAAAGCACGTAATCTTTGCATTAAATTGTGTAGCGACAAAAATAGATTGAAAATAAAATAATTATAACAAAACATCTTGAACATGTTTACTTATTTTTTTGTCAAAATATGTAAACAATTTTGTTTCAATTCAAACAATAATAACATAAATAATAAACTATAAAAAAAGTAAATGAAACCGAAAAGAAGTAAATATATATGCTGACAAAATCAATAAAACATGGAGTCAAAGCTATTAATATAAAAACATGCTAATATATGCAAACTACATCATAATTCACATAAAAAGGGAATTTATATTTAAAATTACAAGTTTTTTGACTATCTGATAACATAACTGACAATTATGCATTTTATTATTTAATTTATGTAATAATCTTATATATTTATGCAATTATTACAGAAGTAAAATCAGACAAACTGAAAAAAAAGTAAAGTTGCTGCTTTACACCCCTAAATGCTAAATGATAGACTTGACGATAGGCTTTTGCCAAAAATATTTCTTTTCAAAAAAGAAAAATATCCAAATGATAAATGTAAATACTACATTGTAAAATTAGAATATACTTTAATTCTAAATATAAATCATTCTAATAAATATTTTAACTATAAATTTGGCAATGCTGAGAATTGATTTTACAATATTGCAAAAAAAATGCAATTTTTTGTAATTCTCTCAATATTAGCATCTTTTAACACATCAATGACTATTTTTTCTTTGATAAAATGGTAGGAACCCAGCATTTTAAACGGTCATTGAGCTTAGCTGTAGTTTGAAATAAAGAACCTTAAGGGAACTTAAAGGAAAGAGAGATTCCAGTAAATATGTGTATAAATATTAATTTTTAATGACAACATGGAATATAAGTATTGTATTGCAAAACCAAAATTTCTTCTAAAAGAGGAACAGTCACCAATAAAAAAAAATTATAATATTCTTGACTTTTAATTGATTCTCAGATCTAATAATGATTCAAAAATCATTTTTTTTAAATAAAAGGGATTTTATACATCAAGAAATATTTTCCAGAATTTGTATACTCTTAACTAAAAAAACCCTATAGTCCTAATTGGAAATTCATAGATTCGATGTTTTCTTTGTACCTTCAATATTTATGAAAATAGAGCAGTTTGCATGCACTTCCTTCTACCTTTGATTTTGCTGCATTTTAAGATTTGATTATATATTTATTGCTACTAGAAAATAACAAAAAAGCAAATAATAAAAAATTACAGAGTACTAAAGAATTTTAACATGGTGTGCTGAAGGGGAAGGGAGACAAATGAAACTAGTCAGATGTGACAATTCCAAAAGTTCTTCTATCTCATACATGTTAATGCAATTAAATCACAATCAATGACCATCAGGAGAATTCTATTGGTACTTCATTGAATTATGTGCACTAAAAAAAAGATACAAGCATTGCATTTTTCAAACAAATCATTCAATTTCGGCATCCACCCTCTTAACTCTAGCCCTTCAACCAAAATTCCCAAACCAACTAGCATAAAAGCGACACCTGTTGGACAGTATGTACCCAAGCCTAAAGGTCTATTTATGTGTAAATGTAGCAACAGAATATAATATTTGATTAAATTCTGTGAATTAATTTTTGAGATACAGCTATTACGAAAATTGTGCTAAATGCAGAATAGCAGTGCCACATGTTATACAGAAAAACCTAATCAGCACCAATTTATGTCAAGCTCTAACAGAATGTGAAGTTTTATGAAATTTTGTACATTAGTTCTTGATATATGACTATCGCAAAATTGTGTAAACCCTGCAAAATGCTTTATAGCAGCAGCACCTTTTGGGCGATTTAGACCAAAAATTAATCAGAAACAACTTATGTCAATGTCTAACAGAATCTGAAGTTTGATGAAAATTGATGCATTAGTTCTTGAGATAGAGCTATTGTAGAAATCAGGAAAAAAGCAGCTAACAGCGACATCAGTTGGAGGATTTACACCAAAAACTAATCGGCAACATCTTATGACAAGGTCTAACTGAATCTAAAGTTTTATTAAATTCCGTGCATTAGTTCTTGAGATAGAGCGTCCACAAAATTTTTGTCACATACAGAAATTTTTTTAAAGCAGTCAAATCGTTTTCAGGACTTTCTAAAAGTTTAAAAAAGTCAAAAACCGGAATTCAAATTTTTTAATGAATCCAATACTTTATTCTTGGAAAGATGGAAGAAAGTAAAGCAGGTATTTAATAGGAAGACTAGAATGATTTTTTTAAACATGAAGTCTTCTTAAATAGAGACATCTTCGATTTATTCTAAAATAATAGATGTGAAATCCTGCAAAATAAAAAAAGCTAATGTGTTAAAGTAAATTTTTTGAGTGAATGACTCAATTTTTCTAATTTTTAACGTTTATAAAGTGAGCAAGAAAGATTAATGGAAATAAACTATGCAAACAGTTTAACTTCAAAGGCATACTTCTAACATGAGCAGCTTCATATGATAAGGAATGCTGTGCTAGTCTGACCAGCACCAGAGCTTAACTGAAGAACCTGTGACAGTATTGATGATTAAGATAGTACCTATACTATTTTTTAATCAATTTATGCTGATTGGGACTAGTAAAGAAAGTTTGTCCATTCTAAGGAAAAAAAATGAGCAGTTACTGAACACTTAATTGGATTTTTTCCCCAATACATGTCTTCCTGAAGTCGTGCAGTGAACTGGATTTTTGCATTATAAAAAGCCTTTCATGAAGAGTTTATTTAAATAACTATATAAAAGTATAATTCCACAATTATTTTTTTTTATACTTAAGTAACGTGAGATTAAAAAGGAAATATTTTAACAGTTTCAGTCCAAAATTATAAATTAATGATATTTTTCCAAATTTTTGGAAACTATTTTAACTCCTTCGGGACCGGCGGCTTTTACACAAATTTTATTCGGTTGGCACCACTTTTTTCAAAACAGCTACCTTTACTTAAACTATCACAAAAATGCTCTAATTAGAGAAAGCAAATATTACTTTCATTTTTTTACTGGTGCCTAAAACAAATTCTGTATGCTCTTTTTGAGGGTGCATATATGCACCCATGGTCCCGAATGGGTTAAAGGATTTACACAATACATACATAAATTATAGAAAGTTTTTCCAATTAAATTTAATGAACTAAATCTTTATTTATACGGTTTTTGTAGAATATTTAAAACCCACCTCAAATTTTTTATATTGTTTTTTTTTGTATTTCATAGAAAATAATTAGAAGATGCACTATATAGAAATATTTCAGAACTGAAACTTTTCACTCCAACATCAATAAAGTTGAAGAAATGCAATTGAAAGAGAAACCATCCACTTAAAAATACTTTTGTTTTGCATAACATTTTGGAAAAAGATAAAGTTCAATAACTCATTCTAAATTGTATTACTGCTAACCAAAGTGTAAAGTAATTTTATAGCATTTTTACTAATATTGCTTTAAAGTACTGTTTATGCACGAAGAATAATTGAAACACGCTGCATTGGGGCATGCACAGAAATTGTGAGGCTTGTGATAGATATGTGATGGGTCACCTGCATACCATATAATTAAACAAAATATATACAAACATATACAAAATCAATCCCTGATGGCCCCTTTTCAGATTAGATACCGGTACAACCATACTTTTGTGTCCTTTTAGTGGGAAACACAAGTTTCAGATTTAACCAGCTTAATACATCCTTCCCGAATTAAAAAATACATACTATACACATGATACTCTTTATTACAAATTTATAATATGTTAGATACAAATACCAAAAACTAAACAAATATACACATTAAACAATTTAAGTATTACAATGCTTTATACACTGCTCAAAACAATTAAAGGATATTGCACTTTTAGGTGGATTTTGTATCTGGGAAACTTTTTAGCTGATTGACAGACATAGTAGGTTATATGAGAATAAATTACACATGTTTGGCAGAAAAAAATGCATTTTATTGCGCATTTGTGTACAAAAGGAAAAAAACACAATTTGTGCGTATGAGAAAAAAAGAATAAGAAAAGGTGTTTTCTTCAAAGAAAATCATTTTCAGTAGGGGGTATGGTTTCCACGGGCGGCCAGCAACGTTGAACACCTTTGAGGCATGGACTCAATGAGGCTATTAATGGCGAGTTGGGGTATTCTGCCCCACTCTTCCAGAAGAGCTCTTTCCAGTTCTTGGAGAGTTTGTGGGGGTTGTTGGCGGCCAGAAACTCGTCTTCCTAGAGCGTCCCAAACGCGCTCGATAGGATTCATGTCTGGAGAACACGCTGGCCATTCCATTCGAACGATTCCTTCCTCGAAAAGGAAATCCTCCACCAGGTTTGCACGATGTGGCCTGCAGTTATCGTCCATTAAAATGAAGTTATCTCTGATTGCTGCAGCGTAAGGGACTACAATAGGTCTGAGGATCTCATCCCTATATCGGCGACCAGTCAGAGCTCCATCTCGAATGATGTAGAGGTCAGTGCGCCCGTCAATGGAGATGCCACCATACACCAACACTCCTCCACCGCCAAATCTGACACTTTCGTGCACGAACGCAGGATTATTCCTACTGCCACGGTCCCTCCAGATGAAAATACGCCTATTATCCGGATGCACAGAAAAACGGGACTCGTCAGAAAACAGAATATTGCTCCATTCATTTCTCCTCCAGTTGACATGCTCGGTTGCCCACTCCCTGCGGTCGCGACGATGCCTTGATGTTAATCTAACACATACCATCGGTCGGCGAGCATACAGACCTACAGCATAGAGCCGGTTTCGGACAGTCTGAGTTGAAATCGTGGTGCCTGTAGCCGAGCGAAGGTGTTGTTGGAGAAGAGTAGCGTCCATGTTTCGGTGTCTCCGAGCTGTTAACGCTAAATACCGATCTTCATTGGGCATTGTTGCCCATCTACGACCTTGCCCTGGTCTTCGACCTGCACATCCACTCTCCAAAAAACGGTTCCAGATCCTGGAAATGACACTTTGTGACACTCCAATGGCTTGCGCTACTTCGGCTTGAGTTTGGCCCCCTTTTAACCTATCAACAATTCTCCAAGCTTCTGAATCTGTCAAATGACTTCGCTGAGACATCGTACTCATCGAAACAAAGCAATCACTGAATGCCGATCATCCTTGTCTTCATTCTCTTTTATCCAGTTGAAAGTCAAATTTCATTCGCTGCCGCTGAAGCGACGTTTTTGACGTCGAACTCAAAATTTGCATACTCCACAGTTTGAAAACCAGAAAAATTTGCATTTGTGATTCTCTTCTTCTATTTTCGGCAAAAAAAATTTCGTTTATATCTTTATTTTATATAAAACTTCAAATATCCTTTAATTGTTTTGAGCAGTGTATATAAAATATTTTGTTTTGCTCAATTTAAATTAAAAAATAGCCTGAATGCTTTATTAATCAACAATCCCTATGTCACGAATAAATAATTAATTACTTTTAAATGAATAAGAAAATACCTAATTATATTTTTAAAGAAAAATCATCTTTTCACAAATGAGAAATTTCTTTTGGTATGATTATATCCATTGAAATTAAAATTTGGCTTACAAAAATCTTCACTACAAACACAATAATGAAAAAACCTTTCTTTGGACATAAATATGATGAATGAAATTAAATGTTTGTGAAAGCTTTAAACTTGTTACATCTTGGATTGGATAGAACAATGGGTATTTAAATTAGACTTCACAAATGAAAGGGTTCTTTTTAATATGTATAGACAGATAGCAATTTAAATGAGATTTAACGAATATTTTTTGTTACACATTTCACAAGATAAAAGTATATCTTTAGAAAGTACATGCAGGAACATATTGCAAAGCAATACATATTACAAATAAGGTACATATTCAAATGAGATTTTTGTTAAACACTTTGGGGCCCAACTCTCAAGAGAAAAGCTTCTCTTTAGTGTGAATACGTAAGTGGTAATTTAAATGAGATTTTCGAGAAAATCCTTTGTTGCACACTTCACAAGAGAAAGGTCTCTCCTTAGTATGAATACGTAAATGGCGATTTAAATCAGATTTGTTAGAAAACCTTTTGTTGCACAACTCACAAGAAAATTTTTTCTCTTTAGTATGAATACATAAGTGGCGAATTAAACTAGCTTTTTGAGAAAAACCTTTATTGCACACTTCACAAGAGAAAGGTTTTGCTTTAGTATGAATTCGCATATGGTTATTTAAAGCAGATTTGCAAGAAAATGCTTTGTTGCATACTTCACAAGAGACAGGTTTCTCTTCAGTATGTACACGCAGGTGGTTATTCAAAGTAGATTTGTAAAAAAATCCTTTGTGACACACTTCACACGAAAAAGGTGTCTCTTTAGTATGAATTCGCAGGTGGCTAATCAAAGAAGATTTGTGAAAAAATGCTTTGTTGCACAACTCACAAGAGAAAGGTTCCACTTTAGTATGAACACGTAAGTGGCGATTTAAATTACGTTTGTTTGAAAATACTTTGCCGCATACTTCACAAGAGAATGGTTTCTCTTTACTCACATAATGATGCTTATCTAAATCAGACATCACAGAAAATCTTATTCAGAAATATTTATTTTCTTTGTTACTCACCTCACAAGTGAAAGCTTTCTGCTGGGTGTGAATACGAATTATGCTTATTTAAATGGGATTTGTCATAAAGTTTTCTATTTCAGATCTTACAAGTGAAATCGCATTTTTTAATTATATTTCTGAACAAATGTTTTACCATAAAAGTTACTAATCTAGTTCTTAAAAGAAAGACAAAGTTGCAATAATAAATTAGATTTGTGAAATTTTTTTTTTACATAATACATGAAAATGAGGTTTTAAGTATTATAAATTATTTGCTTTCTTCTGACTATTAAATGAAAAAATGGAGAGAAAATAGAAGATTTTCTATGCAAAATCCAGCATTGAACATTAATGAATTTGGCAGGTGTCTTCAAATTATACTTTGTTCATTTATATTTAAATTACTTTTCTTTCCAGCAGAAATATATCCAATTTTAATATATTGAGCCCATTTAGCAAGAAAACTGCCTTTATATACAGATTTGATAACGCCAAAAAAGTTAGAACAATGATATATTTTTACAAATTTTTTTTAATTCCTTCATTGATGCGTTAAGAAGTAGTATTTCACAAATTAGGGAAATTGCTACAAATAGTACATTATTCCAAAAATTTGAAGTTTTCTCAGAGGTAAATTCAGTTCAAACGCTCAATAGAATAATAAACATTGCTGTCTAGTAATCATAATATAATCCAATCTGGCAATTTGTGAATAAAAATAAACAAAATTATACTAGTGCCCACTAGTTCAGAAATTTTAGAATAGCCTATTTGAATCAGTTTTTGGAGCCAGGATACATAAGGTGAGTAAAAAAATACTTCAGTCGTTAAGCAGAATTTGTGTTCAGAAGTGTTTCCATGTTACGTTCAGAATAAATTTCACAAATTCTTGCACCTGCAATATAAATAAAAAAGAATTAATACATTTTATTTGAATTGTTACAATTGAATTTAAATATTTTATGTGAAAATGTTTCTACAAATCTGTTAGAAGGGTACAAAATACATTGAAATCTTTATTTTTTACACTTCTTTTTCCATTTCTTAAAAAATAAAAATAAAAATGGGGATTTATTATACAAGTTATAAGAGATATTGGATTTTGCGAAGATTCTGAGTAAAATGATGTCGGTTCAGATTTAGTCCTTTTGATGTCCATCAGTATCATATAGAGACCCAGAAGTACCAACTCTGTTACTGTGACAGAGGGGGAAGCACATGATATCAAGAGATATAGTATGAGAAATCTCAAAAAAGAATTTAATTTTAAAAGAATTTACAAGTTACATTTTCAATTACTAAACTTTGTTTCTAAATAGGTACTTTATGGCTAAAATTATCTGTATCACTATTTCATTATACACCTTTGTAAACAGAATGAATTCTATTTAACATTTAAGGGTCCAAAAAAAGACAACTTGATTACATAAATTTCAGTTAATGGATCTTTGTTTGAAAATAAATGTTTTTAATTTTAACCAATGTGTTTTGTCTGCACTAACTTATGGAGAAGAAAAATGGACGCTAACAAAACGGATAGTACAAAGATTACAAACAACACAGCAAAGTATGGAAAGCCGTATAACCTGAAAAAGAAGTCAGACGAAAGTTTTTGACATCATTGAGAGAATTAAACGGCAAAATGGAAATGGGCTGGGAACATTGTAAGAAGATATTACAATAGATGGAGCACAAACACCCTAGAGTGGTATACCAGAAATGTAAAACGACCAAGAAGACGACCGACAGTAAGGAGTTGACGAAATCAAAAAAAATGGCTGGTGTTAATTGGATGATTAAAGTACTATACAGGAAACAATAGTAAAATCTGGGGGAGACCTACATCCAGCAGTTCATTGAAAATGGTTGATGATCTATATATATATGATGATATATATATAGATATATATGCATTTACGGTATTTTACTTTCCCTCCGTTTATGTCACAGGTTGTCACACTCAAGTGATACCCTTACCCTGTTGTGATGTTGCATATTTTGCAACTAATACCTTAAAGCAAAATTTACACAAAAAGAGGTATATAAAATCTATCACATTGATGTAAATATATTAAGATCTTGAGTGCTTTTATTTCAACACCTGATATAGTTATCGCAACATTAACAAATTTCATGTTTTTTTGTTTTATGAACTTCACAATAATGGTTAAAATTTTTTGCAATAGAGTACGGGCACGGTTACAAATAAACTGTCATTTTCACTGTTTGGGTGGTAGAAACTTCATTTTTCTAAGTTTATTAGCATTGAAATCCAAAGCAATTTTCTCAATATAATGTATTTTTTATCCGACCACGATTATTTTCAGTAAAGTAGTCTTGTCTGACTATGTTACATCATTATCTGATTTTTCCGTCCCCACCTTTGCCCTCCCCAGCCTGTAAAATAATTTAAAATCTTTAATTTTTGTCCCATAACATAAAAATTCTCCCTATTTGTTGCTTTCTAGTGGTTATAAATCATTAATCAATCATGTACATTACCCCTCTCTCGCTAAAAATTATGCTTCCCCCCGTTCGGGCCCCCACCCCATTGTACGGAGTTTCATATCTTCAAAATTTTTTATTTAAAAAATTTTGCCCTATTTGATTCTCATTAATAATAATAAATAAATAATCTAAATTATCCCCATCTGAAACCTCCCAAATTTAACCTTCTACCTTGCCCCCCCCCCCTGCCCAGCTTACAAAGAAGTTTAAATCTCTTTGATTGTATATAAAAATATTTTGTCCTATTTGTTGCTCTCCAGTGACAATACATAATATATCATATAAATTATCCCCCTACCCCGAATTTTCGCTTCCCCCTCCAGTATCCACAGTTTCAAATCTTTAAAACTCTTTATTTACAAAAATAATTTCTAACATTCTTTGATAATAAATAAAAATAAATAATCATCTAAATTACCCCTTAACCTTACAAATTGAAGTTCCCCCTTACCTCCCACAGCATACAAATAAGTGTAAAATATTTTTAATCTTTATTCTGCATTAAAAAAAATCTGTTCTATTAATTGCTATCTAGTGGCAAAAATTAATCATAAAATTATCCCCATCCCTGAAATTTCCACTCCCCGTCTCCTCCCTCCAGCACACATATTTTCAAATATTTAAAAAAGTTTTGTTTAAAAAAATAGCTACATTCGTTACTCACTAATTAAAAATAAATTATTCCCTAAATTACCCCCCTAACTCCCTAAATTTACGCTTCCCTCCTTAGCCCCCCCCCCCCGCATACATAGGAGCGTATAATATTTTTAAATATTTTACATTTTATTTTGTATAAAAAAATAATGTTCTATTTATTGCTCTCTAGTGGCAAAAAAATTATCATAAATTATCCCCTATCCCTGAAATTTCTACCCCCTCGTCTCCCCCCCCCCTCCAGCACACATATTTCAAATATTTAAAAAAATTGTTTTAAAAATTGCTAAATTCTTTACTCATTAATAAAAATAAATAGATAATCCCTTAAATTACCCTCCTAACTCTCAAATTTACGCTTCTGGCTCTTTGACCTCTCCCCAAGCATACAAAAAAATTTCAATCTCTTAGTTTTTATATAAAATATCTTCTGTCAAATCTGTTGCTCTGTAGTGACCATAAATAAATAATCAGTTATATAAATTATTCTCTTTCTACTGAATTTCCTTTTACCCCCTTCCCCCCTCCCGTATACAAAATTTAAAATCTTAAAACATCCATTTAAAAAACAAAAGTGCGGTATTTGTTACCGTGTAATAACAATAAACAAATAATCAATCATCTAAAATATCTCCTCCCCCGGGCCTGTTCCACCATAGAACATTGTTTGAAAACTTTAAAACTCTAATTTAAAAATATATTTAAAAAAGCACAGAGAAATAAAAGCCCACTAATACACTTTTATTAGAGAAAATTACACTAAGATAGGGATGGTTTCTGCCACCCAAATAACTCAGAAGCTGAAGCGTGACATCACATGCCAATGCTCTATAATGATGAAATGTGCATTAAAAATAAAATATTTATATTTTATTCATAAATGCTATATCTAAAAGAAATTATCTGTTTCTTTACAGTTTACATTAATAATTCTGCCTTTAAAATCTTAAATTATTTCTTGTAATTGAATTAATTAATTCTTGTAATTATTTAAATTAATTTTTTTAATAATTTTTTAAAAACAAAGCATTCTTTTGTCCAAAATCTTGTAAACAAATCAAATTTTATATTCGATATGTTACTACTACTCTTATATAAAGGCACCTTATTTCTCAAAGACTTTTCATTTCTAAATTCATTAATTTTACAATCTGTGACTATTTAAAAATTCAGAATGGCAGCATTCTTTCATTTGTTTATCGGGCATTGTAATTTGATGAATAGTTTGGGGTATAGTCCATGTCAATTCAGGCAGGCAAAGAAAAAATCTTACCTTCATAGTCTCAGACGTTTTTGAATTGAACATATGTTAAAAGTTAGAAAAAAGTAAGATACTTGTATATTTTTGTTTTGCCCCAAAAAATTCCTGGCCCGAGATACAGGCCTCCAAAGATGGCGTCCCAAGCATCATTTTCCACTTGTGATTTTCGATAAAAATTTTAAAGTGCTCTATCTCTGGAACAGTGAAAGATAATTTGCTGCGTTTTTTTTAAAGATAATAATATTCCGTTTAAAACTATATACTGCATTTTAAAATATGTGTTCAACTTTTTTTACTGAAGCCTTTCGATTATTATTTTTTTTAAACAAAAAAAAAATTTTTTTTCAAAAATGCCAATCCCAAAATTTTTTATTTTTTTACTGTTGATCAATACCATTGAGCACTACATTCCCTGTAAAGGAGAACTTCCACTTTTGAGTTTGACAGGTTTTAGAAACAATGCAAAATTTTGCCATATATTTTGCTATTTTTTGTTACGACATAGTCACATTTTGGTCCCATGAAATAATAAATGAAAAGATAATTTCTTCTTTGAAATGACTTTTTAATTCTTAATAAATATAAGAAACAGACGACTTAAAAAAAAAGTTTACAAAAACAAGTTAAAACTTACAAAATATATGTGCCAGTTCCAAAACATACTACATCTTGGGGTCTCTGCTTAGAACTGAAATTAGAAATCCAGTGAACTAAAAATTTGTTGAACTCTATCAGTATCTTCCTGTGATATTGAATGATGCCTTCCTGTTAAACCAATAAGAACTGGGGCATTCACAATTTTTAAAACATTGTGAATTGGAAGTGAGCACTGGTGGTGGTGTTGCTGTCTTATAGCTGGAAATCTATATCCAGCAGCCGAGCCGTGTGGGAGCATAAAGTCCACAGCGATTTCATTTAACTCACAACTCATATCTATCACCAGCCACGGTCATATATACAGGCCACAAACATATCTTTTTGTAAATCTGAATATTCTCCTGTCGTTTCAAAGATCTTGGTTGGGCAAATGAAATTTCTTAATTCTTGCTGTTTAAAAGTTCGTGCAATATAGGTTTGCCCATCATTGTGAGTCCACACATGTGTCTTCTGAATTCCTCTTTCACAGGGGCACTTTTGTTGGACCGTTCTTCTATTTTCAGCTTGCAGAATTCTTCAACTTTCTCTTTGGGTAACCGGTTGAGGGCTGTTGATGTGTATGACTTCACCACTCTCGTAAATTCTCGGCATTCTAAATTGTCTCTGTACTGGGCCTGGAAAGATTATGTTTTGTAGCATGGTGTTTCAACAGGCCTCCTACAGTCCTACACCACCACATTATCCCTTCTCATGTCCAGTAGCGCTGTATACCCACTCCATTGGCACAAGTGACTTATTTACTTCAAACAGTTGGTAACGATTTTTGAAGTGACTAGGGCACCATCAGAAATAATGATTTTTTTCTGGCTGCGATTGCAGCTGTTGTTGAATTTGGGTATTGCCAGCAGCGCATGTGCTGAGTCATGTCATCTGTCATCACTTATAACAGTAAGTCTAGTTGTCTAGTCATGTGGTCTAGATTTGAAAATATGTGACTCCTGTGAAAATTGAAATTTGGTCATTATTCCTGTACTTCCCTGTACTTCTCTATACTACATATCCCTGTACTTCTTGTGGCAGAATCACAGACCAGTTCTCATCAAAATCGCCAGTGAAACACAAAACATAGTCATTCAACTCCTACTCGTCCCTTCATTTCTGCAATGCGTTGTTGTTGCAATATCTTAAGATGTTGTGTTGTTGCTTTCACTGTCCATTTCCCAAGTTCATCAATGAAGGTATCAATGGCAATAGTTTTCTTAATGAGTTTATTTTCCACCCATGTTGCATATATAACTTCAGAAGAGTCATCTTCTTCATCGTTTTTCAGACCAAGTGTCTAATGAGAGTCGTCCCTTTTCAGGACAGTCACCACATTCTTGAAACAAACAGGCCTCTTGCTGTACATCACAGACAACTAAAATTTGCGATGCATTTTAATTACGTTACACTATTAGAAACATAATGAAATTAATCAATTTCTGGGGTGCACTAAAACATGCTTTCTGTGGAATATGGAGTGTAAAGCATTTATCATTCATTTACAGGGTCACAGAAAAGTATTCAGTTAGATACACAATAGTCTACAGAGGAAAACCGTTTACAGCGTATTTTAATTACGTTACACTATTTCAAATATAATGTAATTGATATACATTAATGTGGTTTAAAACAACATACCTGTTGTATAATATGATGTGCATAGCATTTATTGTTCATTTACAGGGACACACACAAGATTTCGGATACACTGCTGTATCCGAAGTATTGTCTATAAGCGATAATTGCTGGAAGTGTGCTTTCAGTTAGGTATGGTATGCCTTTAACTGAATTTTTCCATACTATGTGGTATGTATAAATGGTATAGATCATATACAGGGGCACACAAAAGAATTCATAAGCATTACTCTGCATTGGCATTGGCGTAAATTGCTTAAATGGGTTTTGTAATTGAGTATGCATTTTGAATGTAAAATATGTTTAGTAACTTAGAAATGTTTGTTAAATATAAATAAAATCATATACAGGTCCACGCAAAGAACTGGGTACATGACAGCTTATGTAGATAAAAATTCAGAGAATTTTACAGGAACTGTATAGAATTTTTAAAATGTTTCTAAAACTTGTTAAACTCAAAAGTGGAAGTTCTCCTTTACAGAAAATGTAGTACTCAATGGTATTAGTAAACAGTAAAAAAATCAAAATTTTTAAGATTGGCATTTTTGAAAAAAAAAATGTTTTTTTTTTATTAAAAAAAAAATTAGAAGGCTGCAGCAAGAAAAGTTGAGTACACATTTCAAAATGGAGTATATCGTATTAAACAGAAAAATATTATCTTGAAAATTAAAAAAAATGCATCAAAATATCTTGAACAGTTCCAGAGCACTTTAAAATTTTTGTCAAAAATCGTAAGTGAGAAATGGTTTGCAGGACGCCATCTTTGGCGGCCTGTATCTCGGACTAGGAATTTTTTGGGGCAAAATAAAAATATACAAGTATCTTACTTTTTCCTGAATTTTAACATATGTTCAATTCAAAAACTTTTGAGACTATGAAGGTAACCCCCCTGCCTGAATTGATATGGATTCAACCAAGAAGTTTTAATGCTTTAATTCTATCACACCAGTTATTCAATACTTTACTGTACCAATTAAGTCAGAAAACTTAGATATAAGATTTCGCGTTACAATCACAAGAAATCTAGACACAAGAACTGAGAATTTATTCTGATTTCAGATGCTAATTGCTACAGTTTGAAAAATCCTAAACTGGCTGCAATATTTAAAGGGAGAGAAACCTCATCTTATTTCCTTATTACATTATCAAACTAAGATATGTTCGACTTAAAATGACTCTGTTCTCATCTCGATTTTATGTGTTTGTAGTTTGTGTAGCTGTACATCGTTAAATAAAGTTTTTGTACAAAAACAATGCCGCCATCTTGTTTTTGACGATGTAACAGACTACAGTCCTTTATTTAATAGCAAGTCTATTAAAAATTTTCTTAGCTTCATTACTGTTAAAGTTAGCAATAAGGAATTAGTTTTGCCTGGGATTGAAACAACCTATATTTTTAGATGAACAAATGGATTGTGACCCTGGTTTCCTATACAAAAATCGCTAGTGCTTTTCTTTCTCTTAAAATGTTTTTCATCATTTTTTAAATATTTTTATAAATCTAACATACTTTCACAAGTGTATTTTGTGGTGTAAACAATGAGTGATGTAAACATTCACTGGTTTATTTTCTAACACTAATACAGTAAATGCTGTTAAAACAAATCATGTCCAACATAGCTATCGATTTCAAAATCTAAAAAAAATGTATTATGATTTCATTCATCAAAAAGATTCGATTCATATTCAATTAAGAAGTGATTAAAAAAAGCGGTGGTCACTGATCTAATTATGAACAAGTCAAAAACTTCCCTAGAGCCCAATTCTTGCTACACCACTCTATTCATTGCATTAATCATACGTTTTTATTCTCAATGCATAAAATAATGCACAACCAATTAAAAGCACATTCTGATAGACTTCCATTCTCTCTTGCATTCGTTGCACGATGTGTATTCACCTTTAAATTCTATCCAAGAAAATTCGGAATCATGGAAATTGTCAAGGTTTTTTAAAGCTCCTGATTTAATTCGACAAGCTCTAGAAGTTCTAATCTTGAATGGATTGCAATAATAATGACAGATATAAAGGCTGTACCTAAGACTAAAGTATCAAGAAAATTTATTTTAATTAAACTTTAAATAATGGCAACTTTTAGTTTCAAAGAGTTTGGTTTGGAAACTTTTACTTACAAAGGGTGTATCAGGACCAGAGACTTTAAAAAGGGGTAAAGTATGCTATGATTAACAACGTTTATTTAGAAAGCCAAGATTGCAACACATTTATTTAGTCAAACATATAGGGTATCTTACACCAATTCAAACTCAAATATTTATAACTTGAACAATAATGAAACTAGTTTATTGATAATTTCAACAGACTTGATTTGTGTGATATGCAATGACATCATGAAAATGATTTGTTGCGACGCTCTGCATCCAAACAATGTTGATGTTCCGGAAGGTAGCTAAAATTACATAGTGTCACTGACTGAAGAACTGTGTACTTCTAGCATTCTTGCGATGCTATCACAAGTACCACAAAATAAGGTAAGTGTATCCAAATTTCATTAAATTATTTCTGAAATTGTGAAAAAGAGAGTTTGTTTAAAGCAAGATGCTTTCTATTTTTGACTGAGTAAATCGGTTGCATCACTGGTTTCTCATACTGAAAACTGTTTGTTGTAATGTTGTCTACGTCCCTTCAAATTAGTGAACAGTGTTTCTGAGTAACACTGCATAGAAAGTACGAAACAAGTACTCCCCAACTTTAACTGGCTCTACCATGGAAAACCTTTGTCTATTAAAAAAGTATAGTGATTTTTCTTACTCTATTAGCCGCATCCCATGGAACTTCTTGATTACAGGACTAATTATCCTTAACATTAACTCTAACTGCCATGTTCACAACATTTGACAAGAAAAACACGTGTATTACTACTAGCACCGAAATGTTGTGAAATACAGTATAAGAATCATGACGTAAAATTTTTCTTTTTTTTATAACTCTATGGGGGATTTGGCGATATAGAGATGTTAATCTTTTCAGATGTTATAGATAGAGATGTTAATCTAAATAATCTTTTGACTGTAATGAATTTTTCTTATGAATTTCTAAAAAACAATTACAGTAAACAGAAAACAACAAAAAACAGCCTGTTGACAAAATACAGAATCTGCAGTTCATGTGTACTGACATCAAATTACAGGGTTTTGTTTTATTTTTTGAAGAGATTAAAACTGACATTACTAATTAAAAATTATTTTTGCGATTATGAGTTTATTTTTGAGGAATATAAGAACGTCTTCCTCAATTAAAGATAAAAGAAAGCATAATCTAAAATGATAATCTAAAAATAAATCTCTCTTTCTTATTCTGCAAAAATATAAGGCAAAGTTTTCTATACTGAAAAATGGTCACTCTCCAACAGACGCCACGAGTATTTACCTCTGACATAAATGTAACAATAATTTCTATTAAAAATTATAATAGCAGAATGTGTGTAGGTTTCTTGACTACACCTCTAATTAAAACTGATTTCACTTGTACATATATTTGAAGGAATCAAAATAGGGATTTTCTAACATTTATGATCGAGGGCCACATTTTTAAATTCTTCAAGCCAACCATAATCCAGTTGTATAGGCAAAAAAAGTATACACGAAAATGTTGTAAGGACTACGTTAATGCTGTTCAAATACTGAAGTCTTATTTTCTGCTTGATTCACAGATAAAAATTTTAATTTTTTTATATACATCAATTTTAACACCAGAAATGCTATGCAGTGTTTTAATTGATTAGTGGTACATAGGGATAATCTGTCATAACTTTTTGCATAAAATGACACAGTGTCTGTCTCATAAAGTTTCAGCTTTTCACGTCACGAAAGGAGCAAATTCCCTCTACTGGCATTTGAGTTGATGTGGAGAAGTATATTTACAGCCTTTTACTTAATCATTTTTTAAATCTAAAGATGAGAATAAATTTCAGGACCTACCAAATTTTAACTTCTTTTCAAAGTTAAAAAATATTTTAAATCATAAATTTACTTAATAAAAGAAATAAATGACTCAAAGAAACAAGAAATATTTTATTAAATAAATTTCTTGTTCAAAACAAGTTTACTTCGTACAGAAAATAAAATAAAAGTTGACAGCTATGAATTTGCCCTCATAAGGTTGATAAGGTGCTTCAAAAAATTTTAATGTCGCCAAAAAAGTTTTACTCTTTATATTCAGAAAGAAATGGCCCGCCACAGATATAAGATTCCTATTTTAAAAGTATATCTTTGTATTTGTTAGTGTGAAGATAAAATTATTTCTGAAATAATTATTTAACAAATAGAAACAACCATAAAAATATATTACACCTATAGATTTATCAAGCTATTAGATGATTGTAATTAATTTTGTTTGATTACAAACAATAGAGAAAAAATGAAATAAGGAAAAACACAAATAATAACAGTAAAAGCCAGCAAAATGTGGAGTTAAGATATTTTATTAAGAACATACTAATATACAAACTACATGTTGATGAAAATAAAATGTTACAAAAACTGGTGTAAAACAAGTTATAAGGGGAAAAACTTCTTAAAATATCATTAAAAATAATAATTGAAATAAACAAGAGTACATAAAACACCAATAAATGAGTCAGAACAGAAGTCGTACATGTTAGGTTGGATACAATAATGTTATTTAAATTAGGCTTTACAACTAAAAGAGTTCTCTTTTATGTGCATACACAAATGGCACACCATTTAAATGAGATTTGGCAAAAATCCTTTTGTTACACATTGTGCAAGATTCCAAGTTTATCTTTAGTGTAAACACATATTCAAACATTTAAATGAGATGTTTGAGAAAACCCTTTTTTAGACACCACACAAAAAAAATAACACTCTTTAGAATGACTTTCCAGATGACTATTTAAATGAGACATGCGAGATAATACTTTTTTGCAATCCTAAGAAGAGAAACATTTCTATATAGCATGAATTAGCCGGTGTCTATTTAAAACAGATTTTTTTGAAAATGTTTTGTTGCACACCTCACAAGAAAAAGAAGGTAATTCTTTAGTATGAATTCGCACATGGTCATTTAAAGAAGATTTGTGAGAAAATCCTTTGTTGCACACGTCACAAGAGAAAGGTTTTTCTTTAGTATGAATTCGTAGGTGGTGATTTAAGGAAGATTTGCAAGAAAATCCTTTGTTGCAGAAGTCACAAGAGAAGGGCTTCTCTTTAGTGTGAACACGACGATGCTGACACAAGTGAGACTTCTGAGAAAACCCCTTGTTGCACACTTCACAAGAGAAAGGTTTCGCTCCAGTATGATACTGCAGATGGACAGTCAAATTAAACTTTTGAGAAAATCCTTTGTTGCACACCTCACAAGAGAAAGGTTTCTCTTGAGTATGAACACGCATATGGACATTTAAGGCATGTTTTTGAGAACATCCTTTATTACACACCTTACAAGAGAAAGTTTTCACTTTACTATGAATTTGCAGGTGGTGATTTAAATTAGTTTTGTGAGAAAATCCTTTGTTGCACACCTCACAAGAGAAAGGTTTAGCTTGAGTATGAACACGCAGATGGGCATTTAAGGCATATTTATGAGAAAATCCTTTATTACATACCTCACAAGAGAAAGGTTTTTCTTTAGTATGAACACGCAGATGGACATTTAAATTATATTTTCGAGAAAACGCTTTGCTGCACACCTCACAAGAGAAAGGTTTCTCTTTAGTGTGCGCACGAATTTGCTGATATAAATTTGACATCACAGAAAATCTTTTTTACACACCTTAGAAGTGGAAGGCTTCTGCTGTATGTGAAGATGAATATGCCTATTTAAATTAGATTTATCATAAAGTGTTTTATTGCAGATCTCACAAGTGAAGTCGTTTTACCTTGTTCACAGTACAATACGTATTATTAAATTTGATCTCTGAACAAATATTTTACCAAAAAATTTTCTACTGAAGTTCTTGAAACAAAGACATAATTTAAAATTTAAAATAAATTTGTGAAAAATCTTTTTTTGGCAGCACACATGTAAATGAGGCTTTTAAGTATTGTAAAAAACTTCCTTTCTTTTTACTATGAATTGAGAAACAATTAAGATATAGGAAATTTTTTATGCATAAATCTATAAATGAACAGAAATGTGTCAGACTGATTTCTTTAAATTATTCTCTAACTATTTATATTTAAATTACTTTAATTTCTATCAGAAATTTCCACAATAAATGAACTGAGCACATTAGCAATAAGATCTTCCACTTCATAGAGTATTGCCAATGTGAAGAAATAGTTGGAACAATGATATATTTTGATAAAATTTTCTAATTTTTTCATTGATGCAATAAAAATTGAAATTTGCGAATGAGAATAAATGCTAAAAATATTGCATTGAACGAAAAATTTGAAGTTTTCTCAGTTGTAAATTAATATCAAGCACTTAATAGCCTTGAAAAAATTATTGTCTAGGAATCATAATCTAATTCATTCTAGCAATTTGCAGGTAAAATAAAAACATTATACTATTACCCAATAGTTAAGAAATTTTAGAAAATTCTGGTTTAACTAGTTTGTTTAAGCAAGGATATATGTTGTGAAAAAACGAAACTATATAGTCTTTAAATATAATTTTTTTTCAGACCAGTTTTAATGGTATATTCATAATACACTTTACAAGAATCTGTACCTGCAACATAAATAAAAACGTGGAATTATTAAAAAAATTTCGTCAAAGAAATAATGAACATTTAGTACATATTATTCAAATTTCTATAATTGATTTTAAATATTTTATGTGAAAATATTTATACAAAACTGTTAGCAGAAGAGTAAGAACAAACTACATTTAATGTTTTTTTTTTTTGCAGTTCTTTTAATATTTTTTAAATACAAAAATTTAAATTTTAGGTTTAGTATACATGATTTAATAAATGTCTACTTATTGCATTCTGCAAAGATTCTGAGCAAAGGTATGTTGGTTCAGATTTAGCTCTCTAATCAATGACCATCAGTGTTAAGAGACCCAGATAAACCAATCCCGACACAGTAGAGAGCAGGGAAGAACAAGATATTAAGAGATGTAGTGTAAGAAAGCTTGAAAAGCAGAAAAAAAATACAAGTTACTTTTTAACTATGACATTTTATTTGCAAAAAATGCAATTTATGGCTGAAATTTATACTTATAATGGAGTAGCTTGATTTTCTCATAATCAACGCCGAGCCTCAACCGTTTGTCCTAGAACAATGAAATTTGGAAGACATATTCTTTACACAATGTAGGCGCGTACTAAGAAAGGATTTTTGAAAAATTACAGCATAAGGGGGTCAAATGTTTTAAATAAATTCGTCTTTTCGACATATCTCAGCAGGAGTTTTAAGTAAAAGCATGAAATTCGGGATAACATTTCTACTAAAGAATAGTTAACATGTATTTCAGGCGATTTTAGAAATTCAATCATAAAGTGGGTTAAATGGGGGTTCAAAAATTTTCGGTGATTTCACATTTTCTCCATATTTCATCAGCAGTTTTAGGTAAGAGCGTGAAATTCAAGATGACAAATCTAATAAAAAAATAATTAAACATGTATTTAAGCGATTTTAGAAATTCAACCACTAAATGGGGAACTGAAGTTTTAGGTCATTTAGCTTTTCGCCATATCTCAACAACAGTTTTAGTTAAAAGCGCGAAATTCAGGATAACAAATGTACTAAAAGTTAGATAAACACATATTTCAGCGATTTTAAAAATTCAACTGCTAAGGGTGTTAAATAGGGCGGGGGGGGGGGGGTCGAAAGTTTTTAGTCATTTCACGTTTTCGCCATATCTCAGCAGCAGTTTTATGTATTACTAGCCGGTCGCTTCCAAGTGGGGCCCCAGATACATAGTGCAGTGTACCGCCCTGACTTCGCTTGGGGCCCAGAAAGTGCATTTTACATGCAAGCAGAAAAATATAAATAAAATACTTTAAATTAAAAGTATATGAAAATAACTAATAAGAATATAAAAAAGCACTTAAATAAAGACTTCGCGACATAAATATATTTTTTTCATGAACCCCCTGACAAAGTAATACTGGGCCCTACTCGTGATTATCTAGGGGTGGGGCCCGTACTACTTTGTACTACTGTGGGCAAAAAATAGTAAGACTTTGTTCATAATTTTAAAATTCTTAATTTATTCTTCCAAATCTATTTCGTCCCCCTCAAAGTAATCCCCCCTGGCCCCAATACACTTGTGCCAACGTTTCTTCCAATCCTCGAAACAGTTGTTAAAGTCAATTTCCGGAATAGCCTTCAATGCACGTAGCTATTCACGTTTAATGTCTTCAATTGACTCAAAACGGTTTCCCCGGAGCGGTCGTTTGAGTTTGCTGAATAGCCAGAAGTCACACGGAGCTAAATCAGGCGAATACGGTGGTTGCGGCACGATATTGTTTGAAAATTTGGCGAAAAACTCATGAAGAATTAATGCAGTATGCGACGGTGCATTATCGGTGCATCTTTCAAAATGGTTTTGACTGATCCTTCCGATATTCCAATGATGCCAGTAAGGTCTCTGACTGTTAATCGTCGATTCTCAAGCACCAATTCCTTGATTTTATTGACGTGTTGATCATCAGTTGATGTTGATGGCCATCCTGGACGTGGTTCGTCGTCAACGCGTTCTCGACCCTCTTTGAATAATTTGTACCAATCCAAAACACTTGCTCGCAACAAACAATTATCACCGAAGGCCTTTTGCAACATTCTGAATGTTTCGGCACCAGAAATTTGATTCCGCACACAAAATTTAATGGAACTTCTTTGTTGAATAATTTCACTCATTGTAAAAATCGCCGAATGCTCTTTTTGTACTTCAGAAAGACAAGCGTATACTAAACACTAATGATTATTTTGATGTGACATTTGGCACAGATGTCACTGACAGTCATACCAACCTAGAATAAAAAAATATTTCAACGAATGGGTGTTCGCGCGAAATTTAAATTAAAAAGTCTTACTATTTTTTGCCCACAGTAGTATGTGGGCCCCACTCGGAAGCAACCGGCTAGTTTCCTATATTAAAATTTCATTATGTACTTTTGTAGAAATATATTTAGCATTTAAGTGTCAAGAAAAGGTAAATTGTTTATATAAAAAAATTCATTTAATTGGAAAAATCTTCGTGTCATTATAACATAAGTTGAATTTTTGTTTCCCTATTTTTGTTATAAAATAAAAATAATTCAGTCAGTTATTAGAAACACCTATTGTTTAATTAAAATATCTTGAAAAAAACTTTTTTTTTCTAAACCTGAATACTTTTTCTCAATTTAAATTGTACAAACCCAAATGAAGAGAACAGAATATCTTTCATTGTAAGTAGATATGTTTACTGTTGAAAATTGTTGAATACATGATTATTCAATTTTTTTAATTCATCATTTTAATTTTCCTACCATTCATATAACGGTTTGTTTTAAAAAATCTTGAAAACACAAATATTTTTCTTTAATTTTTATCATTGGGAGCATAAGGAAAATTTCAGACCGTTTTTGCTTCATAGTATATAAGACATGACTTTTCTCCTGTTCTGATAATTGTAGGAGGTTTTTCCTTTTTGAAGCTAATGTAACATATATGTTATATCATTAGGAATATATTGGGATGATATATATTATCAGGAATATAAATCATGCTATTTAAACGTAAAAAAAATTACATACATAGAAATAACAACAAGGAAATTATAAGACAGAATAAAAGAGTATATGACAGACATTGCAAGAGGAGAACATCTACAGGATTATCTTGTTTAAATTTAAAAACTGAAATTGACATATATATTTTAGCAAAGTAGAAATTACAGCACAATTGAATTATTAGAGTACATGTATATGGAGGGAGTCTGTGGAAATGCTGACAAGGGGTAAGAAATCCTGTAATGATATGTTATCATGCAATATACCAAAAATCTGGTTCAATCTGCTTGGTATTAATGGTGCATTTGGATTAGAATAACTCACCTCACTCAACAGACTCATCCACCCCCCTCCCATTTTTTCATATTTGGTTTCACCTTCTGATTTTTAACCAGCGTACATTCCGGAAGTTGCAGAATTTTTCTCATTTTCGCCCTCTTGATGGTTCACCCGCTTTCTACCAGGTTCTGTTCGAAAGCGCTCAGGACTCGGATAAAAATTTGAACATCTATAGAAGGATATTAATGTTTTAAAACCTTTACTTCATTTTACACCTATTTTAGTAACATGTAATAAATTGTGATTCATTTTAAATGTTTTCCTGTTTTTAATTTACAAATAAAGGTGAATTTAATGTTCGAACAAAAGGGAAAAGTTTTTTCTACATATTTAATAAAATGAAAGAAATCTTTAACATGCTATAGATAATTTAATAAATTCCTTTTACATTTGAAAATCATGACTGTTCTAAACCAGTAAATATATTTTATTTTACTGTAAAGTTTTAATTGCAATTACTAAGCAAGTAACATTAAACATAATTATTAACACAATTCTTCCTTCTCTGAAAATAAACAAAAACAAATTGATGTCATAGAAAAAATGCAGTGTTTCCAAAGTCGTGAGAAAAAAGTTATAAACCTTTATTTATGGCAACCATGATGGCAAAAATGATTAAAACATATTTTTCTGTAAGCAATACTACAGAACTGTCATTCCATACATTATTAGAAATAGTTGCTTTAGTAGCGTTCAAATCCAAAGATAATAGCAAACATAGAGGCATACAATGTTTGATTTAGTAGCAGAAGAGTTGCAAATGATATTTTCTATTATCTATTATACAGTATATAAAAAGCAAATGGGAATCCCAGCTGATTATAACATGAGTTCTGCTGAATGGATTGTGACGGGACTTGCATTGTTAGATAACGTTTCAGAGAAGGTTTTAGTAAATAACATATCATATTGTGTTGCCTAGTTACAGAGCTACAGGGCACGGTTTTATAATCAGGTGAACCTGATTATGAAAGATAAACCTTTTTAAAAGGGTCTACTGAATGAATTTTGAGCAGACTTGCATTGTTAGATAACTTTTCAGGGAAGGTTTTAGTATATAACATATTGTACTATGTTGCTTAGTTATAGAGCTACAGGGGATGGTTTTATAATCAGGTGAACCTGATTATGAAAAATAAACCTTTATAAAAAGATCTACTCAATGGATTTTGCTGGGACTTGCATTGTTAAATAACGTTTCAGGGAAGGTTTTAGTAAATAACATATTGTACTATGTTGCTTAGTTATAGAGCTACAGGGGATGGTTCTATAATCAGGTGAACCTGATTATGAAAAATAAACCTTTATAAAAAGGTCTACTGAACGTATTTTGATGAGACTTGCATTGTTAGATAATTTTAAATGGATGGTTTTAGTATATTGCATATCCTTCTATGTTGCTGAGTTACCTAAATAAGGGAGAAAGTTCTATAATTAGGTTTTAACACACTGTTCTACGTTGATTAGTTACAGAGCTATGGGAAAATGTTTTAACTACTATATATATAAAATACAAATGGGAATTTCATTCAGAAGCTTATATCTCACGTTCTGCTAAACTGATTTTTATGAGACTTACATTGTCAGTGAGGTAATTGTTAGGGGTTGGGGTGGAGTTTATTTATTGAGTCATTCTACATTGCTTAGTTACAGAGCTCTTGGAGAAACTTTTACAGTTAGGTCAACCAAATTAGAAATGATTAGCTTTTTATAAGTTCTACTGAACAGATTTTGATAGGAGTTGCACTATTAGTTGCATAAATTATACAAACAGAATATAAAAATATTTGTAAAATTTACATCTCAAATTGCAAAACTTGAATTCTACATGAGCAGAGCTGCAGGATAAAGCTAATATTATATAAAATGGTCAATGTGTTCAAATCAGGTTGGCTAACGAGTTTCCTTGTTACAAATTTTCTGACATTTTCCTGACTTTTACTTGAAAATTATTAAGTTTTCCTGACTGCAATGATAAACTATTTGATATACAACATGAAAAACTCAATACTGTTTTTACAGTATTATCCAATTATTAGCTAACAAAAATGTTAAAAGTAACTCCATTCTAGTTTTCTTAACATTTGAATTGGCTGCAACTTTTGGATCAAAAGATGATACAGCTCTTGTTAGTTGCAAGTTTAATGGGGATATTTCTAGCATTTTGTTAATAAACTTCAGGAAAGCTTTCCTAAACTGCAATACAAGGAAAGTTTTTAATTTCTCCTGTTTCTGCTAACTTTTGAAATGACATGTTTTGTAGCATACTAAACAGAATTAGAGATAATTAAACCCTTATTTTGAATAATGCATTGCACCATAGTCATGTGGAAATCACTCTGAAAATTCATTTACGAGCAGAAATTTGAGGAGGAACGAATTTAAATGACTGATGTTTATCATGACTACAAAACATCAACCAGTTACAAAAAAAAAATCGAGTTTTATATATTTTAAAGTTTTCTATGACAGAGGCAGAAATTTTGGCTGTAGGGGGTATTATAGGGGGTCAGGGCAATATATTTTGTGAATGATTATTTTTTGTTATTACTAGCGAGGAACAAATAAGGAACAAGACATTTTTCTTCTTTTATAAATAAAGATGTTAAACCTTTTTGTACGCTAGTGAGGGGAGAAAATGTAAATTTGGGATTGGCGTGAGGATTATTAGTTTATATTTATTGTTATTAGTGACCAACAAATAAGACAAGATTCTTTTCTCTTAAACTAAAGAGTTTTGAAACTCTATATGCAGAAGGGAAGAGAGGGCAAAGGGGAAGTGTGAACATTTTGATGGCAGGGGCAATTTATATGCCT
Organism: Maratus michaelseni; assembly: GCA_963931845.1. Taxonomy (NCBI): domain Eukaryota; kingdom Metazoa; phylum Arthropoda; class Arachnida; order Araneae; family Salticidae; genus Maratus; species Maratus michaelseni. Next base: position 320,576,654 of record OZ007596.1, on the reverse strand, counting down.
CATAATTTATTTATTGTCATTAGAGAGCAATAAATGGGACAGATTGTTTTAAATATAAAAATAATGATTGTAAATTTCTTTGTATGCTCGGCGTCACATAGGAGAAGAATAAATTTTGGAGACAGGAGTCGTGGTAATTTAGATGATTGTTATTTAATTATTGATATTAGAGACAATATTAAGGCAGATTTATTTATATTTTAATAAAGAGATTTAAACTATTTGAAACAATGCATGCAGAGAAGGGGCAAAGGAGGGAAAGAGAAATTTTCGAGGGAAGCAGTACCCAATTTTGATGATTATTTATTTATTGTTATTAGTAAGAAACAAGTTGGAAATTGTACGTCAAACGTGACAAATGAGGTGCGTTCGTACTAAAGCTAGTTCTATAAATATTCTGATCTTGAGGATTTTTAATTCTGTGAAATGAGTTATATCTTCTGCAGATTTATTTCTGTAATAAAATGAGTATCTCGGTCGCTTGACGATTAAACCTCGGAAGCTCCTGTAACAAGAAAGCACCTATTTAAAAAAAAAAATCAAATTTCTTAATAAATGTTTTTATTAATATTTTCTAAAGTTTTGATTCGATTTTTATAAAATTTGAAATGTCTTGACAAAATTCTGCAAAGATAATATATATTAAATTTCCAACTATTCGGTTGGGTAGTTTTTGCGTTGTTATATGCGGACGGACAGACAGACAGATGGACGGACAGACCAGACGACGACAATATGTGCTACGTATTTATATAATTACGAACGCACTTAATAAATAGGACGTTTTTTTTAAACTAAAGAGTTTTAAATATTTGAAACTCTATATTGGGAATAACAGGGAAGAGGAAGGTGACAGAATGTTTGAGGGAAGGGGGAAAAATTATAATCACTATTTATTTATTTATTGTCACTAGATAGCAATAAATAAGCTAGATGACTTTCTTTATAAAAAAAAGTTTAAAAAATATTTTAAACATCCTTGTATGTTAAAGGGAGGGAATTTATAAGTTAAAATCTACCGAAACGTGAGAGATACTTGCAACTATAGCAATAAATAAGCTAGATGACTTTCTTTATAAAAAAAAGTTTTAAAAATATTTTAAACATCCTTGTATGTTAAAGGGAGGGAATTTATAAGTTAAAATCTACCGAAACGTGGGAGATACTTGCCCCTGTGTGGTGTAGCAGATGTGAGATTATTTTTTATCCAGTTTTACAAATTTTCTAACTACCGTAATTTCGGGTAGATAAGCCGCGGCTTATACGTGTTTAAAAGTTAAATTTTATCTTTTGCGGCTTATCTGCCGGTGCGGCTTATACGAAGTAATAACGATTTTTCCAGAAAAAAAAATCGGATCATGTACATATTATAGAGTGAAAATCTGAAAAACAATATTAAAAATGCTTCACAGATTAGAAATAACATATGCTCAAAATATATCGGGAATTTGGTAAAGTAATCGCCGCATCCTCTTTACTATTTCTGTTACTCAGATTGCTTTTCTAAGCATGTTATAGAATATACCATTTAAGTTCTTTTTATTTCATTAAAAAAGAAAAAAATCTATACATGGTTTCTTTTTGCATAACGAAACGTATGCCTATAATCTGTGTCGGCATATAATCCACAGGTGTCAATCTCATAAGATTTTGAAAAAAAATCATCGTATAATCCGCAGCGGCGTATAATCTGCAGGTGAAATTTTCACTTAAAATTTTTTTCACAAGATCTACAGGACTAACGTTCAGCCATAAGAGAAAAAATATTGAATTTATTGTAAAATATTTTAATTTTTAACTTTTGTACTTAATATAACACTTGATAAATAAATAAATCTGAAATAAAAAAAATGATAATTCAGTACAAAGATATTTGCAATTCTATTACACATAAGTAGAATGAATTCAGAAGATTTACATTACTTAGTATAAAATTATAATTAAGTAAGTTAATTACTTAAATATTTGTTTAAATTAAATATAAAATCCTTGTACTAGTTTTTTTATTCTTTTGTCTTATTTTTAATTTAATATTATGAGATCAGTGAATCAGACAAAGATTTGTCTGGCGCCATCTGTTGAAGTTAAAGCTTACTACGTCATTCGATTATCGTTTGAATCGAATATTGCCGTATGCGGAGAATGAATACCTGTAATGGATGAAGCATAGTTATTTTCAGAATTTTACGTTGTTATTTAATTGATGGATTTGAATAAAAAATAGTGTTATTTGTAATTCTAGTGTAATGTTTTATATTAAGAATTCCATCAAATATATTTCTTCTTGCCGATCCAAGGCTGAAATGTGCGATGCAATTGGATAAATTCACAAACTAAAAGTAAGTTATTTATTTATTTTCATTATTTGTATTAAATTTAAAATACAAATTTTTAAAGTGGTTTAAAAAAATACGCGAAAATATTCAATATGGCGTCTACAGTAGTATGTACACCACTTTCAATAAGTGCGGCTTATACGCCGGTGCGGCGTATACGATGAAATTTCAGCTTTTCTTTACCATTTTCGGACGTAGCGGCGTATACGCCAGGGCGGCTTATCTACCCGAAATTATGGTACTAAGGAAATTCACTGACTTTTTCCATTTTGCCCTGTTCCAAATGTATCCTTGTCATCCTGCACATTTAGAGTTGAAAAAAGCCAACATAACTAAAAATCATAAATATACATATTATGTTTATCAAAATCATAAAATATGCAGAATTTTGCAAACTTTTGTTTTAATAAAGAGTCAATTCACCTTTGGGCCCTTTAGCATGTTAAAGAGGAAAGAGGTATGTGTGTGTGTGGGGGGGGGGGGGCTTGTTAAATTGGTAAAAATTTCACCATACACTTTATTATAAAGTCCATAAAATTACAAAATTTCTTATCTTTTACTATAATAGATTCCATGATCTTGTGACATGCCAGTTAATAATAAGATTCTGAAAAATCAGTCTTTGTGACTTCAGACTATGTTTAAAGAACATTATATGTGTTAACTTACTGCATATTGCATATATTCATGACCAAGATACATAAATGAAAAAAATGTGCCAAACAAAATTTTTTCTAGTGTTTGGCCTCCTCACCCACCTTGCATAGAGGAGATTCAAAATTGGCGGGAGATGGAAAGAAACCGGAAGAGTCTAGAATTCAAAAGTTTCCTATTTCTCATTTACAGGCTGATGTAGCCTTTCTGAAAAAAAAAAATATTGTTTTCATAGGTTTTTATAAAAGATTCTCTCCCCACTCCCCAGCTAAAAATTAACTACAGTTTTTCTATAGAAGTGAAGTATTTTTGCAGTTTTTCTAAAGTCAACTGTAGATTTTCTGTAGTGCAATCTGAACTGTAAAAATACTTCAGTTATTTTGTAGCTAATGTGAAGTAATTTTGCAGTAATTTATTTGAAAAATATTCTGAGTCTCTATCCTCTATTGGCAAAAATACTGTAGTTTATGTGAAATCATCTTACAACCCTAAATTAAAAAAAATAATGAGACTTTACATATGTAGTAATACTGCAGTAAATTTGAAGTACTTTTACAGTCTGAATGCGTCCTATTCAGAAGTATATTTTTGGATGTATCTGCAGTATAACTGTAGTTACTGTGAGGTAATTTTACAGAACTTACCTTATAGAAAACTTGTGTTATATTTTTAGTAGAATCAGCATTAAAAATTCTACAAATGTACCAAATTTTATCAAAATTGCTGATGGTGGGTGCCAAGTTTGGCAAAATCCTAGAACAAGTGAGACGACCGATTTGGCAATTTTTTTGATGCGCGCTAACCAAAAAATAAGCAACCTCCAAATTCTAACCAATCAGAACGCCTGCTTTCTACGGCAAGCTTTTTCAAATGGTAAACGTCGATTTTATTCCTTTTTTCGACTATTTACAAAGATTTAGCAAGTTTTCCTGTACAATATTTAGATTTTATTCCTTTTTTTTGACAATTTAGAAAGTTTTAGCAAGGTTTTCTTCCCGATTTTTACAAACTTTTAGTAATATTTACCTCCGTATTTTTGTATTTTTACAAACTTTTAGCGATATTTCCTCCAGATATTTTGATTTTTACAAGCACTTAGCAATGTTTTCCTCCATATTTTTGTATTTTCACATACTTTTACCAATATATTCCTCCGTAATTTTACAAACTTTCAGCAATACTTCCTCCAGATGTTTCGATTTTTACAAACATTTAGCAATTTTTTTCCTCTGGATTTTTCTATTGTTACAAATCTTAAGCAATTTTTTCCTCCTTGCTTAAACTTTGTAAATTGTCACAAAACGGAATAGAATCATTGTGTACTTCGTGGAAGAAATTCTCATAGAAACTGTGTAAATAATGAGTTCTCTGCCACAAAGCATACAGCTTATGATTGGGGAGCATCTCAAGATTCCCGATTTTTCAAATGCACGAAACTCAGACAAGCAGCGGTTAGTAACTTATGTGTATATATGTGTCACGTACATTAACCGAAATAACTCCTCTCTGGATCCATGAAACTCTCAATGTAGCAACCTCTAGAATGCATGAAACTCATACAAGCAGCAGTTAGCAACTTACCTGTAAGTACGCTTCGTGTATATTAACCGAAAAAAAAACGCAATGTAGCGATTTCTAGAATGCACGAAACTCATATACAAGCAGCAGTTAATAACTTACATATATGTACGCTTCGCATACATTAACAAAAAAAAAAAACCCTGGATCCACGATACTCATAGTACAGCAATCTCTAGAATGCATACATGCTGCAAATACATCTTATCAAATAAAATCAACAAAAATTCACTTGCCTTTTGTTATTATTGTTTGTATTCATCTTTTAATCACATTACAATTTAATCAGCATCAATAAACGTATACAAGCAAACATAGCACCATGAACCTCTATACCAGGACTTCTAACGAAATAGCCTTTCCAAGAAGGAAAACGTTCCTCGAAAAAAGCCTTAAATAGGTGGCGCATGTGAAGACGGATCCTGCATACGTCACTAAAATTCGTCTGCTTCACCGTTTGACACTGACGGTGACAGCCATGGGCGCTGCTGCAGCACGGATTCTGGCCAGCTGCGCAGAACCGTGTGCGTAGCTGTGCAGCTGCCATTTAGTGCCGAAGTCTCGACACGATGTATCACTATTGCGTTAGAAGTCCTTCTATAGAGGTTCATGCATAGCACCATCGAATATTGAAATAAACTGTCCTGTTGCCAAAATGTTTATACAAAAACAGTGTTGCCACTGTAATAATATATATAACACTTTTATTTCTCATTTTTCTTTATTTAAATATTTCACCGGAATTATTTTTCTTTGACATCTGAGAAAACGTCAAACCATTAAACTTCACAGAACACATTCTACAAATATAATTCAACAAATTCGACACACAATAAACCAATCAAGATCATCTTCTATCTTTGCTCTGAGCAGAAAACCCAATCCAATTTCCAGAACAAACAACAATAAACCAACCAATCAACCACAGTAGGCATGGAACAAACACAAGAAACAAACAGGTAGGAAGAAAAACTCATTTATCACTTCGCCAAATTCGATGAAGCCAAGTGCCTCGCTTGTTCTGGGATTTAACCTCAAGTTCAATGTAATTTGACATGGAATGACCCAAACATTAGGTTTCCAAATATTTTATTTATTATTATTATTATTATTATTATGACAAATTAATCAAAAGTAATATTAAAATCTGAATGCTATTTTTATTAAAGAATAAAAGTAAAATATTCTTAAATATAAATATATATTACAAAATATCTGAAAATAATATTTAGCAAAAATTCAAGTATTTTGAGATTTAAGATGGCAAGTTATCTTAGTGGTCCTAATGATCTAGAAATATAAGAATGGAACCCCAAACCCCTTTCCCTCAATCTAATGTCATCTAAAACTTCCTTAATAAAAATATGCATATATTTTGCGTAAGGTTTTGTTAAAATGTTATAAAATTGTGATCGTCTCATGTAATGTATCGTACTATGATGCATTGCTACATTACACTGTACAGTACAGTGTTACAGTTAACAGTACAGTTTGTAACAGGTAAATACAGGGAGTAACTTGGTATTCAGGTATTGGTTTTGAGGTACTTTATAATGGATATAATTATCATGCAAGATTTAACACAGTGTTCAATTTATCATCTCTTACATAAACTTAAATCTAAAATAAGGAAACGCTGTCAGTAATGCATAAATGTTTTAAAACTTAGTGAATTTAATAAAAAAATATAGGGGAGAGCAGGGCTAATGGGACAGTGTCCAAATTTCACTGAAAATATTATTTTTCACAAAACATTATACTACCCGTAAATGGCAACACCTAAGTTGCTAACTTCAACAATAACAAGTCAGGTATTTGCAATTGTTTGAAAGAGTGCATGAAGAAAATTTGTTTTCAACTATAAAAAGTAAGTTGGATTTTGTTAACTTAAATGACATTTAAAATTCATTATTGCCTGAAATTGTTTATGAGGCTACTAATTAATATAACAAATATCCCATTTTATATTAAATTATCTTTCGATAAACATGTGCTGTGTAATTAGAAAAATATAAAATATCAGCATATGGGGACTAATGGGACAGCTGGATTGATGATGCATTGGTACATATTGTTGGTGATGGGTGGCAGTCAGTTCGTCGACAATCATTTCGTCGACATATCATTTCGCCGACATATCATTTCGCCGACATGTACACTTCGTCAACATATATTTCTGATATGTATTGCACATAAGTATTAATGTATTAATCACTAGATGGCGCTGGTTTAGTCATTTCAGTAATGAACAACCTACAAAAATAGGTAATTGTTAATATAATTTTATTTAGAATCTACACTTAATGGGGGGAAAGCATACTAATGAAACAAAATAGGGCGTTTCAAATAAATTTAACAATTGGTATATTAATAACTAATACAACATTTATAAAATTAATTAATTATTCCAGCTAATTCTTAATTGCTTTATCATAGGATTAATATTTTAATTATTTTAGTTGGGTAATTTAAAATGGGTGATTATTTAAGATGGGCGATTTTTATGCGTTTGCGAATAAGAATGAAAGGAGGAATGTGTCAATAAATATCCAATATGAATTTAAGAACAGCCTCTACATAGTAAAGATCCCTTTAAATATGAAAATTTAATCAATTTTTTTTAAATGAAGATTTTTTGTAGATCTTTTCTCAGGATACAAAGTTTATAAAACAGCAATTATAATAAATTATTGTTTCCTATTTGAACTAATTATCAAATATTTTTTATCTTTGAGAATATCTCAAACATTCTTTATAAAAGTACATTTAAATTATGAATGGTTCTGTTATTGATGAAAATTATTTAAAATTATTGTTTTTGCAAACCAAATTTATCCTCCGTTTGGCTTATAATTGCAAAAATATCATTTTATAGAAAGTCAAAAGAAATTTTCCTACCCACAAACTATGTAAAAGTTTTGGAATGCAAACGCTTATTGTGTACTGATCTGCACCCACGCCCCTAGGACAAAAGTACAAAGGTAAGCCATCAATCAGACTAACACAGGGAGAGATTGCAGTTCTTAAAAGTTTTCTAAAATTCCTTATTCACGTTCTTTGGTAGGAGTTTTGATGTTAGTTACAGGTTTGTCGTTGTCGACGGAGGTTGATCTGCGTTTTTATGCCAGTTATAGTTGTGTTTTGGTGGATCACGTTTTGCATTTAGTTATTGGAATGGATTCGGAGGCATCGTTACAAAATATATCTAAAGTTTGTGAAGTTATAAAAACAACAAAAAATAAAAATTCAATTACAGTCGATGGATTTATTTTGACAAAGGATCGAAATTGAAATGATCGTTACTATTGGAAATGCGAAGATCAGAAATGTTTAGGAAGAGCAGTCAATACATTGGTTAATGGACAACATATGCTTAGTCAACACGAGATTTCCAAGCATAATCATGCAGCACAAGCAAGTAGAACTCCAGTTAGAATAGCCTATACGAAATTGGTTGAAATTGCAGAAACAACAAAGGATCAACCAGTTCAAATAATTCAGAATATCGTCACAGGAACTTCTTCTGAAATTCTTCCATATATGCCCTCCAAGAATGGTTTGCGTCAAAAACTTAAAAGAGCTCGTAGAGAACAATGTCCTGCTGAACCAAAAAATTTGGAGGAATTTTCATTACCTAGTGAATTTTTAATTACAGAAACAGGAATGACTTTTTGCCGAGACGTAGCAGCTGCAGGCCAGAGAATTTTGATTTTTACAACAAGTGATAATTTGAAATATTTATCAGATGCAAAATTTTGGATTATGGACGGAACATTCAAAACGGTCCCTGTCCTATTCAGGCAACTTTATGTTATCCATGCTCCAGTTGGTATTTCACCTAATAGTAAAATATGTCCTTTAGTTTATGCATTAATGAGTAGTAAAGAAGAAGAACTTTATGTGCGATTATTTCAAGAATTGATTGAATGGGGTGAGGAATGCAATTTAGAATTAAAGCCAGATTTTATTGTAAGTGATTTTGAGAAAGCTGCAATGAATGTATTAGCTTCAGAAATTCCTGGCGCTCAGAGAAAAGGTGGTTACTTTCATCTCTGTCAGTCAGTTTATAGGCAGATTCAATCGTGTGGATTAGCATCAAAATATGGTTCTGAAGAGACTTTTAGTATTTTAATACGGCAAATACCGGCTTTGGCATTTTTAAGCCCATTAGAAATTCCTAATGCTATTGATGAACTGAAAACAGTTATGCCAGATGACGCTGAGCCTATTATTAAGTGGTTCGAAGAAAATTATATACATGGATGTGTACGTAAGATTTTCACAAATGGTGAAATACGAAGAAATCAGCCTCTTTTTCCACCAGAAATATGGTCTGTATATGAAAACAATGTGTTTGGATTTCCTCGAACACAAAACAAAGTAGAAGCTAGGCATAGGCGGTGGAATACTTTGGTAGGTCGTGCACATGTTGGCATTTTTGCTATTATTTCGGAAATTCACAAGGAACAAAGGGAAACAGAATCAGAAATAGAAAATATTATACGGGGCGAGCTGCCACAGAAAAAACGAAATGCAGAAAAAAACAAAGAACAGAGAATCCAAAATATCTTGGCAAATAGAACAAATGTCTAATTTAGATTTTCTACGAGGAATTGCACATAATATCTCATTATAAATTTATTTTTACTGCAATTTTAATATGTTTTAATTTATATTTTTTTCGTAATGTAATTTATGTATTGTATTCTTTTTTTGTAATGTATATTTTTTGTAATGTATTTTAAAAAATAAAAATAAAATAAAAATAAAAATAAAAATAAGAATAAAAATAAAATTGTCAACGAAAGGTAAATTACATACAATGTGTAGACGAAATGCTATGTCAACGAAGTGTACCTGTCGACGAAATGATATGTTGACTAAGTGTACCTGTCGACGAAATGCTATGTCGACGAAGTGTACCTGTCGATGAAATGATATGTCGACGAAGTGATTGTCGACGAAGTGCACCACTTCCGTTGGTGATAGGTATGCATGATTTACTCATTAAAATGTTTTAAAAAACACCTGAAAAGTAGTGGATAATACTAATATAACTCAGAAAATTATCTAAAAAATACCAAAATTAATATAAAAAATAAGAAATGTATTTCTTTTTCAGAAAGTTCTGAAAGTAGTTTTGTACTACATGATTCTTAAAGTAATGAAGACTTACCATAAAGAATAATTTTGGCAAAAAATTTTTTTTAAAGCAAAAATGATTTTGTCTTAGTAAAATTTGAAGGGAAACGTTCTATATCTCATTATGTGGCAGTTGTTACTGAAATATGAAATTCAAAAACTTTTTCTGAGTTACCTCACCAAAAGTTTGTCTCTCCTGAAAACGAAGAAAAATACTGGACTGAAATTAAATATATTGTAATGAAATTACCTCAGAATACAATCGATTAGAAAACTATCCGTTCATCAATTTTAATGTCTTTTGATTTTAATTTTACAAATTTTAATATGCAATAATTAATACTATACTGTTTATGTACACTGTATTTTGAAGTAAAATGTGCTGTCTTTAAAATAAGTACTGCAACTCTAGTTTTTGTGTTGATTTTGATATGTCCCATTAGACCCACAGGGTGTCCCAAAAGACCCCAACCTAGGGGACTAATGGGACAGATACAATAGTGTAAAAATGTCATTATATTTAAAAAACAACAAACGCTATCTCTTCAAATTATTATTTTTTTATAAAGCCAATACTTTCTTTTCTATGCATACGAAAAACAAATTTCAGAAATTTGTTGATTTCATTTAAAAATAATTAAAAATTTAAAATTGTTCCATTAGCCCCCACTCTCCCCCTATCTATATCAGATATCAGCATATAATTTTATTTATTCTAAAAAGTCTAAAAAACTGTTGAATAAACACAAATAATTTAAATCTTAAGGAGGTAATTCAGAAAAAAAAAAAAAAAATAATTAACTAAACGAAATGTGAACAAGATTGCATTTTATGCACATAGAATTGATATTTTGAAGTTACTGTAAAACTGGCATTAACATAGACAAGAGTTGCATTAAAATAGTAATAAGAAAATACATTAAATAGATAAATATCATACCTTTAAATGATTCACTTTCAAACGAAATGCTACCTAAATGGTGATCATTAGGCCTAACTCAACTACACAGTAACTACCTATTTTCTTTTAATTATTAATATTTCTCTCCTATGTTGACAATCAAGACAGAAAATAAAGTAAATCAGACTGAGAAATAATCTTTAACAGTGAAAATAATAAAAATACCATATGAAAGTTGCAATATAAGATCCGAATATAAAATTCTCTAAATAGGGAAGAAATGCCATTTTACGATTAAATTTCCGATAGACGCTATGGTACCAAAGTACTTATCGATCCATATTCGATTAATATTTTTCCATGCTGCCATCTATCTTTCGAAAATTTTCCTGAGTTTTGTGTCTTGCAGATTGTATGTAATATTAAATTAGAGAAGATGCCTGTATTTTTCCATTCAGAGGACTCTGAGCATCTCCAAGAATTTTATCAAAAATAGGTCATTTTAAACGTCAATAAAATTAGATAATTATTCAAGTTACAATTTTTAAAAGATTTTAAAATACAGAACTGGTGCTTACCACAACATTAGTAGATACAAGAAACAGAAATCCATAAGAAAAGTATCTTATAAGCATACAGTATCCTTTTGATAATTATTTTTTAATTCAGTTAACTTTCGTTATAAAATTAAAATTATTAAAATATAAAAAAAAGTGTCCAAATAAAATAAATTATATATGATGCATTAATTCAGCTATACTTTTCAAATTATGATAGTAAAAATTCTTAAATGTAACTATTTTAAGAAGCCACCTATGATGCCATAAAACTTTCTTTGGTGGTTCGTTAATAAAAATAGTTATAAATTCTTGATCTAACTATAATCGTTGCATTGTTATTGAAATTAAAATGCAGAAAAATATCACTAATTTGAATCACTTTGGATTAGCAAAATTTTGACAAATTGCTCAATATTCAGTGTAACTAAGAAATACTGAAAATAAATTTAATGTAATTTAATGAGCACTGTATAATAAAATAAAATTAAAACCAATTTTTAAGTCAGTTTATTTGTTTAATTTAAGAAGACTCTGTAATATTTAAACTTTATTTTTATTTGAGTATTTTACAATATCTTATTGACATATTGTGTGTTTTTATGAAGGAAAATGATTTAAACAATGAAAAATGTAGTAGTAAATGTTGAAATTTTTACTTTAAAATTTTTTAGAAACTTTTAAAGTCACATTTTAACATTTTGAAATAGCTTTTGCTTCATACTTATTTTAGAAGTGTGCTCTATAAGGAAAGGGCACCTGACGTCACTGTTGGTTACGGTTGGTTAGCAAGAAAAACCTGTTTGTTCTTTATGACACCTACTGTACACATAAAATGAGGAAATATGATTGGTCTATGTGAAATTCGTCTATAATATGATTGGCATAGGTCACCATGACAATTCCTGCAATAATAGCTACGACAAAAGTATAGTGGTAGATTGGTTGATGGAACTGTTTGTTTGTAAACATGCCCTTTCCTTATAACTGTAAGGATCAGATTTCCAAAATGTTCGTTTATCAAAAAAGAAAAAAAAATGATATAACATATGTAAAAAATGCAGTAAAAATAAATATTAACTTAATATTTTAATTATTAAAATAAAACTATTACTAAAAATCAAATCCTTAAGTATGCCACAATAATTTAAATATTGCAGCTCTCAATCATTCTAGGGGAAATGGATGGAGTAATAAAAAGAAAACTGACCAGTTAAACTGAGGGCATTGAGCTCACAATTGAGCACAGGCTATTCACACTAATTGTATATTATACTCATATTTCAAAGAATTTTCAATAAACCCCTCGAAAAATAAAGAAATCGACAATATATTAAGGGGGGTCAACCCCCCGTTACCCCCTCACAGTTAACTAATGAACCCCTTAAACTAATCAGGGAAGCCTCTAATTACAATGAATATGTATACAAAATTTGAAGAAAATCAGATAATTCTGAATGAAAAACCCATTTATCTAAATTAAGGGGGGTTAGTTCCCCATTCCCCCCTTTTATACTTAACCAATTAACCACCCAAACTAATCAGGGAAGCACCTTATCACAATGAACCTATAAACAAAGTTTGAAGCAAAACGGTTATTTCTATCAAGAGTTATTTTGTTACATACATACATACATGCAGAACGGGCGGGCACAGCTTTGATAGCCTGTGAGCTAAAAAGCTGTTTTTCTGATATTTTTAATTATGGGATCTTTATGGCAATTTGTGAGAAAATACTACTGAAGTCTAAATTCGTTTTAAGCAAAAAGCTGGAAAATTTATGTTTTCATCATTTTTCTCAAAATGAAGTACATTGAGTTAGCTTAGTATTTATCGTATTTAAACTTTCAGCATTGCATTTATAAATTAACACTTGATTTCTGGACATTATTTTCCACCTCCATTTTGCTTAAAAGAAAGCTTTTAAAGTTTTTCCTATGTTTTGTTTATCTGCATAAAGTGAATTTTTCATCCAATATGTCTGAGGGAGGGTGGTGTCATATACAGAAATAGTGACTGGAAGTACAGATTATGTTTATTGGACTCGCCTATAAGCATATATTATATATGAAATTGGCACCTGATTGTATAAATATCTTGAGCTGATATTAAGAGGTTTTATTTATATTATAAATATTCAACTTACAACAACAAAAATTCCCCTCCCCTCCCCTCCCCCCCCCCACACAAAAATAAATAAATAAAATAAAATACAACCAAATATTACGAAATCCACTTTAAAAAAGAAATAAATGAAAAATATTAAAAAATGAAATTATTATCAAATTTTATGTTTTAACATACACAGCTTAAAATTTGTTTATTCTTCATATTATCATAATTTTTAAATATTTAACAACTGTAATGAAAGTATTTTTCTTACTTATTTTCATAAAACAATATACAGTGGTGGCCAAAAGTTTGGACATTTTTTGAAAGTTTCATGTTTTTCAATTTTGTGTGCTTGTAGAATAATAATTTTCACCTAAATACAAACGTTTATATATCAAATTGAAGGTAATTTAATGTAGAATTTAATAATAAAAACAGTATTACAATATCTGTATTACAAAAAAAGTTATGATTATTTTAGTAGAACAAACAAACACAAATCGTTTTGAATAAGGACGTGTTTTGTAATAAAAGCGTACTAGCCAATCACAAACACTGTTCTGAGGACCAATCAAATATCTGTAACTATATTTTAGGTTATTTGGATGGTAAAAGAGTTATTGTTGTGGAAATATTTTGCGGAATGATGCATACTAGTACAATTAAATAGAGTATTGCTGTTTTTGAATATTTAAAGTCCTTTTTTTTTAAATTAAACTAATTTTAAACAATGTCATCAACAAGAAGAACTAATTGGACATCTACAAAAAGAAGCCGAATTGTCATATTGAGAGAAAATGGCCTCTTTTATGCTGAAATTGCAAGACAAGTTGGTGGTTCAGTGACTTGTTCTGGTGTACGAAAGTTCTGTTTACGTTATGAAAAAACGAAATCAGTGGAAAATAAGGCCAAATCAGGCCGAAAAAAATGCACAAGTGCTACTGCCTATAGAAAAATTAAACGGCTATGCCTTCAAGATAGAAAAATTTCACGAGATGCCATTAGATGTGAAATGAATGCAGCGGGTATTGCAGTAAGTTCAAGAACAATAAGAAGAAGGTTATCAGGATTTGGAATACAAGATAGAATTCCAAGGAAAAAACCATATTTAAATCAAAAGCAACACAAAAAACGAGTTAAGTGGGCAAAAGAACACATTAAATTGTCAGAAAATCAATGGAAGCAAGTAATCTGGAGCGATGAGAGTAAAATATCGCTCTTTGGTAGTGATTTTAGAAAATACGTCAGACGTAGAGTAGGAGAATCACTTCATCCTGATTGCACTGAAGCAACTACAAAAAACCCAACAGATGTCATGATTTGGGCATATATGTCTGCAGATGGCGTGGACCGAATTCAAGTGATTGATGGCACCTTGAATGCCAAAAAAATACATCGAAACTGTCCTGGAACCAAAATTGATACCTTCCATCAAGGATCTCTTCCCCAACAACGCACCATGTATTTTTCAGCAGGATTCAGCTCCATGCCACACAGCAAAAGTATGCAAAGCAAGGTTCCAAAATAAAGGCATAGATATATTACCATGGCAAGGAAACAGCCCTGATTTCAATCCAATTGAAAATTTCTGGCGACGTTTGAAAATTCTTGTACGAAAAAAACGTCCATCCAATAAAAGACAACTTATTGAAGCTATAATTGATTCTTGGCACCATGTGCTTACGAAAGATGAACTCCAAATACTCGGCCACTCAACGAAAAGACGCTGTGAAGCTGTCTTAAAAAATAAGAGTTATCCTACTAAGTATTGATTGTGTAAGTATCACTTTAAAAAAATTCAAATCTAAGATAGATCTTACTATTAGTTGCATAACTTTTTTTTGTAATACAGACATTGTAATACTGTTTTTATTATTAAATTCTACATTAAATTACCTTCAATTTGATATATAAACGCTTGTATTTAAGTGAAAATTAATATATTCTACAAGCACACAAAGTTGAAAAACATAGAACTTTCAAAAATTGTCCACACTTTTGGCCACCACTGCATATGACATGTGTA
Organism: Maratus michaelseni; assembly: GCA_963931845.1. NCBI lineage: Eukaryota > Metazoa > Arthropoda > Arachnida > Araneae > Salticidae > Maratus > Maratus michaelseni. Next base: position 320,561,348 of record OZ007596.1, on the reverse strand, counting down.
AAAGATGCACATATAATGTGTAAGGAAATGAAATAAATGTATGACATATAAGACGTAAATAATATGTATTTAATGATGTATATGACACATATATGTGTATTTGGAGTATATATATGTGTAACATGATGCATATATAAGTTTTGCGATGATCTCGAGGAAAACATAACATCAACCTTGAGATAATCATAATTTTGCGAATTGCTATAACATGAAAATACCATTATTTTCGGCCGGATGTGGTATACTATGAGCTTCGGTGTGATTTCATTTTTTTTTCCGACTGTTTAAAAATGTAATTTAAATAATTATCGAATTATTTTGAGCAGAGTTTTATGGAGAAGCAGGCATAACCTAATTTCCTAACTTTCGTTTCAACATTTATAATGTTGTCAAAAATATTGCCGGAAAGTACAATTTAAAGAAAAGATGGCAGCATGGAACATAAAAAATCGAACAGGTTTTTTTTTTAATCGAAGTTCAAAGTAAATCACCTACTTAGCGTCATGTCGCCATTTTGTTCAATGTAGTGTCCATAGGGTGTGATACAAGCTATTGTCATTTCCACACTATTGTGTAATCGCATTTGTTAAAGCTTCTCTTTAGTATAACGTTTTACTTTTTAATTAATAGAATTGTAAAATGTCCGACAATAGTATCGAAACTATTTATGGAGGTTTGGAAGGACCGGATGTGATGTACGTTAAGTTGATATCATCCGACGGTCAAGAATTCATCATCAAGAGAGAGTATATTCTCACTTCTGGAATCATCAAAGCTATGTTGAGTGACCCAGGCAGTTTGCCGAAAATGAAACAAACGAAATAAACTTTAAAGAAATTCCGTCTCATGTTTTGCAAAAACTGTGCCAGTATTTCATTTACAAAGTTCGTCACACCAATAGCACAACAGAGATTCCAGATTTCCCCATTGCTCCTGAAGTTGCTGTTGAATTGCTCATGGCTGCCAACTTTTTGGACTGTTGACTTGTTTTTGTGCTAGTGTTCCATCCAGTTTTTTTTTCAAATTATTTTTTACAGATATATTTTTAAAAGAAGGATCAAAAGTTCATATCTCAAGAGAATTAATTCCATTAATGATGTAATTTGCCATTCTGCATGGTACCGAACTGTCTTACTAAATAATATTAATTATTAACAATTATTAATTACTGTTAATAATTGTTTAAAAGTAAATTGTTTCTTGAAACAATATTTGGTACTTTTCGGTTAGCCGGGCGCCAGTGAAATTTATATATCTATGTATACATATATATACATATATCTATACATACACACATTTATATATGCATGTATATATATATATACATATATATACACATACATATATGTGTGTATGTATACATATATATGTATATATAGATATATACATATCAGTGGCGCCCGGCTAACCGAAAAGTACCCAATATTTTCTATTTTTAATTATGTCAGTTGTGTTTTTTATTCATGCATGTTGAATAAGTAAACAGCATTGGTTCATATTTTTGCAGTACTGCGATTTTTTTTACCTACCTGAACATTTAAAAATTAAATATCATACAGTTGGTTTTAATGTATAAAAATTCAGACAAAGCAATGTTGAAAATAATTTTTCCATAAATGTGTTTCATCGTGTATTTATGAAATAAAAATAATTAATAAATGATAATTCCAGTCTCTCTTAACTGTGATACATCATTAATATTTGGTGTTCTAATATTTTCTTTCCACATTGAGAAATTTCCTGCAACAGATGTGTTACACTCACGCAGAGATGGTTGGTGATCTTTGGAGTGGCATAATTTCTAAACCCGCGCCAAACCAATAACTTTGTACAACAGCATGGTTACCATTAAAGGAAGTAATCTTCAAAATTTGGCGACTTTTTTCTTTTTATACCGAATTTAAAAAAAAAAAAAGATACATGAGTGTATGACATCATAGCGAATTTCCTACAATAAATTGGTGTTTCTTCATCTTTCTTATGTATGTAAGGCATGAAAGATATTTCATCTTTAAAGGAAGTAAAATAAAAACCTTCTCCTGTTTACAAAGGTCAAGGTATTACTGTCACTTACAAAAAATGTATTTTTTTGCAAATACTGCATGATTCCTCTCCCCCCTGTAAAATTTACTTTAAAAATCTAGGCGCACATACCAGTATTTGAGATTTGACTGGCATCTATTATATAGGATCATTGGTCACTGCATAAAGATGACAATTTTTGTATTCAAATTTATGAAACTAGTAAGCCATACATTGTGAATACTATGTAATTTTAGCACTAAATATTAGATTTATGTTACAGATTTGGCAGATGTACCAGGGTTTCTTTTAGGCAGTACTGTGGAGGTACTGCAAAATGGCAATTTTTTCCCTAATATGGTAACCTGGTGATTCTTGCTTACTATGGCGACCTGGTGTTTTATAATAAAATTAAATGTGTGTGTAAATAAATAAATTAAAATATGAAAATAATTAATAAATAAAATTAAATGTGTGTGTTAAATAATTAAATTATTATATAATTTTATAATTAAATAAACCTAACATGCTGTTTTTGCATGTTAGGCCAAATAGGTGTTAAAAATGGGATTTTCTTGCCAAAAAATGGCACCAACCCTGGTGCATCTGCGACATGTGTTCCGAATTTAATAGAATAAAATCTGTTTGAAATGCTATACTTACTTTTTTTTTCTATCCAAATGAGGTTTAAAAAATTAAAGTGTGCATGTTATATAGAGCATACGTTAAAAAATATAATGTCCTTTAAAATTCTGGGATGCCTTAGAACATTTCTAGACTCCTTAGATTTTTTCTTCTTAAACCTGTATGAACCCTGGAGGGGAGGGGGTTCTACTTTTTATGTATATTGGAAGCTATTGTATATACTTTAGAGTAAATTAAGTGAGTATACTGATGATAAGTTATAAACGTATAACAAATTATAACACAATTACTTAAAACTTTAACAATTAAAACAATTCTTTCTTTAATTGTTAAAAGATGTAAAATAAAATCTTTATAAACAGTAAGTAAAGTAAATTTCATTAGAGTTTTGACATGTTTCAGCTCCATTTAAGCCATTATTAAATCAAATAAGGATATTCTACAACTGCATGATCTATGAAGTTATTACTTAAAACAAATTTTCATGTACTTTTCAAACTACACACATTATTATTATTATTATTTTTTTTTTACTTGGATGTTTTTTTCCATATTTGTAGCCAAACCCCTTCAGAAATTACAGAATATCATTTGCAGTAAAATTATCCCAATTAATTTATTATATGAGAGAGTATATAAAATAGAATTTATTGAAGAAGATAGATCAAAGAGAGAATTATTATATCAGCATGACAAGCAGGAAGTTTAGTAATAGAAAAAAGGAGCCTATATAACTGATATTAAGTATAATAGAAAAACCACAGCCATGGCTAGATAATATCAAGAAGTAATCCTCCAAATAAATTTTAATGAAAGTAAGATAATTTCTCCCTCCTGTCTATTCTATCGATCTATTATAAGAGAAAACATAGAGATTATAACATGTAAAAATACAATACGTAATGATGCAGCATCATTCCACTTACCAAAATTGTGGCTTGAGTTACTCTATGGTTCCAAACATGGAAATAAACATCTAAGTAAAAATAAAAAATAATGTGTGTAATTTGAAAAAGTACATGAAAATTTAAATGATGGTATTTCAAATAACAACTTCATAGACCGTGCAATTTTACAATATTCTTATTTATTATGATAATGACTTTGATGGAGCCAAAACATGCCAACAGTTTAATAAAACTTATTTTACTGTTTATAAAGATTTTATTTTATGCCTTTTAGCAATTAAAATAAGTAAGTTATAAACTGTCACTTTTCTACTGTCCCATTGACCACTTTCTATTTAAAAAGAAACTTTCACCAAACAATGGGATTTAACGACAGTAAAACAAAAGCATGGCGTCACATTTGATTTAAAATGCAATGTTGGAACGGAATGTACATATTCTTCTTTCTATTTATTTTGTGTTTAAGCCAGATTAAAATTTCTTATATAGGATATTAGTTAACTGCTATTTTTGTGTTCTCTCGCATTTTGAAAAAAAAAAAAAGATCTTTGATCTTCCTTCTACAAAACTTGATGTGATAAACTAGTTTCAAGATTATGAGATACTGCCATCATGTTCATTTCATTAATGGGCATTATATCACATTTTATGTGCAAATAAATATATAAATGATGAAGATAACTGTGGTAAGTGAATATCTTTTAAAAAAGGAATTTTGTTCGATGGTTCCAAAATCGATCAGATGAATTGACATCCATTTAATGTGTAAATAAACTGATTTAAACAGCAGTACAGTGGTTGATTAGAATAGTTGTCTTAGAAAAGTTTGTACATGTAACCTTCTAGAAAAATAATCTGGAAAAATCAGAAGGCCTAAAAAGATTGTAGAAATTGCCGAAAATATTTTTACAAAATGAAAAAAAATCAGTCTAATGTAGCTATACCAGTAATAGACACCCTTAAGGCTGTTCATCAGTAATAAAGAAAGTCAGTAATTTTAACTTTTTCTAATTAAGGCTGCCTGTCAGTAAACTTTCTGATTCCCCTCACTAATGTTAATCCTGTGGACGTAGGATGCATTTATATATTTAAAATATGTCCTCAGGAAATTATCATTTTTAACTTATGTTTTCTGTGTACTGTTCTTAAAACATAATTCTTTTTTCTTAGTTGTCAAGATATTTCTAAAATGTGTGCCAAATTTATCATTTTATGTGTTAAAATCTTAGCAAAACTGAGCAATATTTTAACATTTCACATTAAATTTAATGTATATTTTAGAAACATTTTGACAACTAAGAAAAAAAGATATATTCTTTAAGAAGTGTACTACACATAAAACAGAAGTAAAAAATATTAGTTTCCCGAGGAGAATTTTAAATATACGAATGCATCCTATGCTCATAGCAGGGCCGAAACTAATGGGGGCATGTGCCCCGGGCGCCAGAGCAGAATGCAGAGGGGACACCAAATGAACATTTGGTTTGTCGTTTGATACAAAAAAAAAATATATGAAATTTGGATAAATATTTTGCAGCTGGAAAATCCAAAAGGAAAACCGGAACATTGTAAATTCTAAGGGGTGGAAAGTTCACAAAATAAAATATTGTGTTAAAACTTAAAAGTTTACCATTGTTTTGTTTTTCTAGGTCACTGTAATTTTGAAAATTAGCATTAGGTTCAAGAAAGCATCTAGACATATCTGTCTATTAATAGGAAGAGCAGTATAAGTTAGTAAAATCTGTGGACATGAAATCTGTCTATAACTAAATCTTGTTTAAATAAAAACATTACAGTGACCTAGAAAAAAAATAAAACTTTTAAATTTTAACTAAGTATTTTATTTCGTGAACTTATACTAACTACAGTAAAATCTGTGGAAATGAAATCTGTCTTATAACGGAATCTTGTCTAAAGGAAAAAATTACTTGCTCCCAAGAATACCAACAATTCTATTTGCTAAGGCAAAAACCTGTATAAAAGAGAATTTTTTCTTGTTTCTTTCGATTCAGGTTTCACAGGTTTTATTAAATATATATTTGACAAAGCTTATTACATAATTCACTATTACGTATTTTATGATTACATATTTTTAACTTTAAAAAGCTATTAGAAAAATTCTCTGAGTAAATTTATTTTATGGAGGAGGGCTAGGGTGCCAAAATCCATGTTTGTCCCCTGTGAAAGAAAAGCTAGTCTCGGCCCTGACTCATAGGATTAACACTAGCAAGAGGAATCGAGAAGTTCACTGACAAGCAGCCTTAAAGAATTTCTTCAAAAATTATTTTTAAAGTAACAGTTATAATTATTATATTCCAATTTTTTTAATATTTTATTAATCTATCAACAGTATATAACTATTCTCATAGTTACATTTCCCAATGTGAATCAGAATTTAATTATAAATAACAGAAATAAATCAATTGTATTTGGAACTAGAATTCAATGAAACCATACTAATGAAACAAAATAGTCTATACCAAATGAATTTTACAATTAGGATATTATTAATTAAATTATTTATGAGAATAATTCATTAAGCATTCTCAAACAGAAGTACAAGTCAGAAAAGTACTCATTTGTTTACTTGGGGCTAAAAATAATTAAAAGCTGTCCAGATTGTAAAAAACGTTAAAACAACAAGCTCCAACTGTTTTCAACTGACACATTCAGACATCTGAGTTATCACAGGTGATGGCTGAGTGTATCAGTTGAAAACGTTTGGAGTTTGTAGATTTAAAGCTTTTAAGATTTAGACAGTTTTTTATGGATATTTAGCACTTGTAAGTAAATGAGTTCTGCCTTCTACTTCTTTTTGAGAATTTCCAATTATTTATTCCAGGTGAATTTTGCAATGAAAAATTTAACTTTTATTGAGAATAATTCATCGTTTAAATTAATTATTGTCATTATTACAAGTTTAATATTTTAATTATTTCAGATTAGATTATTTTGAATACTAAATTTTAGAGAATTACAGTTATCAAATTATTGAGGCAATGGGCAGTTTAGAGGGGTTGATAAAAAAAGTCTGATAAAAATGGGGAACATTAGTGCGTGGAATTGTATTTCCCATTATTCTTAAAAGTTAAACTTCCTAAAACTACTTTATAGGTTTTAAATACTAGTAAATGAAATGATTTCCAGACATGCCAAGTTTTCGGCTTTTGGCTGCAGACTCTGGCCACTACATCTACAAGATTATAATAATAATAGCAACTGTGAAACTGATATAAAGCATTTATAATTATTACTATATTTAGAAGTTTATAGAGAAATTAACTTTAATCATTTTCATTTCATCAATTTTCTAAAATAGCTGATGATTTAATATGTATAATAAAACCTGCCAAAACAGAATCACAAGGGCTGGATAAAATTCCATTTAGACAGATTTTCATCTTAGCACTTATATTTGTATGGTATTTTTTCCCCAACAAAATCTTGATTCAAGATAGGATTTTGTTGTAGACATAGGTTTCGTTTTCACAGATTTTACACTATATTTTTCTCTTTAACTAGAGACTGAGAGGTTCTGCTGTCAACGATTGTAGATGGGAAGTGCTGGGTACAAACCCATGTCGCATTCGCCAGCCTAATCGTTCAGATTTTTCAACGGTTTTCTCTGAACCTTGCTTAGCTTGCATTAATAGGGGTTATTATCCCTTAGAAAGACCCTTACAGAGGGCCTTCTCCCCTTTGGCCATATCTCACATGCAGATAATAAGCCATAACAAAATACACACACTTTAACATTAAAAATATTGCATGTTAAATAATTTAATGTTTGGGAAATTAGGGGCTGTCCATAAATGATGTCACACTTTTTTTCACTGTTTTTGACCCCCCTGCTCCCCTTTGTCACAAAGTGTCACACTTCACCATACCCCCTCCCCCCCTCTTGTCACATGTCACACTATATTACATAAACATATACTTGCAGTTCAGAAACAAAGCACTACGTTATAGATCATATTTCACATTTTTTTTAAAACTTTAACTATGTGTTTTAATGACATTTGTGAGCATAACAATAAAAATGATTCGTGCACTTATTTTGTATGAAATAAGATTAAGGTTTACAACAATAAATATAATTAATATACAATAGTAATAAAAGATTAATATGAAGGAGCAATTGATTTTTTTTTTAAAGAAAGGAATAAAAGTAAAAACAAATCACATGAAAGTTAGCCCCGATTAAAAAATATCCTCAAATTCTGGTAATTTCCAAAATAACTTCAAAATTTAATCTGCTGATTTTAAAGGATTTTATTTAAATCAAAATGTGTGATGTCACACTTCTTCTTACCCCCTTGTCACAATTTCATGAACCCCCTCCCTCCCCTCCAAGCGTGACATCATTTATGGACGGCCCCTTATATGTTTATCAGCATTGCAACAACTTCATTTGACATCTGGTGTGAAATCCCTTGTTAGCTTTCTACCGATCGTAGATGCATGAGTAGTGATTAGTGTCAGTGCCGATTAAGTTTGCCAGCACCTATTCTAACTGATGGCAACTGGTGTGGGGGCACCGTCTGCACCACCTTTGTTGAGGACCTGTGTTTATGCTCAGTGAATTATACTGGATGACACATTCTAGAAAGATTTAAACTTAGTTTAATTTTCAAAACATGTTGTTCAGGATATTTTCTTATTTTGATGCAGACTGGTGCAAATACTCGAATACATAACTCAAAATGTTGCATTAATACCATTTTGGTGTATTACGAAAGAGATGCAGCTGCAACTTTTCTGAAGCATACTGTATTTATTCACATACTTTACAACCTCTGCATATTTATTCTTTTGAAAGAAATTGGAAGAAAAGATAAAAAATCTTTGAATGAAGTTTATGTTCCACTTTAGAATCGAATTTTAGAATTATTTTCAAGCCTGATTATGCAGTTCAAAAGAGATCATTAGATTTTTTTTTTGTGCGATTTTCTTTCTTGTATCAAAAATGTGTGCAAGTATTGATGTAACAGATTATGTTATGTAATGAGTCACAATAGCTATTTTTTGTTAAAAACCAATCTGGACTCCATCAATCTGAATAACTATAAGTATTAAAATACAGTGAAATCTATTAAAATGGAAATTATCTAAGACAGAAATCTGTCTAAAATGTAATTTTCTTCCCAGTCCTTTGTGATTTCATCTTAGTTGCCTTATTATATTAAATTTGCTTAGAATAACAGAAATTTTCAAGTTGTATAGTTGATTTTAAATTTAAAGTACAATAAAACCTGGACTGGGAAAAAATTCCATTTTAGATAAGTTTCCATCTTAGCGTATACTTTTAGTACAATTATTTGATCGTCTTTCCAACAGAGCCACGGAATTTTTCAATTATCACTTGTTTCACTGTAAAAATAGAAAGAGGAACACTGTGACAAAAATTTACAGACTTGCACAATTCGTTTTGCTAAAGAAGCCAAAATAAAATAAAAAATGTGATTGTGTGAAATCATTGTTCTGAATAAGATGCTAAGTCAGGAATTTCTGTTACTTGTATGCTGTTTTGGGTTTCTAGACTGAGATACTTAAAACTTACTGTCAAATTTTTTCAGCTTATTCCTTTTCATGTAAATTCAAATACTATATTTGAGCTAAGAAAATATAAATAACCAAATACCGTGAAACCTGTGAAAATGGAGAAATTTCGTGGTGTCAAGAAAAAAACCCTATAAATTGATACCTGCTAAAATGGAACTTTTTATTGATCGCTAGTGATTATATTTTCACAGATTTTACTGTATACAAAAAATCCAAGAGCTTTAAAAAACTATAAAAATGAAATCACAAGGGATCAGAAAAAAATTTCCATTTTAGACATGATTATAATTTTTTTCTATGACAAGATAATTTATTTTTCTGTTTAAGACAGGATTCTAATAAAACCAAGTTCCATTTTGACAGCTAATTTTTCAGTGTTAATTTTAAAAGAATAAGAGGGTATATGTTAGAGACTATACACTTTCTGAGAAATAGAAGATATACAGAATTCCTTTAAGATATCCAGAAGGTATATGGAATATACACTCTACTGCATCCCTGATTTTACTTTATTTCTAAACTTTAATTTCAATGGATTGGAAAACATTTGTCCGTCTGCAATAAAATATTTTGCCATGATAAAATGCTCAGATGCCCTGATAAAACGCTTCAGTAGCCAGTGGCGAGTAGATTTGCATAATTCCCAAACCCTAAATATGTGCATGTGAGAATAATGAGCAACATTTAAATGAAACTTATCAATTCAATGGAGTATAAAGATTTTCAAAGCATGATGGATTCAGGGGACACGATGTAGATCATATCATTATCAGAATAATTTCCAAAGAAGTTGGATGATTTTGTGAGCAAGGCCTAAGTAGCTTGCTTTTCTTATTTAATGGGGAAAAGCAAAAGTGCTTTTCTGTCATATGAAGTCTGTAAAATCTGTGCATGGCCATTTTACTGAAGAATCCAAATAATGTCAAAATTAGGTGTTAGTATTGAACATTTTCAAGTTTGGCACAATTTCCGTATATAGACAACCCCTAAGCAAAATTTATGTATGCATTAATTAGTTGACATTATTACTAATTAATTGGTACCAATGTTTCAATCGCATTTTTATACGATGATTAGTGGCAGAGTTAATAAGGATTGATTGCTTTTTTTTATATAGAACTATATACGAGATAACGCAAAAAACGGCATGCTTGTATCTTTAAAATGGACTGATTTATATTTAATTTCTGTAAGATTTCTTCATGAATCAAAATTTATGCCATGACCATAGTGCAAAAAACAAACTTGTTTACCAAGACTTTACCTTAATAAATAAATGTCCAACTTTTGTCAAATATGGTTAGCCTATCTATATAGGTACAATACTTTATTTTTCTGTTATCTTTGTAAAACATCTTTATACTAGGAATGCACGAATAGTACTTTCAGTCAAATACCTGATATTCTAATCAAAGATATCCGAATACCAATATTCAGTCACTTGAACACTCCTATATATCAGAATTCAAGGGTTTTAAGAAATTAAAAAGCTGAATTTTAACCCTTTCAGGTGGAGATAATTGTGTTTCTGAAATGTTGAATTCATACCAGAATTTTCAAAATATTTTATTTGAAAATAAGGATATACAATTTTACAGCTTTATTCACATAAATTAGGAAAGTAAAAGTTTGTTCGAAAGTTTTGGAACAAATCTTTATTAAAATTAAGCTATATAAAAATATCTCACCACCCTTCAAGGGATTAACAAAATTTAACATAAAGTTTAATATAAATACCTCCATTTTCATTAACAGGATCTTTTGCTAAGTAAACTGTATCCTAAACAAAACCTATACATAAATCCCTTGATGTATATGTGGTTAATTTCGGACCACTTAATTTTAATACCTAAATGCCACATTGGCACCAGGAATTTGGAATGGAAAATTTTCTTTTATTACATACATGAAGAGCTTTTACTTATTTTCAAATAAATTTATTTATAAATTCTGGTATCAGTGAATCCTTTCAGCATTTTACAAATAGTATGTAATTTGTCCCTAAAAGGGTTATGAGATATTTATTATTTAAGAAAAATGTTAAAGCTTCGTAAATAAAGAAAACAAGAGGACCTGTAATATTAATCTTCATGGCATCGTAAATAAAAGAAGAAAAGCTGTTTTCCAATTTCTGAAAGTGGAAATGTATGAATGAAAAACAATAGATAAATTTTTATCATACACTATTGCAGAACTTACATTTATTCATAATTTGCCTTTGTTATTATAGCTATAGATTAAAAAAGACAAAAATTCTTAAAGCATCATTAATTCCTACAAATATATCATTAATAGTTAACTTTATTAAGTATCATTTTTCAAATATTTAAATAAATGATGTTATTAAACAAATCTCATATAAATATGATTCCATCTTTTATTATTCTTAATTAATATTTTATTTTATAATGAAAGTTAAAATAATCTCCCCCCCCCCTCCAAATTTTGAAAGAGTTTTCTAATGCATTGAAGAATTTACATATGTTCATCATAACTTTGCTGCTCATTTTTAAGTCTGCATGGCGCAAGGCCTTTTTCTTTTTCTTTCTTACATTAGACTTAGGGTGGTCTAGGCTTAGATTTCTTCTGCAGATTTGGATTGGGTTAGGATTGGAATCCATTCTTCCAAGACCCTAGCCTGTGTTGGGTTGGTATTTTATTTTTGTGAAAATAATACTCTACAATTTTGATGAAATCTTTAAAAATTGAATTTGGTTTAATAAATTACAGATAAATGTATTTCTGCTCTTTCTATATCTAAAAAATTATGATTTTCTTTAGACAACTTTTTCTGTAAGTCATTCAACAGGTGCTTATATACACAGTTTTCAGAGTTTCATTATTTTGATTTCCATATTTCAGGAATTGGAGACTAGAGATGAGAAGGGTTCGAGCTCGATTTTATACCAGTCTTCAGGATCAGGACCGTTATTTCTGAAACTGACAATTTTATTTATTCTCATATCTCTATAAGGAAAAAAAGCTAACGTCACTGTTGGTTCAGTTATGGTTGATTAGCAAGGAAAACCTGTTTGTTCTTCAAGACTCCTACTGTATGCATGAAATGGGGAAATTTGATTGGTCTATGTTAAACTGGTTTATATGATGATTGGCCTACGTCGCCATGATGATTCCTGCGACGAAAAAAAAGAAGTTGTAGATTCGTTGATGGGACTGTTTGCTTATAAACATGCCCTTTCTTTCTATTACATCGAAGTAACCACTGCTGCCGCAGCTATCACTGTCAATGAATGTTTTTTACCTTCAGGTTTTCTGAGCTAATATTAAAAATGCATAAAAAATATGAAAATTGGTACTTTTATAGAGAAATGTTCGAAAAACACACTGATGTAGACAGTGTTTAAATTAAAGAATTATTTTAAGAGTTATTTAATATTAAAGTCCGTCAAAATAGTTATCTTCAAAAAGTTTTATTGGAACAAAAACTAATTAGAAAATTAGAATTTAATAATATTTTAAAAGGATAGAGTTGATAAGCTTGCAGTATGTAGTGTGTAATTATTTTTTTTTATTTGAATAATCCTTTAAGGGTTTTTTCAATTTTTTTATTCAAAATTTCATCATTTTAATTGAGATTTATTTCATATTTCAAATAAGCTATCTTTTTGAATCATTTCCAATTTGTAAAAAAGCACACATAATAATATTCCCTTTCAATAAAAAATGTATTTACATGTGACTATTAAAAACAGAAATAAAACTTTAAAATAATAATTAAATTATCACGAGTTAAAAATAGTAAATGGAGAATATTATGTCATAAAAAATGTACTTGCAAGAGAATATTAAAATGAGAAATAAAACTTTTAAAAAAATTATTACGCATTCAAAGAATTAAATGGCGAAACATACGCTATGTTTAAAATGCTCAAATAATATTTCCAAACATTTTCAATTAAAGAATATATTTGCACGTGAGATTCATTTATTTTCGACAAATTTTTTTACCTATTGTTACAAATTTTAAAACAGTGTAAATAATAATAATTTTATTCAATTAAAAACTATATTTTTATGCTTTTTAAGAAAACTTTGGTGAAAATTACATCATATTGGAAACTATATTTTAAAATGTTTTACTGAAAACAATTTTCTTATACCATCGTTATAAAAATCCCTGATGCAGCGACATTTTTTACTTATCCATTTTACATAAGTTGATTTTGAATTGTTAAATTCATTTTATTTAATCATCACAAAAAGAGTTGTTAGCTGTTTCGACAGCAGTTGATTCAGTCTTAACCCTCTGAGCGTTTTGAAAAAGGGTAAAATTGTAATGTTGTTTTCTCTGCATTTTGTTTTAAATGCTAAAAAATATGATTATTTCAGCATTATAAATAAAACTTAATTACAAATATGAATGTAACCCTTGAGAGTATTAATCATTCTTCAATGTTTTTGAAAATTCATTAAATCTATAGAATTATTTTATCTTAAACATTGCATATATTGCAGTGAACCTGGAGCTTAGTGAACGGAATATTACGTTCCACATGCTTAGAGGGTTAAAAGTCGTCAGTCAAAGGAAAATGAATGGAAACCTGATTACAGGAGATTGACAATGGTCATACGATTATAATTGAATCTTACATAATCATTTTAGAGACGATCAAATTAGCATGTTTTTAGTTTACGGTGTCAGAATGTGGGTTGGAAAACATAGCTTGTAGGTGGCAGATCCCCCTATAAGAAAAAATAAATATATATTTTATTATTATTTTTTTAATTATATATTCCATTTCAAGTCATTTTAATATAGTTTTGATCAAAATGAAGGATAAACAGAAATATTGTTTTTTTTTCTGGTACAGAATGCTATTTTAAAAGACAATGTGAAATTTGTGACATTTGTAAATTCGTCAAGTTCCATGGGCTTAACCATAATTCTGTTAATTAGCACATGCAAGAAACATATACATGCCAAGGTTTCAAAGCCAGGAACAAATTGTACATGAGCACTGCCGAACTACAGAAGAGTTATTTAATTCTTGTGACTCATAAAAAACATTTTATTTGAATGCAATATTTATTTTTGACCCCAGAAATTCTATAGTTACTTGATCTATTAGTAATTGTTGTGGTACATATGGATAATCTGTCGGTTCTTACTCAAAAAGCAAGAGATTCTATCATGACCATGTTAACTACAGTACCATAATGGTACACAAGAAAGCATTCATTAATGCTATAGGGAGCAGTTTTGCATAAAATGACACAATGACTGTCTCATAAAGTTCTAGCTTTTTACGGCACGAAAGGAGCAAATTCTTTTAACTGCTTTTTGTATTGATAACAACAAAAATTAAATATACAGAGTAGCTTTTTCATGGTTTCTGGCTTATTTTTTATCCAAAGGGGTTGGGTTGGGTTGATTTATGACGGCCAATTATCAACACGTGGGATATAGGCCCTAGGGGGGAGTGCCCTCCGTGGGGGTCTTTTCAAGGGATCCTATTTTATCCAAAGGGGAGAAAATAAATTGCCATAGTTATCAAATTTTAAGCTTTATTCAAAGTAAAAAAAAACATTTTGAACAAGACATTTACTTAATAAATGACACATAGAAACAAGAAATATTTTGTTAAATATATTTTCTGGTTCAAAACAAGTATATTTGATAATAAATAAATAAATGGCAGCTATGGATTTGTCCTAATAAGGTGCTTTGAAAATTGTTTGATGTTGCTGAAAGCATTTTATTGTTTTTATTCTAAAAACATGTCGAGCCCTGGGTTAAAGATTCCTAGTTTGAAAGTATGAAATCATTGCATTTGTTAGTTTGGAGACAAAAATATTTTAGAAATATTTAATAAATTAATAGCAATAACCATAAACATGTTTTACACATACATAATTATTATGCTATTAGAAAACTGTAATAAATTTAGTTTATTACAAACAATAGTAAAAAGATGAAAATGAAAAAACACAAATAACTGAAGGTAAAAGTCAGTAAAACGTGGAGTTAACATGTTTTATTAAGAACATACTAATATACAAGCTACAGATCGATGATAATAAAATGATACAAAAACTGGTGCAAAACAAAATATAAAAGGAAAACTCCCTTAAAAGTTCATAAATAATAATTAAAATAAACAAAGTAAATAAAAGTATGTAAAACAGCATTTTTTGTGTTTATGTTTTAAGAAATTTTTCGTTTAAATTGCATGAAAATTCATATTGAAAGCAACATTTAAAATTATGTTTATAGAAAATTACATAATCAAAGCTGGGATTATTTTTTAATAGTTTTATATTATTTATGCCATCATTACAGGGATACGAGCAGTCAAACTGCAGAAAAAGATAAACATTTTGTCGGTCCTTTTCCCCATATAATGAAGAATTTTATGCTTTTCCATAAATATCGATTTTCAAGAGTTAAAAAAATAAAAAAATAAAATAAATCCATAATTTACAGGTTTTAATAAACATTCAAGATTCTTATCGAGGAGATAACTACTATACCAGAAGAATAAAATATAGTTTCTTTATGCCTTGTAATTTTCTTCCCAAAATTTATTTAAAATATTATGCATGATACATGAGCATTTAGGATTTGCATGAGATCCATACATTTGATACTTGAGTACAATCATACAAAAACATACACTATTGCAAAAATATTCCTTTGGAATAATATATTTTTCTATATGTTGAAAAATAATAAAAATATATACACCATATCCAGTCTGCTCTTTAGGAGAGACATGGCGAAGAATAACCATCGATTAAATTAATCTAATATCATCATATATCAATTGATTTTGAGCTATGATAATGATATCAAAATGTAAGATTTTATAGTACAAAAATGGTTTTATAAATTAACTATAATCATAAATACTTTTTCTAAAACTACATGCAAGAAAATATACATTGAAAGACAAAAAAGCAGCTCCCTGTAATGCATAGAATCCTTCTTGGCAATTCATAATTTCTACTTATAATTATATTAATATATGAGATTTCATGCGCATTTGCCTTTGTCGCCTGCTAAAATGCGATTATTTATTCACTGTTACTGAAAAATAACATATGGGACAGACATATTTAAAAGTGAAAATGTTTTAACGATTTTTAACTTTGTGTACTGCAGCATGTTACAATGGAATGAAATTTTTGAAAAAATCATTATTTTGGAAGAAAAATTAATGATTCATTCTGGTATAACACAAAAAGTTAAATCATGTAAAATGAATTTAGTTTTAAGAACCTAGTATAAATTTCAGGTTGGATGGCTGGTTATTATTCTAATTGTTAATGGTTGAGAACCAGATGGAAGTAGTTATAGAAGTCAATTATGCAAACAAAGCAACAATTAAGGATATGAATGGTGCACCTACATAGGCACTAACAAGATAGATGCCTCATTACTGCCACCAATTTCCTTAAGTGATAAATAATCGGTAGAAAAGATATATTTTTTTGTTCCAGGCACCAAAACACTTGTTAAGGCACCGTACAAATTATTATACTAAGAGAGATAGTAAACGAATGTATTTAAGTTTTTAGGGTTAGTATCTTTATAGAATGATTTTTCTCACTTATCTGGAATAGGTATGAATGAACTGGCAGCTTGCCAGGGATTTTAATGTACACTTAGCAATGTTGCATACCATGCTGCAAAGCAAAATGAATGCTACCCTGATTAATGTTGATTGCCAACGTACTTGGAAGACAAATTAATTTTTAATAACATGCTTAATTGGGATACCATAAATTGTGTTTGCAACAGGGTGTGTGAGGTTGCTATGTGTACTTTCATAATGTTACAAAGTCTTCCACACCTATCATTAATAAACATGAAAAATCATTTAATAAAGTTTTCAACATTTATCGACTACTTAAGTAATTTCCTTCGGAAGTTCTCATTCTATCAGGAAGTTGAACGTGGAAGAACTGCTTATATGAACAACATGAGATGAGAAAGAGTGCTAAGAGAGAAGTATTTCATAAACAAAAGTGTTCCTTCTCCCAGTTTTAAAGTAGATCAATCAATGCATAACTCATCTATCAATCTGCCTACATCATGATTAATAGTTACATCTTAAGATAAATGTCTAGTTATATTTTTAAAGAAAATAATACCGTAAAGACTTCACCACTGTAAAATTTATTTTAATCAGACAATGCATGCTTAAATCAAATTGGAATTACAAACATTTAATCACACTATAAGGCGTTATTTAGATATAAAATATATTGTATGTGAAATATATTAAGGAAGTGTCATACTTTGGAATGTATACGATGATGCCTATTTAAAACAGATTTAACAGAAAACGCTTTATTACACACCTCACATGAAAAAGGTTTAGTATGAACACGCAGGTGTCTGTTTAAATCACCTTTTTGAGAAAACGCTTTGTTACACACCTCACAACAGTAAGGTTTCTCGTCAGTGTGAACACGCAGGTGTTTATTTAAATAGGATTTTTCAGAAAACGCTTTATTACACACCTCACAAGAAAAAGGTTTCACTTCAGTGTGAACACCCCGGTGTTGATTTAAATCAGATTTTCGAGAAAACCCTTTGTTACACACCTCACAAGAGAAAGGTTTCTCTTTAGTATGACCGCGCACGTGTTCATTTAAAACATTTTTTCGAGAAAACACTTTGTTACAAACCTCACAGGAGAAAGGTTTCTCGGCAGTGTGAACACGCAGGTGTTGATTTAAATTAGACTTTACAGAAAACCTTTTGTTACACACCTCACAATAGAAAGGTTTTACGTTAGTATGAACACGCCGATGGACATTTAAATTAGATATTTGAGAAAACTCTTTGTTACACACTTCACAAAAGAAAGGTTTCACATTAGTATGAACACCACGCCGATGGACATTTAAATGAGATTTGACAGAAAACCCTTTGTTACACACCTCACAAGAGAAAGGTTTCTCACCAGTATGAACTCGCAAGTGGACAATTAAATCATATTTTTGAGAAAATCCTTTTTTACACACCTCACAAGAGAACGGTTTCTCTTTAGTATGAGCTCGGAGGTGGACAATTAAATAAGATTTACGATAAAACCTTTTGTTGCACACATCACAAGAAAATGGTTTCACTTTGGAAAGGATTCGCAGCTCATCACTTAAATTAGTTTCTTGAGAAAATTCTTCACTACTCATCTCACAAGTGAAAGGTTTCCCACTAGTATGGACACAGTGAAGTATACACAAACTATACTTTTGATATCTCTTGTTAAATGCCTCACAAGTAAAAGGCTTCTCTTTAATATAACAAAAAAATCACATGTAAATAAAATTTTTTAGAAACCGTTTGTGTTACAATCGTCACAAAAAAGTGATGAAAGAAGACTAATGCAGATTTGTCCGAAAGTCTCATATGGTAGATCTCCAAGGTGGAATGTTTTTACTTACCATCAGTATGATGGTGCATATAAAACAAAATTTCTGAGACTTTATTACAAAAATTGTCCAATTAATTTTTACGTTCAAAGTTAAATTAGATATTAATCATAACCTCTATTTTATATCTCATATGTTGAGGAGCTTTTTAATGAATATAAATATGAGTTGCTTTCTTTTTACTATGAAATGACGAAGCCTTTGTTAGTAATAGAATTTTCTCTAAAGTCTAAATGCAGAAATGAAGAGTAATTGTAGATTTTGTAAAAATATACCAAAATAAGTACATATACATTTAAATAATAATTTTCTTTTTAACTGAATGAACCTTTTACTGTAATAGATATATATTAGGCATTCCAATAAAGATTTGCTAGCAGAACGTCTTCTGTATAGCCAATTGAAGCTATAAAATAAACTGGAAATATCAACAAATGTGGTATGATGCAAGCAAGTCTTTTAATTCTTCATGAAACCTTTAAAAAAAAGACTCTTTCACTTAGAAAACATGTTGAAATTCTATATCATACTTGAACTTTTCACAGTAGTAATTTTATTAAATTTCAACTTCTTGATATCTTAATAAATGTAAAATTATATTCTGTAATTTGCATGTGAAAATGAATAAATGCATGCTATTGCACACTAGCTCAAAAACTTAAAAAGATTCTTACTAATCAATTTCTTTTTTTATGCGTGAATTTATTGAATAGAAAAAAAATAGTCTCTGGGCATGATTTCTTTTCATAAGTTCTTTCACTGTATGTTACACTTTACAGAATAGTCTTCACAAACATCTTCACCTGAAATATAAATTGAAATGTAAACATACCTTATAATTGTTAATGAATTTTCAAACGTTTATTGAGGAAATTATATTACTATGGTCATTAATAAAATAAGAACACTTATTAAATCCATAAATTTTTTTGTTACATTTCACTTTAATTTCTACAATCTCATGCAAAGTATTTTTACAAAGCTGTTAGGGGCATGCCAAAGTGTATAAAGATCTTTATTTCTTACAGTTCTTTTACCATTTTTGATAAAAAGAAATTAGAAATATGTAATGTACATGTGTTATTTCACAAGTATTAATAACCAAGCTTATTGAATTTATCAAAGGTAAAATATTGTAACTAGATGGATATTAGATTACCTGGATTCATAGTCATTTTTAATTATTAAAAATTAGAACTTTTGTAATGTAAGTTATTTTGAATAGTTTTTAATACATTCTTATTTAATAAAAATTGGAACTACTGTAATGTAAGATATTTTGAATAGTTTTTAATACATTTTTATTTAATAAAAATGGGTTTTAATGGATGGTTTGAATGGGTTTTAATACATAAAGGAATAAGAGCAAAGTACAATTTTTAAGTTAGGTTGGTTAAGATTTAAATCTCTATTCAAGTTTCTCCAATTTCGTGAATAGCATTTTGAAAGTTTGAAATTGCGATAATTTTAAATTATTTGTATAAGTAGAGCTTTAAAGATTTTTGTTTTTGCTAAGGGGAGACAAAGTGTAGAAGCAGTTATTTTGCGAGTAACAAGATAATTGATATGGCTGAATATTTATTTATTTTTAATAGAGAGCAACAAAGAAGAGCATATATATTTTCATAAACACATATAAAGTTTTTAAACTTGTATGCTCAGAGGAGCGGGAGGGAAGGAGAAGTGTAAATTTTGGAGAGATGGGTTAATTAAGACGATTGTGTACTTGCTTATCCTTACTAGAAAGCAGCAAATAGGACACAATAATATAAAATAGGATTTTAAAGATGCAATTGTTTTTGCTGGGATTTAAAAAGGGGGGAAGTAAACATTTTGGAGGTATAAGGAAAATTTAAATGATGGATTATTTATTTATTTTTACTAAAGAACAATAAATAAACATAATTTTTTAAAGTTTTAGATTCTAAATTTTGTATACTGAGAAGGGAGCATAAATTTTGGATGGATGGGGAGAGGTTGTAGTTTACATGGCATTATTTTCCTTAAAAGTTTGTTCTAACATTCTAGGAACACCCTGTACATTTCCAACATATCAAAGCAATTGTTTGCTTTAACATCATTTCACTTTAGACCCTCTGTCTGGTACATACAAAAACTTTTTTGCTAAGCTGCCCCCATTTGAATATATATATTTTTTTTACTCGCTTCCTGACAAGTAAACACTATATGACTATAAAACGTCCCTTCAACATTTCTTTTTGATTTTAAAATATTTCTTTCAAAATATAAATATTTTTTTTTCATTTATTTTAATTCACAGAAGAATCTGAGGAGTTAAATTATATAATAATTTAAAACGTTTCAAGACTACAATTCATAAATAATAAATAAAAGCATAGATTTTCTTTATTGAAAAGTTTTATTGTAAGAAAGGTTTTGTTCATAAAATTTGTTTTTGTGTTAAATATGATGTAAAATTATTTTAAATTTTAAGTTTTTAAAACTTTTACACCCTTAAATATAGGATTATATGGCTAGTCGAATATTTGGTATTCGGCCAAATAGTTACTATTCAGTTGGATGAGTATTCAGTTAACCTGTGTGCCGAATATTCAGTATTTGGAAAACGATATATGACTGAAAAGCACTCAGGGCCCCGTCATAGGGATCGCTGTATTAACGATATATATAGCTGAAAAGCATACAGGTCCTCGCTATTTTGTCCGCCATATTAAGAATTTATGGGCGTGAAACCACAGTGCCCATTTACAATGATTGACATATATGATCTTAGGCTATCCCAGTTTTTATTTATTTTATCAGAAAGCCCCGTTTCCTGCAGGTAGGGTGTGTCTTTATGAAGGGGCTCACAAAATAAGTATTATTTATGTACTTTATTGATATTCTTATTAGGTACTTTCATATAGTTTAAAAAGTATTTTATTAATATTTTTCTGTTTGCATGTGAAATGCAATTTTTGGGCCCCAAGCGAAGTCCGAGCTATACACTTCACAAGGCACATTGGCCCCAGATGGAAGCAACTAGCTACATGGCTACTTAACAAATACTGTTTTATTTAAATTAGAAGAATTTGTGTATAAATATTCTATTTTCCAGATTTAACTTGGTTAAATAAAAATTATAATTAACTGATACCTTAATTACACATATTAAACATTTATTTCAACAAATCATACATATATACTGTAATTTTCAGAAGAAACTCCGCAACTTTTACGTATTTTAAAGTTAAAATTTCAAGCGATGCAGCATTTACGTGCAGTTTTCAATTCCTCCCCTCCCCCCCTACAAAGATACAGGCATGAAAAATGAGAAATTTTCATATTAATGACATTTCTAAATAATGTGCACGGCCAAAATTTTTAGATCCGGGCGAATGATACATATCGACTCAGCCTAGAATAAAAGCTAAAAGTTTGGCCCAGCCTGAACCATGCAAAAATCAATGAAACTCGACTGACTTGATTTCTGAAAAGAAATTCAGATACTTCTTAATCAACATTATCCTATAATTAAAATTATTTCAAGAAATATACATATGTAACATTTAGCAGCTTATATATACAAGCTACGGAATATTGAATGCCAATATTAGAGATTACTTGGACATATGCATTTAAATAATTCATTAGAAAAAGTAATGTAGTTTAAAATGGAAGAATAGGATAAATAAAAAAAATAATTTTGAAACTCTATAAAGATTTTTTTTAAAGCAGATTTTTAAAAAAATATTTTCTATGATTTAATAACACAAAACTAATTTCTGACGATTTTGACAAAAAAAGGTAAAATGTCGCTGTTATTTTAACAAAAAATAGCTGCTCTGACACGATATGGAAAAAATGAGTTCAACGCCTGGATTGGTAAGAGTCTGTTGAAAAAAATCAGCCCAGGTGACAGGTGAGGTGTGGCCTAGCCCGAGTCTAATATAAGAAAATTGATCAGGGTCTGTGCAGAGCTCTAACATGTACACTTAATGTGAGAATCCTATAAAAAAGATTTAAAACAAATTCATAGGTTACTTAAAAAAAGTAGTGGATGTAGTAAAAAATATTTAATATTCCATGTTTTCTAAGAACATATAACTACAAGAAAAGATTTTATTTGTAAAATACCAAGATTTCTAGAAAAAACTCTGAAAAAATTATGGATAAAAACTTTTTTGCTATTTGAAAATTTCCATCTCTACCCTTAACAAAACAATAGTGGGTAAAATCAGGTTACAAGATCAAATGCTGAACTCTAATCTGCACAGGCTGGATTGTATCTGACATGAACCTGAAAATTCTGATAAAAGTCAACCAGAGACCTAAAAAAAATTGTTATCTCGAAACCTGACCTGAACTTGAAATATTCAAAACTGAATTCGAAGTGAAAGAAAATTAATCCATATTTTAATATCATTATGCTAAAGTATTCTACAATTATGTCTCTTAATATCAAGTTTATCTTACTTTTTCCATTAAAAAAATATTCAACACTTTCTTTTGAAAAGAAAAAATCAGGACAACCCAACCATGAACCGAAAGAATCAAAACCAAACCCAAAACCAATCCGAACCTGAAACATTTAATGTCAACTCGACCCGCAACAGAAAAAAATAGAGCTGACCCGAACTGCAGATCAGGTTCAGGTAAAATCAGGTTACCTGACAAGATGCAGGACTTTAGTCTGAGCCCAGTGATTGAAATAAATAGAAAATATAATTGTGAAATGTTCACGTACGAACTATTTTTTATATGTATACAAAATCATAAAATATTAAAAATACGACTATAAATTAAAACATTAAATTGCATAGTTAAAATATCTAGTATTTAAGAGAAATAGATACTGCTGGTAAGTATCTCCACCATTTATAAATGTTGGGAGGGAAACTCCCCTCCTAGGTAAAATTGAATTTCAAGCCCTACAAAGTTATGATTTAGAACCAAGTAGAAGCAACTGGGATGTCTTATTAAAAGTTATCTGACCTCTCCCCCCCCCCCTTTCATTGTAGTAATACTGACATGTCACTATCATGCATATTTTGTTACTTGAATATTAAAAAGAACAGCTTGCATATATCCTCACACGTACGATATCTTTTTTTTTTTTTTTTTTACTTAAGGAAAAAATATATATACATAAAACTTCAGCAATTTTTTTATACTAAAATATTTTAAAACATCAGAATTATTGGTAAAAAGCACAAATATAAAACTATATATTAGCAGTAGATTAAAAAACGAAAAAACTATCAACCATATCACATAACTTCCCCAATGACACACATGTAATTAACATAAGTAAACCTAATATTATAAGCATATCTTTTAGCATTTATCTATAAGCATGAGTTTTTAAAAACCATTTTTTATCATCTTAAATCAACATAAAACTTTTTTCATATTTAAAAAACAGTCATTTTTTACCTTACTTTTAAAAACAGTCTCATATTAATATACACAACAAACCCATTTTCATCTTTTAAAAACACTTTGTTTACTTTAAGAAATAAAACACTAAAAAATGTATCACCTTAAAACAACATAAACTCCTTTTTTTCCTCTTTTAAAATCAAACCAAATAGTGTAACTATTCTGTTGACAAACAAGGTTGGGATATACACAAAGCTAGCCAATGAATTAAGTAAAAAGTAATGATTTAAAATTAAAATGCCTCAGTAAGTAAAATTTAATAAGGTAATAAAGAAAATGACATAGGGGTAAAAAAAAAGCCACATGGCATGGCCTTTTTAAATTTTAGCCAACTTTTATGCAACTGCAACAACATTATTGAAAGTAGAATTTTATTATGTTTTGAAAGGGTGCAACACTCAAGTACATTTTTTTCTGTTTTTGGGGTACTTTACATATCAATGGAAAATTCCGGGACCAGGGAATATAACTTAAAACCTACATGTTAGTAGCTTAAAAGTACTTAAGCCTTTAAATTTAAAATAGAAAAATATAAATTCTAGATATTATTTCTAATAATATCTAAATAATTCTAATTCATAAATAGTTCAAAGAAAATTTTAACTATCTTTTTCTTTTGCCACAAATAACTCGAACACTTTGACAAGTCTTAGAATGAAAACCACACTCATCTGACAATTTGATAATTTTTTATGAATTTTTGAAATGTAAGCAGATTTATGAGAATCCCTGGTACTTCTCTATTATCCCGTTGACCACTTTTCATAACAAAAAACTATCGCCAAATTGTAACGCAAAATAAAGGAGAGACCGTTGCCATTGAAACATCAAAATAAAATATAAGAATTTAAGGAAACAATTGTTATTTTAATTAATGAAATAACTAATAAATAAGTAAAGCACAATGAAAAAGACCCGCAAATGTCGAATTAAAAATCACTTGATGATATAACAAACACGTATATATAATGCTTCTGACATCAAGTAAACGAGACTACATTTTTAATCTTACAATTTAGCAATAGTTTTTTGTTATGAAAAGTGGTCGATGAGATAATAGAGAAGACCGAATTCTTATATAATAAATCTATGAAAACCTACAAGTTATTTCATATACATCATTATTTACATTACAATAATTGTTAAAATAAAAATATAATATTTTACAGTGAAACCTATGGATTATGTTGTATATTTGCTGTATACTATTATAGAATAATGCAAACCAATTAAAAACTGTAATGGGCGTGGGAGTCAGAATTCAAATTTCTGAGTATTGGAAAAAGAGTACATTAAAGAGAAGTTTTTTAAAGTCAATTCTGTATCTCAGTACACATTCTCTCTCTCTATGTATCTCTCTCTATATAATTTTTTCCATGATTTTTATGCTATAATAATTTGAAGGTATTAAAATACCCAATAATATATCCCATGTCAATAACAGTGGAGGTAAGGAAAAAGGTAGTAACGCCTCATGCACTACTATGCAAAGTATTGTTTATTACACTTGACAAGAAAAATGTGCAATATATCTGAAGATTGATCGGACCAACGACATTAAATATTTAAAAAAGACAAAAATCTATCAATAAAGGATTTATGTTTATCTCTAAAACCTTGATTTTTATGTAATTATAAATTTCTTAATAAACTAAGAACATAAAATTATACAGTATACTCGCTCAAATCTGCAACCCTAAAATCCACACATCATTTTAGATTTAAACAATGGTACTTACAGTTAAGATGTAGGTGAAAAATTAAAAAAAATTTATCTCATTTTGTACACATTTTAATATGTAATTCTGGTTAATATGATTGAAGTCATGTTTTTTCATGAAGAAAGTATAAATTTATTTCTGAAAAAATTCAAGATAGTGTTGATAAAAGTGTTAATCACCGTCCTTTTACCAAATACATTTATGCATTTATCAAGCTTTTTTGGTTATTAAGTAGGGCTAAACATGAAATAAAACTTTATTATTTTAAGATTTTGATGTAAATTATGAGTGTAGCTTTATAAGACGAGTTTCACTGAATAATTCAAGAAAAAATTATCTCATCACTGTTATGCATATTTAGTTATACATTATTTACTTGACCCTTACTTTTAAAATTTTCTTAATTTTTATTATTTTATTTTGTTGTAAGCATTCATTGTAATTTTGAGTGCATTATTACGTTCAAATTACTGTTGAAAATATGTAAACAAAACAGTGAACAAAAATCCACAAAATTCTAAAATCTGCACAATTTCTGATCCCAAACTATGCGAATTTAAGGAAATCTAATGTATTTACTCGATAATTAAAAATTTGGGTTAATGCGGATGGTTTTGCATACGAGGGCTAAACAGGCCCATGGCCTTAACTTACAGGGGAATCTTTACAGGGAAATTACTGTAAAGACAGTAAATAAAAGATATATAGTGTATGATTATTAATAATTATATATAAGTACTTTTTTAGTCAAAATTGGGTTCAAGTTTAATTCTTTGGCAAAATTAGTCTGCTGAAATTAGTGACATTTGAAAATGCAGTTTGTAATCACTACTTTTCAGAACCAGTAGTTACAGCTGAAGTTAACTACGTTTTTTAATAAAGTATATGTACTTGTAAAGGAAGAAAAACAGAAATTTTTCTTACAAAGAAATGCTAGTCTAATAGGCATATAATGCAAATAAATATATTTTTTTTTCATCTTTATTGAGGCTAAATAAATCGACTTCTCAATAATGATATTTAACAAATAATACAAATCACACCTATTCTGCACACATTTAATCCAGCAATATAGTGAACAACAACTACAAAAGCATTAATATGTATAATATTTTGATTGATTTGTAGAAAAGATAACTTACCACACCTTACGACGATGCATTCAACAAAATGGCGACATGACGCTATCTGGAAGATAGGATATACTTCGATTAAAAATCCTTGTTCGATTTATTTTTCCCCATGCTGCTATCTATTTTCGCTACAAAGATTTATAGACAAGTTTTTTTTACATATATATTTTATTTGTTGTAATTGCAAATTAAACTAACTTACGCCAGCTCCTGCATAGAACAGTACTCAAAATAATTGGTAATTATTTAAATTACATTTTAAAGTAATGCGAAAGTAAATAAAATCACAAGAAGCTAATATTATACTATCAGTCAATAGAAATGAGTAGGAGATTTTTAAGAAAAACATCCTTCATGCCTAAATTTATATTTCGTTTTTTTCCTCCTTTGGCCTCAGTTTTTGACTTCCTGTACATTTCGTTTGTAAAATTAAACTATTAAAACAAAATACAATGTACAATGAAACGAAATGTGTGCAATTTATTTATTCTGTCAAAAAATTATAATCGCTATGTTTTCTCTTATAAGCAATTACTATATTAAACATAAAGTTTATCTGGAAGTAGGCTTTTTTTTGTTTTATTTCATTGAGTAAAAATAAGGAATATCCAATATTTAGAAGTTAGATAAAACCGAAGTGAAGGAACATGTTGTACCATCTAATGTTACTTGTTAGCTTAATATTACTGATGGAGACATGTTTGTGTTTTATAAAATTTATAATAAATAAGTAATCTGTGTTCTAAATTCCCTTTCCTGCACAGGAAATTCTGTTTCCTCTCACTCTTGACTCGTACAGCACATACATTTTAAAAGCTCAAATAAAATTATTTTAAAAATTCTTAAAAATATATTAAATTTAAAATTGTGAAATATTGAAATGATTAAAGAAATTATTTAATAAATTTCGGATGAAATGTGAATATTAAATTTTAAATTATGAAATACTGAAATGATTAAAAAAATTATTTAATAAATTAGGATAAATTTTAATATTAAATTTAAAATTATTAAACATGCTAAAATTTGAATTATTCAAAATTTGCAATATCAAATTATAAAATTATAAAATAAAATAATTAATGAAATTACTAAATTTAGTAAAATTTCTTTTAAAATTGTCTGTTCTATTTGTTACTTTGTAATAACAGAATATATTCAGTCATCCAAATTCTGTTCTTCCCCAAATTTTCCACCAATTCTTTGCAGTTTACAGCTAAAAGGGAATTTCTAGATCTAGAAATTAGAGAGAGAGCTAATATTTCCCACTTTTATGCAATCTAGCAGTGTAGTTCTTACCCCCGAAAACCAACAAACTCTGTTCCCAAGTTGTGGAAATTTTGTTCTCTCTACTGCACTATTGATATTATCTAGTAATATCAATTTTCAAGGCGCTCTTTTAGTAAAAACAAAAATGGATATGCCAACAGAAAAAAAAAAAAAAAAAAAAACACGTAAATTGCCAAAAACAGTTTCAAATTGATGTACAGGGGTTTGGCATTTATAGACAATACCATCAAAATAACCAATATGAAGATATCTCAATATAGTAAATATGAAATATGTTCAGGAAATTAGAATCCATCATGCTAGATTTGTACCAGATATTTTAGTGACAATTTAGGTGCAAGATTATTACTTAAAAAAAAAAAAACTTATATTTTGAATTTAATTTGTAGAAATTTCCTTTTTATAATGTATACTTAAAAAATATTATTTTATTCATATAAATAATATGTAAATCCTACAAAATTTAAAATAACTCTTTAACAAAGTAACATATATATATATATATATATATATATATATATATATAATAACTATATAAAGAGTGAAATCATTTGTGCAATGATTCCCAAAAGAGGAGAAAAACTGCAAATAATAATGTATAAATAAAATTTTTATTAATAGCAGAAAGTTGTTTATTCCTTTTTTCTTCATCAGTGTTATATGCCATAATTTACACACAAGTTAATCAATATTTAACCAATGTTATGATGCAATTACTACACATAAATGCATGAAAAAATATTCTATTTATTATTAGAAAATTCCACCGACAGCACCATTTGTTGGCTTTAATAATTACCATTCTCTGCCTTTTCTCTAGAAGTTTCAATTCTAAACGCAGGTTGAGTAAAGATATAGTAACAAAATTCTTCCTGCATTTTTTTAAATTACTTATAGGCTTGGAACAACGTCGATAGATATACACAAGTTGGCCCATAATTTTTTCTCCAGGGTTTTGCTCTGTAACATCACAAGAATCCAAGGTCATAATCCCACCCCGTGCTAAAACCAAAACTATGCCGCAGCAGTGTATAGTTTGCTTGCAGGCATCTCCTGACTAATGTAAGCAATGCATTCTGTAAAATTTTACATATTTTGAATTTTACTTAAGTGGAATTTGTAAATTGCTTAAGCATAATTCCGTAAGAAACTACAATATTTATTATAAATATAGTATTTAAACAGTATTATTTTGAAAATAAGTATCATACAGGAGTGCTTACTTGGATATAAACTATAAAAGTATGAAAAAATAAGAGCAAACTGAAAGAACACTTTTCAAATAAAAAGATTTTGTGGATTACGGAATTTATATACACATAACTAATAAAATAATTACTAACAGTATTATAAAGTAGTTATCAAAACCCGTATCAAACGTGGTAGTATGTTCACAAATCTAATGCTTGAGATTTATTGCGTAACTGTGAATTTACGTAAATCAATGCTTGTACAATTTTAATTGAAAAAAATAATAATACTTTGCTAATATGTGTAAAGAAAGAAGATACCTTAGTTTTTAAAACTACATAGAAGATAATTATTAAATTTTAAAATCTTTACAGTGACACTAGATAAAAATAAAATAAAACAGTTTTTCAAAATAATAAATAAATAAAATTATATCTCCAGTATAGTTCTTATTCATTTTGTCTTATTTTATTATTATTATACATATATCTTAATTATTAATTGCATATTTCCGAAGTTTTGTTTTAGAATATTTATTAAATTAGTAAAATAGTGGGTTGCAGCTGTAATTCATTTGAAGGGTTAGATATGTTCCCGGCGGTGAAAATTTGATATATTTTGGAATTTTTTTTTTTTTAGAAAGGGAAGAAAACTAATTGAAAAACTAATAATTCCACATTGTTTTTTATGGCTTCAAGTATTTAAAAATATTTTCTTTGTTAAATTTCGTTACATATGTCGTCAGAAACCTGCAGCTGCGTTAACTGTATACCAAAATCCAAAATATCATGGCTCGATGGGTAGCATCCTAACTTCCTGAAGAAACAAAAAATTATTAAAATCACAGTTTCTTCTTGTAAAATAAGATTGTGGATAAGGCCAATCAGCTCAAATTTTTGAAAAATAAGAAAATTGCACTATTTGATTTTTTTTTCCATCTAAAATTTTTACTTTTAAGCTTATTTGAAAAATATAAAAAATTAAAATAACAATTCTACAGACTATAAGGATTTAATTTCCATTAAAAAATAATAATAATAATTTTTCGAGAACATAGTTAACATATTAATAAGAACCCTTAATTAAAATGTATGTTTTAATATGGAATTTCTACAAATTAGAAAAAAACAGAATACTAACTTCTTAGAATTACGTTTATTAAAACTAATAAGTTTTAAAATATTTTTAAGTTGTGAAAAACATAAGAAAAATATATACAACATATGAAACTATTAAAACAATAATAGAAGATCAACAACTACACAATAGTTTTTCTCAATTTTTTTGCTACACTATCTCTGTTGCCAAATTTTCTTTTACTTTTTATTGATTTCATCTCTTCTGATTTAGCAATTAAATATATTACTAGGATAAAATTCTTAATTTAGAAAAAGAAGTTATTAACTTATTGTCGATATTTAAATTGGATGTTTTTGATGATAGATATTTAACAGTTTTCTTTAAAATATCTTTCTTTTTATTGAATGTATTTTTATTATATGAAATAAAATAAATTTTCCATAATGGCAGTTTCCTCAGCCCATCTTTTAGAAGGCTGTATGAGCCCTCTGAAAAAAAGAGAATTTATCCACGAATGAGCTTGTAAATTTAAATTTTATTTGAAAGTCTTATTCCCAAGATAAGGGAATATCCAGGTGTTGTTTTGCCAGATATCCGGCTATATATTTTAAACTGTCACTTTTTATGGGCAAATTGCATTTTTCATTATCAACTACCAAATTAATATAATCTTTTTCTTCCTGTTTCTGAGTGTTAATTTTTGGCAACATTATATTGGCCTTTTGGAACAGACTGGTCATTAAATAAAAGTCTTCTATCACTGGCAAAACGTTGCTTTGTTTTTGAACGTTACAAGGATTTTTTCCTTCATAAAATCATCCTTAGGCAATAGAAAGCATTCAGAGGTGAAGGATGGTTGTGAAGCTCTTGTTTCTGAAAAATAAAATTATAATAATACTAATATTATATTCTATAACACATAAACAACAATAATGGTAAAATGTAAGTTGATTTAAAAAAATGTTTTATGTATTTACCTGGGAAAAAAAGTTTTTGATTTAGGTGGTGGGTTAAAATGTAACTTATTTGGTGTTTTCATTTCATATCTTCATAAAGATTCTGAATAGATTTTCTAGACATTATTATTCTTTTTAAAAATACTTGGAGTCCTTTTTGATTTGGACAGCATTTAAAATTTAAAATTTCTTTTATCATCTTGTTTAGCATGAAGGTTTGACTTTCCAACAATATCCCAAAAGGCTTCTTTGTCGGCACCGACTCTGATATTGGGAAGGGATTCATTATGTTGAACCAATTGTTTGTGAGTTCGAAGACTTCTGAAGTTCTTTTTGCCAGATTTGCGTCACTTCCGGGTAAGTAAGATTTTAACGCAACAGCTGCTGTTCTCAAAAACAGTCCTGTGGCTAACTTAACATTTTGTCTTTGTGCTTTTTTGCATGTTAAGTGCAGTTTTGACAGTTTATGACATGAATTAATTTCAGAGTTGGCATCATCAATTAAGTGTTCTCAGGGCTGTTTACTTATAATGCCATTTTTCAAAATAAATCCCTTGTTAATAAACCAGTTACGGAGGAGTTTTAGAAAGTGAGGTACATTCGCAAAAATATAATTTTTTTCTCCCGTCACAGGATGAGGCATGAAATTATTTCAACAGAAATGTTTAGTTCCTTCCGCAACCCCTGATTACTCCACCACAATCTAAAATGCAGGCAACTACGTCAAAATGTATTTCGTGTAGTTTTGCTTACTATATCAGGGAGCAATTTCTTCATCATTTTTTCATCAAATCCAATATAAACTGGTTGCTTCCACTTTTCAAGCAATTCACGTGCCATGATTGCCTGCATATATGAATGTAGACCAAAATTTCGTCCTCTTTAGTGGCATATTCATACATGGCAGCTATTTTAATCTCATCAAATGAAGAGAATTTAAGAAGGTCTAAATTAAGAAGGACAGTGATTCTTTGAAATGATGAATTCATTTCACCAGCAACTTTCATAATTCTTAAAACATCTTCAA
The DNA here is from genome assembly GCA_963931845.1 of Maratus michaelseni. NCBI lineage: Eukaryota > Metazoa > Arthropoda > Arachnida > Araneae > Salticidae > Maratus > Maratus michaelseni. The sequence goes on along the minus strand of OZ007596.1, from coordinate 320,529,008 downwards.
GAATTCTATTAAAGAGCTGAATATTTCCAGCCCATTTTTTGAAGGTGCTTAATACAGGCAAGCAAAAATTAAGTGTGTCTCTTAGAAAGATATAGCACCTTTTTCTTAAATATCTAATTGTGAAAGCAGTGCTTAACTCGTCCTAAGTCCACCTTGCTTTAGTTGTTTTGTTAAGAATAATATCTACCTGGTTTTCAGCTAATATGTTCGTTTGAAAATTGTTTTAACTTCATTCTCAAAATTACTTTTTGAGGGTATGATTACTAACTGCTGTTCTAAAAATGCAATTTTTGTTTCAAGGCAGCATACTATTCCTTATTCCCTAGTAATGCTTGCAGCATTGTGACCTTATTTGTGAGGGTTTTATTCTCTTCTTGAAGTTCTGTGTTTTCTTCTAGAACCCTTAATTTTTTATGTAGTTGCTCAATGTCTTTGGAGTTAATTAATCATTCTGGAATTGAAATTATTTCTGCATCAACTTTCTCACTTTCATGAATCTAGGGGGAAAATAATAAAAAAATAATAATAAATAATAATAAGCAGGCCTTAATGTATTGGGTTGTTCGGAAAGTTCCTTTGGTTTTAGAAAACCAATTCCTACCGGAAAATTCTGCCTGTCAATTATTAGACATTAGATATCGGAATTCATTTCTAATAATTAAATCATACAATTTTCCAGTACAAACCAACTTTCCTAAACAGAAAGAACTTTCTGAACAACCCAATATAATATATCTGTCAGATAAAACCAGTAATTTGCATGAGGTCCTTATTTATACACGCAGTGCTGTAGCAAGAAAAAAAAAATCAGGGGGGGGGGGGGGCAGATACTTGAAAATAAATAAATAAACAAATAAAAATTATATGAATTTGTTTAAAATTTTTAGTTTGGTTTTTTGTTCTACAGTCTATTCTGCACACGAGTGCTAATTAAACTAAGACCTATTGCTTAAAGGAGAATTTGAACCACTGTGAACATCCATGTTGGGATCAGGATTCGAACTTGGCACCAGATGATCTGAATCAGAGCATTAACCACTCAGTCAATGGTTTGGCTTTAAAGTTTTTGATAAAAAGAAAATTATCTTTAAATTATTTTTAAATTAAAATATACAGAAAAAAAATCTAAAATTTTTCTAGATTTTTTTTCTGCTTACGCTATTGTAAATCCGAAACTACTGAAGTGATTCAAATACTAACAGCAATAACAATTTAAATATTCACTTTAAATATATTTATGCCTGTAAATGCTTTTCTTCTTCCAATAAAGTCTTACAGATCAATGATCCAACAAGATCTTTTCGATCCCTTTCTGCAAGATATTAGCTATTTCTCTCCTTTGGCAGTGCTGCTTGAATTTTTTCAGGAAGTAAGTGCAATGAGGGAACAGTTAAATAAAAAAGAAATAAACCCAGAAAGAGGACCACCAAAACCCATTTATATCATAGCTAGCATAATGAATACAAAACTTCAGAGAGAAAAACAGTTCTTTTTACTAATTCTGAAATTGTTGATTAAATTCTAGAATCAGTTTTATGATTACCGTATATACTCGTGTATAAGCCGACCCGCCTATTTTGAAGGACAAAATATTGGTAAAATTCTTGACCCGCGTATAAGCCGACCCTAAAAAATTCCAAATGTTTTCGGATAAAAATTACATTTTTATTAAAATACTATACAAACAAAATTAATTACCTAAAAAAATTAAGAAACATCAAATGGTTCACTCAGATTCAGAATCAATATCTGAATTACCAAAAAGTTCGATGAAGTCCTGTTCTGTTCTTTCTTCGTCATAAAAATCTGACTTAGGATTTGATGAATTTTCATCATCATATTTGTAAATGAAATTGTCCTTAATGCCATCCATCGCATTGCTAATACAGCACTTTTTAAATGATTTAACAATTATGTCACTTGGAATTGACATCCATGCCTCTTTGACCCAAGAGTCAATAACATCGATTCCCGACTTTTTTAAATTGCCACCCTTTGTTCTCTGCACATCTGGCGAACATATCCACTCAATCCAAATTTTTCATAATCTATTTTTAAATGGTTTGTTGATGCAAACATCAAGTGGTTGCAACAGGGATGTGAGTCCACCTGGTATAACAACCATCGACGAATTTAGTTTTTTAACTTTCTAAATCACGTGTTTTGACTTCCCTCCTTTTCCCCCATGCGCTGCTATGCCAGTCAAAAAGCTGTATGGCTCACAACTTTTCTCCTCAAATGTGACCCGCGTATAAGCCAACCGTCAAAATTTCTCGGCTTATACGCGAGTATATATGGTAGGCTTACTTACATGGATCCATAAGACCTAGACCTCCTTAGATGTATTTTTTTTAATTATATAGAATAGGAAAAATATTTTTTACGGTAAGAAGCAGAATTTACAGGGATTTTTTCTAGGTTTACATAAAAATTTCACATAAATTCTAGTTACTCACCTGTTTTTTTTAGTCTTTTAGGAGTCAATTTCATTAAATTTGCCTGCAAAGCATCTTCAAAATCATCACTTGAAAAGTGTTTACTCTGCCAGTATCAGGATTCCCTTTATCTTTTCAATAACATTTTTGGATCCACTGCTTCTTAATATTTGGATCTTTAGGAAAGGAAAAAAATGCTAATTTTTCTCCTACAGATTTTGCTACCATCAAGTGACTGTTGCAGATAGCTACACTACAACGGTTTCCTCTGGGCATCTGGAGAAAAAAAAAAGCTTCTGGTATAGATCTCATCTATAGCTAACATTAAAAAAAATTAAAACACTAATTAAATAGCTAAGAAAGCAACAACACTAGGTTAAGACGTTCCGCACCACATATACCAATTTTGGTAGCTGTTGATACTCAATTTTATAAAGTAAAATAAAATAGATAAGCAAATAAGAATTTTATAAATATGGTAAGAATTTTTTAATATTAATTTAATTTTAAATTAACGTTTCACTAGGGATCCTTCAAGTACTATGTAAGCATATTTTTGTCACTTTAGATTTCCCTTCTAATCTCGTAAGCAAAAGTAAGAATGTCTTTGATCCTTACACCCTTCTTACTTAAGATTATCAAAAACTACACAATCTTTTCTATGTCTTTTTTAACCAGTTAACCAGGGTTCGAACACTTTTACCACAATTTTTTAATAACATTTTTTGCCTTATTTAAATGCAAAAAAGTACTACAAATCCTGCAATTATCTAAGGCGTCTACAATTTTCTGCTATTTAAAAATATTAAATAGAAAACTTCTATTAAAAATTGTGGTAAAAGAGTATGAACCGTGATAACAGATGTTGATTTGGATACATGCGTGTCTTGAAAATGATATTTACACAAAGAAACTCGGCACAGAACGTGTTAATTATAAACAGCTAAAAACATATAAATTATGTAATTATTTTTACCTTGATATTATTGAAGACCACAACAGCATTCACATTGAAAGAGAGCTTCAAATTCAAGTCTTTGTGTATTCTTCTTCAAAACTCAAAAAAATATTTCAAAAGACAAGGAAAGCAAACACAGGTTTTACTTTTACGGCCCACAGAGAATTGGGATTCTGGTGACATATGACGCCTCATAGAAACGGGAGTGGACGGGATGGAGTCCTTAGAAATGAGCCAACCTTTATATCTACTGACCTTGAGCTGTGCCAACATATAAGTGAAGAATGCCAGACTGGATGTCGTCCAGATGGCTTAAATGGTGAAAGCACTTGGTGTGCTAAACCAGAGTATCTGGGTTCAATCCCCAGTCTGGACACATTTTTCACTGTGTTAAATATGTGTTGTTTAGCAAAGTGAAAATTAATTCACATGCTTTGTCAGTATTATTAAGTTACAGTGCAGTTCAGTCCTGCTGAAAACTTCATTGAAAATCTTTTTCTTTCTTAAAATCATACAATAATATGTAAATAAGATATTGTAAAATACTGAAAGAACAATAAAAAAAATATTTTAATGGTTTCCAGGTTCTCTTAAATTAAACATATCGACAAACTAAAATATTTATTATATGTATTTTCTTTTAAAGTAATAAGTTACTAAATTTTGCAACAAATATTATTTTTATTATGTTTTGTTAACATAGAGAATTGAACACTGAGTCAATATTTAACTAATCCAAACTTATGATACCATAAAATTTTCCTTAATAGCTCGTAAAAAAAAAAAAAAAAAAAAAAAAAAAAATAATAATAATAATAATTCTTGATCTAACTTGCTGCACTCTCACAAAAATTAAAATGCAGAATAATGTCACTAAACTGAAACTACTTAAAATATTGACAGGTGATATTTTTTTTAATCATAATTTGAAAAGTAAGGAAGAATTAATGTGTTTTATATCATTTATTTTATTTCAACACTTGTCTGTATTATATTTTAATAATTATAATTTTATAGTGAATGTTAGTAGATTTAAAAAAATATATCAAAAGAATACTTCATATTTAAGGGACACTTTCCCTAAAGATTTTCTGTTTCTTTCTGTGGGCTAATGATGTTAACTAAAATCTCACATTATTGCTCTTTCTACAAATTTCTTTAAAATTGTAACTTTGCAATTATCTAACTATATTGACCTTTAAAATGATCGATGTTTGTTAAAATTGTTTTGTGAGAGGAAAAAACCAGGAATATTTTATACATTCCTATACCCAAAAACAAATTGTTGAAATTTTGCACAGCACACAATTAATCGAACATAAACCTTTAATCGATATAAGAAATTTAATCTTAATCGCTAAATCGCCATGGCGTGATATTCTTGTTCGCTACATAATTCTCTACCTCATTTTCACGTGGAACTTTCACTAGTTACTTTGATAAAACATTATTTAGGTATTTGATTTACGTTATTTCTCTAGTGGTTTTCAACAAAGTAGCGAAAGATTAATAATTAAAAGAAAGTAGCCAGAGTTACCGTGTAGTTGCATTAGGCCTAATGATCTCCATGTAAGCACCATTTCGTTAAAAGGTAACTTTTTTATGTGTATCTGATTGATTTTTTTTTTCTTATTTCTGTTTTAATGGAACATTTGCCTATTATAATGTACTTTTTGCAGTAATTTCAAGATGTCTACTTTATTTGCAAATAATGTTGTTGCATTTTGTTTTTCAATTTTTTTTTTTTATATATTTCTTGTAGTATATTTTAGAGATATCTCAATAAAAAAATTTACATTTTGTTTATTTATTTAAAAAATTCCTCTTAAGATTTAAATTATGTGTTCATTCCTCAGTTTCTTTTAATGGAAGTTATATATGGATGCTTAATATTTTAAAAAAAACTACATTCACCTAGTTTTAAAACATTTATGCCAACCTGACAGTGTTTCCTTCTTTGAGAATGAAGTTTAAATGTAGGAGAGGATAAATTAAACGCAATATTATTTATTATAATAATAAATGCAATTGTTTATTTAGTGAGTACAGTGATTCCCCACTTCTCGAATGCAACAATTGTTTGAACTCCATAAATTTTACAATAAGAAATAGGGAAATTACAATTAATTGGTACCCATTTCCCAAGTTACAAATAATACACTGTACAATACAGCACAGTTGGAGCATTTAGTGGTACTTACATATTATCTGGGCCAGGAGATAGATTGCCAAAAATGGTTGTCAAAACCCAGTCATGTTTAAAACAGTAATTTAACATTATTAAACACATAACATTGTTAAAAATATTATATTATATAAAATAAACTAAACTAAAATAAACTTTAAAAGATATAAACTATAATAATAATAATAAAAGATATATATAATAATAAAAGATATATATAATAATAATAATAAAATAAACTGAGTTTTAATAAAAAAAAATTAACTGTAAACTATAACACATAACATATATATTATTGTCAAAAAATGAAGGTTACTGTAATTTGTTTAATTGGCAGCATGCTTGGCACTGTTGTAAATGGCCTGGCATGGATAATACGTAAGTACCATTTATTATTCACAGAAATTAATAAAATATTTTAAAAAATAGCAATAAGCACTATATTTATTTATTTATTTAAGATTTGTCAATGATAATTTTTTTTAGTAGTTTTGATGTTTAACTGTTTTTCTTGAATACTGCTAACAACACACAGTATTTCTTTATCTCCAACTCAGTTTTGTGATTTGAAATTCTCAAACATTGCATCACCATTTTCTGGTACAAAAATTGTTTTTTGCCTCTAAAAAGGAATTATATCATTACTCATTTCAAATTCCCAGACATTTTCATATAATATTTTTTTTTCATTACAAATCTTTGAATCTTTGAGTTGAGAAGTTAAAATAATATCTTAGACTTGGTCTTCTAGAGGATTTCTACAATATAGAAAGCAGAGGCTACTTAGCATCAAAATTCAGTTTTTACATCTCAGAAAATGTGTGGCTTATAGACAAACATTATAGATTATGAAGTATAGCCATGGCCTGAATTTGACCTTGTTACAGTAGACTGGTGTCAGTTAAATAGATATTTGACTACCACAATTTTTAAATATATTCTTTGGTACTTACATATTAACGCCACCACAGCTACATATTTGGCGGTTTTTAAGTGCCACCAATCTTTTGTAGCACTAAAAAATGACGTCAAAAATCAGCAAACAACAAGGAATCCAAAAGATAACTGTGTGTGCGTGCGAACAACAAGATTGCTCTTTATTGGTGCATTAGTGCAACTTCTGCTGTGGTGGCATTAATACATAAGTACCTGTTCTTTATTTTAATTCAATGTTTTAAATTTTTTATGCATGGTTGTTTTAACTATAATTTTTATTTTCATTCGATGGCAATCTTTTGCTATTTAAATATTTGGTACTGCTCCATTATCCTGTTATCCTTTTCATAACAAAAAATTATCGCCAAACTATAGGATTTAAAGCCAAAAATGCAAGAACTTGGCGTCGCATTCACTTGACGTCAGAAGCATTACATGTATTTGCTATGTCATTAAGTGGTTATTAATTCGACATTTACCTGTATTTTTCATTTTGTTTTTTGATTTATTAGTTATTTTGTTAATTAAAGTAACAATTGTGTCTTTAAACAGCAGTGCCATGATATTAAAAAGAGAAAAAACATTGAAAAAATGTTATGATGTATAGTAACCTACAATAGATCAGTTTCAACTGACGTCATAAAAATTTATTCACCAGCTGAGCAAGAAATATAATTAAGTAAAATAATATAAATAAATAAATTTCTGAGATTTTTTGTTCCATTTTCATTAATATATTGTAAATTTTATTGTTTAATCTTGCTAAATTGACACATTGGTGAGTGGGATGTTTCCAAATTTCTTGTATTTATGTTGTTGTGCGCTCGGGGTTCGAAAGGATTGATGCCAATATATAAGAACAATCAACAGGCTTTATTTACTCCAAACAGTTCGATAAGAACACAAATATCTTCTCAAAGACACAAATATTCAGAAATTTTCAAATCTAATAAAAGCACAGAAAATTTTAACACAGAAAATCTCGTTCAATACGGAGTATCAGATACAAAATAGCTCAGAGAAACACAGTCTCAATGCTAAGCCTATTGTGTGTATTCAATCGCAGTTGACAGAGAACTGAACTGAACTCGTGGAGGTCCCAGCTGGCCCTTATATAAGTTTTAGAGATCCTTCCAGAATTTTCAAGATCTTTCGGATGTCCAGAATTTACCAGAAAGTACTTCAACTTTCGAGAGAGGAGGAATGCACAGGTATAAGGGGGTGTGTTGCACAAAATGTCGCCAACTTGGCGATATATCACCAAATTTGGTGACAAAAATAAGTCGCCAAAACCATCACCAACTTGGCGATAAACCCTTTCCTTGGCGATTTTCCAATAGACCTCCATTGTAAAGATGATTCTGTAAGGTTTCTCTTCTTGCAAAGCACCCGAGGCCTTTAGCATTGAGTTACATAATTTTCGATAGGAAATACATTAAATAATGCTGCAATTTCACTATAAAAAATGGAATATTTACAAATGTACAAAATTCATAACAATATATTTATTTGTTTGTTTGAGTTTCCAATGGCAATATTCTTCCATTTGTGTATATGGCGTTACAGTTTGGCGATATTTTTTGTTATGAAAAATAGTCGACAGGATATTGGAGAAGTATCAAATCTTCATTGTGTTTGACAAAGTGAAAGTTTGAGGATTCTGGTATTAATTCCACATGAGAAACTTTATCTTATATCTAATCAGAAAATTATCTGATTAAAAAGTTTATTTTAGAATGAGATAAGGAACCAAACACAATCTACGTAATTTTTTTAAAATTCAAAAGCAAATTTTTATTTAATGAAAATCTTAAACTGAATTATAAGCTATATAAAATTTACATAAAAAGAACAAACCTTATGAAAATCCTGGCTGTTTTATTAAGCAGATAATTCCTTTCATTACTTTTTGAGATATTGGGAGATATTATTTTGACTGTTGAAAGAGGTATCTCCCATTATTGTTTGATTCTACAGAAAATAAAATCATTGAAAATAACCAAAAATATTTGGTACAGATGACACAGGGCTCTTTTTTAGTGCCAAAATAGTAATTTTTTGCCTGGCATGATAACCTAGAGATTTTAGTTTTGTATGGCAACCTATTGTTTTAAAACAAAATATGTGTGTTTTATAAGAAAATTGAATGTGTGTGTAAGTAAAATAAAGTATAAAAATAATTAATTAATAAAATTGCTTGTGAGTGTTAAATAAAAAAAAGTTTGAAAATAAAAATGTCTATGTTGAAAAAAATTAAATGTGTGCAATAAATAAAATTTAACTTTGTGTGTTTCATAATAAAATTATCATATAATTTAACAATAAAATAAAACTTCAGTCTGACCTGTTTAAAATGTTCTTGGTTAATGCATGGATTTTTTCCGACCCCTTGAACATTGCCATTAGAACTGGGTACGAAATTTAAGCTCTCCATTGGCAAGTAAATATTTAAGGTTGTCGAGTAAGTTTAGTCTTTTGAAGTCTTGTGCTTCACGTGTGAAGCTTGTACATGCTCAGAGTATCGCACCTCAATCTAGCGACACGCAGCAGTTTTTTTAAATCAAGCGACAGAATTTATCTTCCAAAAGAAGAAAAAAGCGGCATACTCCACTTCCATTTCTCTCTTACGGAGGAACGAACTTCCCCCGTCTGCATTCGTTCCCCTGCTTTCGTACGGTGCAATTGTGAAGGCTGCTTTTTTCGATTCTGAGGTAGAATCTGATCACTCTTCACTCCTGCGCGAAGTGAATCAGGTTTCGAAACTTGAAAACATGGTATAAATGATTCGCTTTCTCCCGAATTTTTAACATTTAAAAAATTTTTCATATTTTTTCTAACAATGATCAATTTAAATTCAGTTTGTCATAAATAGTTCATTTTCTGGTCAGGTTTGGTGGCTGACGTTAGTGTCTGAATGAATGTAAAATAGTGGCGAGCAAAAATTTTAGTCTGTCTAATACCATTTCAACTGAAATTTCATGCCCTGCATTAGACTAATGTAAAAATATCGCATATAATATCTAAACGGTTATGATATGATCCCACTTAACATGCAACACCGTTTCGGCTCCTTGAGATACAAAATCTTGCTTAAAATGTGAATTCATACACCAAGATGCAAACTTTTTTCTGTCTTCTCCAGTATTGCCAATTCAACAGATTTTTTTTTAGATAAAAACCACTGTTTCTGAATAATAATATTTATCTTATTTAATGATATATTAATTAAGGTGACTAGTACTGATTGAAAATAGTGGTCGATATTTTAATTTTAGAAATAAGATGCTAAAAATTAGCAGCAATGTGTTACAAAAGTTATGATTAGAGATGATTAAATTTAATGTTATTGAGATTTTGAAATGTATATTATATCACCACTATGTTTTATAATGCATGTTATAGAAAACAAAACCCCACATAGATCAAAGAAATGTGACTGTGATTGTATATTTCATTGTTTAACTATTTTGCTTAAACCTATAGCACTATGGTAGGAAATTTGGTGCTTGGTGCTGGTATTAACTGCATACCAGTCAAATATGTTTTGTATAATTGAATCCAATGAGAAATCCTTTAGTATCAGTGTTGGCAAGTTTGTGCCGGTATGGTTAAAACCAGTGGTTTTAACTGGTTAAAACCGGAATGGCAGAAACTAGTTCCTTCCAATAAGTGGCAGAAACTAAGAAATAATACTAATAAGAACTTTTCTGCAATTATTCATAATTCACACATGCATTTGATATTTAAACAATTAAGTTAAAATTAAAACTAAAGATTAGGAATGTTATTCAAAGTAGCAAAAAGTTTCAAGATGATCTTGATTATGTAAAGTATACTTTGTTTATATAATAATAATTTTCTTTCTTTTGAAAAACAGAAATTTTCATGATGGTAATCTAATGCTGTACAAGTTTAACTATTAATTATTAATATTATTGTTTAGAGTTGAATTTGTATTTAAAAGTAAAAAAAAAAGGAAATGTACAAAAAATTCTATGATATTTTAATAAATCATTTTTCAGAGTATTTTTAAATAAATAATACAATGCAATAATTAAAGATAATCTACTATTGGAATATTTTCAACTAACAGTCTTAAATAAGAAAATTAAAAAAAAGTCAGATTTGTTCCTTTGAATACTGTACTTAAATGAAATGTTTTTAAAATGCATGGAATTACAAGACCCACATATAACTATAACATTTCAATGAGAGAGAATTTTTACAGTTATTATTAAATTAGGTATTTTGTTAAATTACAGAAATGTATTTTGAATAAGTATTGATTATTTTCTTTTCATTTCAGTATTTAATTTAAAATAAGTATTGGATATAGTTTTCTATTTTTATTTTTAAACTGAGATTTTAAATACTCTAATAATTGTTTATATATAAAATTACACATCCATATTATAACAAAAATTTTATCTGTTACATTACTCATTTTTTCTAATACAAATTTATTTTCACAACATTTTATTTGTTATTTATCCTGAATAAAATGTACTGAAGGAATTTAATATACTACAAAAAAAAGTCTCAGATTATGTCACAAAATGTGTTTATGCCAGTTTCTGCCAGTTAAAACTGGTTATAACCTCTTTCTGCTAGCAAAATCTCAGCCCTATTTAGTATAATTAAATAATTAGTTTTCTAATTTTGTAGTTCAATTATTGATGATTATATCAGCATTATGTCTGTAAAATTGTATGTCATCTAATAGAAAAAATCTACTTTCTAAATGTGCGATAATTTTGTTACCTGAAATTTGTATGAATCTCTGCATTCCTGTAATTTTTTCTTCACGTTAATATAAGGAAAATTAGAGAAACAAAATAAAAATTCAAATTATGGCTTGCAGCATATAAATGAAAATTAAAACCCATTTTTTCCTCTTTGTCATTTGTTGCATAAAAATGTTCTCTCTATTTTTATATTTATTACAGTATATGTAGATTTCTTTTTAAGAGAAAAAACATATTTTTATATGGTAATGCATTTATTTTTCACTCTAATATATATTAATAATAAAGTTTATTAATAATTTTACAAATATAATAAATTCTACAGTATGGAACAGACTAGTTTATAATATACAATTATGTACTTATGCTTTATAGTGCATAACTGAAGTACTGCTGATGCTGTTTAAATATGCAAAATTGTTATAAAAAGTTAAAAGGGATAGAGGTAGGTAAATAAGTGATACAGTATTTTACTTCTTAATACAAAATGGCTTTTATACCTGCACCTTACCTACCCCATACGCTTAGCATATACAGGGTGATTCATAAAAGATGGGCAGAACTTTAAGAGGTTATAGTACACTTAAAGACAAATAATATTAAATAGGAGACTAAGGGTCCCAGACGTATTCCCAAGGAGATAGGGGGCATTAAAGTTTAGGGTCCGAAATTTCAAATGATTATAAAACATGGAAAAATTGGTCGATTCGTTTGCGGTTTTTGCAAAAAATTTTCTTTATGCCAGTATTTTCTTGAAATAAAATTTTAAAGTTCAATTTCAAAAAATGCCGATAGGGGGCGCTTTAGACTTTGGAGTAACAAACAACTATTTTTTAACGTTATTTTTTGTATTTCTTTAAATGATTTCGAAAGCTTAGACTTAAACTTAAATTTTGATCTAAAAATCTGAGTCCTAACGAGTAGTTAAGTAGCGTAAACTGAAATTTGAAATTTGAAACCCTTCTCCCCCCAGAACAAAAATCAGTTATTCCCGATCTTTGTGTCGTAGATTAGGCTCTAACTACTGCCGCGTTTTGCTAAAATTATTCTTTATGTCAGTATTTTCTTGAAAATAAATTTTAAAGAAAATTTTCAAAAAATTCCGATAGAGGGCGCTTTAGACTTTGGAGTAACGAACAACTATTTTATACCGTTATTTTTTGTGTCTCATTAAATGCTTTCTAAAGCTTAGACTTAAATTTTCAGCCCAAAATCTGAATCGTTAGACATGGTTAAGTTTCTGGGGAGAGGGGTTTGAAATTTCTACTCCTGAGCACAGTTCAGTTTACCATGTCCACACATTGTGTGCTGTGATACGAGGTAAAAAGACACAAATTAGGATTATGTTACCAAAGCATATTTATTAACATGTAATCACAATAAATGTTCAAAATTGTGACCACCAGAGGTTATGCACGCAGAACAACGGCGACGAATGGAACGGCGAACATTCGCGAAAACATCAGGCTTTTCGAGCACTTCCCCTACAGCGGCGGAAAGTCTGGCGACCAGTTCCTCGGGGGATTCAATGGGTGTCTCATACATAAGAGCCTTCAATCGTCCCCAAAAAAAGAAATCGAGGGGTGAAAGATCTGGCGAGCGAGCAGTCCAAGCAACAGGACCACCTCGACCAATCCATCTGTTCGGAAATGTGATGTCCAGATAGTTGCGGACGTCTCGTACGTAATGGGCTGGCGCTCCATCGTGCTGGAACCACATGACCCGCCGGATGCGTGGAGGAACAACGTTTAACAGGTCTGGCAGCACATGTTGCAGAAATGTGAGGTATGTTTTACCGTTGAGGCGTTCAGGAAGAAGGTACGGTCCGATTAGGTGGTCTCCGAGGATTCCTGCCCAAACATTGATGGAAAAGCGTCTCTGATGAGCATGTGGATACGTAGCATGTGGATTGACATCCGCCCATACATGTGCATTGTGTGTGTTAAATGTACCTTCACGTGTGAAGGTACATTCATCGGTGAAAAGCACAGTTCGTCCAAAATGTGGATTTAGCGCGTTCTGCTGCAGAAACCAGCGGGCGAATTCAATACGATTTGGATAATCCCCTGGAGACAGTTTCTGGACTCGTTGCACATGAAACGGGAGCAAATGTTCATCCTTCAGTACCCTCCAAGTCGTGGACTGTGAGGTATCCACCTGGCTAGCCACTGTTCGTGTACTTGTACTTGGCTGCGCCGCTACTACATCCAGAATGGCTTCTGCAACAACTACTGATTCGTCCTTTTTTGCACGACCTGCATTCGACCGGGAAGCGAGAAATGATCCCGTCTCACACAACTGTCTGTGCGGCGCTCGAAAGTTTTGCGGTTAGGCAACCGCCTGTTAGGAAATCGCTCTCCGTACATTCGTTGTGCCTCTGCACCATTTCCATCTGCCGCTCCGTAAATTAAATGCATCTCAGCCTTTTCCTTATTCGTGAAGGGCACCATCTTCCGATTCATTACTACAGCGACTTACACTTGACTCACCGTTCAGTGGTTTTTATGCCTGAATCGTGTCGAAATTTTGCATACGTGTTCTTCTTCTTCCCCATTTGACATTTGCATACTTTCTGTTTCCTTCTTCACCCGGTGACTAGCGTCAGGAATGGAGCTTTAACGTTTGCATGAGCGACGTTTCCAACTGTGCCAGTGCCTTTATGAGTGAATTCCGACTATGCAGTCCTTGACGAAAGTTGTATTTTTGCCTCGTATCACAGCACAGAATCGTTGGGCATGGTTAAGTAGTGCAAACTGAACTATGTTCAGAAGCTGAAATTTGAACCCCCTCCCCTCGCTACTGAACCACGCTCAGCGATTCAGATTTTGAGCTGAAAATTTAAGTTTAAGTCTAAGCTTTAGAAAGCATTTAATGAGACACAAAAAATAACGGTATAAAATAGTTGTTCGTTACTCCAAAGTCTAAAGCGCCCTCTATCGGAATTTTTTGAAATTTTTCTTTAAAATTTATTTTTAAGAAAATACTGACATAAAGAATAATTTTAGCAAAACGCGGCAGTAGTTAGAGCCTAATCTACGACACAAAGATCGGGAATAACTGATTTTTGTTCTGGGGGGAGAAGGGTTTCAAATTTCAGTTTACGCTACTTAACTACTCGTTAGGACTCAGATTTTTAGATCAAAATTTAAGTTTAAGTCTAAGCTTTCGAAATCATTTAAAGAAATACAAAAAATAACGTTAAAAAATAGTTGTTTGTTACTCCAAAGTCTAAAGCGCCCCCTATCGGCATTTTTTGAAATTGAACTTTAAAATTTTATTTCAAGAAAATACTGGCATAAAGAAAATTTTTTGCAAAAACCGCAAACGAATCGACCAATTTTTCCATGTTTTATAATCATTTGAAATTTCGGACCCTAAACTTTAATGCCCCCTATCTCCTTGGGAATACGTCTGGGACCCTTAGTCTCCTATTTAATATTATTTGTCTTTAAGTGTACTATAACCCCTTAAAGTTCTGCCCATCTTTTATGAATCACCCTGTATATGTTGTATGAACTTCAAAACGGGAAATGCTTAAAATTGTCAGAATGTGAGAAAAATTATGCTTTAAATTTTGTGAAGCAAAAATATACTACAAGTTGGGCAAAATTGGACATTGGAATTCTACATGGGACTTCCTCTTCTACCCCCTTCCCCCCAAAAGTTGTTTTTAATTAGATCTGAATCTACTGTATCAATAGCATTGACATGATTCACCAATACTCTACTGGTAACAGCACTAACTAATATGAGTAAATCCAGTGCTGATTTAAAGCTCTTTTTATTTGAGTTCAAGTAACACCAAGTTAAGGTACTGAAAATTTATTGATCTTCCTATTAAGGAAAATAAATAAAAAACTTTGGCTTTTCACGAGTTTCATTTAAAAAGGTACAGCTGTAAGTAAAAATACATTGTATGAATGGTGTGAAAGTCAAAAATAACAAATTTAAAAATCATATATTCAACTACTTTTGAGAGCAAAAATGTCTGGATAATTAAAGCATGTTCTGGTCATTTGGACCTCTACAATCTAAATTGAGAAAAAGGGTGGGATTAAAAAAAGCAGAAAAAATAGTGTTTCTGCAAAATGTTTATTTAAGCAAAATCAATGTAGACATTTGTAATAGCTGACTAAACTATTTTTAATCCTAAATAATGAAAATTCAAACATTTTCAACATGTGTTTTAATGATTATATAGATTTTTTTCCAATGTATCGAAAATTGTTCATATTCATTTTTCTTTACTTTTAAATGATAAATATATACTATACTGTTTACAAAAACATATAAATAGAAAAATACTGAAGTAGGAAATTTCTGTTGTGCCCTTTTAAATATAAGTTTAAATATTAAACAAGAAACTTATAAAGTCTTTAAATTAATCGTATTTCAAACTTTCTTACTGTATGTTGCATTAGTTCAACTGGAATCATATGCAAAGTATTTTTAAAAAGCTGTTAGAGGAACACTAAACTATGTGTAGATCCTTAATTCTTACTAAGAAAGCCTACGTGTTTGCATGCATAGCTGTTGAAATAGGATAGGTTGTATTTATATGCTTATTTCTTTACAGGAACAGTTATACTTCTATGAATAATGCAAAAATTACTAATTAAGCTGCTTTTGAAAGAAACTTCATTCTTTTACTGCATCAGGCGAACATGACACATAAATTAGGGTGAAAATCCAAAATTTCCAAATAAATCATAATTTGGAATGTGTTTTGAAAGTTTTCAGCTCATTTTCTTTTTCATTTGTAACTTCGAATTTTTTAGAAACCGTTTTAGGGAGCATTTTCATAATAAAAGTAACCACCGTGCCAAATTCCAAGCTTCTATGTCTACTATATCACAAAAATAGCAAATTTATGAAGTTTTTTGATCCTGTACACTTTTAAATTTCTAAATGTTCTGTGGGAGAATTTACGTCTCTTAAGTAACAGCCGAATAAAATTTCAAGTTTCTATCTCTAACAATTTCAGATAAATTATTCTTTAAAATATTCTTTAAAAATTACTTCTCAGTTCACAGTTTTAAATTTCGATTATTTTAGAAACCCTTTTTAGGGACACTTGCAACTTAAAAATAACCACCATGCCAAATTTCAAGTTTTTAATCCTAGCAGCATCACAAAAATCTCAATATTAGAACGATTTTGTCCTTTCACCTTTTAAATTTTGAATTAAAAAAAAGTTCTGTGCTAGCATTTAGTCTTAAAAATAAGATGTGTTAAATTTAGTTTCTATCCTTAACAATTCTAAATAAACCATAATTTAGAATGTTTTTACACATTTCACACCTTTTAAATTTCACATTTTTAGTAAACTGTTTATATCAAGCATCTCAATTTTTAAAAGTAACCACTGTACTAAATTTCACGTTAGTAACCCTATTAATTCCAACTAAATCGTAATTTTGAACGTTTTCTGCTCATTTCACCCTTTTAAATTTTAATTTTTTAGAAACAGTTCTTACCAAGCATCTACATCTTAAAAGTAACCACCATGTCAATTTCCAGGCTTCGATACCAACTATATCACATATAGAGTAATTTTAGAACTTTTTTGCTTCTGCACCAGTATAAATTTAGAATATTTAAAAAACTATTCTGAGCAATCATTTATGTCTCTAAAGTAACAGTTGTGCAACATGTCAAGTTTTTAGCCATAACAGTACTAAATAAATCATAATTTAGAACATTTTACATTCATTTCACCTTTTTTAAATTTTGATCTTTTTAGAAAGTATTCATGGAAAGTATTTACATCGTAAAAGTAACCATCACACCAAATTCCAAATTTCTAGCCCCAATAATATCACAGAAATCTGAATTTTCGAAAAAAAAGATTCTTGGGTTCAGGTACTGTCATAAATACAGCCTATGTTAGAGCAGAGATGGTCATCAGCATTTTGCCACCATTACTTTTTAAATTGGTTCAGTAGTTCCAGCAGGGGCGCCATTTCGGGGGGGCAACCGCCCCCCCCCCCCCCAAGGAATTTGAAATTTCAGAAAATGTATCAGTTATCACAGGTTAGACCAAAAAAAAAAAAAAATCAAAATATGATCAAAAGCTAAAAAAACCTCAGATTTCACAGATTTGATTACAATATAAAAAAAACTAGTCTGCTAACTATGTCTAAAACTATGTGCCAATTCCAAAATTTTCTTCTATCTCATACATGTTTCACATACACCAAAAACAAATCAGCACCAATTTATATTAAGGTCTAACTGAATCTAAAGTTTTATTAAATTATGTGCGTTAGTTCTGAAGATATAGCTATCGTAAAAATCGTAAAAAATGTAGCATAGCAGTGTCATCTATTGGGCTATTTATACCAAATCGTAATCAACTTCAATTTCTGTCAAGGTCTAACCGAATCTGAAGTTTAGTGAAATTCTGTGCATTAGTTCTTGATATATAGCTATCGCAAAATCATGAAATATGTAGCATAACATCGCCATCTGTTGAGCGATTTACACCAAAAACTAAACACCACCTATTTATATCAGTCTAACTGAATATAAAGTTTTATCAAATTCCCTGCATTAGTTCTTGAGATACAGCACCCACAAAATTTTTGTCACATACAGACACACAGACAGACTCGCAGACAGACATTTTCTAAAAATAGTCCAATTGTGTTCAGGAACTTCTAAAACGTATAAATTCGTCGAAAACTGGAAGTGGCAAATTTTCATAGATCCAATAGCTTTTTCTTGTAAAGATAGAAGAAAATAATAAACACTTTAAATATTGAAATGTTTTCTAAAGCCTTGCTATTGCAACATTCTATAAGTGAGATATTTATCATTAATGAGTATGTTGGCTAGTTTTAGAAATATATGTGAGAAAAAACACTATGAATTGCTTCTGAGCTGTGTACAGCATGATTAAAAAAAAACTCGTCACCCCCAAGGCTAGAATTTTAGTGATAAATTCTCTCTTTACCCAAAAATTTAAGGGGAATTTTTTTATTTTTTTTTTCGGGGGTGGGGGGATGGCGGATGTGTATTCAATTTCCTATTTATATGATTTGTTAATTTAGTTTTATTAGTGTCACATTATATTTACTCCAATCGTTATAATGCTGTTAAATCATATGCTTTAATTATTGATATTGTATATACTGTATGCTCTTAAAAATCTCCACAGCCTGACACTACAGTCCTGTCCAGATTTAATTGTAACCGACCCGAATCATGACTTTAACCAGACAGACTCCCCCACCCAATGCAGGAGCAAGGGACCTGAGACCAAGGGTTTTGCAGATTTCTGAATTGTATGAAATTTAGATCATAGTCTAAAGAGGAAGGCAGAAAATGATTGCGGAAAATTTTTACTGAAAGAAAATCATTAATGAAAATTATACTTATGGATTACAACATTTGCAAATTTCGTACCTTCTTGATGGTGTTCGTGTGCTGATTATCTCGTGACCGATTGAATTTCACGACTTTTTTTCGCGATTGTTTCATTTTTTTTGTGATAATTTTCCAAAATTCGCTCTTTTCTGTGAATCATTGAAGGAATTGATTTTTTTCGACCATTTGTCTAAATTCGTGATATTTTTTTCAACAGATCGACGAAATTCGCTATTTGTTTTTGCCATCTTTTGACGAAATTCGCGACTCTTTTCTGCGATCGTTTGTTGAAATTTAGGGAGTCCTTTTTCGCAACCGACTAACAAAAATTGCTATTTTTTTGCACAACCTTTGACGAAATTCTTATTGCTGACGAAATTTTTTTCCATCATTTGTCGAAATTTCCGACATTTATTTTTTGGCAGAAAATTTGGCAGGAATTCTTTCTGTTCGACGAAATTCGCTATTTGTTTTCAAAATCTTTTGACGCAATTCGCGACTCTTTTCTACGATCGTTTGTTGAAATTCGGAAGTCATTTTCAGCGATCAACTGACAAAAGTGGATATCTTTTTGTGCGATCTTTGACGAAATTTCCCTTTTTTGCGCGATTGTTTGACTAAATTCGTGATTTTTTTGTTCAATCTTTTGATAAATTTCGCGATATTTTCCCGCGATTGTTTGACTAAATTCGTGATTTTTTTGTTCAATCTTTTGATGAATTTCGCGATATTTTCCCGCAATAGTTATACTAAATTCGCGATTCTTTTCCGCGACGGATTTACGAAAATCTCTATTTGTTTCAGTGATCTTTGGTGAAATTCGCAATATTTTTTCACGGTCGTTTGAAAAAATTAACGATTTTTTCCGCGACTAATTTTGCCAATTTAACTATTCTTTTCTAATTCCAATTCGTAAAATTCGCGATGTTTACCGCGATCGGTTGACGAATTGCTTTTGCGTAAAAAAGAAGAAGAAACATTCGCGGACTACCACTAAAATTAAATATATATTCGCTGAAGAATCAAATGTTTGTGAAAGAAGGTAAGATAAGAAGACAAATCTCACACTGCATTTTTTATTGTGGGGGCCTATTTCTATTTTGTGCACGATATTTCAGCCCCTGTCTCTAAAAAAAACTTTGCCTCCCCACCCCCCGTCCCCAAGAAACTTATGAAATGTCGCCCTGCAGTAAAACCTGCAAAGATAAGTTGAAAAGGACTAAAAAAAAGTTCCATTTTAGACAGGTCTACATCTTAGCAAGTATAATTGTATGACTTTTTTTCGTCGAAACATGATTTTTTTTGCCTGTTTGAGAAAGAATTATGTTATAGACAGGTTTCGCTTTGACCCGTTTCACTGTAATATACCTATGCTCTTCAGAAGTGCTTTATATCAAGGAGGTTTTAACAGTCTTAAACAATACCTGAAAAAAAACGGCACCTGTCTATAACTGAAAACTTTCTTAATATTTTAAAAATCTACTTGCTAAGACGAAAACCTGTCTAAAACGGAATTTTTCAGAGGTCACTTAAGATTCCGTTTTAGAAGTATTGCTGTCTCTGTATATATGATTCAGTAAACGTTTTTCGTTCAGAGAGGTTACGGGGGGGGGGGTGCAGCCCCCCGAACTCCACCCTCGGCTATGCCACTACCTTAAAAAAAACTTTGCCCCCCCCCCCCAAGAAAGTTCCGAAATGGTGCCCCTGAGTTCCAGAGATTACTACCCACCTTCAAACAAACAAACGTTACTTCTTTATAATTTTACTGTAGTTTGAAAACTGCTAACATAAAAAATTTCTGATATATTGTACCTTTTAAAAGAATAGTTTAAGAATCAAAAAAGGAAACTCATAATGTCTTTTAAAATTACCACATTTTCAAACCTTCAAAAATCTATTTACAAAACTGGTGATTCTCAAACAGAGATCTAAATCTCAACCAACACAACTTTACAATAAATCAGCAAAAACTTATACTTTGCATTTTTAATATGCTGAACCTTTTATGTAATAAAAACCATTCGAAATATTTTACATTTTAATATGTCTAATGTTGCTATGTAAAAATGGCTGTGTGATTTCAGATTAATCTAATATCCAACAAATTAAAATATTTTATCTTTGAAAAATAAAATAATTAGGATTTATTATTAATACTCACAAAATAACTCATGCACTTTACATAATTCTAATTTCTTTGTATCGAAAATGTTAAAATAATTATAAGAAATAAAACTCTAAATCTAGCTTGGCATGCTTTTAAGAGCTTTGTAAAAATGCTTTGCATGTGATTGCAGTTGTGGTAATTGTAGAAATTAAATTACAATGCTTTAAAATACTACGTATTTAATGATATTCTTATTTTATTAATGACATTGTAATGGCATTTGTTATATAAACATTAAAAAATTCTTAATGAATTATGTGATGTATGTACATTTTTATTTATATTGCAGGTGCTGGTGTTTATGAAATCGATTCTGAACCTAGAGTAATTGGATTTATGAAAATAAATTGTGGCTAAAAAATATTTTTTCCTATGCAATGAATTCTCCCATAAAAAAACTAGTTCAGTAAGGATCTTTTGAAGTTTCTCAGCTAGTGTGCAACAGCATGATTTTCTTTATTTTTATATGCAAATTACAAGATACAATTTAAACAACTATTTATTAAACGCTATCAAGTTGTTGAAATAAAAAAATATTGCTGATAACAGTTCATGTATGACATATATTTTCAGCATATTTTCTCTTAAATGAAAGATCTCTTCTTAAAGCATCAATAAAGAATTTAAATAATTTTATGCTGCTCGATCATTGTGGATATTTCAAACTTCATTTGATAACTTCAATGTTCTATAAAGAAACAATTCTCCTGGCAAATCTTTATTGAAATGTCTAATTTTAATTCATTACAGTAAAAGACATGGTCCATTAAATGCAGTTATGTTTCTGTTAAAAAGAAAGTAATTTAAATATATATCTCGGTATATTTGAGTATATTTAAAAAAAAATCTACATAATACAATTGCTATTCATTTCTTGATTTGGACTTTAGAGAACATTCTATACATCCTTTTATAGAAAAAAGAAGGCGACTCATATTTATGTTCATTAAAATTGTCTTCAACATATGAGATATAAAATAAAGCATATCTTTAAAAATCATTTTTAACTTTGAAGCAAGAACTTAATAAGAGAGTTTTGCAACAAAGCAAAGTATGGATTCCAATTCGAGCAATCAGTTGCCCAATCCTAAGCGGTTAAAAACTTTAGCTTCTAATGTAATGTATTCTAAAGGGAATAATTTACTTCACCAATTTGTACTAAATAATTCTGATCCGAATAATTCGGTGAGTGAAAACTGCATAAATGCAGTACTAGTGTCAATGTCTGGTACTTCAATAAATGTAAATGCACTCAATGATGATGGATATAGTCCACTGCATTTGGCAGTATTGAAGAATAACCTTTTAATGGTGAAAAAGTTACTGTCTTGCCCTATGAAGATTGATGTAAATGCAAGATGTAACAAGTTTTTAAAAAATTCTGCTTTACACTTGGGAGTAGAGTTAGGTCATTTATCTATAATTCAAGAATTATTGAATAAAGGGGCTGATGTAGATATAAAAAATATATGTGGAAATACTGCTTTATGTTTAGCAGCGAAGTCAAGTGGTTTAGATATAATAAAATTATTAGTAAATAAGGGTGCCAATGTGAATCTAGGTGAGATGTTTCATCTTCATTATGCAGCAGAATCAGGTAATGTAGAAGCTGTAAAATTTTTAGTTAGCAATGGCGCTGATGTAAATGTAAAAAGTAGTTATAGATGGACTCCTCTTCATTATGCAGCAGGATCAGGTTATTTGGATATTGTTAAATTCTTATTAGATAGAGGTGTAAATGTTAATCTTGAAAGTGAAAGTGGTGGCGAACTACTTCTTTGTGCATCAAAATCAGGCGATTTGGGAACTATGCAGTTTTTAATAGATAAGGGTGCTGCTGTAAATGCTGTAGATGAAGATGGCAAAACCCCACTGCATCATGCAGTGATTATAGGAAATTTAGAAGCTGTAAAATTTTTAGTAGACCAAGGTGCTTATTTGCATACTATAGATAAATATGGCAGAACCCTGCTGCATCATGCAATATGCAGGAACAATTTAGAAGCTATAAAATTTTTAGTAGACCAAGGTGCAGATTTGCATTCTATAGATATATCTGGCAAAACTCCACTGCATAAAGCAATAGGCAGGTCTAATTTAGAAATTGTGGCATTTTTAGTAGATCAAGGTGCTGATTTGCATGCTATATATAAAGATGGCCTAACCCCATTGCATAAGGCAGTGAATGAGGAAGATATTGAATCTACAAAATTATTAATAAGCAAAGATGTTGATCTGAATGCTACATGTAAAAATGGTGAAACCCTGCTTCATGGAGCAATAATGAGCAGATCCACTACTTTTGTTGCAATGTTAATAGAAATAGGGGCTAACGTGAATGCTATAGATATAGATGGCAAAACACCATTGCATATTCTTTTAGATAGTCTTATGTATGCCCTAGATATTAGTTGTGTAAATTACTTCATTGATGTGGATGATCTTCTTATGATTAAGTCACTACTAGAGGCAAATGCTGATGTGAATATTAGAGATAAAAATGGAGAAACCCCACTGCATCATGTAATGCAATTAGGCTTTGAACGAAATTATAATTATATTATTAAACTGTTGTCAGAAAATGCAACTGAACTGAAAAATATTAAATATAGAAAGGGAGTACCCCCTCTGTGTTTTGTAGTAGAGCTAGACTTGTATGATGTTATTAAATTGTTTTTAGCTAAAGGAGCTGATATGAATGCCAGAAATGAAAATAACACAACCGCTCTGTATTGTGCAGTAGAATTAGGCAACTCAGAAGGTGTTAAATTACTTTTAGAAAGAGAAGTTGATCTGAATGCCAGATTTATCCATGGTGATACCATACTGCACTGTGCATGCAATGGTGATAACCATTTAGATATAATTGAAATGTTGCTAAAAATAGGTAGTGATGTGAATGCTAAAAATGAAATCGGTGAGACACCACTTTATGCTGCAGCATGTAGTAACCATTTACATTATGTCCAGCTGTTACTGGAAAGAGGTGCAAGTGTGAATGTTGCAGATACAGACGGATGGACGCCACTTCATCTTGCAGCAAATATAGGTAATTTAGAAGTTATCAGAGCATTGCTAGATAAAGGTGCTTATGGGAATGTTATAAATAAAGATAGAAAGACTCCACTTGATTTATTTCAAGATAATAACAATCAGTTATGTGTCCGTGCTTTACAGTAGGCACAAAATTTTAGAGCAAAGAACTTTAAAAATTATGAAGAAATCAGGAATTTGCTAATCAAAAGCCAAAAAGCATTTACACATACGTAGCAATACCCCAGTTCGAACACATAAAATCACTGCACTAGTTTCTTGTCAGGTTGAAACTTGGTAGTACAAAGGAGGTGTAACAACCTCTATAAATCAAACAGGTTTGACAAACTAGAGCAGCCTGTCAAATAATATTAATAAAAGTTATCTGTGTAGATTATACTTATGGTTTACAAGAAATAGAACGATTATTTTTGGTATTATAAAGATAGATTGACTAAATTAGCATTAGCATCTCATCCCATCTACCAATCATACTATTATGGCACCTGTGCATTAAAAATATATGATAATAAACATATCACTCTCTATCTTAATAGATATTTAATGTTTTTAGAAACCAATAATCTGGCTAGTATTCAGTCAGATTTTATGCAGATTTGATTATCGATGAATACTTACAAGAAAAAAATAAATCATGAATGAGTGGTTGACCTGATGCATCAAAGAAAAAATACTTTTTACTACTTTCCAGAATTCTTTATTATTGCCAATGAAATTGGTTTTGCAATAGTATATATTTTTGTATCTTTTGTCATTTAAATTTTTTTTTCAATTAACCAGACTTGCTTTTGTTTTGAAATTGGTTATTTAATTCAAAATACAACTATATTTTTTTTAAGTTTCAAATAGTGATTATATAACACTTGAAAAAAGTGGGAAAAAATATATTGAATATTTTTCGTGTATGCCATGCCCATGTGCACTCTGATATTTATTTACTCCATTTCAGGGAGGAAAATGGGAAAAAGTATTTCTAACAGGTTTTAGTCTATTAAAATTAAGTTGTTAATTCTAAAATTTTTTTAATTATTCACAATGCAGGGCTGCCATTTGCAACTAAAATGTTACTAAAAGCGACTATTTTCAGCATCAGGCAACTATGGCTACTATTTTAGCCCAAAAACCTTCAAAAGCGACTATTTTGGGAAAAAACCAGGAAAAAGGAGACTATTTTCCAATTCCAGCTACTATTTTTGTAAAAAATAAAAAATATAATTCACCAGTTTCAGAATTACAATTTTTTTAACCCAATATTCCAACCTAATATTTCCGTATAAATTTGTTTTTTATTCAATTTTTAAAATATGTAAACTTCCAATTGAAATTTTTAAAAAAAATTACTTTTTCAATCTAAATATAGTTTAAATATATCAATCATTCAAATTTCAGTAGGAAAACTAATTACTGACTTTTGGTTTGGCTACCACCCATAAGCCCTATGCTTTACAGTATATTTGTCCAATTTTTGATTGTTTTTAAAGGTATTTAACCCTTTAACTGCCATATGAACCCCAAACAATTAACTGTAGATTTGTTCACTAGTCAGCGTGAATCGTTTTTGTTTTTAACCTTTTATAAATGTTTCATACCAAAAATTTTAATTAATAAACGAGCTGAAATAAATCCAACTTAGAAATAAGAAAATCTTGTTTTCTATCGCAATTTTTCAATTTAATAACAGATTTAAAATATTGAGGAAAACATTTAAAATATTGCCTTTCTTACTTATTTAGATAGCTTTATTTGACCCATTGGTGTCTATAAAATCAGCCTTTAATTATGCTGATTTTGCTATTTTATTTTACACAAATTTCTTCTAAAGAATAGATTAGTTATGTACACCTATTTTCTTTATCAAATGCATCCTTTTTTGATAAAGTCACTTTTTATTGGCAGATTTCTTGCTTCAGTTTTATTTTGTTTACAAAATGGAATTAAAATTGTAGCTAATAACATGCAATAAAAGTTTTATCGTTTTCAGTTACATCACAGTAATGCTCAAGTACAAGCTAAGCATATATTAAATTTAGTTTGGGAAAACCAAATTGCATTCTGATCCTATATTTCAGGTGATAATTTAAATAATTTAAGAAGTTTCTTTTCTGATTCCGTTTTTGTGTGTGTGTGATTTTATAATTAAAATACAAAAAGTAGCAAATTTGGATGGTAACATGTATGGTAACTGTAGAGAAAGATGTGGATTTTCATTATGTTATTTTTATGGCAAATAAGGATTCTTGCCCTTCTTTTCTTAAGTTAGAATGCAACTATTTTGGCTACTATTTTTGTACAAATGCTACTATTTTGGCTACTATTTTTTTCATAGTAGGCTACTAAAGCAACTATTTTTGATGCCATTAGGCAGTGGCAGCCCTGACAATGTATTGTTTTATATTTTGCAAATTTATGTAACCAAATTACTACCAAACAACTTTACCTAATGGTCATGTGTGCAGTGTTCAAGCAAATCCTAAATACTCATGTACCATGTGCACCTCAATATTAAAATAAATTTTGGGAAGAAAACTGCAAAGCAAACACATTTTTTCTTATTTTATTTTTTCTCTTTTGTTTGTACTCAAACAAAATGAATTACAGTTTTCTAATACCTTAATAAATATATCGACATAATATACATTTTTAGGGTTATTTCTATTTGTTAAATAAAAATTTTCAGAGATATTTTGGCGTATCATACTTTTAAAATAGGATGCTTATATCCATGGCACTCATTTTTTTTAAAATTTAAACAGCAAAAATAAAAATAAAATTTTAAGCACTTTATCAACACTATCAGGGCAAATTCATAGCTGTCAACTTTAATTTTATTTTCTTTATCAAATAAAATTGTTTTGAACCAGAAAACTTATTTAATAAAATATTTCTTGTTTCTTTGTGTAATTTTATTTCATTTATTAAGTAAATTTATGATTTAAAATGTTTTTTAACTTTGAAAAGAGGTTAAAATTTGGTAGCTATGAAAATTTATTCTCTTCTTTAGATAAAAAAAATGATCAAGTAAAATTCTGTACATATATTTCTCCACATCAACTCAAATGCCAGTAGAGGGAATTTGCTACTTTCATGCCGTCAAAAGCTGGAACTTTATGAAACAGACATTGTGTCATTTTATGCAAAAAGCTCCCCATAGCATTAAATTTATGCTTTCTCATGTACTGTCCCAGCAAACACACAGCTATCGGTAAGCAATCGGGCGATAGCCGCTTGCCGTCGCCGGAGGTAACGGCACGATACCGGTTGCCGGTACCACCGCCGTAACTTTTTTGATACGCCGCGCGACTGACGTCCGATATTTTAGGCACGTAGTCGGTCCGGTTTCGGCAATGCCGATAGTACCGTCGGCACGAAACTGTGCCGACTGTATCCCGACAGTTATCCGCACACCTACCGAATATGGTACGGTATCGGCAATGCCGACTGCGGCAAAATACCGGGCCAACCGTAAACCGACAATTGTCCGTACACCAACCAAATATGGTTCGGTATCGGCAACGCCGCCAGCGATACTGTACCGACCGTATCCGATAATTATCCATACTCTTTTCGAATATGGTCCGATATCGGTAAACAATAAAATGCCGAAAGCAAACCTTTTACAAGGGCGCTAGCATCAAGGAAGGGAGGGGGGGGGGGGGGCATACCCTTGTTTGCTTTTAACTTTCATTATTTTGAAGGAGGAAAAAAAAGGTTAATTATTTATTTAATTATTATTAATTTATTTTTCATGTTTAAGCAATCCTCGCTCCCGGTTTTCATTTTGCCGGAATAAATATCTACATCGGATTTTATAAAAACTGCTTGTCTTTCATATACCAAGCAGATACAGAATTATAAGCAGGGTTAATTGTTTTCTTTTGTATAAGAGTCATTTGCATTAGAAATGGGTCTTTTTTTCAGGTTTAGGTATTTTTAATGACCCTCTTAATTTAATACCTCCTTTTTCTAAACAAAATATTTCTCTTTTCCCCAGTCAACATGTTAGAAACTTCCATTTTTTGGGGCAATTTATTTTTGCCCTCTAAATATTCATTAATCATATTTGTAATGAGATTTTTTTAGTTATCCGACAGATCGAATGATAGTATAATTCCTAACAATTTTGATAATTGATAAAATTCTAACATATTCTTTCAATTAGCCTTCTTAATAAAGTATACCAATAAATGAAAGGGGAGTCTGAGGTTAAGATAAACTTTAATATCCATAAAATCTTTTCTAAAGCTTCAAACCTTCAGTTTTTTCCCCCAAAGGGGAAATAAACTGGGCCAGAAAAATGATTTAATGAAATGTTTGTTTCTAAAATTTAATAAAACTTGATTTTATTAGATTTTGGAAAAAGCCATTAGGTTGACAGCTATTAAACATATGAATCAATAAATTAGTCTACAAATGGTATTTGCATTATCAGCCATACTGAATCTGCGGCCAAGTGACCTTTTATGTGTGGCCCAAAACAATCAATCATTAATCCATAAAAATTAATTATGATAAAAGTTATTTAAGACCTTCACTGTTTTTTTTATATTTTCGGGTGACAAAATCTGTTTTGCGATTGATAATTAATTTAAAATCATGTTGAAACATCTTAAATGCCGTTTGCTTAGTCAAACGTTCTTTTTACATGTAGTCCTTCCTATTTGTGGTACAGTGCAGAATAAAATATTATTCCAAATTAATTAAATTTGCACTATATATATATTGAAAATAATGTTTTTGAATTGAGAAAAGACTGATTTATTAAAGAAAATTTGATTTATTTTTCTTTAGAACTTGGAAATTCTGTAGTGTTACATTAATAACTCTTATGCTTAATATATAGCTAAATAATGTTTATTGGGGTTAAAAGTTTGTTGCATGAAAAAAAATGACACCAAAAACCTTTTACACCACTACTTCCAAACAACAATCTTCACTGCATATTTCTACAACAATTGCAAAAGAAATCTATCGTGAAATATACTGCTTTGAAATAGTGGTATTAAAACTTTTGGCAAAATTTCTCCCGCGACAAACATTCAATCCTTACTGATATTAACTTTGTTACAATGTTTTGTTATACTACTTTTGTTCTTACTGTTTTAATAATCCTTTTGTGCTTCAAAATTATACAATTGTGTTGCGGCCCGTGCAACATTGCAAACATTATGTTTGCAGCCCATGGGAAAAAAAGGTTCAGTTATGGCTGATCTCTATTCTCATATTCTGAGTATAATGAAATAAACTTTTGGGGCAACAATATTTTCTGTTATACTTTATCATTTTAATGCAAAAACTGTGTTCTTTGTGATATCTATCAACTTATACAATATACATAAGTTATTTACTGTATTGATTTGAAGGTAAAATACTTACATACAGGGTGTCCACTAAATGATTGATCCATTTTGAATGTAAATAATAAAAATAAAAACGGTTTGAGAAAAAAAATGTCTCCTGAATTGTTATTAGAAAAGCTATAATTTTTTTAAAATTCATTGTGTTCAAATAGTTTGAAATTTGGGTAAAAGATGGTGCTGGTGACAATCTGCTCACAGTAAACATTAAGTATCTAATGCATGTCACTCCATTTCGACTGAGACTATATTTTCAACAACATATACACTATGTTATCTATAAATTTAAAGTATTATGTTTTAGAGATGAGATGGGCTGGGCTAAGCCAGAGCTTTGATTTTATACCAGAGTCTTCAGGCTCGGACTCAAAGTGAAAATTCTGTTTATTAATGATATAGGTCAAACTTTCTAGATGTTTTATCATAATTTAAAATTCAGTTTGAAAGAACTAAATTGCTCTATTTATAGAACATAAGAGAAATATTTTAACTGATTCTGAAACCTTTGCATAGCTCCAGTGTTAATAACATAAATAAACCATGGGATATCCCAAATACAATAACTAATAAAACAATAAGAATCTTGACTTTTGTAGATTTCTGCCATTAGTCAGGTATAAATAACAACTTGCTATTTAAAACAGATTTTCAGAAACATGAAATGTTCTCATGAAAGACAGTACTTGGATTTATTACTTATTTCTATGTAAGATAAGATTTTTAAGGCTGTTCTCAAATCTAAAGGGGACTACTGTCAGACACATTTTTATTCAGAGACTCATAAAAGGGACATGCTTTGTTATTTAGAAACTTTGTGATCGAGATGCGTTTTCCATTTTCTGGTAAAGGCAGAAAATTTTTGAGAAAACACCATCAAAGTCGGCATTTTGAACTGAATTCCTGATGCTTGAACAACAGAAAGGAGAAAAACAGGTTATAACATGACACAAATCGCTTATAACTCAATAAGTAATCTATTTATCAAAAATTGGAAAGCTCATTTCAAGTCCAAATCGCTTCAATAGTCAGGTCTGCCAATTTTATGCCTTTGCTAAATTTAAAAATGAGCTTAAAAATTTTTTTGAGCTCTTCAGCAGATTCTTTGAGAACAGCGTTAAATTAGGCAATATACACGTACTCAAGACTTTGAAATAAAAAAATATTTTTATTAGTTTCCCAAAATAAACATTTAGATATTAATAGAAACATAAGCCTACGAAACATTTATAACATTACTGTCTTGCTCCCTAAACTAACATTTCCTGTTACCTAGACCAGGGGTGGTTAAATACATCATTTTATTTGCCAACTGCAAATGGATTTTCTAACAAGGTGAGAGAATCTTTAGACAGTCTGAAAAAAATACAGGGTATACAAGATATGCTAAATACTACTTTTTTAATAGTTAGCTATATTTTGCAACATCGTAAATTACTGTGGCGTAAACGTGATACTAAATTCTACCCCATACCAGTGTTCCCAGTGGGCTACTTTTTAAAAATTCAGTTTTATAGATTGCCACCAGTTTTTTGAGAAAGTGAAATTCGCCTAATTTAATGACAGATTAAATAAAGGGAAAAGAAGACAATTTATACCATTTAAAAAAAGTAGTGTCAATTAAGCAATCGGAATTTTTAAAAAGTAGCCTACTGGCAACACTGCCCCATACTCATTTTTTTTTCTATTGTACACACTTCTTAATTTTAAAAAGAAAAAAATGAAAATTCCTTCCAGTAACAGCATGCAGTTGTGTATATTGCCATAACAATTTTCAACTGTCCCTTACATTGTATCTTCATTACTGTCAAGAATTTCTGAAAATTCCCTACCCCTGACAAAGACTTACTCTTTATCTTTCCTAAAAGTAGAAATATCTATACAAAAGAAAAGAAAGAAAATACAGAAAAAATTACTATACTTTGAAAAACTTAATTTAACCAGAATATCTTTTATTTCAATCGAATCATTGAAGCTGCTGAATTTAACTTTGAAATACTTTAAGAAGGTATTTTGTTTAAGTTCTTAGTACTCCTTTTTAAGGAGTCTGCACAGACACTGGACCGAAAGTAATCTTGTATATATAGCAAAACAACATAAATCACATACTCCAGCACCTTTTTAAATATCTATTCTTTATTTATTTCATTAAAATATATATTTAAGGATTTAAAAAGACTGAAGAAAATATCTTTTAATGATTTTATGGTACATTTAAAATCTCTTGTGTGCTCTGGAAATTAAAGTCAGATCTCTTATCTTAGACAATTTAACTATTAGTTTAAAAGATAAATACTAGAAACAAGGAAAGTAATCAAAATAGTTTTATTAAAAAAAAAAAAAAAAAAAAAAAAAAAAAAAGAGGAAAAAAAAAACTTTAAAATGCTATTTGAATAAATGAGAGAATATTCCCAAGCAAAATAATGAAGAAATTGGATTGTAATCAACTCTGTGGCAATTCTAATATGTTTTTCTAAACAGTAACATAGCTGCTAACTTGCAACAAACACATTTTGAAGCAGAAACTATTCTGTAATTATCAATATATTTTTTTTAACATACCATTAAAACAAATAGGCCAATCCTTTGTAACAATAAGGCCTGAAAGAAATGCAACATAGAAAGCTTTATTACCAAATGTGTAACTATGGTTTTATTGATCTTCTGATGCTGAAATTATAGAAAGAAATAAAAATTGCATAACTAAAATCAACAATATAAAATCTATTTATTGAGATCAAATTTTATTAACATCCAACAGATTTCACACTCTTTTTTAGTCGCTCCATGCGACCACCATTTCGATCTGCTGCGTAGCGTAACCATCTTTTGATTACATCTTCAATTAATGTCGCAGGGACTTCTTTAAAATCTTTGTTGTTACGTACAGCAACTGAAATAAACAAAAAATAAACTGGTACATAGTTTTAAATATGAATGATTATCCTTTCTGTAAGTACTCAACATTAAAAAAATTAAGGAAAGAAAATATTGATATTCATATTAATAATTTATTCTAAGATTGTTTTCTTTAACATAAATATAAAAATTCTTAAACCCTATTCAAAGTTTAAGAAATTTATAGCGGATAACCTACATGTCTAATAACTTGTTTTATAAAAAAAAAAAATAGATAATGCCAGTCAAGATTTGACGGTAAATAACTTATGTTTCACTAAGAAAATTCTTGAATTAATTAATTGCTTTTAAATTAAATGTTGAAACCTTGACAAATTGTTTTATTGTATTAGTGATTCCTATATTTTTGGTGCTGTCAATGTAACATTTTCAATGAAGTGAAAGAATTTTAAGTTTGTAATTTATAACCAATTAGGCTTGCTTTTTTTTTTATTAGATGATCTAAAAATATTGGGTAGAGCTTACTACAGTCTCTCTCTCTTTTTTTTTTTTAAATTACAATATTCAGTATTTTCTATTAATTACATGATCATTAAAAGTTTTCATTATATTTATTTTTATCCGTCTCATTCTAAAAGCCTAAATTAAAAACTTTATGCTAGCAGATAATGATTTATAATATATATTTTTTAATTACTTGAATTTTATTTTAATTTTTTACACATTTAAATATTAAACCATGGATATGAAGGTAATTTCTTTTACAGTTCTTATATGAATATTTTTCTTTCTTTTTCATTTTTTACAGAAAAAAAATGGCAAACTTTTCTTTGTGCACACACACATATATTCTTGATAATGATCAGAAATTATAACAAATAGTGTAGATCAGTTCAATTTATTCAATCAATAATTACATGCAAAATATTTGAAATATAAAATTATTGTTTTTAAAAATATTGTTGAGTGTCAGAGCTTTAAACTGTTGCCTTAGGCCCCTGGGCTAACCTATTCTCGTCCGAAATTGAAGAGGTGCCAGATTTAATTTCATGCATGCGTAAAGCATTAAATGTGTCAATTTTGCATTAAACTGGTCTTAAATTTTTTCTTAGCATTTTAATATATAAGATATTACAATTTTGAAAGTAGTTACAGAAACTGTTAAAATAAGAAATAAAGACTTTTGGTATGACACTTTTGAACTTAGAAAGTGCCTTCTTTTTGTGTGTGTGTGGGGGGGGGGGGAGGGGGGGAGAGAATAACTAAAGTAAAAGTTATATTCTGGTATAATTTATAGATTTTATTATATTTTAACTGAACCTTTCAAATTTTCTCTTTAGCAATTTACTGTGCAGATTTACAATGATATACAGTAAAAAGTCTCAAATCCAGACTTTTTTTTTGAAAAATCAAAAAAATTGCAGAAAGAGCTGCCATTTGCGACTAAAAGTGACTATTTTCAGCTTCATATAACTATGGCGACTATTTTAATGAAAATGCAAAAAAGGCGACTTTTTTAGATTAGTTTTTTATGGTTGTTTCAGAAGATTCGTAATTTTTTCTGCGATGAATTGGTAAAATTTGTAATTTGTTTTCCATGATCTATAATCGTTGGGAGAGATTTTGTGATTTTTACCATGACTGATTGCAAATTTTTCGGGTAAAGGGGGGTCACACCAGTAGCAGAAAATTCTCCACGTGTCTGCGCCGGATATTTCAGCAGCAGAAAATAATCTGCAGGTAAACTATGTTACAATTCAGGATTGGCAGGTCTTTGACATGTGTCCGTTTTTGAGAATTTAAACTGCTATGTCCAAAACCATCTATCAAAAACCTTATCAAAAAACCTCAAATATTACATTGATATGTAAAATTTTACATTAAATAGCACTTATATTCTATGAAACAGCACAACATTACATGTAATGTTTAAAGTCTTTTACTGTATATCCATAATTAATATCTAGTAAAGTATTACTGTTACGTGCAATTTTTTAACTTAATTTCTCGATATTTACCAGCAACCTATTGACGAATTGAGCGGTTTTTTCCCCGCGACATATTGATGAATTTCACATTTATTTCTTGTAACCAACAGACAAATTACACGATTGATTGAAGAAATTCGTGATTTTTCCCACAACCGACTGACAAATTTTGAGATTTTTCTTCATGCGAGTAATTGACAAATTTCGTAATACTTTCACACGATCATTTAACGAACTTTGCGAAATTTTTCTGTGTTTGAATGACAAATGTTCAGATTTTTCCTCGACCTATTGGTAAAATTCGCAGGTTGAAATAGGCCGGCGGCAATATTTTTTGCGAGCCCAAAACAGACCGATGCAGCAATTAAAAACAGGCCGAGTGCATTTGCAGCTATAAAGGAACAGACAGGGCCCACTTTTCACTGATTTCTTTAACTGCTTTTCACAGATTTTCTCTTTTGAACTTGCTAGCGAGATGCACGCACAATATATGAGCAAATGCTGCTGGTCCATTGGGCAGGGATGTTGGAGAAAAAAAAATTATATTTAGCTTGCAATGAATGATGAGATGCTCGCAGTAGATCATCGTACTCCTCCGGATGCGAAGCGAAATTGTGGCTGTGGC
This sequence comes from Maratus michaelseni, assembly GCA_963931845.1. Lineage (NCBI taxonomy): Eukaryota > Metazoa > Arthropoda > Arachnida > Araneae > Salticidae > Maratus > Maratus michaelseni. Next base: position 320,494,337 of record OZ007596.1, on the reverse strand, counting down.
ACTGCCCCCGCTGACGAAGTAAAAATAATTTGCAGAAGTATGGAAAAGAATCCGAGCCGAAGAAAGTTCCATGGAAAAAAAATCTGCAGAAGGGAGAAAAAAATCTGCAACGTACGTCGCCCGTCTCGAACTTTCTGCTATCGGGAGGGGGGGGGGGGGTCAACGATCATATCACAAAAGTGCCCCCTATAATCCTTGCCAATTTCTATTTTTGTTTTCTGCGACCAATTGACGAAATTGATATATATATATATATTAGACCATTTGTAGGAATTTGCTATACATATTTTCACGACAGATTGATGAAATTAGCTTTTTGTTTCAGAGATCTTTTGACGAAATTCCATGCTATTCTTTTCCACAATTGTTTATCGAAATTAGCAATTTTCTTTTCACCATCAACTGATGAAATTCTTGATATTTAGCATGATTATTTGATTAAACTGTCAATTTTTTGTGGTTTGATGAAATTCACATTTTTTTTTCTTTTTCAAAGAGATTGTTTGACAAAATTTAGAATTTTTTGGGCATTCTTTTGACGAAATTTGCAATGATTTTTCTGCGCCCAATTCACGAAATTAGCTATTTTGTTCTGTGATATTTAATGAAAATCTCATCATCTTTCTACGATCGCTGAAGGATATTTTGTGATTTTTCTTGTGAAGAGATTGTAATTTTTTTTCCGATTGTTTCCTGCGACGGAGTGACGAAAATGTTTTTTCCACAGCCATTTGTCAAAATTTGCAATATATATTTTTCAACGTCCAATTGATGAAATTTACTATTTGTTTGAAAGATCTTTTGATGAAATTCGCCATTCTTTTCTATGATTGTTTATTGAAATTCGTGATTTTCCTTTCATGACCGATTGACGAATTTTTTTTAATTTTTGTGTTTTTACTTGATTAAATTCTCGATTTTTTCCAGGATTGTTTGACTAAATTCATGGTCTTGTCCATGACCAGGGCTTTACAAATTTGAAAAAATCTGGTAGCCAGGTATAAATTCTAGTCGCCAGTAAAAAAATTTAACACCCCCCCCCCCCTCCCCGTTATTGATTTTTAAAAAGTACAAACGTTTGCTTAGGAATTAAGTCAGAAAAAATAATAACAAACATAGTTTAGAATTATTAGTTACATAGTTTATAATAGTGCATAATAACCAAGTTTTCTAAGGAAACTTATCAAAGTTATATATTAGTGAAAAAAAAATAATAAAGGAAATATTGTAAACTCTGAATTAACCGACATGTTCGGGAAATGCTGATTGCCGTATGCTTCAAATGTTCAAATAGTTGAGTGCTACAAAATCTATATCGGATGAGAGGGCATCTATAAAATAGTGAAGCCGGAAAACGATTTTATGCCTATTTAGCCTATCAAAATAAAGAAGTCAAATAATTCTGATTTAATTATTTCAAAATTTGCATTTAATGACATTTGCAATAGTTTTGCCAAATTAAAAATAAGTTAATTTTTTCTGTTGTTGTTTGTTTGTTTGTGTGTGTGTGTGTGTGTGTGAATATAATTTCAAATTTATTTCTTAATATTTTGTAACTTTGCAGCATCTATAATGAGATATCTTACAAGAAATTTAATTAAACGTTGTGATGTTCGCAAATTCGAGGGCTATTAACGGGTAATATTACGAGTTATTACGTAAACGTTTGTTTTCGTAGCTAAAAAGGAAAGAAAAAAATATATTTTCCCGTGCTGAATTAAATCAAAATCAGCAGCCGGCTGAGGTTTATTTTGATCCAACGATCTACGAAAAGAATTAACAAAAAAAACTTTTTGAAGTGCAATCAATGAATTTTTATTTCTATTTACTGCAGATAATAATCCAAACAATGTAATTATAAAATACTATTGAGAAACAACTCTGAACCAGACACTTGTCGCCAAGACAGAGTGACGGCAATGTCCAACGCGTGTGGTGCAAACAGACGTGAGGCGCCAAGCATTTTAAGCCGGGAAAAAATATTTAAAAAAAATAATACATATTTTTATTAAAATTAATTATTCTTGAAATTTTAATTAAGTTTTATGGATTTACTTCGAATGAATTACTTATAATCACTTATATGTTATTATTCTTTTAAAATGAATGTAATAGATTAAAAGTTTTAATTCTGAGCACAAAAATCTGATTTGAAACATACAAAAAAGTAAGCATTTTTTATCATTGCATCCAATTTTTAGAAGCCACATAAGACTATTTGTTATTGAACCCCCCCGCCCGCTCTCCTCACATTCTAATCACATGACTAGCCGACTAGAGCGGAAAAGAATGGCGTTTTATGTGAATGAAATGGAAAATGCCTTTTTAACTTCGCTTTAGAGAAAATGTCGTTTGTGCTCATTTTTTAGTTCAATTTTTGTAAAAAATAAATAAATAAATGAAACAAAAAAAGTCAGATTAAAAAAGTTGGTCGCCAGTGGCGACTGCATTTGTCAAGCCCTGTCCATGACAGTTTGGTGAAATTTGCGATATTTTTCACGCCACTGATGAACAACTTTTTTTTTGACAAATAGACTAAAAAGGATAAAAAATTCAGAAAATTACAAAATCTAGAATCTTTGGTCTGGAAGACTCCGTATTTTACTTTGTAATGTATTATTCCTGTTGTAGTTTTCTCAAACAAATTTAAACATATACAGATAAAAACACAACATTTTACTGATACAAACCTACCATTTATAAAGAGCAGCAAATTCTGAAACATCTGTATTGAAGTTTTTCCATTTGCTGCATTCCAAGATAAAGTTAAAGACATTTGGTGGCTAAATATGGTGCTCAAAATTCTTCTCACAGCATCCTTGTAATCTTTTCCACCCATATAACCACATCTTTTAACCTAAAATAGTTCAATAAACAATATTTAAGGACTGCTACATGAAATATCAATAAATATTTTTGAAATGGTAAAGAAGGAACCTAAACAGAATTTGAAATAAACGTGATTGCAGGCATTTAGGAAATTTTTTGTATAATGAAAAATTCTATCCAGGATAAAGAAATATGAATAATAAATATAAGACTTCAGACATTCATTTATTTTTGTTTACAGGCTGTCCCTTTTGATGAAAGGAAGCTTACCATTTTTCAATGTTCATTATGGCTTTTAATTAATCATTGCTAATTTTCAGTTTTAAACAGATTTTTATGCTGTATTCGAATATGTAATCTATTGTAATTAATATCTCCATTTAATGTAGGATTCTGATATAAGACAATTTCTATTTTATCGGGTTTTATTGTATTTCAGAGTTTATTTACATAGCTGCGAACCTTCCTTATATTTCAAATCAAACATATTTTAAACCAAAAGTTTTATTTCATAAATGAAATTCAACTGGGAAAAAAACCTTGGAAGGTTGGCAACTAAACATTTATATTTATTAAAAAATATTTATTTATTTTTTTTTTTTTTTTTGGGGGGGGGGAGGAAAAAGGAAGGGAGGTTAGGGATACATGGCAGCAATTGAAGTTCTGCAAGTGCCAAATATAAGCTGGCGCGCCCCTGATTTTCTTAGGTATTAGATTGATTACACTTCAAAATTTCATCAGCAGTTACTAGTCACTTTTTTTTTTTTTTTTAATGATTTTGTGAAAAACATGAAAAGGAAATATTTATAAGAATATTTTAAGTAGTCTTAATTTGTCTTTGTAAAAATTGAAACACAGTGTGTTAATCATAATTAAATGAAACATAACCGCTAAAACACACACACTAACATTCTAATCAACTGTATAGAACATCCTTTTTTAAGCTCACAGGCTATCAAAGCCTGAGAGCTAATGTGCCCGCCCGTTCTGTATGTATGTATGTACGTAACGCGATAACTCGTGATAGAATTATCCGTTTTGCTTCAAATTTTGTTTACAGGTCCATTCTAATAAGGCGCTTCCCTGATTAGTTTTGGGAGTTCATTGGTTAAGTATAAAGGGGGCTAACTCCCCCTTAATTTAGATAAATGGATTTTTCATGCAGAAGTATCCGTTTTTCTTCAAATTTCGTATATAGGTTCATTGTGATAAGGTGCTTCCCTGATTATTTTTGGGAGTTCATTGGTTAAGTATAAAGGGGGGAAGCGGGGGGCTACCCCCCTTAATTTAGATAAATGGGTTTTTCATGCAGAATAATCCAATTTTCTTTAAACTTTGTATATAGACTCATTGTGATAAGGCACTTCCCTAATTAGTTTTGGGTATTCATTGGGTAAGTATAAAGGGGGGTAAACGGGGGGATAATCCCCCTTAATTTAGATAAATGGGTTTTTCATGCAGAATTATCCGATTTTCTTCAAATTTTGTATATAGATTCATTGTGGTAAGGCGCTTTCCTGATTAGTTTTGGGTTTTCATTTGTTAAGTATAAAGGGGGGAACGGGGGGGGGGGGACTCACCTCCCTTATATTAGATAAATGGGTTTTTCAAGCAAAATTATCTGATTTTTTTCAAATTTTGTGTATAGATTCATTGTGGTAAGGCGCTTGCCTGATTAGATTTTGAGGGTTTGCTGGTTAAAGGATAAAGGGTGGGAACCGGTTCTTATCCCCCCCCCCCCTTAATATATTGTTGAATTCTTTATTTTTCGAGTGGCATTATTCTTTGAAAAAATAGCATAATATACAATTAGTGTGAACAGCCTGTGAGCTCAATGCCCTCAGTTTAACTGGGCAGTTTTCTTTATTACATTTGCTGTCACTTTTACTTTATTGGCATGATTTCTTCATGGTGTTGCAATATTTACAAATAACAATTTATTTCAAAAATGTTTTTAATTTAACAATGAAATTTGTTAATTTAAAGAAAATCTGCCAGAAAATTCAAATCTTGTTAAACTATCTAAAAGTCACCTTGTATTTAAGTTCAATAAATACTACTATTAAAATATATATGCATAAAGGGAGACAAAAAAGGAAAACTACATACAGCTTTTGCGAACTCGTCTTCTACCTTCAACTTTTCTTCAAAATCTTTTAAATCTTCTAAGTTCTCGAGGATTTTGAAGCTTTCTGTACTAAAATCCACACTAAAATCCTGTTCATTTCTTCGTAAATTTCTAATGATCTCTTTGCTTTCTCTTAGCTCCTCTTTCATTTCAGCAATATTTTTAATCAAAATGTCAACTTTAGCTGAAAAGGATACAAATTTAACTTGAAATTAAAAATACTTTTTTAGATTGCTTTGTTGTTACTAACTCTTGACACATATCGGGGCAGATTTTTCCCCCGCAAGCAAGCATGAATTTTGATACTTCCCCACCCTTTCCAAAATAAAGCCATAAACCAAAATTTTTGATCCATTTATTTTAAAGATGAAATAATTCTTAAAAAGTGTATTGATTTTAATATATTTTTATTTAATTATTTAGAAATCAATCTTATTGGAATTATTTGACCACTAAACCCTTCAAAAAACGAATATTTTTGCATTTTAACATCTTTCCTATATTATAAATAATATCTTAACCAGGGCTGCGGAGTTGGGCCAATTTTGGGGTAAAAAGAGTCGAGTCGCTAAAAACATGCTGATGTCAACTCCAGCTTTTTGTTAAACAGTTTGAATAAAATCAAACCAATTATATTTAATTTTTAAATTTGGGTGCGGATAATCCAAGGCAGGTCTTGGATGCACCCGAGGGTCATATTTTTAATTCTTCAAGGTCCGAGCCCCTTTAAGATTTTGTGCTTTAAGTCGTTAATTAAGTTGCCCACTTTTAATCCAATTTTCTTCTGGCCCTTTCTCCACATAGTTGTTTTCCCTTTCTACATTCCAGTTAAGACCCTGGCCCCCTTGAAGTATTTTGTTCCCTAAATTATTAATAACTTGCCACCCTTTAATCTGATTTTTCTTCATTTTTTGGAGTATTTTCTCCATTTAGTTATTTCTCCCTTTCTATATTCCAGCTAAGACCCTGTCTCCTTTTGGGGCCCCTACTAAGCTCGATTAAAAATCGTCCAATTCACTAGCTTTTATTTCCTTAACAACTTAGTAGGTCCTCCAGCTACTATATGAGCGACAAAATTTTTTTTTTTCAGCTCTCACAACTACCACCATTTTGAATATTTATCTCCTTCTTGGGACCCTTAGTGCAGCTAAATTACAAATTATCCAATTCTCTTGCAATTTTCTTTAACATAGTTCTAAGGTTCTTCAGCTACTTTATAAACGTATTAAAAATTTCCTTAGACGCCTCCCACCTTTTTTCTTCCTTTTTTAAATATTAATTTTATTAAATATTATTAATTATATTAAATATTAATTAACTTCCACCTTTTTAAAATATTAATTTTCTTTTTAGACCAACTTACGTTTACCCACTACAGCCATAATTTAAAAATCACGTTAATGTTAAAGGTAAGTATTTAAGTTTAGAGAAAAAAAAATAGAAGAATTGCTAAAACAAAACCTTCTAATCTGTTAAAGTCTCTCGCTGAACATCCAGCATTTGAAGAACCTTCCTCACAAATCGTTTGAAATGTCGATGGTGTTTGACAAGACTTTTTTTTTGGTGGTAAATCCACATCGGATGAAAAAAGTTCAACTTCGCTTGAATGTTTACTTTTCTCCAAGTACGCACTGGCACTTTTGTAAGTTCCTATAAAATATACAAATACATATATAAGAAATTAATAATAATTTTTTTTAATGAAATTAAACTTGAACACAAAGGATGTGATTTATCACTTACTACACAGCATACAACCAATTGTTATTAAATTTAATGTTTTAAACAAATTGTTTCAATTCTGATATTTAATGACTTTACTTTAATAAGAACAATTACAGGGTTCCCAGCAAAACATGTCGGGAATTTTCCTGACCAAATCCAAAAAAATTTCATGGCCAAACAGGCATACAGAGGGGTCAGAGCGACCAATTCGTAAAATATAGGACATTTAGAAAATAGATGTCGATCTGGGTGGCTTAGTGGGAGAGCGTCAGCACGGTACACTGAAGGTCCCAAGTTCGAGTCCTGGCCCAGGCCAATTTTTCACTCATGTTGGTATAGTGTTTAATTGTCTGATAAAAAGTATGTTCTTATAATACTACAAGATATTTTTTTTTTCATTTAAGAGAAAAATAAATGTATTATTGATTGTTATAGCAACTTGATTCTTTGAATTTTTCCTCCATAACAACATTTGATTGTCTTCCAAACATACACAAGTTTTATTACTTAGATTAACTTTACAAAGTTTATCTATTGATTATATTTATTGATGTATCTAAAACTAAAACTCAAATAAAATTAGTAGCTGAATGCTTAAAAAAAGGACAAAAACTTACTAGAATAATGAACAGGTATTGCTCTGAATGACTGCCATTCATCCGCTGGATTAGTTGCTTTTTTTGATGCTCTTTTCACATTCACATGACCAGGTGGCCACTTACATAATGTTCCACTACTAGAAGTAGTAATAAGCCAGCTAATTGGCACCACATACAAACAATCATTTTCGTCAGGAAATTTGACGACTGCATAAGAACACCTAAATAAATAAATAAATAAATATATGTATACTAGATAGTGCCCATCAGGATTTGGCAGTAAACGACTCGAAAATTCCATTAATAATATATCTATGTTTTAATTTTTAATCAGTTGCATTTAACGATTTAACTTAATTAAGAATTGCAAACTTGATCAATTGTTAAACTGTGTAAATGATTTCTACACATATAAAACAATAGATAGCGCTGTCAGTCCAACCTACTCAACTGATGAAGTGAAAGGATTTCAAGCTTGTTATTTATAACCTAGTATGCTTGCTTTTTAGCACAAATTTAACTAAAAATATTAATTGAATGTGCAATCATTGGGGTTCCATTTATAAATACTGGGAGGGTATAGGACAAAATTGGCACTCGCCACTCAGCGAGTAATACTGAAAATTTCGCGATTGACTTTATTTCCACCACTGGTCAAACTTAATAGTCACACTCACCAATTGCGATAATTGAATGGAAAAAGATTTTTTCCCCGCTGTCGCTTGACAAATTTCGAAACCATTTGGCAAATTTCACGATTTTTTCCCCAAAATTATTTGACGTACTGAGATTTTTTTTCCCCCTCGAAGACATTCGAAATTTTTTTCCTCTGAAACCAGTTGATGAATTTTGCGATTTTTCCACTATCGATTAATGAAGTTTGTGATTTTTTTGCTATCGATTGATGAATTTCGCGATTTATCGACTATTGATTAACGAATTTCATGATTTTTTCCATGAACGAACAAATTGCGCACTTTCTTTCCACCGATGTTCGACAAATTTTGCACTTTATTTCCGCTGCCATTCAACGAATTTTGCAATTCTGTTCCGCGATTGTTAAATGAATTTCACTATTTTTCTCCCGAGATCATTTGACGAATTTTGCGATTTTATCCCCCGAACCTATTTGACAAATTTCTCGAATTTTTTCACGACAGTTAGACAAAATAAATTTTTTCCTGCAATGCCCGATTTCTTTCCTGAGACCATTTGACGAATGTCGCGATTTCTTTCCTGACTCCATTTGACGAATTTTGCTGTTTATTCCACAGTCGTTTGACAAATTTCGCAAATTTTTTATCAAGTATTTGTAAATTTGTTATTGGAAAGTGCTGAAAAAAGTTAATTTTTACCTATATGGGAGGTAAAGGTGAAAATAAGGCTAAATTCGCAAATTTAACTCGTTCTATCAGCTAAATTTACGATTTTTACACCTCCCATCGACGAAATTTGATTTTTACCCGCTGATCGGCTAAATTCATGATTTTACACGCCCGATCGGCAAAACTCATGTTTTTTATGCGTCCGATCGGCGAAATTCCCAATTTTTACGCTCCTGATCAGCGAAATTCGTGATTTTTATGCACCCGATCGGTGAAATTCACGATTTTTCATGTCCGATCGGCTAAATTCATAATGTTTTATGCGACCTATGGACAAAATTTGAAATTTTTTTTGGCAACAAATTGGTAAAATTTGAAATTTTTGGAGATGTTGGCATATAGGGTCATTGCGGGCCGCTTTTGGCCTGCCAGCCACAGGTTGTGCATCCCTAGTATAAACATACCTATTTTATTATTGTCAGATCTTAATTCTAGACAAATATTTTTTTAAGTAAAAGGTACTTATGTAGTTAGCCACACAAGTACCGAAGCTTAATGAGTCTTATGTAGTTAGCTACTTAAGCATGTTGTGTATAACTTTGCTGTTAACATATTTTAAAATTTTAAATAAATTGAAAATTAGTATCTCAAGTTTATTCAAAGCAATATAAATTAAAATATTTTTATTTAGTACATAAAATGCTTTTCTGTAAATTAATTATATATTTTTTAAATTAATTATTCAATGACATAAATGTACTTACTGGTTACTAAAGAAATTATTCTCACTCGCCACTAACTGGCTACTAAAAAAATTCAACCTACCGGCCAGTGACTACTAAGCCAAATTCCTTATTTTCACCTTTAACGGGAGGCAGACTCCCGCTCCTTTGAAAAAATTAATTTCATGACTTAAAGAATCACAATCTAGTAATAAGAACTTAGACAAATTCATATAAGAATTGAAAAAGTGACATTTGATGAAATCAATTTATTTTATAAACTTTAATATAACAAGCATTTTTGCTTTGTATTATTATTTATAGATTTATAAATTAAAACACATTAAAAAAAAAAGACAAAAAAACCCCAGAATGATCAGTAAACAGGATGATATTCAGTATAGAAAATTATATATACTAAATCAAACCAAATCATCATATTCCATTAAAAAAAAAAAAAAAATAAATAAATCTGAAAAATATACACACAAAAAAATAAATTTAAATAAAAAATATTAGAAGAGGCACACATAAACAAACACATACAATCTTTCTTACAAGTCATTACTGTGGCGGGGCATTTATATCTGTAACCATAATGGACAGGGAAAAAAATAAAATAAAACAGCTCCTCTTTAACATGATGGCCAATAAATAAAGTTTTTTTTTTTGTCTTTTTATTGATAACAAGAAATAATAAGGAAGAAGTAAGAAATCCTTATTTTTACCCTGCAAAAAAGCTTATGCTACCCATGAGAATCAAGTGAATAGCAAAAGTAAACGAAAAGACACTGATTGTTTTAAATAAGATCATTACTCAACTCCTGGGTGCTGACCCTGGGAGCAATGAGTAATATTATAAGTCCTGACTATCAATACATTAACCACAAACTTAAATGTTGAAATCTGTTAATTTCCTATCGTTAGACTTCTTAGTGAGATGTTATTTATTTCAGCAGTGTTTAGCTTGGCATTATCCTCAGACCATGAAGAGTGGTTCAAAGTATAATCAATGGATCTCTTTCATAGACTACATGAATTAGATATATTGTTTTCACTGTTTGTAATTTTGCTTTAAGAAACAATGAACATAGACCTGCTGCCATATCAGAAAATTCCAGACACATGTTTGATGAATATGACATGCGACGCATAAATTGAATTTGAATCAATGAGATTTTGCATATTTTCTGATGCAAACCGATTGTTCCGCCTATCCCAGGACCCAAAACAATGATCATGTTACAAGTTAGAAATAAAAAAGTCATAATCGGGATAAAGGACACAAGATGCCAAGACATGACCACAGCAACAACAAAAATAAACGAAAAGACACAGATCAGGAAGAGAGGCAGTTATGCACTGGTCCTCTAAATAAAACTATGCAAACCGTTTGGGGTTTGCAATAGATTTGTCATTAATATTGATTAACAGTAAAGTTAAAAAAAAATTTTTTTTTTTAATTCCACTTTTAAAGCCCCTTTAATCATCTCAGTGGGAAAAATGGTAGTTTACTTTTAGGATGAGAAAGATCTTTGCTAGTAAGAGGAAATTTTCTCAAGCTCTATTTTGGCAATACACAGATAATTTCTATAATATTTATATTAATAATAAAATAAAAGATCAATTAAATTCATCTAAAACAGCAAATATACTTCCTTAAAATTTATATGACTTTTTTTCCCCCCAACGCTGATAAAAGTAACGAGTGTCAATATTGTGTTCAACATTGAGAAATAATGCTTTAAATTCTAGCTCAACAAAGTTCATATTTAATATTAACCAATTTACAAAATTTATCACTTAAATATAGTTTTAAATTAAAATGCTTTAGTATGTAAAGGCGAAGGGGAAAAAATTGGGGAGGGATTAGTCGAATGATCACTAAGACCCAATCAAAGCCATTAAATCATTATTTTCATAACAAGTAGGGGGGGGGGGAGGGGAGACTATTGTTAAGCACGTTTTTAGCGAACTATTTACTGTTTCATATGCACAAGCAATATCTACAACAGGTCAAAATAACTTCTTTAATAACAGAAAAAATAGAAAATGTGCAACGCCATTTGAAAGAATTGTCGTTTTTATTTAGGCGCAAAGAACACGTGCTACATTTTTAAAGTAAACCCTTCATCCCTCTTTTTTTTTTTTTTTTTTTTTTTTTTTTTTTTTTTTTTAAAAGAGCGATGAAGGGTATTAAGACCAATAAAAGACATGTTTTATAAATTATTGTTTTAACTAGCTTTTTTGAAATACTCTATAAAAAGGAAATGTATTTGCTTGTATTAAAAATGATCATTTTATATTTTAATAACCATGCTTGCAAACCTCCTGCTTTTTTATAAAAAATATAAAAACTACTTTGAACCTAAAACTCATTACTTAGTGATTAAAATAAAGTAGATTTCAAATGGCTACCACATAAAAGAAAGACATATTCAGGGGTCGATCCAGGCAAAATTTGGGGCCTATTTAGGGCCTCTTCACAAAAATCAATTTAATAAAATGGGTCCCTTCACAAAAATCAATTTAATAAAATAGGCCCCTTCACAAAATTATTTTTACTAAAATAGGCCATTTCACAAAATTCTATTCTATAAAAATTTACTATTTATTGTTTGTGTTGTTTTAAAATGTGTAATTTGTAAAAAAAGCAATTTCACCAGAGAGGAAAACTTCAGCAAAAGGATTTAAAAATGTTTTTGTTTGTAAATGCTTGGTTCGAATTTGATTAACTGGATTTCAACTTTCATTACAAAATGTTATTTTTTACAAAAATGTAATAAATAAATAAAAAAAAAATAACCTTTACTTTTCTCAAAATGGGCCCCAAGAAAAAAAAAAAACTGCATCGATCCCTGATATTTAATTAAAACACATTGCCTGGCACATAGAATGTTTTTTCAGTTAAAAAAAAGTGGAAGGTTGACAAGTGTGGTGTTTAACATTTTTTTTTTTTAAATAACTGTTAAAAGGGCAGAATATCATTCTAAACTAACAAATGTACAGATAGAATACAATTAAGTTAAATGACGTAATGGTAAGGCCACAAAATCAGATTTATATGGTAAAAGTACCATTTTACATTTAATATCAGAAACTTTATACTTTCTTTTTTTTTTACTCATGTTTTTAACTTTATAAATTGATATTGTACTTGACTTGAATGGTTTAGTAAAAAAATCTTGCATTATAATGAATTCTAATCCAATAATGTATGGTACCCTTTCTTCTTTAATAAAACTTGATGCTATTATAATTTTATTATTATTTAGTAACACACAAAAATCCTTTGATTTATCACTTAACTTATAAGATGGGCAAGTTATTTGGGAGTAATTTGTTCCATTTAATCTATCTTTAATAAATTTATTTTTGAACATACGTGTTGGTTTAGGACGTTTAGTAACAATATGTTTTCTTTCAATTGATCTTTTGACTACTTGTTGCAAAGGCTGATTTGATTTTAAAAGCATTCGCTTCAGTTCTTGTAAATAATTTTCAAAAGGAAAAGCACTAAATGTATCTAAAGGACCCAAGTTTTTAACATCTTCATTTAAATGGATGAGCGAATGCATGTTATAAGTCATAATTTCTGAACCATAATGCTTTGCTGCAGTTTTTACAAATGTTAACAAAAATGTTTGGGCTGTGTCATTCAAAGTCAAGTATAAATCAGGACTCGCAAAAATTGCAATACCACAGCTAAGGAGAAGAAAATGCCTATACAAATCTTTACTTAAGATTAATTTTAAATACACTGGTCCAAGATAAAAGAGAAATTGCCTCAATTCTGTAGCTTTCCAGTAATCCAATTCAATAAGACTTCGGGGTTTCCGATTAAATTCTGATGGCCAGTGTTTATGAGAATTTATAAGATGAGTGCTTAAAGTGATTATATCACATGATGACATTCTGCCCTTTTTAGACTTAGCTTTCCCAACCCAAGAATGTAAAAGGCGGCGCATAATTCCAAGGCATACTAAATGCATGTAATCATGCGGGAAAGTAGATATTAAATCAATATTCAAATCTAGCAAAGGTGTTTCATCTTTATGGTGGTCAGGATTTTCTTGTGTTCGGAATGAAGTGTTTGTACGAAGACATGCATCGGTTTCAGGAAAAGTTTGAACTCGATTTACTCTAGCTCCTTTCTGAACACATTTATCACATCCATAGAAACCTGTGTGGCCTTTGATGCATTTGACAAAAGCTTTAGCAGGAGCATCACATATGAAGCATCTAATTTTAATGCCATATGTTGTCCCCATAAATTTAACGCCATCTTTTCCCAACTCATTAAATTCTGTGACAAAAGATGCTAGGAACTCATGTACAGGAGGTTTTGTTTTTCCATGGAATATTGATATCGGAAAGGGTTTTTTTTCTGGATCCTCTTCTAAAGTTGCCAGAATTGGCCAAAACTGATCATTTGAGCTTTTATGAAGAGGTAAACCATCAATATTTATGTTTAAATGCAGTGTACTTACAAATTCTAATGGAACAGTTTTAAGTTTACTGCATAACATTTCAGAAATACCAAAATTGTGGTAGAGCCCTTTTCCCATGTCAGATATTTCTACATTTCTAGGAGTGCCTAACAAAGTTCTAGCATCTTTTGGCAAAGAAGGAAACCAATGCCTTAAACCTTTAAGCAAACTTGTCAATGCACTTTTAGGCAAAAATTTAACACTGTGAAACCACTCGCGTAAAAAATCCCCAATATTTACAGCATTTTCAATATGATCAGAATCTGCAGAGCTGTCTGAATCAGTACTACTATCGCTGAAATAGTTTTCTGAATATGAAGAAAAATCTGAAAAATCAGCACCAGAAAATACTTCATCTGAAGAATCCGAAATTGTTGGAATAAATGATTCAGATGCTGGAACATTATCCTCATAATTAACGGAGGAATCTTCAGTTGACGATTCAGATTCCGAAAAAGTTACAGATGTATAATTTTGAAGATCATATATGGGCGACTGAAAGTCATTTCCACTAGATAAATCTGCTGAAGACAAAGATTTTAATTTTGGAAAAATATCTGCACTTTTAGCTTTTATGAGGATTTCTTTAGAATCGTGATTCAATTTTGAGTTTACACGCCGCCTTTTTCTAACACGTGGGAGGGTTGCATTGCATGCTACATTCATATTTAATAAAAATGACACAAAAAGTTAAAAAATAATGCAAAATAAAAATAATAGAAAATATCTCACCTGCTTAAATTATCCATAGTTGAAAAAATCCAGCAATATTATCCAAGAATAGTTGTATAGCACGTGTCTTTCGAAACTTTCACCGCTTACCGCTAAGAAAAAACACGAGGTAAATAAATAAGCCTAGACTACAGTAACCCCTCTCTCTCTGTAAACGCTAAGCGACAGGTAGACGTACTAAATTTGGCGTGTTAACGCCTATAAAGAATGACTTGGCGCAGTAAGCACGCTTTCTTCATCAAAGTTTGCAAGAGAAAAAGATAACATCGTCTCCTATCATTGGCTGGGCAGATGTAAAACGTTGAAAATCTCGCCAAACCGGAAACTTTTTTCATGCATTGTATGAATCTACGAACACATAACAATCAAATAATGTATATTTATTCATTATACATAGTAGAACCTCCATAATGGACACTTTTTCGATGTCAAACTCCTACGTATTTATACATTTTCACCTCCAAATAGCAGACAAATTCCGCTCTACCGAGGTGTCTGTTATTCAGAGGTTTTACTGTATTGCTATTTCTTGTCTAATAAATGCACTATACGAACATTTACATAATCTTATATTTTTAAAATGATTAATAAAACTAGTTTGTTATAATAATTGGATTTTTTGGCACATTAACTGATCAATTTATAGATAATAATATATTTTTTAAATGCTTAGAAACTGATAGGAGCTTTGTAAAATTAATCCTTTATTTTAGGAGTACGAAGCTTCCATTAAAAAAATATATATATATTCATCTAATTCCTACCATGCAGGGGCAGGTCGTGTCACCTAAAATCTTTGAAAATAATAAGATGTAAAGACAATACTTAGTGAATATATCAATTGGGTAGCGGGCCAGGGTAGGGTGTGAGGGGTGGAGCCCCCTTATCGAAAACAGCGATTTCTATTTATTCACGGATAATATTTTGTTCTTTTAAATAATTTCCGGTGAAATCAATCTTTCTCTTCAACCCCCGACCGTATGTTGAGGGGGGGGGGGGGAGAAAGCAGATGTTTTTGATTTTTGTAGCAATTTTTGTTTGGAATTTAGGTGAAAATTGATTGCATTTTCATATTTTTTTCCAATTTTTATAAATAAGTTGAAAAAAAAAAAAAAAAAAAAAAAAAAAAGATGAATGTATCATAATAGAGTGTTTCTTTCATATTGTTTTACTGATTCTTCCAAGAAAAATATGATCAACAAAACCACAAATAATGTACGAAAACATATAAAAATAACTTGACTAAGGCTAAATATTTCAAATTCGATAAATATTCCGTCATATTACCAACATTTGTTTTGCTAACAAAATGAAGAAAAAAAAAAGCATAAATGTTTTATTAATGTTAATTTCCTACTCCCACACTGAACTCTTCGAAAAAAAAAATATATATATATAAAACATACATATTAATTTTTAAAAGATGTATTTAATATTCCGAACAAAACTTTAAAAAAAAAAAAATAAATAAAGCACCAGCTATGATTACATATTACAAATTCCATAAATATTCTATTATTTTTACCAGTCCAGTTTTTGTTAGAAAATAAGGAAAAAAATAGGAATATCTTATTCATTTTTATTTCACATTGTTACACTGATTCATCTAAGAAAAAATGGAAAAAATATATTTTAATTTTAATAATATATATTTAACGTGTATCTAAAATATTATGTGTACCTCAAACAATGAAAAACAAAAGTAACGGCTAACGATTAGATATTCCATTATTTTTCCCCACCTATCCAATGGAAAAAAAAAATAATTAATTTTATAATTTCATTTTATTTAAAAATATTTATTTAATATACCCCCCCCCCCCCGCAAAAAAAAAAAAAAAAAAAAAAAAAAAAAAAAAAAAAAATTGAATGAAACAAAGAAAAAAAAAGCATCGGCTAAGATTAAGTATTCCAAATTCGGACCGATGTTGGCAAATCTAATTGGTCCACTTTCGGGCATCAGATATCGGTCCAACATCACTTGCCGATATAAATCGCTTGCCGATACGTAGCCGTAAGAGGACCGATAGCACCAACCGGCATTCGAAAAAGCACATTATTTCGTATCACTTGCCGACATGCTACCGACTCTTGACCGATACCACTGTGCCAATGCCGACATTAAACCGACATTGCCGATTGCGGTCCGATCGTGTGCCAAAAGGTGTGTGTTTGCTGGGGTCATTAACACTGTCATGCTAGCATCTTTTGCTTTTTTTAATAACAACCATCAGATTATCCTTATGTACCACTACAATTGCTAATAAATTAAGAAACTGTGTATCATTTCTGGTTTTAAATTGAATATTGTATGCAAATAATAAAATAAAATGCTTATTTATGAATCTAGCACAAAATGAGACTTGTGTATTTCTGCAGCACTAACATAGTCCTGGCCATAAAACCTTGGTGTGCATACATTTCTTGCCTGTGCTATTTAACTGAATTATGGTTGGCCTGCAAAACTTGAAGAGTTTACAAATGTGGCCCTCGAGCATGAAAGTTAGAAAATCCCTATTTTGATTCCTTTGAAAATTTGTATAGGTAAAATCAGTTTTCATTAGAGGTGGAATCATGAAACCTACACACATCCTGCTACTGTAATTTTTATTAGAAATTATTGTTACATTTATATCAGAGGTACTCACGGCATCTGTTGCAAAGTGACCTTTTCTTCAGTATAGAAAACTTTGTCTTTTTTTTCAGAATAGGAAAAATAGATTTATTTTCTAATTATCATTTTAGATTATGTTTTGTTTTAAATTTAAATGATGAAGACATTCTTAGATTCCTCAAAAATGAACGCATAAGGACAAAAGTAATTTTAAATTAGTTATGTCAGTTTTTAACTCTCTAAAAAGTAAAACAAAACCCTGTAATTTGATGTCGCTACGCATGAACTGCAGATTCTGTATTTTGTCAACAGGCTGTTTTTCCGACCCCTGCCACTGTGCAGGTGTCGCTGAAAAATCGTCACTTTTCAGTCCCAATATTTCAGTGTGCACAAATTCTTTTTGTACTTTTTACTATTCGTTAGTCTGGATCACGTGAAATTTAAATCAGTAAAACCACTAAAAAGTAAACCTGTCTATAACGGAATTTTTTATGATTCTGCCAGAAGGAATACCATACAAATTTATCGATTAAGACGGAAACCTGTCTAAAACGAAATATTTTTCTGGTTCGTACAATGCTGTTCCTTAAAACAATTCATTATACTTTGTTTAGTAAAACATGCGAAAACAGAACTTGTTTATAACGGAATCGTGTCTTAAACATAAAATTTGCATAGTTGTTATGGAAGAAGTATCAGACAAATATATCTCTACAATCAAAAACCTCTCGGAAATGGAGTTTATTTTGGTTCTTAGCATTTTCGTTTTCACAGATTTTACTGAATACTTATGTTTATTTAGCACAGTAAAACCTGAAGATTAAAAGCATTTGATTATTTTAGATCGGAAATGAGAATGACAAAAAATATTGGTATAGGCATGATGATCAGGGCCTGACTAATGCAAGGGCAGGTGGGGCAGCTGCCCTACTTTACCCCCAATTGAGCCCCCCCCCCCATGGACATAAGTGAGATATTTGTTAAAAGGAAGCCAAATGTAAGAAAATGGCCAAAAGTGACCAAAATTCTTACTTTTGTATAGATTTATGCAAGAGGTGGCCCTCCTCCCAGCTTCTGTACCCTATGCCCCTCTCCCTTTAAAAAAAATAAGTAACTACATCATCAGAAAGCTGATGATTAAAATTTTACTGTAACAACTAAGTAGTCCACTGTTTTCAAGAGAAATTCATTATTGACATTATCCTCGTAACAAGAGCAAATTAAAACTTTTAATGTTGACCAATTGGGGACATTTTTCTTTTAGTCATCTTATGACATATATATGATATTATGTCAAATAGCCCAGAAAGACCTCCCAGCAAACACAGATCTATCGGTAAGCAATCGCCCGATTGCCGCTTTGCCGTTACCGACGGTATCGGCACGATACCAGCTGCCGTACCGGGTCCGTAACTTTTTCAACACGCCGCGCGACTGACGCCCGACACATAGGCGCACAGTCGGTCCGGTATCGGCAACGCCGGTAGAAGCGACGGCACTCTGCTGTGCCGATTGTATACCAACAGTTATCCGCACACCTACCGAATGTGGTCCGGTACCGGCAACACTAACAACGGCGAGTAGCTGTGCCGACCGTATACTGATAACAAATCCGTAGCATTGTCGAATGTGGTCCGATATCGGCAAGCATTAAACTGCCGAAAGCATCCCTTTTATTGGGAACTAACAACAGAATACGGGGGGGGGGGATTACTCCACTTAATGGTACTAATTTTTTTTTAACTTTGATTATTTAGGTAAAAATGGTGAAATTTATTTTTCAGATGTAAGCAACCCCCTCCCCCCCTCACGGATACCGTTTTACTATTAATAGCCCCTGACATTTAAAAAAAAAAAATGCTTCAAGCTTTACTTTTTTACATTATATTAGCATAGATACTTTAACAATATCTGAATCTTGTGCTTCTAAACGCAATAATGATAAAGTAATTTTTTTTTTCCAATTTTACAAAATTTGATAAGTATTATAAAAACATTTATTTTTTTTTCTATAAAGCTGTATAAAACAAACTTATTATACAATAAGTAAAATTTAGATACATTTTCCTTTCTAAGTGTCGCTGTAAAACTTGATTTAAAAAAATAAAATATTTTCTAGGAAACTATTAAACAATACATCTAATTTTTTTTATTATTATTTTTTAAGTCGAATAAACTAAATTTCGTTCCGGTAATTTACTATTTATTTATAAATTAAAAAATTCGAACTTTAATTTTACACAGAAAATAAAAAATGAATTTAAATAACTTTGTAAAAAAATTTAATCCACCCTGTTTGTTATTATTTTATTTTGTGAACGCTTTAAATGAATGTTTGTGTGATTTTCTTTTTCCTTTTTTATTATTCTTAAAATGATAAGTCTGCTATAAATTATGTTCAATTGTTTTAGCCTTATTAAATCCGTCAGCATCTCAGCTAAGCTAAATATTTTTGCATAATTTAATTTAGTAAACATTATTCTCTTTTTTAAAAATATAAAAAACAAAATTTAGAGTTTATGTAATTTCTGGGCAAGATTAGAAAAATACATTTTTGTAACTTTATTTTAAAAATATATATATGAATGACATGTTACATATTTACTTATTTTTAGCTTTTACTAAATTCTTTACATATTTTTTTTTATTTATACAGAAGGACAAATGTTTTCTAAATCATTTATATCTTGTATATTACATCTAATTTGATGCTCCATAATTACATTTTTTAAAAATAAAGTAACATTATTTACAATATTGTTTTTCCTTTTTGCTCTTAATTTTTTTTTCTAAATCTTTCCTTTCCAAATATAAATATACACTTTCAAAATCGCTCATGTATATATTATATACATTGGAAATGTCAAATATTTATATACATTGATTTAATTAAAATTCATTTATTTTAAATTTGATAGAAATAAAATGTATTAAACAAGTTTAATAAATTTAAAGCACAAATGAAATCATCTGCTCTTGAATAGTATTAGAAAGGCATTTTTAAACAGCAGTGTAAAAGTTTCAGGATACGTGAAAAAGAAATCGCTTTAAGTAATTTAAAAAATGAATGAATTAGTAACTTTGAATAAATTAAAGTTCAAATACAATAAAATGCAAATTATCATTACTAAGCAATCGAAAATTTTGACTATTTTTTTAAATACATAAACGACACGAGTATTGTAAAATTGTGGAGCACCAAATGGATAACACATAACCAAATGTCATTCTGCATTTATTATAATAAAGAAACGTTTTAGGAATTCGTTAATTATTATTAATAATTAAAAATATGCTACATGTCATAAAAACTTGTATAATAAAAAGATAAAAACATAAACATATTTTTCTAATTTAACCTTTTTATCATTTTCTAAAACAATAATTCCTACGCAAAGTTAATCGTTAAAAGAGAATAAATCTTTAAACAATAAAATGTATGTAAAAATAATTAACTTAATTCAGATTAATTTAGATTTAACTAAAGCAAAATTAAGCAGACTTACCATTATTATTATTTCTTCTGCATGTGTCACGCTTCACTCATCTCAAATCAGCCAGTACCCAGTACATGAAAACGCGAGCGTCTATTCTATGGTTGCAATTTCCCCTCTTCAAAAGTCAAAACCTAGTTTGGCAAGCATGCGCGCGCCGTGATCGCATCGCTTTCCCTTTACTACGCTCCCACCTTATAGACAATAGAGTAGCAGATATCATCCCAGATTTGGCGTGATAGTTCTGTATTGGCGCTTTGTCATAATCAATTTTTGGATGTGAAAGCATGTCTCATATCATTGACCATCATCAAATTATCCCAAAGTCCGAAACTTTCTTGATAAATGCTTACAAGAAATGCATTATTATTTCATGTTTAATAAAAATATTATATGGATTCTTACATAATTTTATTTTTTTCAATGACCTTTGAGTTGGGGGAAAAAAACAAAAAAAAAACAGGTTTAATGGTACAGTACTTAAAAATTTTTAATAAAAAATCTAGAATTTAAATTTTTTAGATTGTTGTAAAATTAATGTATGATCAATCATCTAAATATCGCCCTCACACCGTGCTCGTTAGTCGGAGGGGAGGGGGGGGGGGTGTGACAAAGCAAACAATCCTCCTTCCATATATGTATTTGTCATCACGTCTAATATGTTTATTTAAAATTTGTGTAAAATATTGAATACATTTTACATTTCATTTTTAAAAATATAAATTATTATATTTCCACAATTTTTATTAAAAAAATAAATAAATAAAAATAAATAATAATTTTTTTTTCGATATTGTAACACTAATTCCTCAAAAGAAAAGTAAAAATATATAATATACATTATTTTAAAAAACATGCATTTAGTAACAAAACTCAGACTTAATCACAATCGAAAAAGAAGTTCCTGACGGCTCGGCCTACAGGCACATGTAGATTTTGAAGATGCAGACCGTGGGGCGCCTGTTTGTTGGGAATTGCGGGAGAAATGACTTTTTTGCCATGATGCGGCAGTTGGAACCACCCACTTTGAAACCTAACTTGTTTGCTGGTGGAGCCGGCAAGCTTTTTTTTTTTTCAATATATATAAGGGTTGGTCCTATAAAAAACTTATCAATATAAAAGTTTTAGATAACATTAAGAGGATTTATAATAAATTCAAGCAGATTTAATATCTTTTGAATTTGCGAAGTTATGAATTTTTTTTCTTCTAAAACCCCCCTTTTACCCCCTTTGGGGCCATTTTTAATGATATCAAAAATCTGCAATACATAAATTTTCGGCCCTTTTCCTAGAAGTAATAATAACTTTAAATGGATTCGATACGTATCATAATTAGGAAATTTTGGGGTTATTTCTGTTTTCACAAAATGCCCCCCATTTTCTCCCCTCCCTTGGTTTGATATTGCCCATTAACGAACTTGACTGATATTTTATGCCCTTTGATTTTATGTATCAGTTTGGAAGAGATTTGTGCAGAATTATTGCTGTTATCGTGTCTATAAAAAGTGACATAGATAGATAGATAGATAAAGTTTTGAACCGGGGGTGGTTTTGGGTTCTGGGAGTCATGATCGGCGTAGATCTGCAAATATATTTCAAAAATTCCAACTTAGGGGAGAATGTAATAGATAGTATTTCTTACAAAATCTACCTAAAAAATGCCGGTTAATCACAATTGAAAAAAAAATGACGGCTAAGCCTATAAATATTCCATTATTTTTCCCACTTCAATTTTTGATAGAAAATGAAAAAAAAAAAAAAAAACCCAGTAAATATTATTTTAGTTGTTATTTTATATTGTTCCACTGATTCTTCGAATAAAAATTAGAAAACGTATTTAAAATTCCCAAGAAAACACAAATAACGATAATTGGATGTTTATCAGCAAAAGAAAAACATCGACTACGATTCAATATTCCGAATTACATGAATATTCTATTATTTATCCCAGAAAAATGGGGAAAAAAAGTCGAATATCATGTTTTTATTTCATGTTGTTACACTAATTCTTCGAAGAAAAATTAGGAAATTTTAATATATAATAAATATAAAAATATGTATTTAATATTCCTAACAAAACGCAAACAATGAAAAAAAGCACCTGCTACGATTAAATACCCCACTACTAGCTGATAAGTTCTGTTCTCAATGCTGGTAAATGGGAGGTGCTGCGTTCAAACCCCTGTCGCGCTCGTTGACCTAACTGTTCAGAGTTTTTGGTGGTTTCCTTCGAAGATTGCCGTAACTACAGGTTAGAAGACCCTCACGGAGGTAAACCCCCCTCCCTTTCGGCCTATATCCCTAGCGCAGCTATACTGCTGTAACAAATCATCATCATAACATTATAGTAATTCTTCTACGAAAAATTAGAAAAAAATCACATATGTTAATTTTAAAAATATTTATTTAATATTTCGAACAAAGAGCAAACAATGAAAAGGAGAGGAAAAAAAATCGGCTACGATTAAACATTCCATTATTTTCCCTACATCTGTGTTTGTTAAAAAAAAAAAAAAAAAAAAGTAAAAAAAGGGAATATTATAAGTTTTATTTCATACTGCTACACTAATTTTTCGAAAAAGTATTTATTTAATATTCCCAAAAAATTTAAACAAATTTTAAAAAAGCATCGGCTAAAATAAAATATTCCAAATTCGGAACGATGTTGGCAAATCTAATCGGACCACTTTCGGCCATCAGATATCGGTCCAGTGTCACTTTGCAATATGAATCACTTGCCGATATGTAACCGTTAGGGGTCCGATAACATTAACCGGCATACGAAAACGCACGGTTACTTAGTATCACTTGCCAAAGAGGTACCGACACTGGACCGATACCACTGTGCCGTTGCCGACACCGAACTGACACTGCCGGCTGCGGTCCGATCGTGTACCAAAAGGTATGTGTTTATGACAAATTTATTTATAATTATATTAAAAGTTATCTATAATGAAAACTTTCCAGCACTTCCAGCAATAGAAAAAATTCCATATACAAATATTGCTACCGTTTCAACAATGGACAATATTTAAATTGTGAAAATGTCCATATCCTTTAACAATGGAAAAATTTATAGTAACAAAATTTCCCACGATTTCAAGTATGAAGAAATCTTAAAATAAAAAACATTCCCTCTAACAATGAAAAATTCGACTTTAAGTCTTTCTTTTTCAATTGTTATTATGAGAAATTTATTTAAAATTATATTAGAATTTAACTATAATGGCAACTTTCTCGCACTCCCAACAATGGAAAAATTTTCATTGACAAGTATTGATACACTTTCAAAAATCGACAATATTTAAAACGTGAAAATGTCCCTAGCCTTTAAAAATGGAAAAATTTATAGTGACAAATTTTCCCACGATTCCAACAATGAAGAATTAAAATAAGAAATTTTTACTCAACAATTCAAAATCGAAATTTAAGTCTTTCTTTTTCAATTGTTATTATGACAAATTTATTTAAAATTATATTAAAAGTTATTTATAATGACAACTTTCCAGCACTTCCAGCAATAGAAAAAATTCCATTTACAAATATTGATACTTTTCAACAATGGACAATATTTAAAATGTGAAAATGTCCATATCCTTTAACAATGGAAAAATTTACAGTGAAAAATTTTCCCATGTTTTCAACAATGAAGAAATCTTAAAGTAGGAAACTTTTCCTGCCGCAATGAAAAATTCGACTTTAAGTCATTCTTTTTCAATTGTTATTATGAAAAATTTATTTATAAAAATATTAGAAGATATCTATAATGAATACTTTCCCTCGCTTCCAACAATGAAAAAAATTCCTTTTAAAAATATTTATACCGTTTCAACTATGGACAATATTTAAAATGTGAAATTGTCCCTATCCTTTAACAATGGAAAAATTTATAATGAAAAATTTTCCCACGCTTTCAAAAATGAAGAAATCTTAAAATAAGAAATTTTTATCGGAACAATGAAAAATAGAAATTTAAGTCTTTCTTTTCCAATTGTTATTATGACAAATTTATTTATAATTATATTAGAAGATATCTATAATGAATACTTTCCCGCGCTTCAAACAATGAAAAAAATTCCATTTACAAATATTGCTACCGTTTCAACAATGCACATAATTTAAAATGTGAAAGTGTCCGTATCCTTTTACAATGGAAAAATTTATAGTGACAAATTTTCCCACGCTTTCAACAATGAAGAAATCTTAAAATAAGAAAATTTTCAAGCTACAATGAAAAATTCGACTTTAAGTCTTCCTTTTTGAATTGTTCTTATGACAAATTTATTTTTAATTATATTATAATTTAACTCTAATTGCAATTTCCCGCACTTCCAACAATGGAAAAAATTCCATTGACAAATATTGATACGCTTTCAGCAATGGATAATATTAAAACATGAAAATGTCAATATCTTTTAACAATGGAATAATTTATTGTGACAAATTTTCCCACGCTTTCAACAATGAAGAAATCTTAAAATAAGAAATCTTTATCGGAACAATGAAAAATAGAAGTTTAAGTCTTCCTTTTTCAATTGTTATTATGACAAATTTATTTATAATTATATTAAAAGTTATCTATAATGAAAATTTTCCAGCACTTCCAGCAATAGAAAAAATTCCATTTACAAATATTGCTACCGTTTCAACAATGGACAATATTTAAAATGTGAAAATGTCTGTATCCTTTAACAATGGAAAAATTTATAGTGACAAAATTTCCCACGCTTTTAACAATGAAGAAATCTTAAAATAAAAAATATTCCCTTTAACAATGAAAAATTCGACTTTAAGTCTTTCTTTTTCAATTGTTATTATGAGAAATTTATTTAAAATTATATTGGAATTTAACTATAATGTCAACTTTCCCGCACTCCCAACAATGGAAAAATTTTCATTGACAAGTATTGATACGCTTTCAACAATCTACAATATTAAAACGTGAAAATGTCCCTAGCCTTCAAAAATGGAAAAATTTATAATGACAAATTTTCCCACGCTTTCAACAATGAAGAAATCTTAAAATAAGAATTTTTTTATCAGAACAATGAAAAATAGAAGTTTAAGTCTTTCTTTTTCAATTGTTATTATGATAAATTTATTTATAATTATATTAAAAGTTATCTATAATGAAAACTTTCCAGCACTTCGAACAATGGAAAAAATTCCATTGACAAATATTGAAACGCTTTCAACAATGGCCAATTATTAAAATAAGAAATTGTCACTATCCTTTATCAATGGAAAAATTTATTGTGACAAATTTTCCCACGATTTCTACAATGAAGAAATATTAAAATAAGAAACTTTTCCCGTAAAAATGAAAAATTTGACTTTAAGTCTTTCTTTTTCAATTGTTATTATGACAAATTTATTTATAATTATATTAGAAGTTATCTATACGGACTACTTTCCCGTGCTTCAACAATGAAATAAATTCCATTTACAAATATTGATACCGTTTCAACAATAGACAATATTTAAAATGTGAAAATGTCCCTATCCTTTAACAATGGAAAAATTTATAGTGAAAAATTTTCCCACGCTTTCAACAATGAACAAATCTTAAAATAAGAAACTTTTACTTTAACAATGAAAATTTCGACTTTACGTATTCCTTTTTGAATTGTTATTATGAGAAATTTATTTAAAATTATATTAGAATTTAACTATAATGGCAACTTTCCCGCACTCCCAACAGTGAAAAAATTTCCATTTACAAATATTGACATACTTTCAACAATCTAGAATATTTAAAATGTGAAATTGTCCCTATCCTTTAACAATGGAAAAATTTATAATGAAAAATTTTCCCACGCTTTCAACAATGAAGAAATCTTAAAATAAGAATCTTTTCCTTTAACAATGAAAAATTCGACTTTAAATCATCCTTTTTCAATTGTTATTATGAGAAATTTTTTTATAATTATATTAGAAGTTATCGATAATGACAACTTTTCCGCGCTACCAACAATGGAATAAAATCAATTGACAAATATTGATACGCTTTCAACAATGGACAATCTTTAAAACGTGAAAATGTCCCTATCCTTTAACGTTGGACAAGTTTATAGTGACAAATTTTCCCACTTTTTCAACAATGAAAAATCTTGAAATATGAAAATTTTTCCGCAACAATGAATTTTTCGACTTTAATTATCCTATTTCAATTGTTATTACAAAAAATGTATTTATAATTGTTTTATTTTTAATGTAACACACACTTTATTAAATATTTATTTATTTAATATATAACATACTTTAAGATGCTGCTTAGCTTCAGCTATCAAGTCATACCACGATACCACCTCAGAGATCAACAACACACAGTGTTGCCATCTATCAGTCATAAATGATATGTTGCCACACAATATTAATAATAACAATATATAACACCTCCACCAGAAATTACAATATAAATAAAATAGCATAATGTATAATACCTCCCCTTTAACACTATACAACATAATCTCTGAAACGATAAGGCTGTCTTACAAGACGACTTCTTCTTGTTACATATCCACTATTAGTATTTCCTGTACTCTGACTCTGCAAATCATTTGGATGTACAATATTTCCCCTTTCCCTTTGAATGTCAGTTATCTCTGGAGTATCAATATTATCATATAAATCTTGAAATGAATTTTTCTGCTTTCTTAAATGAAAAGAATTTCGTCTTAATACATTACCTTTTACTGTTTTTACTAAATATGATCTAGGATTCTTACATTTTTTTACAATTTTAGCTGGTTCCCAAATATTATTGACCCTCAAAAGAACACTTTCCCCTTCATTAAAATCTGGCCGTTCTCTGGTCTGCCTGTCATAGTAAAATTTACTCTTATCCCTTTTTAAATTTAAAGCGTCCTTAAATTGCATTATTTTTGGTTGCAAAATAGAAATTGTTGCAGGTAATTTAGTTCGAAGACATCTGCTCATAAGTATCTCAGCAGGAGAAACATTCATTCCATTGATAGGTGTATTTCTATGTTCAAGCAATGCTTCATTAATTTTTTCCGTTTCAGTGCCAGATTTACGAAGAATACCCTTGGCAATACCCACCATTTTTTCTGCAAATCCATTTGATCTTGGATATCTGGGACTACTGTGTGAGAGTTCAATTTCCCATTTTCTAGAAAATTCATTAAATTTACCACTGTCAAATGGCATGTTATCACAAACAATTTCTTTAGGTATGCCATGATTGGAAAAACTGCCTTTAGTTTTGGTATTATTTCATCTGCTGTTTTGTTAAATAACTTTATTATGTCTAACCATTTGGATAAATAGCAACCGATAACAAGAAAACTGTAGCCCCCATGCTCACAAATATCTATCCCGATTTTTTCATAAGGTAAGTTTGGGATTTCATGAAGTATCAAAGGCTCCTTTATGTTTCTGGGCCTGTATCTGTCACACAGTTTACATCTGGAAACCATATCTTCAATATCTTTTGTTATCCCCGGCCAAAATAAAACCTGTCTGGCCCTAGCCTTAGCCTTTTCCATGAGCCCCATGAAGTAATTTTAACATTTCTGCTCTTAAACTGATTGGTACTATGACTCTGTCATTTAAAAATACCAGCCCCTCTTCTATATATATATCATCCCTATATTTAAAATATTCCTGAGCTTCAGTTGGGATATTTTTACTATTGGTAGGCCACCCCTCATCACCAAATTTCAAAACATGTGCAAGATCAACATCAGAAAGTGTTGCCTCCCTAAATTCATTTTTTCTAAACTCGCTAATTTGCAAATGTTTAGTTAAGCTATGAACCATTTCTGTCATTTCCACATCATCTTTCATGGGTTTTACAATAAATGATCTTGACAATAAGTCAGCTACATACATGTACTTACCAGGTAAATATTTAAGATTTAGTTGATATTTCAAAAGTTTTATTTTCATCCGTTGCAACCTAGGGGACACAACACTACCTACACTTTTATTCATTACAGAAACTAATGGCTTGTGATCAGTTAGTACTTCAATTTGTCTACCATAAATAAAATAATGAAATTTGGTTGTAGCAAAGACAATACTTAAAAATTCCTTTTCAATTTGAGCATATCCCTTTTCTGTATCTGTCAAACTGCGAGAAGCAAATGCAACTGGCTTTCCACCTTGCAACATGCAACAACCCAACCCATCTTTCGAACTATCTGCCTGTATCACTACAGGTTTAGAACTGTTGAATACTCCTAATACAGGCGCATTTGCAATTGTACTCTTTAATGCTTTAAGAGCATTTGTGTGCAGAGGCATCCAATGCCAAGTTACATTTTTTTAGAAGCTCTCTTAAAGGAGCAGATGTTGTGGATGCCTGGGGTATAAACTGTCTGAGATAATTGATCATACCCAATATCCTTTGAAGTTCAGTTTTATTTGTAGGTTCAGGCATATCAATTATTGCTTGGACATAGTCAGGATCAGGTTTCATACCCTTAGAATTAAACACATACCCTAAATATTTAACTTCAGGTACCTAAGTTGTATTTTACCTTTATTGAATTTTACATTCAACTCTTTAGCTCTTTTAATGACTTTAGCCAGAATTTCATCGTGTTGTTCTGGAGTATCTGCTGCAATCAGAAGATCATCAAAATAAATTAAAACCCCTTCAATATCCCCAAAATTTGCCTCATTTCTTTTCTGAAATATTTCAGGTGCACACGATAATCCCATTGGAAGTCTTAAAAATTTATAACACCCAAATGGAGTACTAAAAGTACACAAATCAGTGCTTTCCTCATCTAATTCAATTTGAAAAAAACCATCTTTAAGATCAAGTACTGTAAATACTGTTTTGTTACATAATTTGGAAACAAGCTCCTCCACCTTAGGTATTAGAACATGATCTCTAATTATTGCTTTATTTAGATCCTGGGGGTCTAAACAGAGCCTGATTGAGCTATCAGGTTTTTCTACCACAACTAAATTACTCACCCAACCCTGTGGACTATCAACTTTGGCAATAATTCCCTGATTTTCTAGCTTATTTAGTTTTTCTTGTAATTTAGGACGTAAGCTAACTGGGATCCGTCTAGGTGGTCGAGCAATAGGTATAGAATTTTTTTCCATTTTAATAGCATACTTCCCTTTAAATTTCCCGACCCCTGTAAATACTTCCATATTATTTTCAATAAACTTAGTTACATTCATATTTATAGATACATTATCAACACATTTTAAAAGATTTAGTTTAACACAGGCTTCTAATCCAAGTATAGGCTTTGCTTGAATATTATCAATAATAACAAAATTCACATTAGCCTGCTTATTATCAACATTACACATTAAATTAATCATACCTGTAGGTTTAATTTTAGAGCCACCATAAGCTTCCAATATTATATTTGTATCACCAAGTTTAAGTCTATTATTTAAAACAGAAAAAACATGTAAAGGTAAAATACTAATTTGTGCACCAGTATCTAATTTGAAATTAATAGTATGACCACATATATATACATTTTTAGTCCATTCATTTGTTACAGTCACTTTACCTACCTCAAGAACACTTACAGAGTCAATAAAAAAATCATTATGGAAATCAGAACAAGAAAAATACTGTTCTTCCGCTTTATTTTCACTATAAGTTACATCTTGAATGTAACGCATTTTACACACGGAAGAAAAATGATTAAATTGGTGACATTTAAAACACTGCTTGCCAAAAGCTGGGCATTCTGATCGTTTGTGTTTCCTGTTACACTTCTTGCATAAATAAACAGTATTCTGAGTATTTTGCGATGCATTGTTCTGAGAACTATACTGTGAAGCACTCTCACCTCCAGAGTTCTTGAAGGAAGACAACCGATTTTTTATGTAAGAGAGGGATTGTTTCTTGGCAACATCATCAACATTTTTTGTTTGTACAGCATGGGCTTGTTTTTTCCCAAGTTCTGCAGCTCTAGCTAGAGACAAATCACCACCTTCACGTAACAATCTTTCTTGCAATCCGGCGTCGGCGATTCTGAGAACAATCCTATCTCTCACAATACTGTCGGTTTGTACACCAAACTCACATGACCTTACTAACTTTTTTAAGTCAGTAAGAAATGTATCAAAAGTTTCATGACTGTCTTGAACGCGGTTATTAAACACAAATCGTTCGACAACAACATTTGTTTTTGGACTGAGATGTTTTTCAAACGCTTCTATGACTGTGTCGTAATCATTTCTGTCATCATCTGACAGATCAAATGTGTTGAAAAGTTCTATGGCTTCTTCACCCACTGCATTCAGTAGTATGGCAACTCTTACGTCAGACTTCTTTTCTCCTTGACCCGAAGCTTTCATATAAATGGTGAAAAGTTGTTTGAACTTTCTCCAGTTCTCAGCCACGTTGCCTTCTAGGCTTAAGCCTACCGGTGGTCGACAATATTCATTTGCCATGCTTAACTTTACTTTCTTCAATTATCCACGGTTCGTTTATCTTACCAACTACGCTATGTTTTATTTTTAATGTAACACACACTTTATGAAATATTTATTTATTTAATATATAACATACTTTAAGATGCTGCTTAGCTTCAGCTAGCAAGTCATACCACGATACAACATCAGAGATCAACAGCACACAGTGTTACCATCTATCAGTCATAAATGATATGTTGCCACACAATATTAATAATAACAATGTATAACACCTCCACCACAAATTACAATATAAATAAAATAGCATAATGTATAACAAATATAACTGATTGATTAATAGAAAAGCTAACTTACCACATATTTTCTCACAAATGGCCATAAAAATCTGATAATTAAAAATATCAGAAAAGCAGTTTTTTACTCCATCCATTTCCCCTAGAATGATCCAGAGCTGCAATCTTTAAATTTTTGAGGCACACTTAAGGATTTGATTTTCAGTAATAGTTTAATTTTAATAATTAAAAATGTGAAATTAATACACCTTTTTACTGCACTTATTACATAGGTCAAACATTTTTTTTTTTTAGATAACCGAACGTTTTGAAAATCTTATCCTTACAGTTACAGAGCACACTTCTAAAATAAATACGAAGCAAAAGTTATTTGAAAATTGTAAAAATGTGGTTTTAGAACTTAAAAAAAAGTAAAAATTTCAACATTTACTACTACATTTTATCATCGATTAAATCATTTTCCTTCATAAAAACACACAATAATAGGTCAATAAGATATGGTAAAATACTGAAATAAAAACAAAGTTAAAATATTGCAGAGTTTTCTTAAATTAAACAAATGAACTGACTTAAAATTGGTTTTAATTTAATTTTAGTACATAGTGCTCATTAAATTATATTAAATTTATTTTGAATATTTCTTGGTTACACTAAATATTGAGCACTGTGTCAAAATTTTGCTAATCCAAAGCGATTCAAATTAATTCAGTGTAGTGATATTTTTCTGCATTTTAAATTCAGTAACAATGCAACGATTATAGTTGGATCAAGAATTTATAACTATTTTTATTAACGAACCATCAAAGAAAGTTTTATGGCATCATAGGTGGCTCCTTAAAATATTGACAATTAAGATTTTTTTTATATTATAATTTGAAAAGTATAGCAGAATTAATGCATCATATATAATTTATTTTATTTGGACACTTGTCTATATTAAATTTTAATAATTTTAATTTTGTATCGAAAGTTAGGAGAACTAAAAAAATACATCAAAAGGTATATAAGATACTTTTCTTATGGTTTTCTGTTTCTTGTATCTACTAATGTTGTGGTAAGCATCCGTTCTTGCCATCTGTTGTCTGATCAGAGCTTTATTGATAACTATTTTAACTTTATTTTTATGTGCTATAATTGCAAACACAACTATGTTATGCTTGTTTGTCTATAGAATTCTGCTCAAAATAATTGGTAATTACAAATTACCATTTTAAATAGTTCGAAAAAAGTGAAATCACACAGAAACTCGTTTTATATCACCTGAAAATAGGTAGGAGATTTTAAAGAGAAACATTCTTTATGCCTAAATTCTCTTTCAGCTTTTTATGTATTCCATCCTCAATTTTTGATGTCCTGTAACTTTCGTGCTAAAACTACAATTATTAAGACAAATTGCAATGCCCTGGTATAGGAATTAAGTACAATCATTATGTAAGAAATTTTCAATCGCTATGTTTTATCTTATAAGTTAATATATTAAAAAACTTTAAAAGCTTTGTTTAAAGCAAAATTGAGGTGAGAAATGATGTCCAGAACTCGAGTTGTAAATTATAAATGCACAGCTGAAAGTTTAAAAATGATAAATACTCAGCGAACTCTGAGTACTTCATTTGAAAAAAAATGATGAAAATATAAATTTTTCAACATTTGCTTAGAATGAATTTAGACATCAGGGGTATTTTCTCACAAATGGCCATAAAAATCTGATAATTAAAAATATCAGAAAAGCAGTTTTTTACTCCATCCATTTCCCCTAGAATGATCCAGAGCTGCAATCTTTAAATTTTTGAGGCACACTTAAGGATTTGATTTTCAGTAATAGTTTAATTTTAATAATTAAAAATGTGAAATTAATACACCTTTTTACTGCACTTTTTACATAGGTCAAACATTTTTTTTTTTTTTAGATAACCGAACGTTTTGAAAATCTTATCCTTACAGTTACAGAGCACACTTCTAAAATAAATACGAAGCAAAAGTTATTTGAAAATTGTAAAAATGTGGTTTTAGAACTTAAAAAAAAGTAAAAATTTCAACATTTACTACTACATTTTATCATCGATTAAATCATTTTCCTTCATAAAAACACACAATAATAGGTCAATAAGATATGGTAAAATACTGAAATAAAAACAAAGTTAAAATATTGCAGAGTTTTCTTAAATTAAACAAATGAACTGACTTAAAATTGGTTTTTATTTAATTTTAGTACATAGTGCTCATTAAATTACATTAAATTTATTTTGAATATTTCTTGGTTACACTAAATATTGAGCACTGTGTCAAAATTTTGCTAATCCAAAGTGATTCAAATTAATTCCAGTGTAGTGATATTTTTCTGCATTTTAAATTCAGTAACAATGCAACGATTATAGTTGGATCAAGAATTTATAACTATTTTTATTAAAGAACCATCAAAGAAAGTTTTATGGCATCATAGGTGGCTCCTTAAAATATTGACAATTAAGATTTTTTTTATATTATAATTTGAAAAGTATAGCAGAATTAATGCATCATATATAATTTATTTTATTTGGACACTTGTCTATATTAAATTTTAATAATTTTAATTTTGTATCGAAAGTTAGGAGAACTAAAAAAATACATCAAAAGGTATATAAGATATTTTTCTTATGGTTTTCTGTTTCTTGTATCTACTAATGTTGTGGTAAGCATCCGTTCTATATTTTTAAATCTTTTAAAAATTGTAACTTGAATAATTATCTAATTTTACTGACCCTTTAAAAGGACGAATTTTTGATAAAATTCTTGGAGATTTCTTCAGCTGAGGCTCCTGTGAGAGGGAAAGTACAAGCAACTTCTCTCAATTTAATATTTCATGCAATGGGAAACTTAGGGAAAATTTCATACGATAGATGGCAGCATGGAAAAATATTAATCGAACCTGGATCGCTAAGTGATTGTGTAACATAGCGTCTGTGGAAAATATAATCGTAAAATGGCATTTCTTAGCTTTTTACAGAATTTTATATTTAGTTCTTATATCGTATTTTCATTATTTTCACTGTTAAAGAACATTTCTCAGTCTGATTTACTTTATTTTCTCTCTTGATTGTCAACATAGGAGAGAAATAGTAATAATTAAAAGAAAGTATGTTGTTACTGCGTAGTTCAGTTAGGCCTAATGATCACCCTTTAGTCAGTATTTCGTTTGATCGTAAATCATTTAAAGGTATGATATTTCTCTATTTAATGTATTTTCTTATTACTGTTTTAATGCAACTCTTGTCTATATTAATGCCATTTTTACAGTAATTTCAATATGTATATTTTATGTGCATAAAATGCAATTTTATTGCAATCTTGTTTACATTTCGTTTTGTGATTGATTTTTTTTTTTCAGAATTACCTTCTTAAGATTTAAATTATTTGTGTTTATTGCACAGTTTTTTAAACTTTAAAAAAATAAAAAATAAATGCTGATATTTGATGTATATATATATATATATTAAATTTACCAATTTTTAAAACTTAACATTTATGCATTACTGAATCTTGCATAATAGTAATAATATCCATTATAAAGTACCTCAAAACCGATTTTGATCCTGATGAGAACAGTGATACCCTGGTTGTGGAACAGAATAATTGTTTGAACTGAATCTAATTTTATCATAAGAAATAATGAAATTATGATTAAACAATAGCCGTATACCAAGTTACTCCCTGTATTTACCTGTTACAAACTGTACTGTTAACTGTTACATTGTACGGTGCAGTGTAATGTAGCAATGCATCACGGTACTGTACATTACACGAAACGATCACAATTTTATAACATTTAACAAAAATTTAAGGAAAATATATGCATACTTTTATTAAGGAAGTTTTTGATGACGTTAGATTGAGGGAAAGGGTGGGGGGGGGGGGAGGTCCATTCTTATATTTCTAGATTATTAGGACCACTAAGATAACTTGCTATCTTTAAATCTCAAAATGCTTGAATTTTTGCTAAAAAAAATTTCAGATATTTTTAATATATATTTATATTTAGCAATATTTTACCATTATTCTTCTTAATAAAAATAGCATTCAGATTTTAATAATACTTTTGGTTAATTTGTCATAATATAAAAAAAAGAAGATTCGGATAAACTTAGTGTTTCTCTTTTTTTTTACACTCACCTTTGTTTTTGTATGTAAAGATGTAATTTTGGAATTGATCTTCAACTCAATTCCTTAATGTGCTGTGTTTGAACTGAATCTTGCCCATCGACCTAATTGTTCGGAGTTTTCCATGGTTTTCTTTGAATCTGGGGTAACTTTGTGTAAATAGAAGTTAGATTCTCTTAGAAGGACTGCCATGTAGTGCCCACTGACCTCTCGTATATTATATCAGCTGTAATAAACAACACCATAAATGTTGTTTATTATAGAATTAATAGAATTATAGGCTAGAATTATGAACATTATGTGAAAAGGTATGTTTCCAATGACAATACAACATTTCAATATTTTAGAATTTAAGTTCAAATTAATACATTAATTTTTAGACATTTTCCTGTTAATCCATCACAGATAATAAATTATCCAACATTCTTGAATGTTACAATTGTATATAAATTACAAGAATGGATTTAATGATGTACCAAAACACATTCTCCAAAATATGCAAAATTAGTATGAAACTCCAGAAATAAATCATTTTAAACACTATAAAGTAGAAAATAAAATATAAATAAAAAACAAAGACTATAATATTTAAAAAAAATATGCTTTTACCAATTATTAGTTCATATTAATTAACTTATGATGATGAATTTTGAAATCAATTTAGAAATCCTAAAACATAGTTTAAGTAATGTTTAATTTTTCTTTTCCTATCGCCACATGTTAAAAAAATAATCAGAGTAAAAAGTATATATTTTTTAATAAATTCACTGGATCATGCTTTCTATCAAGAGTAAAAATAGCATAAAAAGTTCAACCTTTGAGTTTGGTGGCCATGCCAAATTAATGTATTCTAACAGTAATTTTGGGGAAAGAAACTTTAATTGTGTTCAAGAAATTTGATGTAATTTTGAAGTAAATATTGAATACTTATAAAAGAGGATACTTCTCCATTATCCCATCGATTACTTCCATAAAAAAAAAATAGCCAAACAGTAATGCCAATGGCAATAAGTAAATGAAAATATGTTGTGACTGTAATCTCAAAAAGAAAAAAAAAAGTACAAGAAATTTAGAAAAGCCACACTTTCTATAAAGCATCAACTATCAGTAACTTTCAACAATAAAATTTACAATTTATTAATGAAAACAGAAAAATAATCATGGATATTTATTTATTTATTTACATTATGTGTCTTAATTATCACTCTTGGCTGGTGTATAAATGTTTGTGACCTTGGTTGAAACTGATCTATTATACGTAATTATGCATACCAGCATTTTGACAAAGTTTTTTCTCTTTTAATATCATGACGTCATCCTTTAATAAAGTAATTATTATTTTAATTCACAAAATAACAAATGAATGTGTAAGACATCGTTAAAACCACAACTAAATATCGAATTAAAAATCACAGGATGTCATAATAAACATGTATAATGCCTCTGGCGTTAAGTGAATGTCATGCCATATTCATATATTTTTGGCAGCTAATGCTATAGTTTGGCAATAGATTTTCTTTAATGGAAAAAGGTCGACAGTATAATGGAGACGTACCTAAAAGAGTGGGGTTTGTTTAATATTTTTACATAATTATATAATATAAAAAAACCCTTATCTTAAAAATAAAAACATATAAAAGCAGATGTGATACAGTACGTTAAAAGGCTTATAAATACCTTTTAATAAACAGATCTACTAGTTTTGTACACACAATCCCACACATTTCTAAGGTGAGTAATGATAAAAAACTATTTTCACAACAATTTAAAAAATGAACTTTATAAATTTGTATACAGTATGCCCACTAAAGTCCCTTGCCACCCTCTTAACTTCGGAACTGCTGCAGCTATATTCATAAAAGTAGTGTCTAGGTATAGTAAAGTAGCCATACGCTACTCAGTGAAACCGCCTACGGCGCCACCTGATGGGCTGCTGCGGAGTTAGCATTCCTATCTCGAAAACGGAAAGAGATAGACAAAAAAAGTGATTTACAAAGTTGTAGAGCATCATCGATTTAGTACGAAAAGACGCATTGTGGACATTGATGCGAAGAATAGAATGATTAAACGCTCCTTTGTTTTTTCGTGATTTCCTACACTGTGACATGACAAAATGATCTTAGAAAGAAAGAAACAACCAGTTATGAAACAGCAGGTGTATGCCACCCCTCCACATGCATTGCAGGACCTTAAACGATGCATTATGGACGATTGTGTCAACGTGTCACCATCTATGCTCCAACGTGTGCAATGTGAAATTCAAACAAGGATCCAAATATGCATTGCAGTTGACGGTGAGAAGTTTGAACATCTAAAATAAAAGTATATTACTGTAACTAGTTGTTTTTTTCTTTCTAAGATCGTTTTGTCACATCACAGTTTAGGAAATTATGAAAACACAAATGCACATTTTAACTAGTGGTGTACCGAGTAGTGCTTTGGCCGAGTACCAAGTACTCAGCCGAGTAGCCGAGTAAATACTGAGTACCGAGTAGTTGTGTTTAAGAAAGAATCACGGATACGAACATGAAGTGTGCTTTCTGGTAACACTTCTATGTGTGTGTGTATGTGTGTTTATATATATACCTACATCTTGTGCATATAATCTATCATATTTTTAAAAATTAACTTCATTTTTTGAAATTTCATTTCATTTATTGTCGATCTTTTAAAGACAATTTTTGTATACTCAAAAATTTTAAAACAGTAGCATTATTTAAAAATTATATATATAAAAAGATTTGATATATAAATAGTTCAATTAACCAATATGAAATTAAAACTGATTATTTATCACATCTTTACCCATTTGTCATTTTGATACTTGAAATATGTCTATCAAAAATGGTTATTGCTTGCTGTAACAATTCCTTGAATAATGCAAAATGTTTCATATTTTTTAAAAGTACCTTATTTTCTTTTGATTAAAAAAATTGGGTAATAGCGGCCCGGCCTTTGAGTATGAATCGTCAAGCGACCCAAGATTTATCGCCAAATTATAAAGCATGTATGACATAATATGATATATTATTACGTTAAATCATTACTTTTGTGATGTATATGGCTGAGTTATTAGTCGTATATAACACATATTTATGATGTATACATATAACATGTGCATAAGTCATATAGGATGTATATATATATGACATATAAGACATAAATAATATGTATGTGATGACATATATGGGTGTTTGGAATAATATGTGTTTATATATGATGTATACATAAGCTTTTCGATGATCTTGGCGAAATCAGAGCTGAAACCTTGGCATAATTGTAATTGTAGAGGCCGCTATAACATGAAAGTACCAAAAAGGGGGCTTTACAGTTTCTTTTCTTTTTGTGTGTGTGTGTAATGTGCTAAAATGCTATTTTATCGGTGCTCGCAGTGAACACATTTTTTCTGAAGCAGGCCAAATTTACAACAATAAAAGAAATGCCCTATCTCTTGAAAATGTAGAATTATGGCATATATTATACATTTATATTCAAATAACTTTTTATAGATCACTTATAAATTAATTTGTCTTTAAATATGCTTAAAACATGAAATTCTGGCAACTACTCAGTATTGGCCGAGTACTCGGCAAATTGGCTGAGTAGTTGGCCCTAGTAGTTGGCAAATTGGCCTTAGTTTTAACCATTCTATTCTTCGCATTAATGTCCATAAGGTGTCTTTTTGTACTAAATCAATGATGCTCTAAAACTTTGTAAATCATTTTTTTGTCTATTTCTTTCTGTTTTCAAGATATGAATGCTAACTCCGCAGCAGTCCACCAGGTGGCGCTGTAGGTGGTTTCATTGAGTAGTGCATGGCTACTTTACTATACCTAGATGCTACTTTTATGAATATAGCAACAGCCGTTCCAAAGTTAAGAGGGTGGCAAGAGACTTTAGTGGGCATACTGTATATATGCGTTATATAAAAATTTTATTTTGCAATATTCCTTTAAATTATTCTAAATTCTGACCTATTCATTATTTCCCTATTTCTTAATAGTATTTATTCCTATTTAGTTTCCTTTTACAATTCAAAATGTGCATATTAATAATTATCTTATTCCAAATTTTAATCTAAAATAAGTCAATTTGTAACTTTTATCAACTATCTAATCTATAATATTCTGAGAGGCGCTAGTTTTCATTTTGAATGTTTTTAAAAGTCATTTTGTTATTTTATTCCACAGGCTGGATTCGCACACTAGATATTTTTACTTCAATATTAATGCACCGCTGGGTCCGTGATTCTTTCTTAACACCTTTCCATTGCGTGACATTCGCTTAGCTAAATTTCGCTTCTCACTGTTTGGTTTGTGTACGTATTATGTCGATTATGTCACTATCTGCGCATTAAACAGAAATCCATTACAAGAGTTCGGAGGGCATAATTTTGTTTTCTTTACAACTGCTAAACAAAAGGTTATCTGGTGTTCTTATGACTTGGAATTTCTAAAACAGCCATTTATCATCAACTCAACGATGTAATGCTTTAAGAGTAATCATGGTATATAAATTCTTCCACATATCTAGAGCTAAAATAAATGTTAAATATTACAAATAATTTAATTTTTAGTGACCATATTTTAAAAAAGACCCCATCCCCCTCCTCTAAGAGTTCTTACAATATCATCCATACAGCACAAATTAGTAGATTTGATATCCATTTAACTTAAAGTTACATTAATATGCTAAAGTCCAGAATTTATTTGAGGGGTTTGGTATTACATACTATTAAAGTTTTTATTGGTATCAAATTCCATGTATATCCATATTACATTTGTTTGACATCCAGAACTGACATAATATATGCTTAAAACGGATATCTGTGTTCATATGCATAATCTCCTAGACATAACGTCTATGTATTATGTATATGTGTTATGTATATGCACATCATAACTCATAATATTCATGTATATCACCAAATTTCCTCCAGAATTACTGGTGGTAAAAATAATGCATTCTTCACATGCTCAGGGTCATATTTTGTTTGAAAGGGAACAACTACCATTTTTTATTGTCAATTTAAAGTGTTATAATTCTCTTTCATCTGCAGATTTAAATAAATTGGAAAAATATATACATCATTAAAATAAAAAAGTATTTTTATTTTAGCCACTTTGACCCATACGTGAAATCTACTTACAAAAACCATTCATTACTATAATTTTTTATTCTGTTTTTTTATTGTTTTCAATTATGATCATCTATTAAATCGTATAATGTTTTACTATAATTTAATGTTACATTTTTATTTTATTTCACAGAATCTTAATAAAATCTCCTTAAATCCAATACCTCTGCTATTTTTTTCTCATTATACCAATTATTTCATTTCTCTTTTACCAATAAAACGAGATTTTTTTAAAAATCCAAGCTCACTGTAAACAAGTTTGACAGTATAAATAATTTAAAGAATAGCTTAAATTGTAGAATGTGTGTAAACTAATTTTTATTACACAGTTACATAGTTATTCCAGCATAATGTTGCAATAGGACTTATAATAAATACTTTTAACATTGCTGCTGATGTATATATCTAGGAACTTTTTAGGGAATGTTAAAGAGGTAGTTAAAAAGAATATACAGTAACTTAATGCTCAATACCTTATTTTTTTATGTAAGCACATTTTTAGCATCTATGTTACATTAGCTTCTAAAAGGTAAAGGCCTAGAATTATTAGAACTGGAAAAAAATCATGCCTTAAGTATTGTGAAGCAAAAATTTTCTGAAATTTTTTTATATGTCTAAAAATAAAAAAATAAAGAAAAATATTTGTTTTTCCCGATTTTCTTAAAATAACCATTACAAATGAAATGACACCAGATGAAGGATAAAAGAAACCAAATAAACCTTATGGTTTTTTATGTAAGCACCTTTTTTAGCATCTATGTTACATTAGCTTCAAAAAGGTAAAGGCCTTGAACTAGTAGAACTGGAAAAAAATTCATGCCTTGAGTATTGTGAAGCAAAAATTTTCTAAAATTTTTTTATATGTCTAAAAATAAAAAGTAATTAGAAATATTTGTTTTTTCCCGATTTTCTTAAAATAAACATTACAAGTGAAATGGCACCAAATGAAGGTTACAAAAATCGAAAAGATGAAGTTGACAAAATTAATAATCATGTATTATACAACTTTTGACATTCAAGCATCTACTGCTAATGATAAAATGTTCTCATTTCTTAAGAGGAATGAGGAAACAAATTCAACCTACATACAAATTCAACTTATATTTTAATGATACAAAGAGTTTTCCAATTAAGTGAAATTTTTATAATGCTCTATTTATGACCATTAAATGTTAAATAGGTCTTATTCTGTTTACAAGTGTGTAATGAAATCCCAATGCAGAAATTTCAGCCATAAATGTACTTTTTTGGGAACAGAGTGTAATAATTAAAAATGTAATTCAAAAGTTCTTTTAAAATTACCTTTTTTTCAAGCTTTTTCACATCACATCTTTTAATATCATGAACTTCCCCTTCAGTAACAGTGATTGACATTGAATAGAGCTAAATCTGAACAAACATAACTTTACTCAGAATCTTCCCAAAATCGAATAAGTAGATTTATTTATTAAAACTTGAATAATAAATCCACTTTTAATTTCTGTATATAACAAATGGAAACACAACTGTAAAAACATAAATATTTAAAATGTAGTTTGTTCTTTGCCTAACACTAACACATAAAATATTTATATTCAATTAAAGCAATTGGAATAAAATATACTAAATATTTATTCATTATTTCTTGATTAATTTCAATTTAGTACCTATGTTTTTCTTTATATTGCAGGTGCAGATGTTTGTGAAATTTATTCTGAGCATTACTGTGAAGACACTTCCAAACTCAAATTTTGTTTAAAGACAATTACTGTTAATTTCTGGATTTATGCATAAAAAAATCTGCTTTATCTCACATTTAATCATTTGATAGAAAGCCGAAAGAATTTTTTTATAATACCTGAAAATCTATTTTGCAATGCCTAATTTAGATGAGCATTATTATGTTCGTACTAAAGAGAAGTTATTTACATGTGGACTATGCAACATAAAATTTTCTAATATGACGCATTGTCATGTTCACACTAAAGAGAAAACCTTTTCTTGTGCAGTGTGTAACAAAGGATTTTCTCGCAAATCTTCTTTGAATGTCCACCTGCGAATCCATACTAAAGCGAAGCTTTTCTCTTGTGAGGTGTGCAACAAAGAATTTTCTCATAAACATCATTTAAATAGACACCTGCTTATTCATACTGCTGTAAAACCATTCTCTTGTGAGATTTGCAATAAAGGATTTTCTCAAAAAGCTCATTTGAATGTCCATCTGAGAATTCATACTAAAGAAAAACCTTTCTCTTGTGAGGTGTGCAACAAAGGATTTTCTCGAAAAGATGTTTTAAATGGCCATCTACATGTTCATACTGAAGCTAAACCTTTTTCTTGTGAGGTGTGCAAAAAAGGATTTTCTCAACGATCTCACTTGTATGCCCACCTGCAAATTCATACAAATGAGTAACCATTCTCTTGTGAGGTGTGCAACAAAGCATTTTCTTGCAAATCGTATTTGAAAGAGCACCTGTGAATTAATAGTTAAGGAAAACCTTTCTCTTGTGAAATGTGCAACAAATGATTTTTTAAAAAATCACATTTGAATGAGCACCACCGAATTCATACTAAAGGTAAACCTCTCTTTTGAGAGGTTAAGAGCCACAAACGGTTTTCTCAAAAATCTCAACGGAATGTTCACCTGTGTGTACATATTAAATAGATACTTTTATCATGTGAAATGTGTAATAGAAAGAGTTTTGTTAAATGTCACTTCAATTGCCACCTGTTTATGCATTTAAAAAGAACTCATTCATTTATGAAGTCCAATTTTACTGACCATTATTATATCCAACCGAAGGTGTAAGACTTTCTAAAAAAATTCCCAAATTTCAAATAAAGCCTTTTTTTTCTCTATTGTGTTTGCAGTTTAAAATTTTGCAAGTCACATTTGAATTTAAAGGTGTCATATCTATAGTCATTTCAAATGAAATCTCTCAT
This sequence comes from Maratus michaelseni, assembly GCA_963931845.1. NCBI lineage: Eukaryota > Metazoa > Arthropoda > Arachnida > Araneae > Salticidae > Maratus > Maratus michaelseni. The sequence continues at coordinate 320,450,810 of OZ007596.1, read as the reverse complement.
TTGTAAAATGAAGGATTTTCTTTAAGAAAATAATTGGGTATTTTTTTAATTTTTAAATGTATAAATATTCATTCAAGATATAGGGATTGGTGATTAATAAAGCATGTATGCTTTATGTATGCTATTATTAAATTTAAATTAAGCAAAATGAAAGGGTTTTTTTATAAAACATTGTAATACCTAAATTGTTGAATATGCTTATTTTTGTTATTTTCTACATTGTCTGGTGATGTGTATTTGAAATAAAAAGTATGTATATATGATGTATTTTTTAAATATAGAAGGACAGATCAAGCTGGTTAAAGCTGAAATCTGTGTTTGCTAGTAAAGGGACACAAGTGCTTAAACTTAAAAGAGGTTTCAGGAACTGATTTTGTATTACATATATACATATGTAGGGCTTGAAGGTGATCTATCGCATATCTCTACAAAGCATCACAATTTCTTTCCATGCCCCAATTCAGCCTGCTTTAACTCTTTGTGCTTTGACGATTCTAACAAATTGCTCACTATTATTCTATTGATTATTTGTAATGTAAGAACACATACTCCTCGTTGTATAATCTAGTTTCTGTCTTATTGAATAAACATCGCTAGTCCTGTCCACACGAATATATGTGGTCTTTTGTATAAACACTGTGAGGAATCAAGTGTTCTGAAACCCTTGTCCTCCAAACCCTAAGACTATAAAGATTTAAAGTCTCTCAAAATTATTAAAGATTAATTTTTTTAAAGGTTCTTAGGAAAAAGAAAATTTGCAGAATAGTTGATTTTGACTCAGATTTTTCTCTATTTTTAAATTATCTTATTAAATAAAAAATATTAACTTGTTTTATAGTTGCTAATAAAATAAAAACTTTAAACATGTTAGAGTTAAAAGAAAGGATAAAGTTTATATGTGAAAATTTTTATCTTTTTCACATTGATTACTGCCATAATAACAAGTGTATTGATCGAAAAATTTAACACTTTGACTATGTATTCATTTTTATTAGAAATTACTGCTTTTGGTGACTATTTTTTTAAATTCTATTCATAGCACTTTAAAAAAAATCGTTTCTGTGCACTTTTATGACAATTTCAAGCGAAATCTCACAAAATATTTTCTTTTGTAAATATTAGTATGAGACAATATACGATAGCCTTTCAATCAGTCTGTGAGACTTATATGTTCTTCCGTAATCAAATACATAAATATTTTAATAATTATCTTTGATTTGTGCTTCTGTTTAAAATATCAGAAAAGAATTAACATTTTGATCCACCAAATTGTATTAAAAATTACTTGATTCGACATAATTCTAATTGACTCTCGACACATTGAATGCCTCTTCAAGAACTTCATCCATATACTAAACATCTGAATGGGCCAAAATTGTCAGATCCAGCCCAGGCTAGAGAAATCTAGCCTGACTTGGCAAAAACGCTGAAAGCTTGGTCCCGGCCTGAGCCGAGCGAAAACCAATAAAATCAGGCTCGACCTGGCTCAATTTCTACAAACATGTCCGATATATGTTAGCCAATATTGTACAATTAAAATTACTAAAAAATATATTGGATACAACTTGTTTAATTAACAATTTTAAAATACAGCATTTTACAAGTCATAATTTTGAAGCTGTATAAAGAAAAAAAAGGTAGATTTAAAAAAATTTTATCTTTTATTTATTAAACAATTATAAATTTCATAAGATTAGAAAAAAAGAGAGAGAACTTCCCAATTGCCAAATTGTTGCAAGAGGCACCTTTCGACACTGAATTTTGTATACTTTCTGAATATGAATTTAAGTTTTAAAATAAAGGTCATCTACATATTAAAAACTATGCCAACTATATATTTTCTAAGCATAACATGCACTTTTGAATTCTTTGAATCAAGGCACAATGGAAAAAAGTTTTTATTTTATACTTTTTTCTTAAATCTTCATAGAGTTATAAAAGAAAAATGTGTTAGAGTGTGTGTATCCATAAATTTCGAAAATAAAATTATGTTACAAAGAGATGTATTGGGAACATTCAATTAGTTATTAGAAAAATTATGCAGATTTTTTTTGACGCAGAAACTCACTTTCTATGTAAGAGAATTCCATAAACTTTTCCCACTTAATATTTAACGCTTCCTTTTCTTTTTATTGTTTAATAACAGGAGACTTTAAGCCATCAGAAAGAATATATCTATATATCTAAAACTATTGACTGCAATGAACTGTAAAGTTACATATTCATGTTTTTTACAACTGGTTGGTTTTCTTGAAAATGAATGTTGATCACAATTTTCTGAACGCGAATTTATTAATAATTTTCCTAATTCAAAATTTTTTTTAATTAAAATGAAAATTATATTTGAGTATATTGCTTTGTATAGCATTTAAGAAGAATCAATAGCATGATTTTTTGTAAAGATAGGAAATATAAGTTTGTCACTAGACATCATCATCATTAAATTTTGAACTCATCTAACTCTGTGAAGATTTAAAAAAAATTATACAAAGGGTTTTTTCAGGTTACCTTGATCAAAAGAACTAAAAAATGGTGCCAAAAGTGGGTGTTATCTTTGGAAAATTCAAATTCTGTACAATTTTTAATATGTAGATTTCAAAATTTGTACTTAAATTTGAAAAGTAGACATGATTACCGGAAGAACAGTACCTTTTGCATCTCTTTCCACGGCAATTTGACAGTTAAAAAGTATGGGCATGTTCTCTCTTTTTTTAATGACTGTACCATGTTGAGAAAAGATAGAAAGGACATGACACAGCCAGAATATAAACCGTGCTCGGCACAAATCTGAAGAAAGAAGAATATTATGAAAGGAAATTTGGCCTGAGTCTGTATAAACTTCTACTAAAATATACTCCCACACCCTATAAAAAATGTAATCTTCGGTACGCCACTTTGTACATCATGGGAGTTTTTTAAAAGGTGATTGCGTTGTGGGAAGTAGTGCCGATTCAGAAGAATTTCGTTTTCAAAATATCTGCAGAATTTTCGAATAATTACTTTTATTTTATTTAATCACAGAATATCTGTCATTAAATTGATAAGGGGCTGTCCATAAATGATGTCACACTTTTTTCAATATTTTTTACCTCCCTCATCTCCTTTGTCACAAAATGTCACACTTTACCATACCCCCTCCCCCTCCCCTTGTCACATGTCAGACTATATTACATAAACTTATATTTGACGTTCAGAAACAAAGCAGTACGTTACAGATCGTTTTTCAAATTTTATTTTAAAACTTTTTAACTATGTTTTAATGACATACGTGGGCATAACAATAAAAATGACTCATGTACTTATTTTGTATGGAATACGATTAAGGTTTACAACAAAAAACGTAATTAATATTTAATAAAAAAATACAAGTAATAATAAAATATTAATATATTTTTTTGAAAAGAAAGGAATATAAATGAAAACAAATCACATGAAAGTTGCTTATAAAACACCCTTAAATTCTGGTAATTACAAAATAACTTCACAATTTACGCGTGACATCATTTGTGGACGGCCTTAAAAGTAAAAATTACTATGGAAATTTCTGGAAAGGGAATAAAAAAAATCAGCTAAATTGGTAATATTGGTGGAAATGGTAGGGGATTAACTAGTTTAGAAGGGCGCCACTTTCGCTAATCATGGCTTTGAAAGTACCATTAGAAAAAACGTTATAAAATTCATTTGCACATTGGTTAGCAGTAATACAATTTAGAATGAGTTATAGACACTTTATTTTGCTCCAGAGGCATTATTGGTTGTACAAGACAAAAATATTTGTAAATGTATGATTTCTCTTTCAGTTCCATCTGTTCAGCTTTCTCGATGTTGGAGTGGAAAGTTTCAGTTCTGTAATATTACTATTCTAATGTAGATTTTAGATAAAATACACAAAACAATATTTTAAAGAGGAAAATGGAGTAGAGTGGTAAGTATTCCACAAAATTCCTATAAATAACGATATATTTCATTAAATTTAATAAGCAAATTTACTAGTACTGTCTTCGCTCGGATGGGCAATATGTCGACCTCCTTGGGAAAATGTTTTACACAAAATATCTAATTAAAAATCAGCAGTAGTTGTCTTTTTCATCTAATCTTTCATAATCGGGTTCATTGCCGATGTTCGCAACGAAATCACCAAAATAGCTGAAATACGTGTTTACTTTTTTTTAGCAGTTTCGTTTATCTGTATTTTATGTATTTCATTGTTGTAATTTCACTGTTATACTTTCATTGTTGTAACTATTGTTGCGACTTTATTTTTGTGACTGTATTGTTACAAAATTCATTCATTTTTAAACAATACTAACCTAATTCCATTTAACCTCCTTAGAGGGTGAATTTCTAAAATCGCTGAAATATGTGTTTAATCGAATTTTTAGTAGATTCTTTTTCCCGATACACCTGCTCCTACTTAAAACTACTGCAGAGAGGTAGTGAAATGACCTGAAACTCTCGACTGTCCTCTGTAACCCCCTTCAGGATAGTATTTTCAAGCGTCCTTTCTTATTGCTTTCCTAGGTCATAACAGCTACTGTCCAAATTTCGTGATTCCGACTTTAGTCATTTCATCTGGGCGTTGATGGAGTCAGTCAGTCAGGGGTTCTCTCCTTTATATAAGAATACAGATTGCAAAATCAGTTCTCAGCATTGCTAAATTTACAGTTAAAATGTTATTAAAATGATTTTTTTTTTAGATTTGGAGTACATTTTACTCTCGCAGCATAATATGTATCATTTTAAATTAAAAAGAGAAAACAGATATTTTTGAAAAAGCAAAAAGTCCTGCTTTTCTAGTATAGAGGTATAAGGAGAATTTTTTCTTTTTTTTTTCTCATTTCGGCTGATATTACCTATCTAATATGGACAGTAATTTTTCTTTTGGTTCGAGGCTATGAAAAACCAGCTGTTTGGGAAAACATTGAGAAATCGCTTCATTTGAAAGCCTTATATTATGCTGTTGACGAATTCGCTTATTGTTTATTTTGCTACTAAAACGATAGAAATGTATGCAATAGATCTGAACAATATAAGGAATATTCATTCAGTTTCAGATTAATTTTGTGTTATCGAATTTATTAGAAATATAGCGTTAAAACAAATTAGGTTATAGTGAATGTCTATAAAAATGAGGGAAATTTCAAGTGTTTAAATTGGGGTTTGTTTATAAATTATGTAAATTAAACTCATTTTACTTAAATATGCTTTTATTTCTTGATTTTAATGTTAATTTTTAATATTCAGAAATTTTTTCATTTAAATTGTCCAAATCATGCTTTTATCAAACTTTCCATTAATTAATAATTAAATAATGAAAGAATATGTGTTTGTTTTCATTAATTTGCTTCCTGAGGTCATAAGTGTAACAATAAAATAATATGACTAAGAGAACTAGGGAAAAAACCCTTTGTGAATGCAAAGCGTAAATAAATTATCACGCCGCCATTTTACCTACTGTGACATCACAAGAATATTGTCCATTGTAATAGCAGAAATAAATAAAATATTGAAATTGTTTCAAGAGTTCACTAAAAAAAGGCATGTGTCGATATCAGTTGTTTTCCACAAGATTTTACAATGGTGTTTGCCCCATTATTAGTTTCCCTGAACGAAAAGTAAATTATGTGTGGAAGCAATTATTTATTTAAAAGGAATAAAACAATGGCAGCAACAATAGCATGTTCTTTCTCAATGATATTTATTAAACAAATGAATATAAGGTAAAACAACAACATAGTTATACATACATATATGGTTAGGTTATTATTTATTCATATAAATATAACACACAGATTTTCTTACAAAGAAGAAAATTTTCAGTAAACTTATTTTAAAGCAATAACATGCATAAAACTAACAATTTAGCAAATTATGCTGTTAATTGCCCAAAACTGCTGTTAAAAATGACTGGTATAAAATGTTTGATTAGTATGAACAAAGTTTAAAAGATATGAGTGTTTTCACAATGATTAGAAAAACACCTAACACATAAAAGAGGAATCAGAAATTTAATGTTAAATAATAAAATTGAACATTCTGAGATTATGAAGAATGAAAAAATTTATTAAACTAAAAGTTAAAATGGGAACTGATTTTTCATAAAAAATCTTTTCTTACACTTCCCTGTAAAGATGGAAATACTTTTCTGTTCATTGGATAACAATACAATTAACACATTGATGATGGAGATCTGCAAACAAACGGTTTACAAAAGGTTGGTTCGTTGGTTGATTTATGACGGCCAATTATCTATACGAGGAATATAGGCCCTAGGGGGGAGTGCTCTCTGTGTGGGTCTTTCTAATGGGTCGTAACAGGTATTTACGTTAAGGTTCGAAGAAAACCACGGAAAACTCTGAATGGTTGACAAAAGGAAAATGTGTTTAGTATCTTACAAATTATTTTTACTAATGGGTAACAGGTTGAAATCCTGAGTGGGATTTCTACGAACTTTTATTTAATTTAACTTGGTTCATTTATGTAAAGATAGAAATTTGTAACAGATGACTTCCTGATTCTCTTGATTTATATATAAAAAAAATATGCGCACTACACAGGATGTTTCTGATGAAAATACAACATTTTAATGTTTTAACTATAAATTAATAAATTATCTTTAGCGAATTTTACCTTTAGCCGGGCACAGACGATCAGTCGATTAATATTCTTTAGGTTTACAACTGTATATGAGCTACAACAACAGTTAACGATTATTATAACAACAGCGTCCAACTACAGTTGCTAAAATAGGCCACCTGGCCTTGAAGCTGCAATTATGAAACATTTTAAACACTAAAAAGTAGAAAAAAATATAGTGTATAATATATATTTAAAAAATGCTTTAAGAACTTATAGCTCAATATTAATTAAATTATGATTATATATTGAGAAAACAATTTAGAAATCCTAAATATATTGTTTAAATAATACCTTGTTTCCTTTCCTGTTGTTTCACATTGAAACAAAGCAAAAGTTATACATATATTTTTAATAAATTCACTAGTTCACACCTCCTACCAAATGTAAATCGAAATGGAGAATTTTTTATAACTGGAAATTACGTCATATTAATATATTGTGGCAGAAATGTTCTGGAACAACATGAATTACAGTTATGAAATTATACACGATTTTAAAGATAAACATTGAGTGTTTAAAAAAGGAGTATTTTTTTAACCGTTTTTACTTTTATACTTATTTGAATAAACCCCTTACTTGTGCCTTAATCTGCTTAAGTCTAATTATTCTTTAATTTGAGGGAGAAACTGTTTATTGTCTACATACCAAATGGTAAAAAGCAAGGTTTATTGAAATCTAACAACAGTAGTTATTTTATGTACTACTAGCGTGATAATAGTGACATTGAAGAATTTTTGAAGACACCTCGGAAAATGTTAAGTAATATTAGTACAACAACAAATACCAACATTCCAGTGTCTGTTTTCTTGAATCATAATTTTACTTTTCATAGAAGTACTTTTAAATTTAAATAGTAAATGCAAAATTATAATAAAGATGCCGACATGAAAGAATTAAGATAACTGATTAAGATTTCCTGAAATATTTAAAATAATCTGAGGAAAACTGTACAAGTAACACTGATCACAAATTTTGAAAAAAAAAGCATGTATCAAGTTTTACATAATTAGAACATAGATAAGTGAAAAAACAATGTGTACAAGTGTGATAAATAATTTGAATTTATTGTTTGATGACAAGTAACTTTTTCTTAAGGATTCTCCATTACAGAACATGAATAGACATGTTTACCTATGAGAACATTTCAATTTACACTGATTTATTACCAAATTCCTTTTTTACAAATTCATTTTTACCACCAGTGGGCTGCAGAACCACCCGTAGCGAGGATGGCACGGTTCGCATCTCCGGGACCGAACCTGCGGAAAACCTTGGCGCGTAATGGGGCGCTGCGCGCCGTTACTGAAAGGGACGATCTATCGTTTCGACCGGTTCGTCAGAGAAACCCCCCTGCGATGGTCTGCATAGACTGAAAGCAATACATAGTGGCTTTACCACCAGAAAACAGAGATTTTATAGAATTGTGCTATATATTCAAAACATATTTTTATTTGTACCTTTAAAAAGACAAAATTTGAAAACTTTATTCAAGCAAAAAATTTAAATTTTATTGTCAATTTTGTAAGCACTTTAAAATTCAGTATGGACTTTTGGATAGTAAAAATCACGTTTTTGAAAATCAAACAAGTAATGAGTTTTCCTAATTTTCAATAGGTTAATATACTTTCTCTCAGACAGTTTCAGAAGGGTGCATAACCCTTCCTGCCTTTTGGTTTAAAATAGCACCCTTCTGACACTTCCTCACTGAAAATATTCTTCGATTACTACCTTTTGTATTAAATTTGCTTCGATAGTAAAAACTGACTCACTATTGTGTCTTCAAAAGTGTGACTTGACTTTTAAATATTAAAAATACCTTTTAAAATAAAAAGAATGCCAATAAAAATAAGAAAAGTTTCCTTCAAAATCTAAAAAGTCCCATTTGTAATCTAAAAGGTGTCCTTGAGAATTTTAAAAACGCCATTAGGGACATAAAAGTGTTATTTTTCTTACCAGCAGCACCTTTCTTAGACATAGAGGAGACTCTGAAATAACATGGTGTTATGTAATCGACAAGGAAAGCTGAAGTAAATTTAAAGAACAGTTTTGACATTGTTTTCTTCAAAATTTTCAGTGGTGTTACTTCTTATCTGTCAGAAATAACATATGTGTCTAATTACAGTAGCTAATTACAGTTTTATTCTAATGAACTGAAAACGTTTCTATGGTATTGCTTTATTTTATACATAAATACATAATATACCAAAATATGTTTAAAAAATGCAAAAAGTGAGACTAATTTTCAAATCTGTGAAAAGTTGTATATTCATTAAAATGACGAGAAAGACTAAGAAAAATTTTGATGTCATAGTTTTATTTTTATTTGTGAGAAATTGTATTTTTGGTAATTTTAGAGAACATTTTGTAGCATGCATCATAAAAGAATCATTTTATTTACGTCTCATACTCTAATGTTTCACATATACATCTCATACACTCTAGTTCAGAGGTCACCAACGTGGTCAATTTCGATCTCCAGAAGTTGATGTGAAAATATAATTTAAAATTAAGTCTAGTATTATAATAAAATACTAAGAAGAGGAGCATTTCCACTCCAAGTTGAGGATGTTACGCCACATTTGATATAAATAAGATCTATGAAAAATTCCATAAATGTTATGCACATTACAGATTAAATAATACAAAAATATTACAGACTGTGACAAACCCATTTTTAACAGGAGCTGGAACCATTGAATATAATTTACAAGATGAAATTAACGAGTTATTAGTTGTTCTTGAAGCTAAGAAGCTCTTTTAAAACATCACTTTGGGTCTCTTTTGGATGAAAAAAAATATTAGATGAAAATGCCTGAAAATTTTTGAAATGGTACCCCATTTTTGCTTGCACTTCCAAGCTTGTATAAGGCTAAATTGAATTTAAGTCATGTTAATTTTGTCTTAACAAAAAGCAAAGAAGAAGTAATTTAGACATTGAATTTTGTAAGGATTTAAGTTTCAAACTTACGAATTTTGAACACACAATCAAGAATCGCCAATCACATTCATTACATTGAAAATGTCAATTAATTTTAGAAATTTAATAAAAAATTCATTATAATGAGAATAATTACATACAAATGAGACATGAATAATAAAAATTATAAAAACCTCATGCACCATTTTATTGCTTTATAATAATTAGGGAATGGTAAAGTAGTAAGCGTTGAGAAACAATTGATAAACTCTTGGAGAGGACAAAGATTAAAAAAGGTTAGCATTCATAATCTAGTATCTTATTTCAGAGCCCCTGCACTTACAATGGATATTTTATAGAAATTACAAAAAAGTAAAGAAATTATATAAACATCAAATTTTCTCTATAAAACATAAAACACATTTGTGACCTATTAAGCTGATTTTTATAAAGATTTGATGCAGGAAGGAGTTTCTCATCTGAAGACAGGGTAAAATAGCTGTAGGTTCACATTTAATTTTCTTTTCCTTCTGTTGTTGTACTAGATACACATCACTCATTTATATGAATGAAATTATGCCTCTTTAAGTTACTTTTGATAGAAAACTTTTTGTTGCATATCTCACAACTGAAAGTCTTCTCATTTGTATGAATGAGAAGGTGTGTATTCAAGCTACGTTTCTGAGAAAATGTTTTGTTGCATATCTCACAACTGAAAGGTTTCTCCTTTGTATGCATAAGGTGTGAATTCAAGTTACCTTTCTGAGAAAATGTTTTGTTGCATATCTCACATAGGAAAGTTTTCTCATTTGTATGTATGAGTAGGTGTGTATTCAAGCTGCTTTCCTGAGAAAAATTTTTGTTGCAATTCTAACAACTGAAAGGTTTCTCATTTGTGTGCACACGAAGGTGTCTATTCAAATCACTTTTCTGAGAAAATGTTTTGTTGCATATCTCACAACTGAAGGTTTCTCATTTGTATGCATGAGAAGGTGTGAATGCAAGTGACCTTTCTGAGAAAATGTTTTGTTACATATCTCACAACTGAAAGGTCTCTCATTTGTATGTAGAAATAGGTGTGTATTCAAATTATTTTTCTGAGAAAAAATTTTCTTGCATGTCTCACAACTGAAAGGTTTCTCATTTATATGCATTTGAAGGTGTTGATTCAAATTACTCTTTACAGAAAATCTTTTGTCGCATATATCACAAACAAATGGCCTCTCATTTGTATGCGTGCAAAGATGCCTCATATGGTAACTCTTCTGAGAAAATCTTCTCTTGCAAAACTTGCAAGCGAAAGGTTTCTCATTCGTTTGCGTAAGAATGTGTAAACTGGAGTGACTCATTTTCAGAAATCTTTTGCTGTGTAATTCAAAAACTACTCTTTTTTTTATCATGCATGTGAAGTTGATTATTTAGGCAACTCTTACAAAACTTTACAGATTTCTATAGTGATAAAAATGCATGTTACAAAGATGTTGATTCAAATAATTTTTGTTATTATTAATCTGTGTTGTTTGTTACACTTTTCTCAATGAGAAGAATTTTCTTTGATATGCATACAAGTCTGGTCATTTATCAATACTGGTGAAAATATCTTATTTCTCTTAATCAGTTGTATGTCGATGTGAAAATATTAACTTCATAATGCCTTAAATAGGAAAATTGTGTTTTATATAAGACGAAAAATATATATTGATTTTTGCAGTGCACTGCAGATAAAGGAGAAACACGAAATACTAATAAATGTTTCAAGCGAATGAGAAATTATAAGTACAAACAAAGTGTTGATTCTTGTTGGTTGGCTTCTCAGATCATTATCAGATCAATTTTATTGATTGTTTTTCATTTTTGTCTCATTCAAAATTCTACTTCTGATGCCAATTTTCTATGAATTGATCATGATATATCTCTACTTTTTCCGAAAATGTTATTAGTATCTGATTTACCTGAAATGAAACAAAATATATTGACGTAAATAAATTTTATACTTTAATCAAACATAATTCATAATATTGACATTATTATGATAATGAATTTAAATAATTTAACAATAACTGAAACAAAACAATTCATTATTAAAAATTCATTTTAGAGATATTAAATTTCACAAAAGTTATATATATTTTATACATCCACAAAATGGGATAAATCAAATGATTCAAATATTAATTGTAACTACATTGTAAAACATAATAGAATGATAACAACTTTATAAATGGTGGTTTCATTATGGCCAATTACCTATGTGATGGATATAGCCTGGAGATGTGCTCTCTGTGAGGGTTTTTCTAAGGGAACCTAACCTGTATTTATACAAAGTTACCCAAGGTGCACAGAAAACCACAGAAAATTTCGAACAATTAGGCCGTAATGTCAAAGTAATATAGACATTTTTTCATGTATGACTGAATGTACATTTGTAAATGAACAATTACCCCTCATTTGGGAATGAATACTTGACTCAGCATCCACCTCTCATGTATGTCAGACTAAGAACTTTTTCGCTTGTATGCGAGACTCACTAAAAATGCTTTTACCTAAATGGAAACTACCCCTCATATTGTCTGTGGAATTGATAATGTAAATTTTACAGTATTAAATATTGGTATAGTTTGCACAGTGAATTTACACAGTGTGCTCAATGTAGGTACATAGAAATTTAATAAGTGTGCTTAAAATGGATAGGACTTGTTTACATAAGAAAATGGACAATGGCTTTAAGATATTTTCCCTCAAATAGTAATATTTGTATACTGGTAAGTTGAAAAACAACTTTCATGTAATGAAAGCTCTGCACGAAGAGAGAAGGTAAATGTGCAAAATAATAAATGAATCTCAAAAGGGAAAAATCAATCCAGATTGAAAAACCCTATTCCGTAGAGAAAAATATCCTCATGCTGTGACATGAAAGGCTTGGTCAATGTTACATTAATATACTTCAAAAAATGTTCAGTAAACAATTAGTAGAAAATTGTGGGAAACTACAAGGAAAAGAAATATAGTGTCAATCTTGTATTTTTGCAAAGAATACAAGAGCTACTCACATAAATTACAACACATTCATTTGAAATATTTACTCAAGTTAATGCATTCAGATATATGGAGTCCTTCACCCAAAACTTCGCGAAATGGATACAGGTATATCTTAACTGTTTTGGATGACTAATCAAGATGAGCCTTTTGTTATCCAATGCGAAGTAAGACTAGTTCGGGTGTTTAAAAAAACGCGGCACCCATCCAAACATGGACATTGCCCCCTTTTCACTCTATGGATGCCTGAATCGGTGAGATTCGCAACCCCACACATGGGTGCGAGAGTGGCCGGACAGGCTCGGTTCATGAGCGACAGTCCGTAACATCCTCGACGCCGGGCTTGTTTGGAAAGCTCATAGGAGCAACCAGGGCCCAGCGACTAGTCAAGGGCTCCCTCTCATGATTTGCTGTATCCCAATTCGAGATCGAGAATAACTCACACGAGTAATCTCTTGTCTCTCTTATCGGCAATGGACAAACACAACTTAAAAAACTAAGTTAGTGAACACAGATAGACTAAAAAAATAGGAAGGGGTTCCGACCCCCGTCACGCTGTCGGGTGACCAAGCCGCCAGAGCCGTAGGGTCGGGAGAGCGTTAGTTTGAAAGCGAAAAGTGAAGGGATCGTAACAGGTAGTGCTAGAGTTTCGTCCCAGTGGTCCGGCCGGACCTGTGTAACCGTCTGCGTCCGCTAGCTCACCATCACTAGACACGAACACCAGCTTTCCAGAACCTTAACCACGTGGCTCCCACCCGTGGCTCCATATCTCAACAACAGCTGTCTCCGGCGCCCCCCGCCGAGGGCCCTGGGGACGGACAAGAGAGGCACTCATCTTGTCTATCCCCTGGAGTGCCGTACGCTGAGAAAGGACGAGTTCCAGGCCGCTCGATTTCGTGCCCGGTTCAGGATCCCCAGGCTGCACTTAGGATTGTCCGAGCGTACCAGCGAAAGCCGGCAGCCCAGTCCTCCCGGAAGTGGACTTACATCGGTTACTGCTCCCTCTGAGACCCCGCTTTGTCCCAAACTCCTGAAAGTGGAATCCGGACGCCACGGCGTCTTCTGCCGGGCTCCAGGTCATCCCTCCGCGTCCCGAAGGACCGGATTGATTCCGGAACACCCGGAGGAGCACGCAGAAATGTGCAGCAATTTCAAACACTTTGTGACTTTTCTAGAATGTGAAAAGGGAAAATGTGCTTCAGACAGATAATGATCTGGAATACATCAGTGAGGGAATTTCTAGATAAAATTGGTATCTTTAATGAAAAAACATCTATATATAGCCACAAATGAATGGTTCTGCCGAACGTTATAATATATGATATTATTTGAAGGAATGGGGACTTTCCTTCAAGCAGCCATGAAACACATAAAAAATCAGGTATATGTATCAATGTGTATAAAAAATCAGGTTGTTCACACCAGGATTGATGATATTCCATTTAGACATTGGTATGAAAGGAAATCAAATATAAAGCATTTAAAGAGGTACAGGTGTGTTGCATATGTTCATTAACCACGCGAAATACATATGTTACAACATATGAAAGAGAAATTTTTGTTGGATATGGCTTAGGCTTAAGTGGGTATAAACATTGGTTTTCACAGGAAAACAAGATGGTGGAAAGTAAGCAAGTTACGTTTAATGAATCTCTCTTAGTTATACCATTACAAAACTTGATACAACATTAAATACCAAGGGAGTTTGATGTGGATGAACTCTGAATATCTTCAATACAAGGAAAACCAACTGATGAGTAAACAAAATTACAATCATCCACTCCCACTCCTCCAGAGTTAACAAAGCTAGAGGTTGAACATGAAAAGAATACAGAATCGAGTAATGAATCTCCTAAATCTGAAGATGATAAGGATCAATCTTGCATTAATAAAGAGGAAGTAATCTTTCATCTATGCATTACCAAATGGAAAAAAAGTTTAACCAAAGGTAAGAAAGATATTTATATAATTTCTCCTTGTTCAAACGCACTACAAAGTAATAAAGAAATTAAAACTATTGTCAAGCTTATGATATAGTATATGATAAAACTTTTTTTTTTTCAATTAGAAATACACATGAAGGTCATATCGTACTAAATAAAGTGCTTAGTCCTGAAACACTACCTCAAACAATTGAAGCATTAGTGTCTGAGCTAATCATATAAGATCGCCTACACGTGCAAAATCTTTTCCAGAGGCAAATAAGTAGATTGAGATAATGAAAACCGAAATTAAAACACCATTAGAATGTAAAGTATGGACGCCTGTTCCTGCAGACACCACTCAGAAAGTAATAGGTACCAAGTAGATTTTTACAGTGAAACGAAAAGCAAAAAGGTAGATAAGAACCGATACAGTTAGCTAGACTAGTAGCACTTGGGAACAATCAGCATGAAAGTCTAGACTTTGATGAAACTTACAGTCCTAAAGTAAACTTTTCACTGATAAGACTAATTATCATTATTTACATTAGTGTAAGTTGGGCGCATTTCTTATTTGACGTCCGATGTGCCTATATAGAGATACAGATAAAAATATCTTTATAAGGTAAACAGCCTATTATGTCATGCTTGGAAAAGAGAATCAAAGCTTGCCACACTGGTTGTGGTTCATAAAGAAATTCTATCTTGTGCTGCAGGCACAGCTTAGCAGCTTATAAGAGTGATGAGTGCCAATCATCCAAGTAGCTCAGTGACAGAGCATTGAAGTGCAATGTTAATGGCCCTGATGCAAATCCAGGCCTGGACACTTTTTCCGTCTTTTGGTTTCATGCCTGATACAGCAAAAATTCAGCAATTATAAATTGAATTACAATTTCCATGTGCGTATGCCATTTTTACAAAAATTACATACATATTTATCGATGCTGGAATTAATGGCATTTCGCCTCTCATGCTTATCACAGTGGTTATGGTTCATGAAGATATTTCATCTTGTGCTGAATAAACTTGCCAACTTATAAGATGGAGGAATGTCAGGTTAGATATTGTCCAGGTAGCTCAGTGATATAGCGTTGACGTGTGATGCCTGTGGCCCTGGTTCGAATCCAGATCTGGACCTTTTTTTCACTCTGTTGGTTTCATACCTGATATATAAAAAATTCAGCAACTAAGCGTATGCCATTTCTATAAAAATTATATATGATTAAATTATTATGGAAAATGTTAAAAAGATGTATTCTCTGCCGTAAAGGAAAAGAAGTATTGTAATTATAGTTTTTTTAAATCAAGACAGCTGATTAAAATAATTAATATTTTGCATTGTTCAAATCAATATTTAAAGAATATTTTTATTAATTTGTTGTGTTTAATGGATTATCTAAATCCATAAAATTAAAACTAAAATCATTCAGGAATTTCACTGTGCACATAAAAACATATCCATGTAAAAATGGCAAGTAAATTTAATTTTATAATAATAGTTAAAATCTAAATTAAATCATTACAATATTTTATTCTATTTATAGAGGAAAATGTGTAAAATTGGGCACAGTTGTAAATATTGGCACCCCTCTCCAAGTGGCTATGGGAGGTGCTGAAGACTTGCAACTCCAGGACTGTAGATGGTGCCATTTGATGATATGAGATAGAACTGAGCAGTTGGAATCATTCTTTCAACTAGTGTGGATACAGCGTGAGTTATTGTGTGAAATGGTGTTTATTCTGGACTCCAAACTTCTGACACGTATCTGAAATCTTTTTATTTTCATGATTTTATGGTTAGTTTAAAATAATTTCACATTGATATCCAGAAAGCAGAGAGCCTAAGGTACTTTTAAAAGCATGCATTTAGCCACACACGTCTTTAGGTTACATGTGAAAGTGACCATCTTTCTTAGATGACATTGGTGTAAATATGGGCACCTTTTCTTGGTGTAAATATGGGCCTTCTAAAATATGGACTTTCTAAAATATGGGCCTTCTGTAAATATGGTACTTCTAAAAATACTGCAATGTTCCCCGGGAACTTCAAATGCAGTTTCTCCGTTCAATATATCTCTTGTTCCCAACATTAAGAGAACCACTATTCGTGGATGCAAAGGAACAAGGTCCTGCCTCATCACTGGATCACCATATAAAAATCAGTTGACCAAATCGGTTGACAGAAGTTCTCTCAAGAAGACAACCTTGAGTTTTCCCGTAATAAGAGACCGGCAAAGGGGCAGGGGTGAGAAGACTAAAGGCTCCTAAAAAAGAAAATTAGACCCACATAACAATATGCGCTTCATCATCGGATTCATCAAGAATACAATAACACTCCCCTTGTGGACAGCGATGATATCAACTATGGGGACAAAAAGGACTCGAGCGATGCAATTTGCATCTTTTGTGATGAAAAATTCTCTGAAGACACTCGCAGAGAGGTGTGGATGAAATGTGTTACGTGCCAAAAGTGGCCATACTTAGATTGTGCCAGGGCTGAAAGAGTCAATTATGTTTGTGGTTTTGGTAAATGATTTTTTATGTAATAAATAAACTCTCTACAATTTTGTATCCTTTTATCCTGTTTTAAAACATTTAAAACAATTTTTGTGACTTTTTGACAGAGAACCCATATTTGCACCCCATTTTTCTGGTGCCTTTTTAAAAGCTTTTTTTAAATCTTCGTTTTTGAATGGAAATAATTCATATTAATCATTGTTTTTCCTCCTATCATTTAGTAAACGTATTATAATTTTTAATGAAGGTTAAAAATTTAGAATTTTTCAAAATAAAAAAAAGGGTGCCCGTATTTACACTTTTTCCTCTATATTTTAGAGAAGAAAAAATATAAATCTTGTGAAATGTTTAATTTTCTTACAAAAGAAAGCCTTCAAATAATGAAAACTATCTTGAAAGAAACTGTAAATTATTTTTTACTTCATATAAGAAATAGACTAGCTAGATGATTTTGTTTCTCCATCTTCTAAAAGTTATTCGACTTCATCCTGGCTGGAAATTCAATCTACAGTATCTACAAGGCAATAATATTTTCACATCAGTTTGACAATGACTCCTGAAACTGTGGCATGTCAATTAAAATAAACCGTTGGCTACATACCAATGGCCACAATTCACTTTGGCCATAACATTTTTAGAATGTGGCCAGAAATTTTATGTTTTTTGGGTTTGGTGTTAGCGTATACTAATTTGATGTAATTACCTGAAATATTTATACATGATGTGGTGAACAATATCAAAAGGGAAATTGTTTTGCTCTACTTCAACAACAAACACAATATTTTCATTAAAGTCTATAGATGAAATTATTCTTTTTACGTGGTCCTATTTGAAAAATTTGCTTGCTGATATTGACTATATAACTGTATACTGACTATTTTCAAATTTCAAATCTTGTAGCATATGAAAAAGTTAAAAAACAAATGTTACACATGAGATGAACAAACCTGTCATTTTTTTTAGTTTTCATAACATTTACATGGGATTAATTGAAAAATGAATTGTTTAAAAATAATAAAGAAAAACGATTTGTTAAAATCAGTACATCAATTTCAATGTTATGCATGAACATACACTGAATATACAGTGAAATCTCATTAGTGCAGACTATAAATGGGCTACCCTTTTCCATCTGTTTTGAATGCAGTAAATATTTGAATGCTATAAAAATAATCCCCTGTGTTAAAATGAATTTAATTTCTGAAAAAAATTAAATCAGTTACAACTTTATGAAAAAGTTTTTTATTTAGACATTTTACTAAAAAGGGAAATTTATGACAATATTGGTAACCTTTAAATGGCGACTGAGACAGCAGGCTTCAACGTTGATTTTTAGAAGAGTCCTTTCTGAAAGGTTAATGCAAATCAATTAATTACTCAGGACAAATAAATAATTAACTGACATAATTAACTTTTTACAAACAAATCTGTCAATTGTGACAAATGGGCATTTTATTGCATCATTTTTCACACTCGAAAATTTTGTCTATTACATCAGATTTTGATTGATAATACCAGAAAACAGATAAGGGGATTGTTTAAAGAACCTTTTATGTTTTCGGTTCTGGAATGATTTCTTTCTCTTTATGACTGACCAATTTCTTGATCTTTCAAAGCAAAGTTACTTTTGAAAAATATTTTCCAATGTTTCCTTCTATTGTGCCAAGTTAAACATTAAGTTAAAGGATGAAGTATTTTCAGTTAAGATGCCTTACAAAAAAGGTGATTAGGACATGGAAAAAAAGATCAATCTTTAGTGATTCTTGTTTGAATCAACAGCGCATATGTCGGTAATGATTAGATTTGAGATTAGGAAGTTGTCCACACAGGGCAAGCATCGATTTTGATGCCTTCCTGCTTTCCAAAGTGGAATAGAATTTTAAAAAAATATACTGTCAGCGCTTGAATAAGGCCTTCAGGACCCTACTCACAGCATTCTTTCAGCATCCATCCTCCAATCACACCATAAGTAAGCAGGAAGTTCAGCATCTTTTATGCACCTCATTGTCTACTAAAGGTAAAGTTTAAACCTCTAATGACCTATGTACACCAAAAACTCAGAATACATACCAGAAATTCTAAATAGTAATTTTTCTTTTCTTAACCCTGAAATCTCTGTTATTATACAAAGCAAAAATTAGTAATAAAAATTTCTGGTATGAATAAAAGAAATCTCCTAAATTGGAAACAACGATATCATATATGCTGACATGGATTGGCTTTACAGGATTAAACAAATATATGAAGCTTTTTTTTCTGTTACTGTAATCTGAATCAAAACAGTAAATTGAAAATTTTTAATAAAATATGAAAATATAGTAATTTTATGTGGAAAAAAAATACATTTCTCAAGGTATTTCTCCAAGATTCAAATATTCTTTTAATAAAAACAAATAAAATAGCTAATCATAACACCTGGTAATATACTGAAAGAATCATTATTTTTCACAATTATATATTTCTCTTTATCATTCACTATCATACAAAATTATGTTAACGAGATTTGTATGAGTTTTAATGCTTGAATTCAGTAAATCTAGTGCATAACTAGTGCTCATGAAAGTGAGTTATCTTTCGTTTCATGTTAATTTTAAGGTAATAGTTGAACAAATAATTCTATTTAAATATTTCTTATAAACAGTTTTGGTAACATTATGTCTTGAAATTTTAGAAACATGTCAGTTTTCAAAAATACAACATAATGAAAAATACACGCAAATGTCGAATTAAAAACCACTTGATGACATAACAAACACATATAATGCTTCTGACATTAAGTAAATGGGACTGCATTTTTGCCGTTTAATCTTACAGTTTGTCGATAGCTTTTTGTCATGAAAAGTCGACGGGATAATAGAGAAAGAAGTACCCAAAAATGACATTCAAACAAACAAATGTTACATTAAAACGAAAATACATTAAACAGATAAACATGAATACCGTACCTTTAGATAAATACGAAATCCATACGAAATGTTGCTGAAATAGGGATCATTAGGCCTAACTCACACAGTAACTTATTATTTTCCTTACAATCCTGATAATTCCTGCTTATATACGAGGAAAACGGCATAGGCACTCCATGGACTAACTGACTTTGACTACTTTCTTTTGATTATAACACAGTAACTCTCACTACTTTCTTTTAATTATAATTATTTGTCTGCTATGTTGAAAATGAAAATAGAAATAAAATAAATCAGACTCAGAAATATTCTTTTAGTAGTGAAAATAGTAAAAATACAGTGTAAAAGTTGAGATATGACATGCAAATAGATTATTCTGTAACTAGACAAGAAATGCCATTTTACGATTAATTTTCCGATAGACGCTATGATGCAATCACTTTTCGATCCATGTTCGATTAATATTTCTCATGCTGCCATCTGTCGTAAGAAAGTTTCAGCAAGTTATGTGCACATTATATGTAATATTACTTCATTTAGAGAAGAGGCTTGTCTTTCCTTTCTCACAGAAGCCTGATCTTCAAGCATTTTATCACACAATGCTCATTTTAAAGGTAAAAAAAATAATAATAACCAGATAATTATTGAAATTACAGTTTTTCAAAGATTTGAAAATATAGAAATTACACTGGAGCTTAATACAATATTAGTACATTGAAGAAACAGAAAAATTTTGCAACAAGTTTTCCCTTCAACATACAGTATCCTTTTAATAAATTATTTGTATTCTTCTAACTTTCGTTATAAAATTAAAATTATTAAAATATAATACAGACAAGTGTCCAAGTAAAATAATTTATATATAACGTATTAATTTTGCCTTACTTTTCAAATTATGACTTTAAAAAATGTTAACTGTAAATATTTTAATGAGCTACAGCATCATAAAATTTTCCCAAATAGCTCATTTGTAAACACAGTAATAATTCTTGATCTAACTATAATCCTTCCACTGTTACTGAAATTAAAATGCAGAATAATATCACTAAACTAGAATTAATGGGAATCACTTTGGATTAGTAAAATTTTGGTACAATGAGCAATACTCAATGTAACCAAGATATATTCAAAATAATTTTTGCGTAATTACTTTAAACTAAAATTAAAACCAATGTTTTAGTCAGTTGGTTTGTTTAATTTCAGAAGACTCAATAATATTTCAGCATTTATTATTATTATTATTTGAGTATTTTACATCTTATTGTGTGATTTTATGAAGGAAAATGATTTAATCAATGAAAAATACAATTTTTGTAGAAAATGTTGAAAATTTTATGTAACCAATTCTAAAACAATTCTTTAACAATTTTTAACATTTGAAATAGCTTTTGTTCTGTACTTATCTTATATGTGAGCTCTATAACTTTGGGCATCAGATTTCTAAAAAGTTATTATTATTATTATTATTTTTTTTTAATATATAAAATGCTATGACAATGTAAAAAATACAGTAAAACTGACTATTAACTTAACATTTTCATTTTAAAAAACTAAACTGTTACTAAATATGAACTCCCTAATTTGCCTCAAAAGATTTCAAGTTTGAACCATTCAAGAAGAAATAGAATAAAAAGCTCCTTTCAGTTATTTACGGAACTTTGTAATAAAATACTGCAAATATCTAAATTCATTTTAAGCAAAAAGTTGATACTTTTGTCGTTTATTGAAAATTGAACTGCACCTAACTCACTTAACAATGAATTGTATTTAAGCATTCAGCTGTGCATTTCTTTTTTCACTCTTGGTTTCTGGAAATTAGTTTACACGTTTATTTTCTTTAAAGGCAAGCTTTTAAAGTTTTTCTTTGTTTTGCTTTGATAACCTGGAAAGAGTTAATTTTTCATCAGACATATCTGAGGGAGGGAGCTATCATAGACAGAAACAGTGACTCAAAGTGCAAATTATGTTTATTGGACAGCACTATAAGCATATATTTTATATGTAACAAGCCTCCCTCTGATCATGTAAATATCTTCAGCTCATATTAAGAGGGTTTGTTGTGTGCCTATATCTATTCTACTTACAACAGGAAAAAAAAATCTAATATTCAATTCTCCCCTCCCCCCCCCCCCCCCCCAAAAAAAAAAGGATAAATAAATAAATCAAGTAGTACTACAATGAAATGATTTTGACAAAATTTAAAGCAAGAATAGATGAAAAAGTCTGTAACGTCTTCTTTTCTTAACATACACAGCTTAAAATTCATTTATTTTTCACATTATCAGAATTTAAAAATGTTTAACAATTGGAATGAAAGAATATTTCTTTCTTATTTTCCTAAAAAAATATTTTTATTTTTTATATTGTATTGAATGTTTAATATTTTATTCTTTTCTGCTTTTCATCACATAAACTTAATTTTTGAGAAGGGAGGGGTGAAAATTTCAACTAAACACATTTTACAATTTTAGAAACCATTGCAACTAGAGAGATAGAAGACAATATGTCGAATGATGATTGGACGATTACCCTGATATTTTTCAATTAGTTGAAGATTCATAAGATCTACAGAGCTTGCATATTCATATTTGCTTTATTATTTACCCATCATACATAGTATAGGGTAAGTCTTGCAATCATTTTGAAAAGCGAAAAAACTTTTTTAACGGATTTACACGTTTCAGACACTGGAGATTCCGAAAAACATATTTTTAGAAAAAAAAATTGCCTTCCGTCTGTCTGTGTGTGTGTCTGTAAACGCTCTATCTCCCAAACAAATTCAGATAGAGACTTGAAATTTGGTATGTACTTAATATGTAATAATTGAAAGAAGCCTATTGAGTTTCAGTAACTTCGATTATCCGGAGCTATTTTTTTTCAGATTCTCGAAAAAATCGTTCTGATAAAAGGTCTATAAAAATTTTCGAAATTGTTTATTTTAAGGAGTGAATATAAAAGACAATTAAAAAACACAAATTTTGCATAAAGCATGAAGTCGATTGGATAATTAGTTGCCGAGATATTTGTAATCCTATTTCCCACACTCTTCGATTTTTCATGACCCTGTATTTCATTCAAATTTCAATTCAAATATATACTTTAATTGGAAATGAGACGCTTAATTCGCCGCAGTAAACCGTTAGTTAATATGATTATCAATTTTGGATTTATAAGGATGTATCTTTTATGCAATTCAGTAATAGAGCAATTAAAGTTTATGATGTCATCAAGCCACGATTTTACTCGAATTGCAATGCATTTTATAAATAGTTTACACATGTTTTATTTTCATATTTTATATTATGCATATCCACGATGGGTAAGTATTATGGTGGCCCCCAATGACTAGTTTTTAATTATGCTTGTGAGTGAGATACTAAATGAGTCTAACAAAAATAATTAACATACACCATTTATAAAAGGAAAATAATCCACATGTATACAAGTATCATTTCAAATTAAACTAGCAATCAAATACAATCAAATCCTTAAATAAATAATTTTAAAAAATTAAACTAATACTGTAACTGAAAAAAAATATAATTTAAATTTAAAGCAATTTGTATATCTTACACACAAAAAAAAAAAAGAAAGAAAAAAAAGAAAAAGAAAGAAAGATACAAGGGGTGGAGGGTGAAAAAAATCTGTATTTTTAGCATATTTTAGTGATGCATAACAAACCCTACATAAGATTAAAAAATAAGTAATACACATTTTATTTAGTATTGTAGTTTTTCATATCTATAGTAAATTATTTCTTATTTTTAGAGAAAATAAATGTACATAACGATTATTTTATTTTTTTTTTTTTCGATAGAAATAGTTTCTCTGATTTTCAATTTTAGTTATGAAATATACTGAAATTAGCTGGAATAAAAGAATTAAACTGAAATTAACATATTAAATTATTATTCAACAAGAATGGAATTAAGTAAGCCACATCCAATTAATAAATGTTTGCTGTCTTCTTATCATTATAATTGAAGTAATAAGAGAAGATAATATCGCCAGGGTGTTCCTAGCTTTTTTAAATGTTGCATAAAATTGACATACAGTTAATGCAGTGTTTGACATTTATCTGTAGAATTTTATTATTGTTATTATTATTTTAAAAAAATGTTTATTAAACTATTTATTTCATGTCTTTAAATTAAGGAAGCATAAAATACAAAAAAATATCACATAAATCTATGTCAGTTTCCAAATATATTTTAATTATTTTTTTCTTTTCACAACATTTAAAACTTTGCAAATTTTCCATGTATTTACAGAAAAATTAGAGGGAAATAAAATTTATTCTGCAATTAAATATTCAATTAACTATACAAATTATTAGAAAATCACCTTGAATTGACAAAATATATTTATATACACTACAAAGCCTAAAATATAACTAAAATCAATTTTTGAAATAATTTATTACATGACTTTGAACAGTTGAATTCAATAGGCAATAATAGAACAATTCAATGTATGGTAGCACCATCTACCAACAAAATACTTTTAAGAAGAAATAGGATGAAATTATATGATGTTAATACATTTTTTTAAAATCACAATTGAGAGCAGTAACAATGTAGTATTTGGTGGATTGTAGATGGAATTCACTAAAAGCTAACTGCCCCCCCCCCCCTTAAAATTTGTTTTGTATGTGTTATTTCTTCCCTCTTCCCCTCCCGAATATAAAATGAACATATATAATATATAAGAGAAAATAGTAAATTGTTTCTTAAATTCGGATAAACTGATAACTATTTAATATCTGATGACAAAATTGTTACTATGGTTCTAAACCCAGGCGTAATATTATAATTTATAACAATCCTATAAAAATGTAATTCAATGAAAAATCAAATTAGAGGACTAGACAAGAGTGAGTAATAATTCTAATGTTTTAGACCGAAGTACTATTGAAATGCATAGAACTTAATTATTATGTAGATTGAAAGAAAAACAGAGCATGCTACGGTTTTGAAAGAAAAATTTAATCATTAAACAGGTCCTCGTAATATTTTAAAAATCATTACAATTGTTACATACATTTATATCTGTGACGATATATGTTGAAATTAATACGCATTTACATTTGTTAACATATATACGTTTAATGAGGACAAGTTACACACAAACAAGAATAGAAGACAGTTAGAACGGGCACGAGCGGTTACAGTTAAATGGACGTTGTCATGGATACAATTATATTACATCTCCCCTTTCAAAATGTTATTTAAGTTCTATTTGAATTCTGTTAAAGATCAAGTCTCTTTATTGGCTTTACAACTCTTCCAGACCTGGTAACGATGGGTTTCTTGTCAGTAACGCTGGGGGCAGACACATTTAGATTTTTCGCCGGAGATACGTTGGAATTGTTATCAGCACTAGAAGGTTGATGGTCAATTTCTAACGGTAACTTCCTTTTCCTTTCAATCTGGAACTTCAACTTAGTTGGCTTGATTTGGATAGTGTTCCTTCTATATTCACCTTTAGGAGTCAGCACATTGTATGATCTAGGAGCAGCTTGAGATGTTATTTTTGCTGGTATCCAATTCCTTGGTGCTTGTTTCAGCATCACATTTTGGTTTGGTTGTAATGGAGTGCTGAATGATGGTTTAGTATGAAGATCATGGTAGTATTTTTGCTTTAATCTGTAGTTTGGGTCATAACTTTAGGCTTTAGCAATTCTTCAGCAACTGGGACTGTAGTGCGCATGCGTCTACTGAAGAGACGTTGAGCTGGTGATCCTAAATTTTCTCTTGGCGTATTTCTCAAATTTAGTAATGCTAATTGTATATCTTGACCTGATATCTTACATTTTCTTAGCAAATTCTTCGCTGTTTGGACAGCTCTCTCTGCTAGACCATTGCCTTTTGGATAGAGGGGACTTGAAGTTTGACGGATAAACATCCATTCTTCAGCAAATTCCTTAAATTCAGAAGAATCATAATTTTTAGCATTGTCAGTTTCTAAAATTCTAGGAATTCCATGGACACTAAACCAGTCTTTGAGGATTTGTATTGTAGACTTACTAGATAAATCTTTTAATGGTTTGAAATCAATGAAACCAGAGTAACTATCTGTAATAAGTAGATAGTCAACATCCTGATAGGTAAATACATCAGATGCAAGAATTTCCCATGGTAGTTTAGGGATCTCCTTAGAAATTAATGGTTCTCTCGGAGGATTCTTCTGAGTTTTCTGGCAAACTACACAATTTTCGATCATCGAAATTATATCTCCAGACATTCCTGGCCAAAACATACACTCACGAGCTCTTCTAAGACAACTTGTAATGCCTAAGTGACCTTTATGAAGATTCTCCAATGCACGTCGTCTGTATCTTTCGGGTATAATTATTGTTAATCCCTTTAGAATTACATCTTTTTGAATCGATAGTTCATCCAAGAATGGTAAGTACTTCTTACACGAATCTGGAACTACATCTTTGTTTTTGGGCCAACCAGTAAAAATGAAATGTTTCAGTTGTATTAGATCTGGATCCGTATTTGTGAGATCTTGTAAAATTTTAAACCCTACGTCTGTGGTTGGAATTGAAAAGAGAATTTGGTAGTTACTCTCCTGTAACAAATCTTCATTATGACAGTCTCTGCTCAGCAAGTCAGCTACATACATTTCCTTACCTCTCTTATAACAAACTCTTGGCGCATACTGCTGAACCTCTAAGAAGATTTTACGGAGTCGTGGTGGAATTCGATCTATTTGTTTCTTAAAAATAGATTCTAAAGGTTTGTGATCCGTCTCAATGGTTACTTCATTTCCATATATATATTGATGAAATTTTTGGCATCCGAATTTCATTGCCAGGGCTTCCTTTTCTATCTGGGGATAAGATCTTTGGGCGTCATTCATCGCTGTGGATGAGAATGCTATCGGTCTTCCCTCTTGGAGCAGTACCGCACCTAATGCGAAGGAACTAGCATCCACTGAAATTGTAATACTTTTGTTGGGATTATAGTATTTAAGTGACGGAGCTTCCTTCAATAATTTCTTGATTTCAGCTAATTCTTTATCTAATTCCTTATTCCAATTCCACTCTTCATTTTTCTTCAATAACAATCTCATATTATGTGTTTTGTCTGAGAGATTAGGGATGAACTTGTGTAGGTACTGAATCATGCCAAGTAATCTTTGTAGCTCTTTTTTGCTAGTTGGTGCTTTAATTCTATCTATGGTTTCAACTTTCTCAGGATCGATCATGATACCATCACCAGAGAGGATATGTCCTAAATATTTAACTTTCTGAACTTCAAATTCACATTTGTCTTTATTTAGTTTTGCTCCAGCATTTCTTAATGCTTGTAGGACTAATCGAGTATTTGATCGAAGAGTATTAATATCAGGCGCATAAATCAATATATCGTCCATTGAATTTTCAACACCTGGAATGCCTTGTAGAATTTTAGTCATATGATTTTGAAATATTTCTGGAGCTGTCTTTATGCCAAACGGGACTCTCAGAAAAGAATATCTTCCCCAGGGTGTTGTGAACGTGAAAAAAGGTTGTGTGGCGGGTGAAACTCTTAGTTGCCAGAAGCCTTTCTTCAGGTCTAATTTTGTGAAGTATTTGGAGCCTTTCACATTAGCAGTGACTTCTTCAAGCGTTTTTAAAGGATAATGCCTTCGCAGCAGAATTTTATTAACTTCCGACGGATCGATGCAAATCCTTATTTTTCCTTTTTGTTTTGCTACGACCATTGGACTAGCTATGGGTGTTGGTTCCTCTACTTTCTTTATAATTTTATCCTGGACCATTTTGTCAAGTTCCTTCTTTACTAACGGTCGAAGAGAAAATGGAATTCTTCTGGGGGGCTTAATATCAGTTTGGGGACACTCTATGGAAAAATCTGCTGTATATTCGAAATTTTTTATACATCCCATTCCTTGAAACAGGTCTTGAAATTCATCTTGCAGTAAATTAACTACTTCAATTCTTTGAATTAATCCGGCCTCCATGCAGGTTAATCGACCTAGGATTGGACTAATTCCTCCATGTGCAATTATTAATTTAAGCTGTATATGCTTATCTTTAATTTGACAGTGAACAATAGATTCTCCTGCCACCTCAATAGCATGACCAGAATATGAGAGGAGTTTACGGACATTTGTAGGTTTTATTATTAGACGTAATTCCTCTGCTAAGCGAAATGGTATGACATTGCACTGGGCACCGGTATCAAGTTTCATTGGAATAGCTTTATTGTTAATTATGACAGTCTCGCACCAATCTGATTTATTAGCGTCGATACTTGCTATCAGAAAACTATCATCCGTAATCGCATCTACATTTTCAATATCTTGCACTCTGTATTTTTTCTGGTTTCTGGATCTACATTTTTTTGCGAAATGGTTTTGCCTTTGGCAAATTTTACATTTTTTGCCAAAAGCGGGGCAATCATTAATTTTATGTGTATTACCACAATTTCTACAATCGTTTATCATTTTAGAGAATTTGGTATTAGAATTAGGCTTATCTTTCGAAGGAACATTTTTATGCGACTGAGTAAATTTCTTCGATATTGTAGAAATTATGGGTTTATTATCATCAGAAATATTTTTCAATTGCTGTGCAGCACTTTCAGAAGCAAGACAAATCTGCACAGTTTTATCTAAGCTTAACTCAGCATCGCTTAAAAGCTTTTCACGAACGTCATTATTTTCAATTCCGACAACAATTCTATCGCGAATTAATTCCTCCTCCATAATTCCTAGCTTACATCTAGAAGCTTGTATTTTAAGCCTTGTTAAAAAATCTTTAAAAGCTTCATCCTGCTTTTGTTTAATCTGGTTGAATTTGTAACGTTCAAAAGTATAATTGACTTTAGGAGTGAAATATTCTGTGAACTTACCTCTAATAATCTCCAAATCTTCTTGTTGATCGGTACTTAAACTGAAGGTTTTATAGATTTGTTGTGCTTCTCTTCCAATAACGGCCATAAATGTCGCAACTTGAACTTTTTTCTCTTTCTTGTCAAGTTGAACGGCAGCAGCATACCAATCAAAACTTTGAATCCAATCTTCCCATTTTTCTTTGGAATCCGCCATAAGTAATGGTTTTGGAGGACGTATCCCATTTTCACCCATTTGTATTTAATTCAGGTTGTCGTTAACGAAATTTAAAGTAAATATTACTTTTTGACACAACTTCTGACACCATGTGACGATATATGTTGAAATTAATACGCATTTACATTTGTTAACATATATACGTTTAATGAGGACAAGTTACACACAAACAAGAATAGAAGACAGTTAGAACGGGCACGAGCGGTTACAGTTAAATGGACGTTGTCATGGATACAATTATATTACAATATCCTTTCTTTTTTACAATCCTCATTTATAATAAAGCAATGAAATTATGCCATTATACACTGTCTTTATCGCCATTGCAATTATTCATTTTTCACCTATTCTTAATGTATTGATATCTATTTAATGACGCAAAATTCAGGAGTGAGAATGTTCTAAATTTAGTGGATTTTTCTTCTCTTTTGAAAATGCCATCTAAACTCCCCCTTCCCCTGCAAGTTTTGTATATTTATTTTGTGATACAAGAAATATTATTTTACATTACTGTAGTGAATAAAGGTTTATTGCTATGTCACATGTTGGTGCATTAAAATTATCAGATTTTTTTAAATGAAAAATCAGCCAGTTAATTTACGATTTTCAAATAAAATTTATCTGAAAGTAACTTTTTTTTCTTCATCCAATTGAGTAAAAATTTGGATTATGCAATATTTAACATTTAAGATGCATACAATCATTGTGAAAGCAGATGTTGTGACATCTAATTTAACTTGTTAGCTTAGCGTTATTGATGAACAATGACTACCAGGAATGAAATAGTTTTCATTTGTTTCTTTCATTGGGAGAGGAGGGGGAGGGGGTACTTGTTGAAATTAAGTTTTGAGTTTTATGTTAATTGATATTAAGAATCACGTGAACTTAGCACATGTACATTTTATCTGTAGAAAACAACTAAGCTCGTTTTGTTCTAAAAAAAAGTTTTTTTTAATGTAATGATGGCTGTATTTATCCATGATATTAGTTTCTATTAAAAATTCGTCAATAGTCATTTTCTTTAGTAAGTTATTTTTCTACAAATTTAATAGGTTATAGGCTACATATCGCTATGAACTGCGATAGTTAGTTAAAGTCTGATTAATTAAAATTAGATACAGAGAAATTAAGTTTTACTCATGGTAACTGAAGTAAAACATTAGTTTAGCTTAGTAGAGAAGATTATCAATAAAAAAATTTTTTGAAATCTTATCCAAGTTTAAGATTTAGAAATGGATTTAGCTAAGCAAGTTAAATTATAGACTGGTGAAGTCGACTGGCCAATATGAAAACGCAAGATTAGAGATTTACTTGACTATCATGAAGGAGCACTTGATGTTATTGATGGTAAATTAAAGAAACCCGAACCACTAAGTAGCAGTGCTAACGAAAAAGAAATCAGGGAACATAAAGTAAGTTCTGATTTATATCGTAAAGCTAATAGTTACGTAAAATCCGTGATAGCAAGTACAGTTAATGACGAAGTTTATCAGAATATTATGGATAAAGAAACAGCACATGAAGTGTGGGAAGCCTTAAAGCGTCATTTTGAAGCTACGTCAAAAGACCAGTTATTTAAGATATGTACAGAGTTTTTCGCATTTAACTGGACATTAGGCGATGATGTCTCAACTCACATAGCTAAGTTAAGAACCATTTGGAGTGAATTAAATAATGGACTTAAAGATATAGGTGAAAATAAATTACCGGATTTGATGTTAGTTTGTAAAGTCTTGCAGATTTTACCACGCAAATTTGAAACATTTAAGTCCAGCTGGATGTTGTTGTCTAAAAACGAGGACAGAACATTTGATGAGTTGACAGAGCAACTTTGTATGTTTGAAAGAAATTTTATTAAAACCGATAACGGTGACATTACTGTTCAGGAAGCGTTAGCTGTTTCAAGATTAGAAAAACAGAATAAAGATAAAGATTTCAAATTTATCAGGAAATCATATAAAGGAGATACTTGCAACTACTGCAATCGTAAAGGTCACTGGGTAAGAAATTGTAGAAAATGGATTTCGGATGGAAAACCTGCCAAAAAGTCGCCAAGTAATGATACTAAAGATATAAAGAAAACTGCCAATGGGGCACTGATGTCTATTTCTGTTGAAACTTATACTTCGGAAGCAGATAATTCAACAGCTTTTTGGATCGATAATGGAGCAACTCAACATATCACGAACTGCACAGAGTATTTTACAGATTTCACGCAATTTCTTAGTCCTTGTAGCATTAAGGCTGCTGGAAAGGAAAGATTGGCTGCTGTTGGAAAAGGAACTATTCCTTTTAAATCTTTTGCTGGTAGAAAATGTCAAGAAATTCAGCTGAATGATGTCTGGTATGTACCTGAAGTCAACAAAAATTTATTTTCGGTGTTAGCTGCTCAAGACAGGAATCAAAATAGTGAATTTCGATCGACATCTACTGAATGTTGGTTAAAGATAAATGGTCAAGTGGTACTATATGGAGCACGCAGTGTATCTGGATCTTTGTATAAAGCAATTACTGAGCCAATTATGCCAAAGAAAGTTTTAGAAATAAATAATACTGAGCAAGACTATTCTTTATTGCAACTTTATCATGAAAGATGTGGTCATCAAGACAAAAGTCATATCAAAGAGAAACTTGAAAAAGAATTAGCAATCAAAGTTCGACTAGAAAATAAATTATGTGAACCATGCATTTATGGAAAAGCACATCGCTTACCTTTTGGAAATAGAAACAAAACAACTGAACCAGGTGAGCTTATTTCAGCTGACCTTTGTAGTCCGTTTCCTGAATCTTTTCAAAAGAAACGATACTTAGTTGTATTTAAAGATAGTTTTACAAAGTTTCGGTATGGTTATATCATAAAAGAGAAGTCAGAAGTCAGTAATATGTTTAAAAATATGCTTGCTCATGCTAAAACTATGGGATACAGAATCAAAGAATTTTTGAGCGATAATGGTGGAGAATTCGACAATGGAGAAATTAAAGCGATTCTACATGAAGAAGGAATTATGGAAAGATTTACTGCACCTTTTACACCACAACAGAATGGATCAAGTGAAAGAGGGAATCGAACAATTGTAGAAATGGCAAGAACATTCAAATACTCGAATCCTGAAATTAGTTTTCCTGATGCAATGTGGGCTGAATTAGTTTCTTCTGCAATATATATCCTAAATAAAAAGGGAAAATCTTCAGTTGAAGGAGTTAGTCCTTATGAATTGTGGATCAGAAAGAAACCTAGAATAAAGCATTTACGTGTTATAGGTTCTACGTGTTATGCTCATATTCCTGTACAAAAGAGAAGAAAAATGAATAGAAAAGCTATCAAAGGTTATCTAATAAGTTACGATTCTGATGAGCGTTACAGAATTTGGATGAAAGAAGAACACAAAATGATTTTTTCTAGAGATGTAATTTTTCATGAAGAATTAAAAAAATGTGATAATTGTGTTCAGTTACCATTCAACGATAATAAACAAGAAAGTATAAGTGATATTTCTAATCAGGGAAAGTACGAAGAGAAACATCTTCAAGAAAATGAAGAGCAAGATAATATAAACGATAGTGAAGATGACAGTGATGAAGAAACTAAGCCATCACATGACATACAATTAAGAAAACGTGACACAATACGGAAACCTGTAAGGTTTGAAGATTATATAATGGAAGCTGAGACACTAATTCACGAAAATGAAAATCCCGAGACATATATAGAAGCAATCAACAGCAAGGAAAGTTCAAATTGGAAAAAAGCAATGGAAAATGAAATAGCCTCTTTAAAAGAAAATGAGACCTGAGAATTAGTTAATTTACCAGAATATTCAAAAGCTATACCATGTAAGTGGGTTTATAGAATTAAAACAAATCCAGATGTTATAAAAGATTACAGTCAACGTCAAGGCATTGATTACAGTGAAACATTTAGTCCAGTAACAAAATTAGAAACAATACGAGCAGTATTGAGTATTGCAGCTGAAGAAAAAATGCATTTATCGCAATTTGATGTATCTACAGCATTTTTGTATGGAGAAATAGATGAAACAATCTACATGCAACAACCAGAAGGATATGAAGACGGAACAAAAAGAGTATGCAAGCTTAAGCGAAGTTTGTATGGTTTAAAGCAAGCTCCATGTTGCTGGAATAAGTGTTTTGGTCAATTTTTATTAAAACTTGATTTTAAAGTATAAGTGATGCCGACCCATGTCTATACATTCGTGAGAGAAATGGCAAAAAGTTAATTATAGCATTGTACGTAGATGATGGATTAATTGCTGCAAATGATCAACAAGAGTGTGAAATATTCATCGAAAAATTGAAAGCCAGATTTAGGATAGTTATTGGAAACGCTTCTTGTTTTCTAGGACTTGAAATTGAATATCAGAAAAACGGAGCTATTACTATGAGTTAGAAAGGATATGCCAAGAAAATTCTTAAGAGATTTGGATTTGAAGAATGCAAGCCAGTAGCAACACCATTGTTAAAAGAATCAAGATCGCAAAATACTGAAGAAATTAAGAAAGTTGATTTTCCGTATAGACAAGCCGTTGGAGCTCTAAAGTATCTAATGGTAGGAACGAGACTGGATTTAGCTTACAACGTAGGAGTTTTATCAAGAACGTTAGAAAATACATCTGCTGAAGATGTAATGAAAGTCAAAAGAGTTTTTCGCTACATAGCAAAAACAAAAAATTTTGGTATTAGTTATCGTGTAACAAATTCAAGACGAGTATTACAGTGTTACAGTGATGCAGATTTTGGAGGATGTACAAAAACTGGAAGATCAACATCAGGATCTGTTATAATATATGCTGGTGGTTCAATCTCATGGCACAGTCAAAGACAAACTGTTGTAGCTACTTCAACTACAGAAGCTGAAGTTATAGCTGCATCTGAAACAACTAAAGAAATTATTTGGCTCAGAAGATTATAGGAAGGTATAATAAATCTAAAGGAAATACCTATTCTTCAAGTAGAAAATAGTGCAGCTGTAAAACTTGCACATAATCCTGAATATCACAGAAGAATAAAACATACAGAAATAAAGCATTTCTTCGTTCGTGAGAAAGTATTAGAAGGCAAATTAGTTGTAGAGCAAATTTCAATTGATAAACAGATTGCAGACATTATGACTAAGCCATTAACTAAGACCCAATTACTTATCTTATGTGATCAAATGGGATTAACAGACTAGAGACTAAATATGCAATTAACAAGGGAAAGTGTTGAAATTAAGTTTTGAGTTTTATGTTAATTGATATTAAGAATCACGTGAACTTAGCACATGTACATTTTATCTGTAGAAAACAACTAAGCTCGTTTTGTCCTAAAAAAAAGTTTTTTTTTTAATGTAATGATGGCTGTATTTATCCATGATATTTGTTTCTATTAAAAATTCGTCAATAGTCATTTTCTTTAGTAAGTTATTTTTCTACATATTTAATAGGTACAACTTTTAAGAGTTTTTGTATTTTTCAATATTAAAATATATTTCATTGAAATATGCATACACAAAATTAAAAATAAAACTAGGTTAGCTATCTTGGCACTATACAGAAATTTCAGGAAATATGAAAAATTGTTAACTCAGAAGTCACTATAGCAAAGCAATTAAAAGGGTAAGCATTTTGTCAAACAGAAAAATATATCTATATCTGCCGTCATATATATAGGCCTCTGAAACAGTATTCAAAGAAAAGTTACAGGGGCTGGAGTGCCCAAATGAAACAAAATCTTAACTTTGTATCAGAGTTAATAAAATAAGTTTTATTCACCTGCAAAAAAATCCACTTTCAGGCTGACAGAAACACAAGAATCAACATGTTAGTGTACCAAAAAAAAAAAAATGCACTTGAGCCATGGCATTGCTTTATTTATGTTTATAAGTGATTAGATAAAGTTTGCGGTAATCTAGGGAAAATATTAATGTGTAAATTATTAACTTAACTTTTATTTACAATCTTCTTTATTTAGTTGTCAAATTAGTTTTTTTTTTCTTAACACATTGACGGACAGTAGGAAATAGTGAAGTTCAAAAATTGACACTATAAGTTTTTGTAATTTTTAGAATATTAGAAGTATAGTTTTATTCTTTCTGCTTAAATAAACTTAATTTTGATTAATTCAGCACCTTTAATTAGGTTGCACACTCCCTTCACAACCACGTCAGGGTGGCTAATGGTCAGGGAAAAATACAGTCAAAAAATGTGATGAACACCAGTATATTCTTATAGAAAAATTTATGTTGATTATTCGATCAAATAATCAATTTTAATTTTTCTATAAGAATATACTGGTACCGTAATTTCGGGAATATGCGCCGCACCCATCGTAAGCGCCGCATCATTGAAAAATCAGTAAAAAAAACCAAATATACACGTAAGCGCCGCACCCATTAGAAGCGCCGCATCATTGAAAAATCGGTAAAAATGAAATAGTCACGATACGATCGACAAAATTGGATTAAAAGTAACAAGAATAGCGATAAAATCTTTATATGAATTAACAATAAAACACAGGTAATCTTAAAATAATATAGAAAAAAAATATGTACTACGCCAATACGCGTACTACGCAAATCGATTATCGTTTTAATCGAATATTGCCGTTTGCGGTGTGCCTATGAAATAAATATAATTTATCAACTATTGTAAAATATACAATAAATACTTTTAAAGAGAGTGAGCTATTAATATTGAAACACAGGTTATCTTAAAATACAATAGGAAAAAAATACGTACTACGCCAATCGATTATTCGATTATCGTTTTAATCGAATATCACCGTATGCGGTGTGCTTATGAAATAAATACAATTTATCAACTATTGTAAAGTATACAATAAATACTTTTAAAGAGTGAGCTATTAATATTGAACAGAAAATAGAGAAATATGGGTAAGTTAAATATATTTTGATTATAGTAATTACATTTTTATAATAAAGATATATTGTGATACTATGTACTGTTTATGAACTTTATACTGAGAATAAATGAATGTAAATAAAGGTGTTGGGTTAAAACTCTACATGATTATTATCTTTGTTTTTGATATTTTGTAAGTTACGTTGCCGATGGCAACAGTCTTGTGTTCATGTTTTCCTTTTTTTGTTAATACACAGTTAAAATGGCTTTGAGATTCTATTTCTTTTATTTTGAGAAATTTAATATATATTATTACGCCATAAGTATTGCTGTGTATAGTTTTGTGAGTTAAAACAAACGAGTGTACGAGTGTACAAATTAGAACTGTAAATAAACTTTACTTTGTGATAAAGTTATGGAATGTTTTTACCCTACATCTAAAAACTTCTGATTCTGAAGTTCATAAAAACTGAACATCTGGCGTCCGCCGACTGGACTCGGCTGCTGATTATCGAGTAAGTTTTGTTTTGTTTGTCTTATTTTTGAGTTGATATGGAAGCAGCAAAGAAAATTAGAACTCAGCATAGGAGATTGTTTAGCAAAGCTTGTAACGAGTTCGATACTGAAGAAACAAACTTAACAAATTCTGACAAAATAATTAAACTGAAACTTATTGAGGAGAAAGCTACGCTAATGCTAAATTCTGAAGAAAATGTTAAACAGTTTCTTTATTCTGAAAACATTACAGATGATTTAATTGAAAAAGAGATCGATGAATCCGAATGTTATATAGACCGTTGGCGGTTATTACAGATTAAGTTGAGTCAGCTTTTGCTTTCAGAAAGAGAAGACGTTTCTTCGAATTGTAGTGATTCTCAGAAAAATACGTTATTACGTTACCCAAAAATAAAATTGCCTACATTTAATGGAAATCTAAGGAACTGGGTTAGTTTTTGGGGGCAGTTTGAGAAAATTAATAAAGACCCTAATTTAGATCTGCATGATAAGTTTGCATATCTATCCCAATGTATGGAGAAGGGAAGTGCTGCCGAAGAGTTAATTAAAAGTTTTCCACCGGGGGAAATAGTTATGAGAAAGCAATAGAACAATTGAAATTACGTTTTGGGAGAGAAGAGCTACTTATACAGGTGTATGTTAGGGATCTTCTGTCATTGGTTATCCAAAAGCAGAATATGTCGAAAAAATCTTTGAGAAATCTTTATGATTTATTAGAAACAAAGCTTCGTGCGCTTGAAATACTAGGGGTAACGAGAGATAAGTATGCGTCGATGCTTTTACCACTTGTCGAATCTGCTTTACCTGAGGAAACGCTTCTAGCTTGGGAACGATATAGATCTGAAAGTCATAGATCACATGAGGAGGAGGATCAAAATACATCTAAAATTACTGAAAAGACTGATCTCGATTCAATTCTTGATTTTCTTCAAGATGAAGTGCAGGCAGAGGAGCGCATAATCCTAGCCTCTCAAAACTTTGGGATTGAGACCAAGAGTAATTTTAAATTGTTCAAAGAGAAGAGGGCTGGAAATGATAGACACAAATACGGGGACACTCGTCAAATAGCTAGTGCAGCTGAGCTTTTGACCTCTTCGAATGAACAAAAGCAGTGCATATTTTGCCGCAATTTCCATAATTCCACTGACTGTTTGAAGGTACGGAAAATGACGATGAAAGATAGAGAAAATCTCGTAGAGAAATCAGGGTGCTGTTTTCTGTGCTTAAAACCGGGTCATC
The DNA here is from genome assembly GCA_963931845.1 of Maratus michaelseni. NCBI lineage: Eukaryota > Metazoa > Arthropoda > Arachnida > Araneae > Salticidae > Maratus > Maratus michaelseni. Next base: position 320,413,177 of record OZ007596.1, on the reverse strand, counting down.
AAGTTCGTAAGTGTTATTCAAAGATAACTTGTTTGGGTTGTGGAAAAAGACATCATATATTACTCTGTCGTGACATAAAGCAACCAGCATTCTCACCAACCGGAAAAGAAACTACAGAGTTAGATAATGTTTCAAAAGAGGATCAAGCACTTGCGAATATATCCAAAAGCCCTAGTGTTGTGTTATTAACATTAACGGTTTTAATCAGAGGTAATGGGAGAAAACGGAAGGCAAGAGCCATCATAGATTCTGCTTCGCAGCGCTCTTACATTTTAAAAAACACTGCCAAAGAGATGAAATATAAAAGGGAAGACTATGAATATCTTCAGCATTCTCTGTTCGGAGGAGAAAATACAGGAGTGTGCAAGCATGATGTGTTTACTTTATATTTGACAAGTTGCGATGGATCTTATAACTGTCATTTTAAAGTACTGAGTCAACCTGTTATCTGTGGGAGCGTTCCACCGACAATACCTGCGATTCATTTAAAAGAGCTTACTGACTATAATATTTGTGTCAACGATGATTATATAGGTCCTATTGAAATCTTAATAGGAGTCGATGTAGCCGGAAAAATCATTACCGGTGGTTACAAATCCTTATCATGTGGTTTAACAGCAATGGAAACACGTTTAGGGTGGACCACAATGGGACGTATACCCCAGATTTCTTCAGAGATAAATGAAATCTCAGTAGCTAATTCTATGCTTTCTACTACTCGAACAATAACAGAATTGTGGACTCTTGACACTCTCGGTATTACAGATCCTTCTGAGAAGAAAACTAAAGAAGACCTTCATGAATCCGCCAGAGAGCATTTTCTTAACACAGTTCAAATCGACAAAGACAATCGTTTTGTGGTACATTTACCTTGGCTTGCCGATCACCCTCCACTACCTGATAATTATAACTTGGCTTTAAAGAGACTGGAAGGTACTGCACGGAAGTTGAAAGAAGAAAATTTATATGATGATTATAATAAAATATTTGAAGAATGGGAAAAAGAAGGAATAATTGAAAAAATTCCTAAGCACGAGATTCAATTACCGTCTCATTATTTACCACACAGACATATCGCGAAAGAAAATAGCACAACTAGAATCAGACCTGTGTTTGATGCTTCAGCAAAGCTGAGAGCTTTCCCAAGCTTAAATGACTGCCTGGAGAAAGGGATAAACCTTGTTGAGTTAATTCCTACAATATTAACACGTTTTCGGATGAACAAGTTTGGAGTTACGGCGGACATCCGTAAAGCATTTTTACAAATTCGCCTACAAGAAAGCGATAAAGATTATTTAAGATTTCTTTGGTATGACGAAAATAATGAACTGAAATATTATAGACATTGTCGTGTCGTCTTCGGAATTTCAAGTAGTCCTTTCTTACTTAATTCTGTGATTCAGTATCATCTGGAAATGATTTTGGAGGAAGCACAACTTGGAAACTCAAAATACCCTGTGGATATTGTCCAGAAACTTAAGAACAGCTTTTATGTAGACAATTGTCTAACTAGTGTAAAAACGGAGACAGAATTGCATGAATTCATTAAAGTAGCTACAGATATTATGTCAGAAAGGAAGTTTGACCTTAGAGGGTGGGAGCACAATTATCCCCATTCCTCAACAAAAGAGGCTTCTTGTACAAAAAATAAAGTTGTCCCAGTATTAGGCCTGCAGTGGTTCTTGAACTCAGATACTCTTTCTGTAAATTTAAAAGAAGTTTGTGAAGATAATGGACCTGTTACTAAAAGAAAAATATTGTCAGAAGTCCACAAAAATTTTTGACCCTATTGGTTATACTTGTCCAGTGACCTTATATCCGAAATTAATGTTACAAGAACTGTGGGAAATGAAAACAACTTGGGATGCAGAGCTGCCATCAGCAATTTCTAAAAAATTCAAAAAGTGGAGAAAACAGCTGGATCTACTAAAAGAAGTTACTATACCTAGATGCTTAATAAAAGATCCTGATGATACCTGCAATTTAAGTTTACACGTCTTTTGTGATGCGAGCAAAGTAGCTTATGCTACCTGCATATATTTAAGGAGTGAAAGTAAGAACTTAACTTCATGTCAACTAGTTCAAGCACGATCTAAAGTAGCTCCGCTGAAGTCTATTACAATTCCTCGGTTGGAGTTGTTAGCGTGCACTATTGGTACCCGACTGTGGCAAAGAGTTATAGCAGATTTAAAATTAGGAGATATTCCCACCTTCTTTTGGACTGACTCCAGTAACGCATTATATTGGATAAAAGGTAGCGAAAACTGGACACCATTTGTGTATAACAGAGTGCGAGAAATTAGATTAGTGAGTAAACCAGAAAATTGGTATTATGTACCTGGGTCGATCAATCCAGCGGATTTACCCTCCAGAGGTTGTTCCGCTCGACAATTATTGGAGACAGAGTGGTGGAAAGGTCCTCCTTGGCTGTATTACCCATCTGATGAATGGCCTAGATCAGAATTCTCAGTAAATGAAGAAGAAGTGTTAAAGGAAAACAGAAAGGAAATAGTATCATCTATGGTGAACCTTCAAAATATAGACAGTTCCTTTATCCATAAGTTTTCGAACTACAACAAAACTGCGAGGGGTGAGTTGCTTAGACCGCTACAACGTCTCTATCCTTTAGAAGTGTCAGCATCAGAGTCGTTTCTAGTTGGAGAAAAATTGACAGGTACAAAATTAAGTGAGAAACCAACAGCCAGTCAATCAATTGACTGCAATATTGAATCTTCTGAGGAGGCAAGGAAAACTAGAAGTGGCCGTTTCATTAAAATGCCTCATAGACTGGACTTGTGAACTATTTATATAATTTTGCTATTGTAATTGTGACTATTATTAATTGTAAGTTAACTTTTATGTTAAAATTTAACTTAGGTGGGAGGATGTTGGGTTAAAACTCTACATGATTATTATCTTTGTTTTTGATATTTTGTAAGTTACGTTGCCGATGGCAACAGTCTTGTGTTCATGTTTTCCTTTTTTTGTTAATACGCAGTTAAAATGGCTTTGAGATTCTATTTCTTTTATTTTGAGAAATTTAATATATATTATTACGCCATAAGTATTGCTGTGTATAGTTTTGTGAGTTAAAACAAACGAGTGTACAAATTAGAACTGTAAATAAACTTTACTTTGTGATAAAGTTATGGAATGTTTTTACCCTACATCTAAAAACTTCTGATTCTGAAGTTCATAAAAACTGAACATAAGTAAGTTACGTTGAAATATGAATGAATGTTAATGAATCCATGTGTTTAAAAGTGTATTTGAGGCAGTAAGTCTAAAAAAACATGAAATGAAGGCTTTTCACAATATCCAGATACTGCTATGTAGAAAAAAAAATCATTGTACCCGCCGCCCTTGCGTATGCGCCGCATCGCCGATATTTTGAACTTTTAAACACGTAAGCGCCGCGGCGCTTACTCCCGAAATTACGGTAATTATCATTTTTTTTACTGTATTTTTCCCTGACCACTAGCCACCCTGCACGTGCATACTGAAGCTGTAACTCGTATAACAGGTGGAAAACGAACTTCAACCTAAAAAATTGTTTCCAAAACATGACACTGGGGTTCTACTTGTACGCCGGTAAATGCACATTTGTGCTGCTATAGCCATAGTGTCTAAAAACAACCGTTTTGTTTTGGGCGGCTATAGCTGTCATGCCACATTGTGAACTTCGCTTTGACTGCTATAGCCGCAACTGTCCGTCAACGTGTTAATAAGAGTCTAGCCTTTTACATGTACTTGTTGGTTTTAAAACTAAAATTCTGATTTTCATCCTTTAATTTACTATCTTACCTTAAAATTTACTATCTTACCTTATAATTTACTACTAGCATTCCTGGTTGTGCCTTTTTAGTTTTTTGCTTCTAGATATAGAGCTAACAGTTCAGCGACCCATTAAAACATTATTTGCTTAAGAATATTAGCATAGTCTTATATTTGTGCACAAAATATATTTATTTGAATCAATTAAATTTAGTAAAATTGTATGAAATACAGTATCTATCTATTTAAAGTAAGAAGCGTATTCTGTCAAATTCACACTCTCTTTTCCACTTAAAAATCGCCTCTTTCCACATGCTTCAATGTTGTTTTGAAGTCTTCTCCCCTCAGAAACGGGAAATGTGTTTAGCCCTCCCTGTTTACCCGAGGGGGATTGAAAACAGATAGCGTAATATGGCCATTGCATTAAAGTTTTTTTTTTTTTTTTTTAAAGAAGTCATGTTTTCACTTCTAAATATATTTTTTTGTAAAATTTTAAACAGAGCTTGGATACAGTTATATTTATAACCGATTAGAAATTTCAAAGAGTTCAGAAGATAAGAACTATTTTTTAATGCTAAGTTAAAGGAACCAATGCAAAAACAAACAAAAAAGCGAGAAGAAAACATTTCTTTCACAACTACATAACAATATTTTTTAACGAAATTTTTTTTTTTTTGTAAAATTTTAAGCAGAGCTTGGATACTGTTATATTTATAACTGATTGGAAATTTCAAAGAATTCCGAAGATAAGAACTATTTTTTATTGCTATGTTAAAGGAGACAATGCAAAAACAAACAAAAAAGCGAGAAGAAAACATTTCTTTCACAACTACATGACAATATTTTTTAACGAAAATTTTACACAGGCTGTAAAACTGTTTTATTTATACACAATAAAGATTTCAAAGAGACAAAAAGACTTTGGACAAAAAAAAATAAGAAAATGAGCGGTTTTATCACTAAACATCAATATTTTTTTCATGAATTTTTCATTTTAAAATAGAATTTCACACAAAATCGGGTTAAAAATATAAAATTTAAAAAAAAAATTATTTTTACGGGCCCGGGCAACAGCGGGTGGGTCAGCTAGTAAGTAAAAAAGGAAAATGTTATATATTATAAATGAAGTTATAAAGATACTCGCAATGTTGATATGAGATTATTAGACTCATTAAAATAAACAGTGTGAAGATTGCAAAAATTGCTCATATTTATTTAAACTCGGGTTTATCACTGGCAGAGATTCAGAAAACTGTGATAAAATGAGGGTTCACTTTAGAGGTGGTATCCATAAAGCGAGTTTCCATTTTATAAAGTACGTGTAAATAAACAGAGCTACAAAATGTTCAGGAAAGTTTGAAGATTTTTTTTTTAAAAAAAAGCTCAACAGATGAAAGAAGATTGTAAATCAAAGTTGCTACACACACACACATAACTTACATAATAAACTGCGGCATATCAGCAGATTTTTTTTTCAGAATGCAAGTGCCTTGTTCTATTCTTTTCATTTTAATGGAAATTCTATAGAGGATTATAAGTTTTCAGAAACAATGTGTTAAAAAAGAAATACTCAGTGTAAAGATTAACAAATGTAATTGCTTAAAAAGAAGAAATGGCAGATAAAAAATAAATAGAAAGTAGTTTTATCTTGAATATTTATGGTGTGTAAATTTCTACATTTTAACAAAAATGCAATGATTACTTAAGACTGGTGATAACAAAATATATATACAATGTGCTCCAGTGTATAACCCACGCCTAAACTCCCCGACTTCATTTTTTTTATTTTTAGATTTATTCTTCGCATAATGTGCATCTCCCTGTTTGCAAAGAAACCTTCATCAGATACTAAATACCAAAAAATAAAAGAAAGATTTTGTAAAATTTAATATCTATTACTTTCCATGGAATCTGTCAGTGATTTTTTTTTCTTTCTTTTTTAGTAAATAAATAGCACGTTTATCAAATTAGAAATCTAAATTCTTATGATCATCTTTTTTTCTTACTTTATAAAGTTTCATCTTTATGATCGGCGTATAATTCAAACCTGTAATTTTCGTTTAATTGTCTTGTATCAAAATTGCGAGTTATTCACCAGAATATATGTATTGTTATTGGCGGCTATTTAATATATTAGCTTATAAGAGAAAGTATAGTGATTATAATTTTTTGACAGAACAGATAAATTGAACATAATTTTGTTCTTTTGTACATTGCAATTTGTTTTAATAATTTTACTTTTACTTTGAAATTTACAGGGAGTCAAAAACTGAGGCCAATAAAGGAAAAAGCCCAATATAAATTTAGGCATAAAGAATGTTTTTCTTAAAAATCTCCTCCTCATTTCTATTGCCTGATAGTATAATATTAGCTTCTGTGTGATTTTATTTACTTTCGCACCATTTTAAAATGTGATTTAAATAATTACCAATTATTTTGAGTACAATTCTATGCAGGGACAGGCGTAAGTTAATTTAATTTGCAATTGCAACAAATAAAATACAATAAAAATAAAAACGTGTTTTAAACACTATTTTGAAAATAGATGGCAGCATGGAGAAAAGTAAATCGAACAGGCATTTTTAATCGAAGTATTTCCTATTTTCCAGATAGCGTTATGTCGCCATTTTGTCGAATGTAGCATAGTCCGGTGTGGTAAATTATCATTTCTACAAATCAATCAAAATATTATATGTATTAATGCTTTTGTTATATGTATTAATGCAGAATAGGTGAGATTTTGATTATTTGTTAAATATCATTATTGAAAGGTCTATTTATCTAGCTTGAATAAAGAAGAAAAAAATAATATTTATTTGCATTATATGCCTATTAGACTAGCATTTATTTGTAAGAAAAACACCGTTTTTCTTGTTTTTGTAGTAAACAAAAACGTATACGTTATTGTAAAACGTAGTTAACTTTAACTATAAGTACTTGTTCTGAGAAGTAGTGATTACTAACTGAATCTATTTATCTAATGGTTAGGGCCTTGAGCAAGTTTAGTTCTCCTATGAAAAACCATCCAGATTAACCCAAATTTTTATTGTCAAGTAAATAAAACTTTATGTTCTTAGTTTATTAAGAAATTTATAATTATATAAAAATTAAGGTTTTGGAGATAAACATAAAGCTTTTATTTATAGATTTTTCCCTTTCTTAAGTATTTAATGTCATTGGTTAGATCAATTTTCAGACATATTGCACATTTTTCTTGTCAAGTGTAATAAAGAATACTTTGTACAGTAGTGCACGTTGCGTTACTACCTTTTTCCTTTCCCAGTTATTGACAGATTTTACTATAATAGATTATTGGATATTTCAATATCTTCAAATAATTGTAGCATAAAAATCATGCAAAAAAATAGGAAATACATGTATATAGAACAGCAATATATGTACTGAGATACAGAATTGACTTTAAAAAACTTTTTTTTAATGTTACACTTTTTCCAATACTGAGAAATTTGAATTCTGACTCCCATGCCCATTACAGTTTTTAATTGGTTTGCATTATACTATAATAGTATATAGCAAATATACAACATAATTCATAGAATATTCAAATTTTAATTGCTTAATAGGCGTATAGCCAACATAGTGAAAAAGTAGTGGCTTGGATATTTTTTCACTATGTTGGCTATATGCCTATTAAGCAATTAAAATTTGAATATTATTAATGCAAGGCGTGAGAGATTTTCTCTGGAAAAATTTCCAAGTATTAAATATGAATAATTCATAGGTTTCACTGTAAAATATTATATTTTTATTTTAACAATTATTGTAATATAAATAATGATGTATGTGAAACAACTTTTAGGTTTTCATAGATTTGTTATATAGGGATTCTCATAAATCTGTTTATATTTCAAAAATTCATAAAAAATTATCAAATTGTTGAATGATTGTGGATTTTATTCTAAGACTTGTCAAAGATATATGTTGGCAAAAGAAAAATATTAGTTAAAATTTTCTTTGAACTGTTTGTAAATTAGAATTATTTAGATACCAGAAGGACACGTGCGAAGCTTTCGCACTGCAATCTTTAAGATTATTTCCTGGTATGTTTTAGCATGAATTTTTAATTAACTATTTTTTTTAATCCAACAACGCGTTTTAACGAAATGTGAGTGTACTATGTCAGAAGTCTGTTTAAAAACTTTTCGAATGATACCTCATTCATCGGTGCATGTTTTGTATGTACATAGAAAAAGGGATTTTGACAACAGAAATAATATATATGATCTGGATTGTTTTTTCATAAATGAAATGAAACCTTTTTTCAAATCAATGATGCCACAAAAATAAAATACCGAATTATATGATACTTAACAGTGATTATAAAGAATTATAATAAATAGTACAAAAGAGGTAAAATGTGACGTTTTCTCATGGGTTTATTTTATATTTTTGATTAGAAACCAAAACTGAATTTGAAACGTTTAGAAGATATTAAATATTATTGATTGATTGAAGCAGTGGTATTTTACACGTGTAGCATAAAAGGTTTGATTTGTACTATTAGATTGAATTATAATTTAAGTATATTTCAATTTATGTTTCTTTGTCCCGTATTTTTCCCAAAGAAGATGACATCTTCCTCTAATGCAGTTAAAATACAATTGTTATTTTTTACCCCTCGCACATGCCTTTTTCTATCTTCGATGGAATTTTATTGTTAGGAATAAATGAGATGATATTCTGGCTTGACTAATGTTGTTTAAAGATATTTTTATCCTTAATTTTTCTTTAGAAGTTGAAACCTGCATCTAAAAAATATTAGATATTTCTAAAAATTATTAGACTGCAGTGCGAAATCCTCGCACGGGCCCACTGGTTAAATACATAACATTGTTAAAAATGGTAAATAATATAAAATATATAAATAAATAAAATATATTAAAGTATTGAACAAATCTGTGTGATACTATAAAAGCATAAAAAACTATATATATATTTCACTGGCACCCGGCTAACCGAAAAGTAATATAAATAAACTATGTACTTATCAAAAAATAAGGGTTACTATAATTAGTTAATTGGTGCCATGTTTGGCACTATAGTATTTGACCTTTCGTTATAATACATAAGTACCCATTTTTATTATTATTATCATAAAACACACTGAAGGGTTATTTTATCATAAAACACACACAGTGATCAATTTATTATAAAACATACAATATTTAATTTAATATAAAACACACGCAATTTGCTGTACCGGGTTGCTGTACGAATCAATATCTCGCCAAAATCGTCGTGTTGCCTAGGCATAAAATCGCCTTTTTAGCGCCAAATATATATCCCGTTGCATTTGCAACATCTATATTAATATTATTTATATACAATTTACTTCTTGTATATTTCAATAAGCTGCAGCAGATGATCAGAATATCTTTTTGGCGCCGATTTTATGCCTAGGCATCCCTGCAATTTTGGCGAGATTTTTATAATATATTGATCATTGTGTGTGTTTTATGATAAAATAATTTGTGTGAATAGATTGCTAAAAATATGTTGGCAAATTTTCTTCTCCCACCCATGTCATTTTCTTTACTTTGCCAAGATAATCCTTAAATATGTACTATTACTCCATTACAGTACACATATACACAAACATGATAAATATAACAATAGATGACGTACATATAAAAATCAAATAAAAACCCGATTAAAGCCTCGATATTTTTTTTTAAAAGCACGCGTGAGAAAAAAATTAATAATCGTATTTTAACTGCATTAAAAGATGACGTCATCCACTTCTTGAAAACATGAGACAAAGAAAAATAAATTGAATGCATTTCTAATATAATAAAGCATATCTTTTATTTTTATTTTTAGTTTGCTTTTTAACAATAAATATTAAATTAGACGGGCAGAAAAATCATACTTTATCTTTTTTATACTATTTATTTCTTTTTATAATTATTTCTGAACATGATATAATGAAGTATTTTAATTTTGTGGCAACACAAATTTCAGGAAAACCTTTCATTTCATGCATGAAACAATGTCGATTTCATTTTTAATTAACAGCAATTTTTAATGAAAAAGCATGTTTTAATGAAATGTAAGTGTGCTATGTCAGAAGCGTATTCAAAATCCTTTCATATGCTATCTCATTCGTCGTTCTGCGTTTCGTATTTTCAGAGAAAAAAGGATGTTGACAGGAGAAATAATATATATGATTATTAGAAATAATATCTAAAACTTATTTTTTCCAATTGGAAAATTAAAAGCTTAAGCTACTAATGTGTAGGTTTTTAATTATATATTCCTTGGTCCCGGAACTTTTCATCGACATGTAAACTACCCCAAAAAAGAAAAAATTGCACCTGAGTGTTTCACCCTATCAAAACAGGATAAAATTCTAATTTCAATAAAGTTGTTGCAGTTGCATAAAAGTTTGCTAAAATTTAAAAAAGGCCGTACCATGAGGCTTTTTTTTTTACTCCCATGGTTCTTTCTTTCTTACAATATTAAATTTTAATTTTAAACCATTATTTTTTACATTTGTCATTGGCTATCCTTGTGCATACCTAATTAACCTTGTTTGTCACCAGAACAGTTCACACTATTTAGTTTGATTTTAGGAGATAAAAAAAGAGTTGATGTTGTTTTAAGGTAATACCTTTTCTAGTGTTTTATTTTTTAAAGTAAGCAAAGTGTTTTTAAAAGATGAAAAAGGGTTTGTTGTTTATATTGATTCAAGACTGTTTTTAAGTGTAAAGTAAAAAAAAAGTGTTTTTAAAATATGAAAAAAGTTTTATGTTGATTTAACATTATAAAAAATAGTTTTAAAAAAACTCATGCTCTAAAAAACTAAATGCTAAAAGATATGCTTATAATATTATGTTTACTTATGTTAATTACATGTGTGTCATTGGAGAAGTTACGTGATATGGTTGATAGTTTCTTTCTTTATTTTAATCTACTGCTAATATATAGTTTTATATTTGTGCTTTCCACCAATAATTCCGATGTTTTAAATTATTTTAGTATAAAAAATCGCAGAAGTTTCATGTATATACATCAGAGATCTATTTAGGAAGAAATTGGGTTCTTTAAAGGACCCTTCACAGTTTGTTTCAGTTCAAAACAGGACTCTTCTCAAAATGTTTTATCTCAAAACAGGACCCTTCACAAAAATTTTCACTTTAAAACAGGACCCTTCACAAAATACTTTGTCTTGAAAATAGACCTTTTACAAGACTTTTCTCTCTTCAAAAATAACTTTTCATAAATGTAATCATTTTAAAACAAAACCTGACTGTCATTTTTACATATACAAAGAAAATATGTGTATTTTACATAGATATATCTTCTTAAAAATGTATGAATGAGATCCTGAATATAACGATAATTTCAAATTCACAAAATTATGAAAAGATTTTTCACAAATGTAGAAAGCTGTTCACAATTTCACAAAAACAGGACCCTGGGAGAGAAGTCTAGACAGATCCCTGTACATATATATATATTTTCTTAAGTAAAAAAAAAATGTTGTAAGGGTGGGGATGTATGCAAGCTGTTCTTTTTAATATTCAAGTAACGAAATATGCATGATAGTGGCATGTCAGAATTACTACAAAGAAGGGGGGGGGGGAGGTCAACTAACTTTTAATAGGACATCCCAGTTGCTTCTACTTGGTTCTAAATCATCACTTTGCAGGACTTGAAAATCAATTTTCCCTCCCAACATTTATAAATGGTCGGGATACTTACCAGCAGTATCTATTTCTCTTAAATACTAGATATTTTAATGTTTTATTTTATAGTCATATTTTTAATATTTTTTGATATTGTATACATATAAAAAATACTTCATGCGTGAACATATCACAGTTATATTTTCTATTTATTTGACAAAGACACACCCTACCCATAGGAAACGGGGCTCTCAGATAAAATAAAAAAAACTGTGACAGCCTAAGATCATGCATGTCAATCATTGTAACCGTGGTTTCACGCCCATAAATTCTTAATATGGTGGACAAAATAACGGGGACCTGTGTGCTTTTCAGCTATATATACAGTGGTGGCCAAAAGTGTGGACATTTTTTGAAAGTTTCATGTTTTTCAACTTTGTGTGCTTGTAGAATATATTAATTTTTTCTTAAATAAAAACGTTTATGTATCAAATTGAAGGTAATTTAATGTAGAATTTAATAATAAAAACAATATTACAATATCTGTATTACAAAAAAAGTTATGCAACTAATAGTAAGATCTATCTTAGATTTGCATTTTTTTAAAGTGATACTTACACAATCAATACTTAGTAGGATATTCTTATTTTTTAAGACAGCTTCACAGCGTCTTTTCATCGAGTGAACGAGTGTTTGGAGTTCATCTTTCGTAATCACATGGTGCCAAGAATCAATTATAGCTTCAATAAATTGTCTTTTATTGGATGGACGTTTTTTCCGTACAAGAATTTTCAAACTTCGCCACAAATTTTCAATTGGATTGAGATCAGGGCTGTCTCCTGGCGATGGTAATATATCTATGCCTTTATTTTGAAACCATGCTTTGCATACTTTTCCTGTGTGGCATGGAGCTGAATCCTGCTGAAAAATAAATGGTGCGTTGTTGGGGAAGAGATCCCTGATGGAAGGTATCAATTTTGGCTCCAGGACAGTTTCGATTTATTTTTTGGCATTCAGGATGCCATCAATCACTTGAATTCGGCCCACACCAACTGCAGACATACATGCCCAAATCATGACATTTGTTGGGTTTTTTGTAGTTGCTTCAATGCAATCAGGATGAAGTGCTTCTCCTACTCTACGTCTCACGTATTTTCTACCATCACTACCAAAGAGCGATATTTTACTCTCATCGCTCCAGATTACTTGCTTCCATTGATTTTCTGACCATTTAATGTGTTCTTTTGCCCACTTAACTCATTTTTCGCTTTGCTTTTGATTTAAATATGTTTTTTTGGTACTTTTCGGTTAGCCGGGCGCCAGTGAAATGTATATATCTATATATACATATCTATGTATACATACACACATATATGTATGTGTATATATATATGTATATATACATACATGCATATATAAATGTGTGTATGTATAGATATATGTATATATATGTATACATAGATATATACATTTCACTGGCGCCCGGTTAACCGAAAAGTACCGTTTTTTTTCCTTGGAATTCTAGCTTCTAGTCCAAATCCTGATAACTTTCTTCTTATTGTTCTTGAACTTACTGCATTCATTTCACATCTAATGGCATCTGATGAAATTTTTCTATCTTGAAAGCATAGCCGTTTAATTTTTCTATCGGCAGTAGCACTTGTGCATTTTTTCGGCCTGATTTGACCTTATTTTCCACTGATTTCGTTTTTTCATAACGTAAACAGAACTTTCGTACACCAGAACAAGTCACTGAACCACCAACTTGTCTTGCAATTTCAGCATAAGAGAGGCCATTTTCTCTCAATATGACAATTCGGCTTCTTTTTGTAGATGTCCAATTAGTTCTTCTTGTTGATGACATTGTTTAAAATTAGTTTAATTAAAAAAAGGACTTTAAATATAAAAAACAGCAATACTCTATTTAATTGTACTAGTATGCATCATTCCGCAAAATATTTCCACAACAATAACTCTTTTACCCTCCAAATAACCTAAACTATAGTTACAGACATTTGATTGGTCCTCAGAACAGTGTTTGTGATTGGCTAGTATGCTTTTATTACAAAACACGTCCTTATTCAAAACGATTTGTGTTTGTTTGTTCTACTAAAATGAACATACCTTTTTTTATAATACAGATATTGTAATACTGTTTTTATTATTAAATTCTACATTAAATTACCTTCAACTTGATATATAAACGTTTGTATTTAAGTGAAAATTAATATATTCTATAAGCACACAAAGTTGAAAAACATGAAACTTTCAAAAAATGTCCAAACTTTTGGCCACCACTGTATATCATTAAAACAGCGGTCCCTATGACAGGGCCCTGAGTGCTTTACAGTCATATATCATTCAGGAAAGCCCCAAATAGTGATTTTGGCTGAATTCAGAATACTGAATATTCGGCACATAGATGAACTGAATATTCAGCCAACTGAATAGTAACTATTTGGCCGAATACCGAATATTTGACTAGCCATATACTCCTATATTTAAGGGTGTAAAAGTTTTAGGAAGTTAAAATTTAAAATAATTTTACATCATATTTAACACAAAAACAAATTTTATGAATAAAACCGTTCTCACAATTAAACTTTACAATAAAGAAAGTCTATGCTTTTAATTATTATTTACGAAGCGTAATCTTAAACCTTTTTAATTATTAAATAATTTAAATCCACAACTTCTTCTGTAAATTAAAATAAATGAAAATAAAAATTCTTATATTCTAAAACAAATATTTTAAAATCAAAAAGAAATTTTGAAGGGACGTTTTATAGTCATATAGTGTTTATTTGCGAGGAAGCGAGTAAAAAAATAAAAATAATCAAATGGTGGCAGCTTCGCAAAAAAGTTTTTGTATGTACCAGAGGGTCTAAAGAGAAATGATGTCTAAAGCAAACGATTGCTTTGAGATGATGGAAATGTACAGGGTGTTTCTAAAATGTTAGAACAAACTTTTAAGGAAAATAATGCCATTTAAACTACAACCTCTCCCCATCCATCCTAAATTTATGCTCCCCTCTCAGCATACAAAATTTAGAATCCTAAAACTTTAAAAAATTATGTTTATTTATTGTTCTTTGGTAAAAATAAATAAATAATCTATCATTTAAATTTTCCTTATACCCAAAAATGTTTACTTCCCCCCTTTTTAAATCCCAGCAAAAATAATTGCATCTTTAAAATACTATTTTAAAATATTGTGTCCTATTTGCTGCTCTCTAGTAAGGATAAGCAAATAATCAATCATCTAAATTACCCCATCTCTCCGAAATATATACTTCTCTTTCCCTCTCTCTCTTCTCAGCATACAAAGTACAAAATCTTTAGATGTCTTTATTAAAAAATATATATGCTCTTATTTATTGCTCTCTATTAAAAATAAATAAATAATCAGTCATATCAATTATCTCTCTACTTTCAAAATATCTGCTTATACCCTTTTCCACCACTTAGCAAAAACAAAAATCTTTAATGCTCTACTTATAAAATGAATTTTAAATTACCGCAATTTCCAAACTTTCGAAATGCTATTCACGAAATTGGTGAACCTTGAATAGAGATTTAAATCTCAACCAACCTAACTTTCTGCAAAGAATTGCACTTTGCACTTATTCCTTTATGTATTAAAAACCATTCAAAATATCTTTCATTACAATAGTTCTATTTTTTAATAAATAAAAATGTATTAAAAACCATATATCTTACATTACAATAGTTCTAATTTTTAATGATTAAAAATGACTATGAATCCAATTAATCTAATACCCATCTAGTTATATCATATAATAATATCCATCTAACTATAAGAAATAAAGATCTGAATATACTTTGACATGCCCCTAACAGCTTTGTAAAAATACTTTGCATGAGGTTGTAGAAATTAAAGTGAAATGTAACAAAAAATTTTATGGATTTAATAAATGTTCTTATTTTATTAATGACCATTGTAATATAATTTCTTCAATAAGCTTTTGAAAATTCATAAACTATTATAAGTTATGTATACATTTAAATTTATATTTCAGGTGGAGATGTTTTTGAAGGTGTGACATTCTGTAAGGTGTAACATACAGTGAAAGAAATTATGCCTAGAGACTATTCTTTTCTATTCCATAAAATCTCCCATAAAAAAACTTGTTCAGTAAGAATCTTTTTGAGTTTCTGAGCTAGTGTGCAACAGCATGAATTTCTTCATTTTCACATGCCCATTGCGAAAATTTCAAGCATGATACATATTTTCAGCATGTTTTGTAAGTAAAAGAATAATTTTTTAAAGGTTTCATGAAGAATTAAAAGACTTTCATCGTACCACATTTGTTGATATTTCCAGTTTACTTTATAGCTTCAATTGGCTATACAGAAGACGTTCTGCTGGCAAATCTTTACTGGAATGTCTAATATATATCTATTACAGTAAATGGCTCATTCAGTCAAACATGGTTATATTTATGTTAAAAAAAAAATTATTTAAATGTATATGTACACATTTTGGTATATTTTTACAAAATCTACAATTACTCTTCATTTCTGCATTGAGACTTTAGAGAACAGTCTATTACATCACTTTAACAAAGGCTTCTCCATTTTATAGTAAAAAGAAACCAGCTCATATTTATATATTTTTTTAAAGCTCCTCAACATATGAGATATAAAATAAAGGTTATCATTAAAATATAATTTAACTTTGAAGAAAAAACGTAATCAGACAGATTTATAATAAAGCATTAGAAATTTTGTTTTATATGCACCATCATACTGATCATAAGGAAAAACATTACACCTGGGAGATCTACAATATGAGACTTTCAGGCAAATCTGCATTAGTCTTCTTTCATCACCTTTTTGTGACGATTGTAACAAACAGATACTAAAAGAAGTTATTTACATGGGATTTTTGTGTTATACTAAAGAGAAAGCCTTTTTCTTGTGAGACGTTTAACAAAAGATATCAAAAGTAATAATTTATGTAGACTTCACTGTGTCCATACGAATGTGAAACCTTTCACTTGTGAGATGAGTAGTGAAGAATTTTCTCAAGAAACTAATTTGAATGATGAGCTGCGAATCCATCCCAAAGAGAAACCATTTTCTTGTGATGTCTGCAACAGAAGGTTTTATCGTAAATCTTATTTAATTGTCCACCTCCAAGCTCATACTAAAGAGAAACCATTCTCTTGTGAGGTGTGTAAAAAAGAGTTTTCTCAAAAATCTCATTAAAATGTCCACCGGCGTATTCATACTAACGAGAAACCTTTCTCTTGTGAGGTGTGTAACAAAAGGTTTTCTCAAAAATCTCATTTAAATCTCCACCGGCATGTTCATACTAACGTGAGACCTTTCTCTTGTGAGGTGTGTAACAAAGGGTTTTCTCAAAAATATGTTTTAAATGTCCACCTGCGTGTCCATACTGAAGAGAAACGTTTCTCTTGTGAGGTGTGTAACAAAAGGTTTTCTCAAAAATCTTGTTTAAAGCTCCACCGGCGTGTTCATACTAACGAGAAACCTTTCTCTTGTGAGGTGTGTAACAAAGGGTTTTCTCAAAAATCTTCTTTAAATGTCCACCTGCGCGTTCATACTGAAGTGAAACCTTTCTCTTGTGAGGTGTGTAACAAAGGGTTTTCTCAAAAATCTTCTTTAAATGTCCACCTGCGGGTTCATACTGAAGAGAAACCTTTCTCTTGTGAGGTGTGTAACAAAGTATTTTCTCAAAAATATGTTTTAAATGTCCACCGGCGTGTTCATACTGAAGCGAAACCTTTCTCTTGTGAGGTTTGTAATAAAGGATTTTCTCGAAAATATTTTTTAAATAACCACCTGCGTGTTCATACTGAAGGGAAACCTTTCTCTTGTGAGGTGTGTAACAAAGGGTTTTCTAAAAAATCTTATTTAAATGTCCACCGGCGTGTTCATACTAACGAGAAACCTTTCTCTTGTGAGGTTTGTCACAAAGGGTTTTCTAGAAAATCTGTTTTAAATGACCACCGGCGTGTTCATACTAATGAGAAACTTTTCGCTTGTGAGGTGTGTAATAAAGGTTTTTCTGACAAATCTAATTTAAATGTCCACCGACGTGTTCATACTAACGAGAGACCTTTCTCTTGTGAGGTGTGTAACAAAGGGTTTTCTCACAAATCTCATTTAAGTGTGCATCGGCGTGTTCATACTAACGAGAAACCTTTCTCTTGTGAAGAGTGTAACAAAGGTTTTTCTCAGAAATCTCATTTAAGTAGACACCTCCGAATTCATACTAAAGATTAAACCTTTCTCTTGTGACGTGTGCAACAAATGATTTTCTGAAAAATCCAATTTGAATGTTCACCTGTGAATTCATACTAAAGTAAAACCTCTCTTTTGAGAGGTGTGCATTGAAGGGTTATATGAAATTTTATTTCTCATATGAATGTTGATGTATGTGCATACAAAAGAGTAACTTTTATCTTGTGAGATGTGTAACAAAGGTTTTACTGATAAATCTTTTAAATAGGCATCATCATATTCATTCCAAAGTATGACACTTCCTTAATATATTTCACATACAATTTATTTTTATATCTAAATAATTCCTTATTGTGTGATTAAACATTTGTAATTCGAATTTGATTTTAAACATGCATTGTCTGATTAAAATATATTTATCTGTTGTGAAGTGTGTACTGTAATATTTTCGGTACTTTTCGGTTAGCCGGGCGCCAGTGAAATGTATATATCTATATATACATATCTATGTATACATACACACATATATGTATGTGTATATATATATGTATATATACATACATGCATATATAAATGTGTGTATGTATAGATATATGTATATATATGTATACATAGATATATAAATTTCACTGGCGCCCTGCTAACCAAAAAGTACCATATTTTCTTTATGAATATATCTAGGTATTTATTTTAAGGTGTAACTATTAATCATGATGTAGGCAGATTGATAAATGAGTTGTACATTGATCTACTTTAAAATTGACAAAAGGAAGACTTTTTTTATAAAATACCTCTCTCTTAGCACTCTTAATCATCTCATGTTGTTCATATAAGCAGTCCAGAGCTTGCGAAGAAATTTACTCCAGTAGTTGATAAATGTTGAAGAAAATTTTAAATGATTTTTCATACTTATCAAAGATAGAGATGGAAGACTTTGCAACATTATAAAAGTACGCATAGCAACTTCACACAACCTGCTGCAAAAAACAATTAATGGTATCCCAATTATACATGTTATTACAAATTAATTAGTCTTTCAACTATGCTGACAATCATTACTAATCAGATTAGCGTTCATTTTGCTTTGCAGCACGGTATGCACCATTGCTAAGTGTACATTAAAATCCCTGGCAGCCTGCCAGTTCATTCATACCTATTCCAGATAAGTGAGAAAAATCATTTTATAAAGATTTCAACCCTTATCAAATAACTTAAATAAATTTGTTCACTATCTCTCAGGGTATAATAGTTTGTTCGTTGCCTTAACAATTTTTTTGGTTCCTGGAACAAAAAAATATATCTTTGCTACTTATTATTTAATTTATCATTTAAGGAAATTGGTGGCAGTAATGAGGCATCTATCTTGTTAGTGCCTATGTAGGTGCACCACTCATATCCTTAATTATTGCTTTGTTTGCATAATTTAGTGGCACCACCCTTGCTTGTGGCTTGTTTGCATAATTTACTTCTATAATTACTTCCATCTGGTTCTCAACCATTAACAATTAGAATAATAACCAGCAATCCAACCTGAAATATTATACTAGGTTCTTAAAACTAAATTCATTTTACATGATTTAACTTTTTGTGTTATGCAGGAATAAATCATTATTCTTTCTTCCAAATGAATGATTTTTTCAAAAATTTCATTCCATTCTAACATGCTGCAGTACACAAAGTTAAAAATCAGTAAAACATTTTCAATTTTAAATATGTCTGTCCCATGTGTTATTTTGCAGTAACAGTGAATAAATAATAGCATTTTAACAGGCTTCAAAAGCAAATGCGCATGAAATCTCATATATTTACATAATTATAAGTAGAAACTATGAATTTCCAAGAAGGAATCTATGCATTAGAGGGAGCTGCTTTTTTACTTTTCAATGCATATTTTCTTGCATGTGGTTTTTGGAAAAGTATTTCTGATTATAGTTAGTTTATAAAATCGTTTTTGTGGAATAAAATCTTATATTTTGATATCATTATCAGAGCTCAAAATCAATTGAAATATGATGATATTAGATTAATTTAATCAATGGTTATTCTTCGCCATACCTCTCCTAAAGGGCAGACTGGATATGGTGTTTTTCTTTTATGCATCAATGAAAATAAATATTTATTACTTTTGAAGATTCAGAACAATTTATTATTCCAAATGATTTTCTTTTGCAATCAGGCACATTTTTTCTTCTAACCAAGCAGTCTTGCTTTTATTTTTGCAATTGGTTATTTAATTGAAAATACAATAATATTTTTTTAGAGTTTCAAATGGTAAATTTGTAACACTTCAAAAGAGTGGAATTTTTTTTCATGTATACTGCCCCTATTGTAATATGTGCTCCCTTATATTTAATTGCCTCATTTTAAAGGAAAATAGGAGAAAAGCATTTCAAACAGGTTTTATTCTATTGAAATCTAATGGTTAATATTAAAATTATTCACAGTGTATTATTTCATGGTTTTAAAAATTTAAGTACAAAATCTGCCGCCAAACATTTTTACTTATATACAGGTGTCATGCAAATCCTAAATACTCATGTATAATTTATACCTCAATATTTAAAAAAAAATTGGGAAGAAAACTGCCAGACATAAACAAAGTATATTTTATTCTTGTATTGTAGTAGTTATACCCTGGATAAGAGTCTAGTTTCATTATTTTTTCTATTTATTAAAACTTGCAGATTATGGATTTATATTATTAATAAAAGTTTTTATTCTTTTATTTTTGAAGTCTTGAAAATTGATATTTAGGAACAAGCAAAAACAAAAATCTTCATTATTTAGGGAAAAGGAGAGAAAAAAGTTTCTCTTTTTTGTACTTTGACTGTTCTCATCCCTGTAACGATGGCATAAATTTGTGCAACTATTATAAAAAATAGTCACAGTTTTGATTTTGTAATCTTCTATAAAGACAATTGTAAATATTGCTTTCAATATGAATTTTCATGTAAATTAAAAGATAATTGTTTTAAAACATACACAAAAATGCAGTTATTGGTGTTTTATTTATTCTTGCTTATTTCAATTATTATTTTTACGATATTTTAAATAGTTTTTCTTTTTAATTTTTTACACCAGTGTTGTAATATTTTATTGTAATCAACATGTAATTTGTATATATATATTAGTATGTTCATAATAAAATATCAGAACTCCTAATTTTATTAATTTTTACCCTTCAATTAATTGTGTTTATTTATTTATTTTTCTATTTTTGTAATCAAACAGTTAATTGCACTTTTCTAATTGCAAAATAAAGAGATATGTGTAAAACATTTTTATGGTTATTTCTATTTTTTTTATTACATTTTTTTATATATTTTTGCTTTTACACTAACAAATGCAAATATATGAAACTTTCAAACTAGGATTCTACAAATCATGGCCCGCCATGTTTTTTTTTAATAAAAAGAGCAAAAAGTTTTCGGCGAAATAAAAAAATTTTCAAAGTGCCTTATTAAGACAAATCCATAGATGTGAACTTTATTCTTTTTTCACATCAAATAAACTTGTTTTGCACCAGAAAATTTGTTTAGTGAAAAATTCTTGTTTCTAGGTTTCATTTATTTGATTTCCTATATTCAATAAATTTCTGGTTCAACTTGTTTTTTTAACTTTAAAAAAATCTTAAAATTTGGTACCCATGGTAATTTATTCTTTTCTTTAGATAAAATAATGATCAATAAAAAGGGAAAAATCCACTCTGTGTACTTAATTTTTTTTCCATATCAACTCAAATGCCAATGAAGAGAATTTGCTTCTTTCATGCCATAAAAAGCTGGAATCTTGTGAGCTCAATAGTCATGGACCTGTTGCCACTTTCAACTTATAATGCAATCTTACTTAATATAACATAACTTTCCACTCCATGGAGGTGCTTGCTAATATCTGAGGCGGGTCTATCCCGGGTTATCTTTAAAGGTTTAAAGGAGGAGTCTTATCTTTCATTGCTACGAGCTTTTCTGTACTTCTTTTTTTATTTAACATCTTAAATGCATGAATTTTTCTTTTAGAATTGTGTTTTTTATACTTATATTCAGGATTAGACACCAGAAATTTTAAAATAGATTTTTAACTTTGTTTAGTAGCATATTTTATGCGTTTTTTTACCGGATTAATATTTCTTTATAAATATATTGGTGGCAAAGAATTTGATTTATTTATTAAAAGTTAAGTAAAAACTGATGCAAATTTGCATCACTGTGCATTTAAGTGTTTAGTAATATACTATATGTTATATAGTCACCTTCTAATATGCATTTCTATCGTAGCCTAGGAGTGCCTCTCCCCGTGGGGCTCTTTCTGACCCTTTCAGGTAGTTTGACCTTTTTCCTCCTTGCCTGGTCCCATTTTGGGATCTCTAAGGTAGCTCTTCTTTCCCCACCCTTCACATTCTAATCTCTCGTTTAGTCTAGATGCTCTCTTTTTTGAGTTATTGCTATTTTGCACTTAATACAATGTCATAGTACCTATAATACTTATTGCACAAACTTGATATCTGTGGTATCATCTAACTATAAACTGTTATGTTGCCTCAAGCTTTATTCTGGGGTCCTTTGGGCCCTAGACCCTTTAACCCATTCGCGGTCAAGCTATTTCCATTTTTTTTACTTCGAAAGGGTTAGCCTCGGATGCACTCAGTATCTTTATAAATGGTCAAGGTTCTAACATTGTTAAAAGTTTAGCAGCAACATGATAAAATTGCTTTCCCCCCTTTAAAACACCTCTGGTAATGAATAGCCTATTGAAGTTCATTGTGGCCGCATCTGGTTAGACTTGTCAAGTTTAGTTTCTGAGCGTGATTGATTTCCTTATAATCCCCCTTCGAAAAACTCCTTGTACTGTGTAAACAGGTAGGGGACATTCTATTCGCATTTACATAGAAGGAAAAAAAAAGAAATAGAAAATGTTATATTTCCATTTGATTTTAAAAATTATCAAACAATAAATTCTAAACTATTTCGTAAATAACTTGCTTTATATTAATGAGTTACAATATAATGTGTTAATATTTTATTCCAGTAGGGATATTTAATGAAACACTGCATCTCATTCCACAAATAAAACATGAATATTAACTAGTATATCATCACTGTAAATATAAGCTAAAGAAGTATAGAATCTTCTAACATGTGGTGACAGATTCAGTTAAATTCAGATATAGATTATTTTATTTAAATTAAATCAAACCTACTAGGAATCATACTTTATGTACCTAAGATGCCTTAGATTGAAGACTTTCTAAATAAGATAATTTTAAAACAAATGGTTGTTATATTTTTTATTATTGTTTACTTCCATTTCTTTCTTTTCTTTTCTCTTTTTTTCTTTTTTGAGCAATTTATTTACTTATTTAGTAGCTTCGGGATAATAAGCCTCTTTAGGTAGCTTTCAATACAAAAAGCTACATATTGCAGCCGTTCGGAGGAAAGTAATTCCAAAAAATTTTGGTATATTTTCACCGATCATGACCCCCAGACCCCCAAAACACCCTCCGTTCAATATATATATATATATACCGTATATACTCGTGTATAAGTCGACCCCCTCCCCCCAAATTCTTACGCAAAATTAAAAAAAAAATTAATTTTCGTGTATAAGTCGCACCACATTTCTGGTAGTATGTTGAAAAATGATTTGTAATCGAGGATAAAAAAAATAATAATAAATTTTTATTAAGTTAGCAATGGCAATCTTTTTTTTTTTTTTTTTTTTTTTTTTTTTTTTTTTTTTTTACGTTTCTAATCAGACTTTCTTTTTTTTTTTAAATTCAACATTTTAAAATTGTATAATAATTATGTAAAACTAAAGAAGCTTAAACTATTTTGAAAGCTATTCACATCAATTTAATAATTACATGCTTTTTTTGAAAATTCTATTCAAGCCTTATTTACAAGGGTAAACAACTTCTTAAGCTGCTAAAATATAGAATTTCTTTGTATTGTAGGACTTTTGGGAGAGAAATCTAGAAGCATTCTCAAGTTTAACTCTATTTAGAAAGGGGATTAAAATGTTGAAAGGAATGCCCTTGTATTGAAAGTATCCCAAGAGAAAATGAGTGCAGAACAATTACAGAAACATTATTGTTGAGATTTTTTTTTAATCAATCACCACTGTCCGCTTTATCTGTCGCTCCAACCTAGACCCATATGTGGTAATTAAAAGACTTGCACGTTCACCAATTATTTGCGAAAACAATATGACTCCGGTATTTCACTTCGCTATTTTTTTTTCTTTTTTACTTACTCGTGTATAAGTCGACCCCCATTTTCAGCTCCCAAATTTTGTCTAAAATTCTTCGACTTATACACGAGTCGCTGGACGGTATCTGGAAGGGTTTTTTCAGAGTAAAGATGATTTCTAATTACATTGTAATTGTTATCTATGACCATTTGAATGCTATATTTTATATTAATTAACTGATATACGTTTAATTTACAAATGAGAATATTATAAAAATTCATTATCCTTATTTCTATAAGTATAAAAGGTGTTTTTTTCTGGTGCCTTCCCGCTTTTTTCATTTTTATTTTTAAGAAATAAATCTTTTTTATTCTAATTTATATTTCTTTCTCCTCTTCTTCCCATATGCGATCTAAATATCCAAATCAGTTATACGGTTTCCGTATGGAAAATCAGAAATAAGTATAAGCTAGAGAAACGGGGAAAAAAATTGGAAATTTAATAAAAATCTTAAAAGAGGATTAAAATTTTTCAGTGGAAGGCTAGTACACTTTATTAGGAAAACTAATGAACTAGATATAGTCATGAATACTAATTGTTTCAATTTTAGTTAATGTTTCCTTAATTTATTAATTTGAACATACGTACAAAAAATTACAAACAATATTCAATGTTGTTTGTAGAAAAAAACATTTGTACCCGCTCAACTACGCAAAACTTTAAAGATTCACGGACTTGTTTTTACATATAGAAATATTAAATTTGCAGGCATGATTATTGAAATGATTTAGAATCGAACAGCATTCTTCATTTTTTTGATAAGTGGATTGATTTTCGTGCATTTAAGAATAAAAATGTTTTTGTGGTTGTGTTAGAAAATAGAGAGTTTCGCCTTGAGAATATTATTAATAGTTACTTATTTCCGTATGTTTAAAATAGTAACTGTTGCTGCGTGATTCCCAAATAAATATGATTTTATTTCTTTTTTATTTCTTTTCTTTTCTTTCTTTTTTTTGAGTTTTAAAAAGACAAAATGTTATCTGATTTTGAACATAGAACTTTCCTTTTAATAATTTATACAGAATATTCTTTTTTAGTTAATCAAATTTTATATTTTGACGATGGCTTTTATTAATGTTATATTATGTCATGATATGGCTTTTTTGATTACATTTATTTATTATTTATTAAATTATTTCTCAAAAATATTTGTCTGTATCTTTTTTAAACTTGACTAAAATCATTTTTTTAATACTTGAATGCAATATTAATATAAACGAACATAAAATATGTATATTGCAATTCTGTGTGATACTGATTTCACAAACTTTTATCATTTAAAACGGTGTAAAAAAAAAGACGTCAAAAGATATTCTCCACATTTGTTGAAAAGCCTCTAAAAGCCCAGTATTATAGCAACCTTGCCAAGTTAACAATGACAAAAATACATAGTTGTAAAACATATTTGCCTGTTTTGGAGAGCCTGTCTGTCAAACCATGAAATAGTGAAACAACCGCGCCAGATTACAATAAATTTCATCCGTGGCAGTGACAGTTGTACAAAGAAAACGATTTTCACGAGCAACAGCTAATCAGTTTGAGTCAAATAGTTTACAGGATAATGTTTAAAAACTCTATTATTTTCTAAAGCCTTTAATTTGAATCATTGGGGAGGCGGTAAAGTGGATTTCTAGAGAGGTAACAAAACCAGAAATGCCTTACGCAAATCGCAATCTCCATATCTTTTGGATTGAGAAAAAAAAAAGTTTTATACAAGGGTTTTTGGGATGGGTGTCTATGATTTCGGTCTTGTCTGGAAAAAGAAGTTAGAAAAAAAAAAGTTCGAAAAATTTAAAATGTTTTGATGAGGGGTCGAGTCAACCATGCTCGGACGGACTAAAAAAAAATTCCAGGTCCCCCGCTACCCCCGCCTTCTTAGCTACGGGCGTGGAACTTTTGCTGAAATGTTAAAAAATTGCCAGCAATTGGACTAATAAAACCATCTACAACTGCTTGAAGTCTTTAATTTGATCCCAACAGTTATAATGGTAATTTTGAACATAGTAATCAACTGAATGTTTCTAAAAATGAAAAATTTGTGCATAATTTTCTTACATCAAATCAATTCTGCAAGATATATTTAAGGCTCCTACAAATATTGAGGAGTATTAAAATTTAATCAAGTACACATTTTTTACACGAAGTATTTTTCTTTGGTTTCATATTCGAATAAATAATACCTGCAATTTATTTCTCTTTTTAAGAGTCAAAATTATAAATTCCTATTATTTTTCAATCACTTGTTCATGTAATTTTACAAACCTGATAAAAGTAATAAAAATATTATTTTTATCAGATTTATTTATACTGTACACTCTTTATATATTTACTTAATAATGCAGAATTCTGATTATTTATAAGAAATAAATTAAATTTAATTATATAATTAGATAATTCTAGAAAGTTAAAATAATTTTCCATCTACATATATAATTCTAATAAATTTAAACTAATATTCCATCAATATATAATAATTATTCTACTATGTACTCTGAATTAATTAACATTCTTAAACTTGCCTATAAATGTAACCTTTCTATATTGATACTTTTTCTGGTCCTTTCAGTATTGTTATAGACAGGTTTCACTGTTTTATTTTTAAAGTTATGCTATATAATTGGTATAGCAACAATAGTAAATTAGCAAATAATTTTTGAAGTGTAATATTAATTTGATATTATTATTAATATTATTTGAGTATTATTAGATTTTTGTTACTATTACATTGCAAAACTGGTGTAAGTAAAAAAAAACGATTTCAGTTATTTAGTAATATTTTTAAACAAAATAAATTGAAATACTGTTAGAAAAATAAGAACATATGTATTCATTAAAAGAACAATTTAAATAAATTTAACATGACTAAAGATTTAAAATAATAATAATTAATGTAATGAATTAGAATCGTATGGATAAGATTTTTAAAATAAAATAATAAGTAAACAATAATATTCTATGAAGTTGTTTCGTTTCATTTTAGGATCTGTTTTGAAATACAATGTTCATTCTTAGTCTGTACAGAAAACGAAATTCTCTAAGACATTTTTTAACCAAATCTGTAAGGCATTCAACTAAAATACAATACATATAATCCAGTTGACAAATGGTCTGCCCACAGACAATAGAACCCTTATCCTATATATCCTATTCTGTGGGTCTACCTATAGACCCATTGTGTATGTAGGAAGGGGAAGTGTGCCGATAAACGCCTTCTTTACCGCCCAGTGTGGAACAACGGGGGGTGTCAAAAACGCAGATAGACGGCCATGACCATTTTGAGGTAGAAAATCAGAACCGTTCATACGCGCCCATGACCATTTAGAAGTAAAAAATACTGACCGTCTATAAGCGCCCATGACCATTTAGAAGTACAAAACGTTGACCGCGTATACGCGTTCATGACCACGAAAGGGTTAATTTCCATGCTAAAGGGGCTCTTAACAGATTTCCTTCTCAAGCAGTTTTCCGTCTTTCAACCCCTTTTAGTGGCCCCTGAAATATGTTTAAAACTTTTTGCGCCCATGGGCCACTGACACATGTCCACTATTAAGCTTAAATCTCTCAGATGTTTATTTAAGGTCACAATGCACATTTTCCCCATTTTCACCTCTCCCATGCTCCCGTGGCCTTTCCCACCCTTTCGTTTATCATTGCTAGGCTTCTTTTATGTTTATTTAAATTCTATATCATTTTGGTGAAGATCCTATTTCAAACGTTTTTGAGAATTTTGCCCTATTTACTATATGGCACTGCTGCATAGTTTACATTTTTTTATTCGATATTTCAGGTTCTGTGGTTCTGATCCTCACAAACCTTGAACCGCATGTCTTGGTTAGTCTTCCCCACTACCACCATCATTTTAGTTCTGTTCTCTCCGTCAGGGGGCGCTGTTACATCATGTACATTTCTTAATTGGATATCTCAGGTTCTATGGGTATCGTTCTCACTCAACTTGGATCATTCGTCTTGGTTTGTCTCCCCCCACCACTATTTTAGTTCTAGTTTTCTCTGACATGGGCGCTGTTACATTGTGTACATTGGTTCTGTATTGTATATATCAGGTTCTATGGGTCCGATCTTCGCACAATTTGGACCATTCGTCTTAGTTTGTTTAGAACAACCATCACCATCATTCAGTTTTTGTTCTCTCTGCCAGGGGCTCTGTAATTTCCTCTATTACTTGCTGCATAATGTAAATTTTTTTCTGTAATCTATATCTCGGGTTCTATGGATCCGATCGACAAACAACTTGGAGAATTCGTCTTGGTTTCCTCCTCCTTTATTACCAATATTTTAGTTCTGGTTCTCACCACCGGAGGATGCAGTAATTTCCTGTATTGGCTTCTATATTGTCTTCAGCTCCTATTTTCGACGTGTTTTTGGTGGATTAGGCCTCCCTTCAGCGTTTTGGCTACCGCCGGCTCTTCTTGGAACCTTAAACAAGATCTCTAATTGTTCCAGGGGTAATGCAAAACTTATCAACTTACGGCGAAACTAGTTTTAATTGTTTATGATGATTATTTATAAAATCGGACCGGATATAGGATAAGAATAACAATTTATTGACTGGCGATATCAATAAAAAAATTGTTACTATCTCTAAAATGGAGTTGTCGATGCTATTGATAAAACAATTTGTTATCTAATCGACGGATCATTCTTTGTTTGATAATGCATTGGTATTATAAAGCAAAATGTTAAGACATATTGTGCTATATAACATTACAATGGTCACATTCAGCCATGCGGAAGCTTTTATATTCAATTCATGGTAAGACATAAGTTTACGTGATTATTATTTTTAATTATTTGCAAGGTATGAATTGTGTATTGATTGGCTAACAAGATTTTAACATAAACCCATTCTTCCAATGTTTAAAAAATTAACCCTTTGTTGCATACTTTAAAAATGGCAAATCCCCAACATTAAATTTGTTGTTTTCTAAGTAAAAGGGTCACACAGAATGAGAAATAAATTATTTTATCTATATTTTGTTTAAATTAAAGCCTGTCTATTATAGTCCAAAACAAATCAAATAAAGTATTTTTTATACTTGTGTTTGAATTGTATGCATTAATCCAAGAAGTCTAAATACAGTAATTAACAAACTAAATAATATTTAAATAACATTGTTGTAGGTTTAGAAACATTTTAGTTCATGTGAAACAACTTACCAACATTCTGAAATGAAATCCATATTGATGATATCTCAAGAAGTAACCTATTGTTGTCTATCTCAATTTTTCTACTAGACGCATAGATGTTGCAGAAAAGCATAAGCTTTGAATAGGAACTCTAAGTGAAATATGCTGGATAGGAAAAAAAAAACATTTTTGTCCACTGTGGTCGACAGTATGCAACAAAGGATTAACAACCAAAAAATTTGAATGTACGTAATTTTGTTTCAAGTACAATTAAAATTACTAAACTACTTCTGCATAACATTTCTTTCTCTCTTATTTTGCGTTTTCCATAGAAATATTGTTAATTTATGACAAAAATGAAAAGGAGAAGTTGTAAACAAAACAATTATTTGTAATCTGTAAAATTTTATAAAGAGTAAAACCTTCAATCCCACATTCTGATGATTTCATAAAATTTCCAGTATCTTAAATAATAACTTGATTCTTTTGTATGTGTGAAACATTTTTTAAACAGTTGTATCACTTTCCTCGTGTATATTTATATAAATATTCTCGAAGTCTGCCTTAAAGGCACACATAACATTATATGGTTCAACATTTCGATTTTTCAGTTTTGAATTTTAAGGAATATAACAGGCTGAGATAATTCCAAAAATAAATAATGTATATTGTTTTACAATATAGTATAAACACCTAAACAGAGCCGTTTAGTTCATAAACAAAAATTCCACCCATATATATAAGATATTTTCATTTATAAGGGCGGACCAAAATGAAACGGAACAGTGGTTATATATTTTGTTTTATTTTTGGATGAGTGTGTGGCGAAGCATTTGTATATCTAGTGCGGGAGGTAAGGAATGCAACCCCTACAGTAGAAATGGATTTGCTCTATACTAAGTCCAGTAGAAGCAGGGCTTAATTTCTAACAAAAAAAGTACCGGAGCCCTAATATTCTGCAGTACTAATAACCGTAGCGTTCTCCCCCCCCCCATACACCATCACTCCAATCTGAATATTTATATTTCACACATTATATGTATTTGCCAAATTTAAAGCAATTTTTTTCTTTAGCAAAATAAAAATTTTAAATATATCTATCTACATTTATTTAGCTGTCAATTATACCACTTTTTAGTTAGCACTCCGGCCGAATAGAATCTTTGCCCAATTTTAATGTTAATTAATCGCAGAATTCTGCGATTAAATAAAGTAAGGATTGTGATTCGGAAATAGCGTTAACACAAAAAAGAATAGTTTGCAGCTATGCATTTTTATGAAATTATGACTGAAAATTTCGAGAATTAATATTTATATGCTGAAGAATCGAGCAAAGCTATGAACTTCGATATGGGAGGTAAAGGAAAGGGTAATTTAGGCTTCGGATTTTCGGAAGCGCTTGCACTGGGCTCCGGAGCCCAGTATTTATGGGATCTAGTGAATTCCGACCAATATTTAAATATTTACTAAAAGTAGAGAAGTACCGGAGCCGAACTCCGGCGTAATTTAAGCCCTGAGTAGAAGCACGTCATATGCGCAAACAATGGGTCAACGGTATCGTCTGGAAGTCTATCAGTTGTTATTCATTTGCGTTTGCAGAATGTTTGCCAGTTGAAGATAAACAACGTGGTGTTTTTTATCTGCTTTTTTAAGTGACAGGAGAAGTTGAATCGCGCGAAATACATCGGCGAATGAAGGCAATGTACGAAGCAATTGCACTGTCATTGACTTGTTTTCGTTACGGGAGGAAACGTTTCCGCAAGGGACAGGAATCTGTGAAGGAAGATGCACGACTGGTCAAGATTACCTCGTCGTTACATCGTCACATCTTTGGTCTATTGATAAAGGCATTAAAGGATCGCCGTTTCTACTTGGACACCGTAGTCATGGACAATGTTGAAAACGGCTTTCAATTTCAGCCAAGGGACTTTTATGAGCAGGGTAATTATCACTTGCTGAAACAGTGTAACAGGTGTTTGGAGATTACGTTTTAATTGCCGAAACGTCAGTGAAGGCTTACTGTTGAGACCTGAAAAGTTTTTGGTTTCCGTCTGTTTGTCTGTCTGTTCCGCGATAACTGCCGTAAAAATGATCCGATTAGGTTGATTTTTGGTAGGTATGTTGGTGAGGTACCCGGAATGAGCTGTACAGTTTTTAGTTACATTCGGTTCATTCGTTCGAAAAATTATAGAACATTTCTTTTTAGGTCATAATGCTTTCCTATGGGACTGCAGACGATTTTCAAATTTCATTTTTTAACTGAAATGGAAATCGCATATTTGAATAATGGATTTCAACGTAAAATTATGGATGTTGATTTTCGATATGGAAATTTTAAATATATCCAATAATTTTGAAAAATTGCCGATACATTTATTAGAATTGAGATATTAATTGTTTAAATGATTAGAAATTTTCTTGCTTCTGTTCCGGAAATATAAAACTTTTATTTTCATGTTTTTTACAAATTTTAAAATGCATTTCTTTTTACTTTGCTCTTTAATTTATCAGTTGCCTAGCAACGATATTTCAAAGAAGATAAAAATAATAAAAGTAACTCGCACTATTTTGTTCCAATAATTTATTAGCAAAATAAATTATTTTTGTATTCTATTGACACAAATAAAGAATTTATTTTAATAAAAGATTTTTTTTAATCTGAAAAGTTGCATGAATAAGAAGTTCATAAGAATTTCAGAATAGCATTGCATAAACCGTGTTTAATTTAACGTTTCTAATTTCTGAAACCTCCGAATGTATATGCTTATAAATATGTATGCAATAGAAAAAAAATAAATTGCGGATTGTACGATGCTAAATAATATGAAAAGTGAGATTAAAAAACAGTGACTTGAGCTGACGTTGAGGCTCCTGATCTGCAGATTTACTAGTAAACTAAACCATTTCAGTGTGTGGTTCCTGTTCGTTTACATTTGATCCACCCTAATAGAAAGAAGAAAATTTTCTGACCACCACAGTACATTAACTTAACAAGTTAAAATTCGGAAATCCTTCTCCTCTGTTTTTGAATCCGTTTTTTATAAGCAACTAACTGGTCGCTACTACTTTCGTTTATAGAAAAGACGTTGTTACCGCAAATTGTACGTCGTTCAAGAAGATTGCCATCATTATTGGAGATTGCTCCATTTAAATACCTTGCGTTTAATTTCAGTTTAATCGCGATGTAGATGAACACTTAAAATGTAGATGTATCGATGCAGATGATGTTCAGATGCATAGGTGGATGTAAGAGAGTAGCAACGTTTTTATTCTAAAGAAAGAATGCCTGTTTCTAGAATGGCACATCTACTCCTAGACATATTTTGTATTTATTAACGTATACTGTTCCGTTTGAAAATACAGAGTTAAAGAATATGAAACAATTTATAAAATTATTAAGATATAGGATGATTATTTGTAGCTTAAAGCAAGCATGGTGGATTATATCAGAGTTGCTACAGTCTACACCTAATTTTTCTGTGCAGATTAATACTCTATACGGCCAAAATCACCGGGTAGGTTCAATTTTAGATGTTCTGTCGAATATCTAAATAAATACCTGACAAATTCTTCTGGAACTCCAGTGGTGTAAAGAACATGTTTGCCCCCATATATCTCATAGAAGATTTATTGACAAGAGCTATTAGGGGAACAACAATAAATTGAATAAAAAAACATATTTGCTATCAGCAGGGCTTTACAAATTTAATAAAATCTGGTAGCCAGGAAAAAAATACTAGTTACAAGTAAAAATTACTTACACCCATCCTAATTCCCGTCATTGATTTAAAATAAAACAAAGGAGATTTTTAGGAATTAATTGAAAAATTAATAATAACAAGCCTAGTTTAGAATTATTAGTTACATAGTTTAAAATAATACATAATTTTAAAAAATAGTATAATATATAAATTATATTTTCTAGTGAAGCTTATAAAATTTATAATCACTTATATTATGTTGACAACTTAGCTAAACACGAAAATCAAATTTGAAACTTAGAATAAACTCAAGCTTTTTTTAACACTGTATCCAATTTTAGAAGTCACAGAGGCTGGATTGACACTATTTCTTACTATTTTAATGAAATATCCTCTCCCCCCATATTCTAATCAGGTGAAATATAGTAGCTGGTTATAGCTGAAAAGATTTGTGTTTTCTGTGCATGAGTTCGAAAATGCCTTTTAAATTTAATTCTTCCATTAAAAATACCAGATAAGAGAAAGATTACTGCTTACCGCGCACGAGTGGGGGTGGGGGAGAGAAAAAGTGCGATTTGTGCTCATTTCTTATGTTATTTTTTTTACAGAAATCACCCCGAAAGGTTAAATAACTTAGTCACCAGATCAAAAAACTTGGTAGCCAGTGGCGACCTGGCGACCGCATTTGTCAAGCCCTGGCTATCACTCTGTAAACTAAGATGCTCAAATGATATGTAGCTGTAGCCCTTGACTTTGCAGGTCTTGTACAACATTTCTAATCATTTGTGTAAGATTAGAAGATATATTTGTAAAGCTATAAAAGTCTCTTTAAAACATAATCTGCATGATTTTCTTTTATTAGGAAGAAGGGTTTTCTCCCAAGTCTTTGAAAAATTTAAGAAATTACTATCTCCAGTAAACTGAATGGAAATGACTGACATGTCTTACGATTCTTTGGATCAAGCTTGGAACTTCGGCTCAAAATTTGAAGTTTTCTGTTTTTTAGAAAAAGCGAACTCCAATTACAAAGATACAAATTAAAAATTATAACAAAGACCAACTAAATATTTGTTAAAAATATCTTTATTTTATGTGTACGCTTAATTTTGAATTGAAAATCTCTAGAACTAACAGATTTTCTACATAAATTTACTTGGTTGACGTATACTATTTGTGATTTTTGTAAAATATCGTTTTCTTTGAAAACAACGTGACGAAACAATGCATTTGAATAATAATATTATTGTCTTTTCAACAATTGCACACCCTAATTCTCATTAAAAATCTTCATTGTTATTGCACAATTTGCAACAATCACTTCCGCAACGGAAAGTATTTTTTCACGACCACAAATTCAACAATGAAAACAGTTATTTAAAACTCATTAATTCACTTCGTTCTAATCAATGCCGCAATATCTCAATTTTTAGCTGCTTCAATTTTTGGATGTCAACCCATGATAACAAGTACATTTTAATGAATTATTGCAGAATAACAACAATTCTAGTTTAAAAAGGAAATATAAATAGATTTACTGAATTATACTAAATAGGAATAATGTTAATTTTACTGGTTCACAAATTGAAAAGTTACAAACTTTGAACTTACGTCTTTGCATTTATCTGGCCATGGCTCCAGTCTCATTATGGGTAAAAATTGATGATCAATTCATGGAGTATGGATGAAAATTAAGTCATTCTGATGCAATCGTAATAAAATGTTTGACATTAATGGAAAAATGCACATTTGTTTTAAATATGATGGCACGCAGTATGACACTGAAGACTTTGTAACGTACTAATGTTTAGCGTAAACATATGAAACATGTGGGTGAAATAAGATTTTACATAATCGTAATTTAAGCAGTCCTTATGTTGAAGAGGAGCATTTTTGTTGAAATTATTCTTCACCTTTTAATTAATGAAATAAGTATGTAAATGAGTTGTATTTTATATTTAATTGAGTTCTATCAGTTTAGTGGTTTGAGTTTATAACTATAAAAACAAATCCTGAACTGTACAATTTTTAAATGAAATTTCCTAATTTTTTCTAGTTTATAGCATGTTTTGTATGTTAACTTGAAGAAAAATCAATGTCAAGAAAATTCGGTAGTTATGATCGTTACGCTTGCTATCAAAAATATCGGAAACACAATATCAATGACACGCTTTACGCTGATTACAATCCCAATTTTTAAACTTGCACATCTGAAAAATGTAGTGTTAATAAAATTAAAGGGCTACTTCACTCACGTAAAAATACCTACTCGATATAATGGTGAATTATACCAGTGTTGCTACAGTCTACACTTAATCTTTCTGCCCAATTTGATACATTATCTGACCAAAAATTCCCGTGTATTTTCCATTTTAGACGTTTTGTGAAACATCTAGAAAAATACTTGACGAATTCTTCTGGATCTTCAGCGATGTAAAATGCCTGTTTAACCTCATATTTGTCATTGAAGATTTTATGAAAAGTGCTATTAGAGGACCAACGACAGACTGAATAAAAAAATAATATTTTCGATCACCCTGTAAAATAAAATGCTCTAAATGATATATATCTCTAACACTTGACTGTGTAGTTTTTTTTCAACATTTGTATTCATTTGTATAAGTTTAGAACGTATTTTCATAAAACTGTAAAAGTTTCTTTAAAAAAAATTCCACATGTTTTTAGTTTATTAGCATACAAGATTATCAGTAGAGTTGCAAAGGTTGGAAAAAACCGGGTTTATTCCCGGGAATAACCCGGGTGTTTTGGGAGGAAAATATAAAAAATCCCGGAAGTTTTCAGAAAGCTTAAAACATGGAATTTTTTAATTTGTTAACAAAATGTAGTACTTACGTACTATCCGGGCCACGTTTGAGCCAATTGCGCCATGCATGACGCCAATATTACTAATTATAGTAACCCTTCTTATTTTTTCTTTCTACATTGTAACTGAAATTACCGGCTCCTTCGAGGAGTGACGCACAATGGAGCGGATTAGTCATTTTAGATGTCCCAATATAGGAGGTGGGGACAGAGGAAAATAGGAGATCGGGAGGGAAGAATTAACGAATAGCCTCGTTCCTGATTTCGGCACGTGTTTCTGCTCATTTATCTTCAAGTTTTGAATGTTAGTAGGTTGGTTATTTTTTGTAATAGCTGATTTTCTCGTGTATGTGTTGTTTTCTTTCTAATTATTGTTTACTGATGACGACACGGACCGGACCACTATTAATGTTTCGTCAGATCTCGGAATTGCTCAAACTATTTCTCAGTAACGAATTTCGTGTATTTTTGGGATTTCAATACAACGGGGTTGCTGTAAACTGCGATGTTTTTAATTTTTGGTTTTCATGTTCACTAAGCGGTCATACATGCGGTACAGTGATCGCCGCATTAACAAATTTCGTGTATTTTTTAGGAGCCCAATACAACGAGGTTGCTGCATCCAATGATGTTTTTTTTAATGTTCGTGAAGCGATCATACATGTGGTACAGTGATCACCGCATTAATTTAATGTATTTTTGGGGTATCCGAATACAACGAGGTTGCTGCATCCAGTGATTTCTTTTTCTTTTCACGTTCGTGAAGCGATCATACGTGCCTTGCCGTACAGCGATCGCCGCATTAATTAATTTCGTGTATTTTTTTAGATTCCAATACAACGAGGTTGCTGCATCCAGTGATGTTTTTTTTTCTTTTCATTTTGCAAATCTATCATACATGCCGTACAGCGATCGCCGCATAAACGAATTTCGTGTATTTTTGGGGTTCCAATACAACGAGGTTGCTGCATCCAGTGATATTTTTTCTTTCATGTTCGCAAATCTATCATACATGCGGTATAGTGATAGCCGCATTAACGAATGTCATGTATTTCTGGTAATCCAATGCAAGGAGCATGCTGCATCCAGTGATGTTTTTGCTAGGTTTTTATGTTCGTAAAGCGATCATATATGCGGTACAGTGATCGCCGCATTAACGAATTTCGTGTATTGTCGTTTTTTTCATCTTTACATTGATCGTTAACTTTTAAGTAATTTTGCTGAAATGTGTATAAAAACGTTTTTCTTACTGCTCATATTATCCTTTTTATACCTATCGCTTTAAATTCGTCAAACAGAATATTTATACTTTATTCATTAATGTAACATCTAAAAATTAAAAAATGCTATTTGTAACTATGACCCCTAATAACAAAAGTAGATTATTCCTTGGCATGCACAGTTGAAATCTTCCACTGTGCACCAAACATTTTATATATTTATTTATGTATTTACCAAACTTTAACAATGTTATGTATTAAGAATATTAAATTATTGATTTGAACAAACAAGATCGGTACTTGGCAATCATTTTTGGTGAAATATTTCCTGCCCCGGATAATACGTAAATACCCAAGGTGTTTTCTGAAAACGTAAACAAAACCAATAACATAAATACTGAAAAATAGCACAGTTTACGTGAGAACTAACGAAATACATGGTTAAGTTGCAGAAATATTAAGTAAGATACATTAAATTATCATAAGTAAGTTCATATTTTAGATAAGTAGATAAGTGAGACAGGCAGATGACAGATTCCTCTTGCCTGACATGAATCTCTAAACATCACACCTGTTCTCGTATAGATAAAATGTAAACAAAAAAGAAAACGAACAAAAGTAAATGAAATCAACACAAAAATACATTAACTCACAAAAAAATGAATATAGAGTATGCCTAAATAGTAAATATACTAGCTAACAGAAATTAAACAATTTTAATTTTTTAAGAAACATTCTAATCTTTACCAATTCACAGCCACCATTGTTGTAAAGCAAATGATATATTATAATGTCATTCAATTTTAGAGCCCAAAATCCCAAGTTTTGTGAATTCATGATGAAAAACCTATTTTAAACTTTTGAGAACAGTGCCTGAAATTTCTTAAAAATAAAAATAATTAATTGAAAATGACTAGTTTTCTTTACTTCTAAGACTCCTTGAAAATTTCCAATATTCCCTAAAATTCCGGGAGTACTCCTAAAAATTCCTGGGTTTATTCCTGTCCCTCAAAAACTGCAGGTTTTTTGCAGCTCTAATTTTCAGCCACATTTAACATCACTTTTAGAAGATTTGGGATAAAAGTGATAGAAAGATATGTAAATGAGATATAAATCAAAGGAGATACATTTTTCACCAAAACTTTTTGAAGATTAAAAAATTATGTTTTCCAGTAAATTGAATAGATATTGCTGCCATGTATTACGATCCTTTCTATCTAGCTGTGAAGTTCGGATCCGAAATTGAAGTTTACCGTTTTTTAGAAAAAGTGAATTCAAATTAGAAAAATGACTGAATTATAAAACAAAAAAGTCCAACTAAACATTTGTAAAAAAATATCTTTATTTTGTGTGTTGCACGACTTAATTTTACGCTAGAAATCTTTGGACTAACAGAATTTCAACTTAAATGTACTTGGTCGACGTATACTATTTGTAAATTGTGTAAAATGTTTATTAGAAAACAATGCGACAACAATGCATTTCAAACATAACATAATTGTTTTCTCAACAATCACATGCCTTATTTCTTATTTAAAAATCTGCATTGTTATTCCACAATTCATAACAATCACTTTCGCAACGGAAAGTATTTTCTTTCACGACCACAAATTCAACAATAAAAATACCAATTTACTTCATTCTAATCAGTGCCACATTATCTCTCATTTAAGCTGCTTCAGTTTTTGGATGTTAATCCAGGATTACAGGTAAATTTTAATGAGTTATTGTAGAATAACCCCAATTCTAGTTTAAAAATGAAATATAAATATAGTTTTATGCAATATACTCAATAGAAATAATATTAATTTTACTGATTCACAAATTCAAATGTCAGAAATTTTGAAACTTGTCTTTACTTTTATTTGGCCATGGCTCCAATCTCCTTATGGATAAAAATTAATGATAACTCATGAAGTATGGATAGAAATTAATTTATTTCATAAATGCAGATAAAAAATAAGTCATTTTGACGCAATCGTAATAAAATGTTTCACATTAATGGAAAATGCACATTTATTTTTAATGTAACGCCATTTTAATCGGTGAATTTTTTTATAACGTTTTAATGATTAGCGTGAAGTTATTAAACATGTGGGTAAAATGAGATTACAAATAAGTGGAATTTATGCAGTCCTTATGTGAGCATTTTTGTTAAAATTATTGATCATGTTTTAATTAATGAAGTACGTATATGAATGAGTTATATTATATATTTAAGTGAATTCTATCAGTTTAGTGCTTGCGCTTACAACTGAAAAACAAATCCTGCGTCGTGCAAGTTTTGAATGAAATTTCCTAATTTTGTCAAGTTAAACGAAATTTTTCTATATTAACTAGAACAAAATCAAAGTTAACCAAAAATCACTGGGTAATTTCAATTTTAGACGTTTTGTCAAATATCTAGAAAAGTTACTTGACGAATTATTCTGGAACTTCAGCGGTGTACAAAACCCGTTTGACGCCATATTTGTCACTGAAGATTTAATGCCAAGTACTATTACGGGACCAACAACAAACTGAATAAAAAGTATTTGCGCCACCCTGTAAAACAAGATGCTCTAAATGACATGTAGCTGTAGCAGGTTGTAGTACTTGACTGTTAATCGCATTGGAGACTTCTTTTAAAATGTCTCGTTTGCATTTCAATATTTTAGAATGTTTTTTTCTGTATCAGATAGTTGAAATCGATCTCTACAAAGGCCGTTTTTTTTTTTTACTTTTTAGATTGTGTTTGCAGGTTTTACTGTTAAGATACGTCCACTTTCTGAACCGGTTTCGAAAGTGAAAATATCCTTATAAAATATCGAAATATAATATTGAAATACAAACGAAATATTTTAAGAGAAATTTCCCATGGTATTAACATTAGCGAGCGAGTGTTTTTACGTGAGAGAAGTAGCCTTTTAAGAAGTGATAAGAAGTATTTAAATTATTTTAAGCGTGTTGTGAATTTTTTGTGTTTTTGCTACAATATAGTCCAAGTGAAGCAGCATTCACGGAACATTTTCCTATGAAATCGTGAATTGTATCGTGTGAAATAAAATCTTAATTTAGATCCAAATAGGATAACATTTTATTAAATAATAATGTTCCAAAATATTTATTCCCATAAAATCAATCGATGGTAATCATATTGCAATGGCGAAAAAAAAGTCATAAACATTTTTCCATTAAAATAATAAACATTTCTGGAAGAATTCGCCTATTTGTATTGCAGAGTTTTACA
Source organism: Maratus michaelseni (assembly GCA_963931845.1). Lineage (NCBI taxonomy): Eukaryota > Metazoa > Arthropoda > Arachnida > Araneae > Salticidae > Maratus > Maratus michaelseni. Next base: position 320,373,162 of record OZ007596.1, on the reverse strand, counting down.
TCAAGGTTCACTTGAATGTATAATTGTACTTTCAAGACACGCTTCAAGTATCATGATAAATAAAAGTATGAAAGGAAAGTATATTTTTTCCATTTATATATAAATACAAACAATATGTACTATCAAAGCGGATATAAATTGTATAATATACTGTATAATTGTGTATATTATATATTGCATAATATTGTATAATTATATAATATTGTATAATTGTACATACATTATATTCTAAATATAGCAATTACATTCGTAAAAATATTTCTCTTTATTACATATACTATATGTATGGAGATATCGGAGATTAATAGTTTTTATAATATATGCTTTTATAGATCGTATGTTCAGATTGGCATACTCGCATATTTTATACCAAGACTAGCAAGCAGACTTCGCCCGCTACGCTCACTAGTCGGTTTCTCGAAACGAAATATGTCGGTGAGTTTGACCTTGTGTTTTAAACTCTTAATCATTGTGCCCGATAATTGTAGTCTACTTTTTTAAAATTCAGATTGCTTGATTGCTACTAGTTTTCTGAAGTACAATTATTCGCCTTATTTAATGACATACAAAATAATGCGATAATAAAGCCGATTACACTATTTTTAAAAACTGGTGGGAATCAAATGATCTGAATAAAAAAAAATTGTAGCCTACACGGTCCGTTAATGTATCGGGAGCGACAATTCACAGGTTAAAACAACATGAACTATAACTTGGAATGTCCGTCTGCATTTCTGAAAAAGATATGAACGCCATTGCACTATTACATTTTCTAATGTGTCAGACAATATTTGGGCTGATAAATACCAACATTTGTACTTGAACATTTACAGTTGGATTTGCAAAAGAACGATAGAACGATATGCAGTATACTAAAATCATCCCTGAAAAAATTATCGAACTAACAATGCAAGTTTCATCAAAATTCATCCAGTAGCAGTTTTTAAAAAGGTTACTTTTTGGTAAACACCTCATTATAGAAATTTTCCCCAGAATTTTTTAACTAAGGTTTTAATTAACTTTTTTTATTAATTTTTTAACTAACCTACGTAGAATGCTACTAAAACCTTCACTGAAATTTTTGATAACTAACAGTTTCAACAGATCTTGAACATTAACAAGTTCCATCGAAATCCATTCAGCAGAATCTTTTAAAAAGGCTAATTTTCGTAATCAGTTTCACCTGATTATAGAAGTTCTCCCCCAGTGCCTGATTTATGGCAAAGCATTCGGGGCACGGGCCCAGGGCCTCCGATTTTCAGGGGCCCCCAAATGCTACTGAAGATTTTTCAATTATCGGCCAAAACAGTTTTAACTGTAAAAAAAACAAAATTAAAATGGAAAAAACTGTTTGTCAAACATTGTCTATGATTTCTCAAAGTAACTTATTTTTTCCCTGATTGTCTTTTAACAATTTATGTGCAGGAATGTACAGAACTCCGTTTTTGGGATCGCCATATTATTTCATTTTTATTTATTTTACCTGTAAGGCCCTTATGTTTAACATGGACAAAGCCATGTGGTTCTGCTAATTACTTGTATAAATTTAGTTTTTTTTTCACTCAAAGCTTTTATTTGACAGAAAAAGTTATTTGATTAATAGGATATGCTAATATTTTAAATAATTACAGCTTTTGCTGAAGTAAATTTATTATTAGTTGTTGCATACTTTATCATTCCAGATATATGAACTTGCAGAGAGAAAGGTAATCAGCACCACACAATTTATTATAAAATTCAATTTAAAATTCATAATTATCAAATAATTATTTAAAAGTAAATTAATGATTATCAAATTTAATTTTTTTAATTGATATTTTAAAGAAATTATTAAAGTCAATAGTGGTTATCTTAATAAGTCATGCTTTCGATATAATATTTTTTTATTCAAAGCCTCTGTAAGCATCGGTGTAAGGGGGCCCCGATACGCATCTGTGCCCAGGGCCCCCAAATTTGGAAATCGATTCCTGTTCTCCCTATAATTCTATAATCAGGTAACATAGAACGATATTATTTAAACTAAAACCATTCCTCAATATTACCTAACTAACTGTGCAAGTTCCACCGAAATACATTCACCAAAATCTCTTAAAAAGGCTTGTGATTATCAGGTTTACTTGATTATAGAAGTTTCCCCCATAATTTTACAAATGAGCAGCGTCAAATGATATGCTACACACTAAAAACTCCCCTGAAAAATTATCTAACAGTATAAGTCCCATCAATATCCATTCAGCAGCACTCGAGTTATAAGGACAGACATTCCATTTGCATTTTATATATATAGTAGAAGTAGAGTAGAAATAGAACTGAGTAAAACGCTGAGCTAACATATCTTCAAAATTTGTGTACAGTAGGTCTAAAGTTTGTAAAATTTGCTCACAAAAGTTTTTATCGAATTTACACTGGTATAAATCATTAGTTCAAATATTTATTTTGTAATTCCAAATCTGTTCTTTCTAGAGCGATAATTTCTCTCATGAAGCAATAGAATTATTCAAATACTGTAAAAAAAACCACATTTTTTTTTCTGTGTGACACTAAATCTCATCACAAAATAATTCGCGCAGTTTAATGAGTCCTGCGTTAAAAACAAACTATGCTTTAATTGATTCCTGAAAATTTCATAGAACATGTATTTCATAGTACACATAATTACATAGTACATAAAATTCGCACAAAGTATTTGATCTATGCTTATGTATCTGATCATTTTCACAGCGCACTTTCAAGGCACACTGGTTGAAAACGTTTCATTCGGTTGAAGATTCTTTTTTATGGAATGCGAATGATCCCGCCTCATCTTCCAAAGTTGTCTGATTTATCATTATTGTATAAATGCAGAAGCATCTTATTGCTTTTCTGGCACATAAGTACCATGTCCATTTCAAGTACTTTGGAAGGTAAAGAAATCACATACGTGATGAGATAGATATCACTCATGAGTTCACAGCACTGCGAAGGTTAAAAGGTAGAGACAAACAAGAACAACTGGCAATACTGAAATAAAATAACATTTTATTTTTTGTATTATTTTTCCAGTCTGGTCTTTTTAGCCACTTATGATGTTCTAGAGCGCATTTCTTGTGACTGTACAACCTAAACTGTATTTTTACTGCTAATGAAAATTTCATTTATAGTTTGTTATAACGTTAGTGTCTCCGGAAGGGGGGGAATGGCCTGCAATGAGGAATTTTTTCAAAAAGATTGAAATATCTATCTGTTAAAATATCTACGGTCGAAGAGAGAACACTGCCAGCTTTAAAAGGGGTATTTTGTTAATTGCTACCTCTAAAATTGAGATCTGGAAAAGTGTCGCTGAGAAAAAGTAAAAGTCCAGCACGAAATTGACCCTTTTTGAACAAACATATTCAAAGGGTTAACGACAATATTTTTTCACACAGATTGCGGCGTTTAAGGTATAAAAATTAAAAATTTAAAATCCTGTTCCTTCTCCACTGCACAACTCCGGAAGTACGATCCCCTCTATCCTGGAACACCGGAGCATTTGATGGGGATTTTGTTTTCGGTTTTTAATTAATATCTCGGCGAATTATAAAAAAATAAAAAATCTGATCCTCGAGTACATCAGGTACTACATTCGGCTATCCACACCCAAAATTTCAGGCTTTTATGTGTGCTAGATTTCGATAGCCATCACGCGCGCACGCACACACACACATACAGACATTTTTCTTTTAAAAGTATAGATTCCCACAAATAAAACTTTTTTTATTTTAGGTGCATAAATTTCTGATCTAAGTATATGCCTCTCCGACGATTTTACAAGAATGATTATCTTCATCAATGGAAAAATTTGCCTAATTAATTACGGGAACACAGGCTTATTTTTTTGTACAGAAGAAAAGGAGAAATCTTCAATGTGCGGAGGTATGTATTACAACAAAACCAACTGCAAAGCATTTTTCAAATTAGAATATACATTTTTTTTTTATAATTGGCATGAATCTTTTTATTTCAGGTGCATATATTTCTGATTAAAAGTATATGCCCCTGTGACAATTTTACTGAAAAGATCACCAACTTTACTGGAATAATTTTTTCAAATAACATTGGGAAAACAAACTGATTTCTTGGTTAAAAGAAATGGAGAAATTCTGAATGTTCGGAGGTATGAATTAAAACTATTTCAGTTGCAAAACATTTTGTACATTAGAACATATGTTTTTGTATTTCACACAAACCTACCATTTTTTATTTCAGGTGCATATATTTCTGATTCAAAAAATATGTCTCTCAGACGAATTTACCAAAAAATGACCAGCATCCATGGTAAAGCTTTCTGAAATAATTATGGGAAGGCACTGATTTTTTTTATGGACGAACTATAGAAATCTTTAATGTGCAGAGGTATGTATTGTTTTAACAATACCAATTGTAAAATAATTTGAAACTATATTTATATATTTTTATTTTATGTAAACCAAATTTTTTTTTTAATTTCGGGTGCATATATTTCTAAACAAAGTATATGGCTCTCTGATAATTTTACAAAAAAGATCAACAGCAAATGTTTGCTAAAATATTCATGGTAAGAAAGTCTGATTCTTTCGGACAGAAGGAAATGAGAGATCTTCATTGTTCGGAGGTATGTATTAAAACAATTTCATTTGAAAAACATTTTGTAGATTAGAACATATTTTTTTTTATTTAACGCAAAACTACCTGTTTTATTTCAGGTGCATATATTCCGGATACAAAGAATATACCTCTTTGACAATTTTCCAAAAAAGTTTACCAACATCCCTGGAAAAGCCTTCTGAAATTATGGGAAGAGTGACTTATTTTTTTATAGAGAAACTATAGAAATCTTTAATGTGCAGAGGTATATATTGTTTTAACAACACTATTTGCAAAACATTTTGCAAATTCCTTTGTATTGTTTTAATATTTGATGCAAACGTCACTAATATTTTCAGGTGCAAATATTTCTAAACCAAAGTATATGACTCTCTTGCGATTTTAACTAGCTAGCATCTATAAGTTTACTGAAGACAGACTGATCCTTTTTGATAGTAGAAAAAGAGAAATCTTCAATATATATGCAGAGGTATGTATTAAAACAATACCAACTGAAAAACATTTTACAAATTAATATTATTGTAAATTTAATCTAACAGTTCTTTTTAAAATTTCCATTCATCGACGGGTGTATGTTTATGACTATGGAAGTGTTCTGTCTTTCAACCCTAGAAGTGAGAAAGAAAAAAAATCCTTAGGTGAAAAATGTATTACATTCTAAGAAATCGTACATATTAAAATAAAGATAAGATTCGACAAACTACAATAAACGTGTTTCTATTACATTCATGTAAACTGGTATTTTCCCGTAACATTGAAGTCTGTGTTGAAGAAGTTCTACATTTTATCCAGTTACAAAAAGAAAAACTATTAAAAGACAGTTGAAATAGATCGAAATTACTTCCATCCTAGCAGATATTCTTATATGATTATTCTTTCATCAGCGGAATATGTTTCAGTTTAAAAGTGGATCATGTTTTCACAGTTTTTACAGTCATACAGTAAAACCTGTAAAGAAAGAATTGAAAGAAGCTGTAAAAAAGTTTCATTTTACACAGGTATCCATCTTAGCAAGAATAATTGTAGAGTTTTTTTCATCAAAACTTGATTTTTTTTCCCGTTTGAGAAAGGGTTCTATTTTAGATAGGTTTCGCTTTTACAAGTTTTACTGTTATGTTTGTCTGTTTTTATGCTCTGCAGAGATGTACTACAGAGTGGATGTTTTAAGAGTTTTAGAGGATACCTATGAAAGCAAATCCTGTCTGTAACGGATTCTTATCTTAAATAGAAATCTTTTACAATCCCGGCGAAAGGAATATCTCAAAACTATACTTGCTAAGACAAAAACTTGCTTAAAACAAAATTTTTCATCAGTGCCTTGCGATTCTGTATTCACATTTTTACTATTTTTGTATCCATGATTCATCGAACATTTCTCGTTTTGAATTGGGTGTCTAGACTGCTACCCCAGACCCATCCCACTCTTAGCTAAGCTACTGTCTTTAAAAAGGAATTTTGCCACCTCCCAAGAAAGTTCTGAAATGGCACCCTTGACACGAACATGCTGACTGCAATACCATAATTACATCAGAAATAATACATTAATGCCATTGGAAGCTGTTAGCATAAAATGGCATTGATGTCTCATAAAGTTTCAGTTTTTTACCCCACGAAAGGAACAAGTTCTCTTTACTGACATTTGAGTTGATGTGAAGAAAAATTAAATGTACAGTATGGCCTTCTAGCTTGCTTCTTGATCATTTTTTATTTAAAGAAAAATATGAATTGCCATAGATAACAAATTTTAATATTTTTTCAAAGTTAAAAAATATTTTGAAGCAGAAATTTACTTAATAAGGAAATGAAAAAAAAAAACACATATAAATAAGATATATTGTATTAAATAAATTTCCTGATCGAAAATAAATTTATTTGATGCGAAAAGAATAAAATATGCAACTATGGATTTGCCTTGATAAAGTGCATTGAAAATGTTTTGATCTCGATGAAAATTTTTTGCTCGATATATTAGAAAAACTGCCTTGCTGGCCACGGGTTGAAGATACCTTATTTGAAAGTTTAAAATCTTTGCGTAATTGTTAATGCAGAGACAACAATATTTCTGAAAAGTTAAATAAAAAGAATAGAAAGAAAAAATTGTTTTGCACATTTATGTACTTATTAAGCTCTTCGAAAACTAATTAATTTTGCTTGATTATAAACAAAAAAGTAAAATAAAAAACACAAATAACTGAAGGGTAAAACTGAGTAAAATGAGATGTTAAGCTATTTTATTAAGAACATACTAATATACAAACTACATGTCAATGACAATAAAATAATACAAAAACTGGTTTAAAACAAAATATAAGGGGTAAAACTTCTAAATACATCATAAAAATGGAATAAACAAGAGTAAATAAAATCCAAAATATGGGTAAGTAAAACAGTATTTTTTGTGTATATGTTTAAAAAAAAAAATTCCCTACAAATTACATGAAAATTCATATTAAAGGCAACATTTATAATTAGGAAATATGGTGGCTTATAGAAGCGTATGTAATCAAAACTGATATTTGTTTTTTTGATAGTTTTATGCATTTATGCAATCATTACACAGATAAAAACAGTCAAACTGCAAAAAGAGAAACAATTTTGTCACCTTTTCCCTAAAAAATGAAGATTTGTTTTGACTTTTTTATAAATATCTGTTTTTAAGACTTCAGAAATAAATGTATAATATACAGGATTAAAAATGCATTGATGTCTCATAAAGTTTCAGTATTTTACCCCACGAAAGGAGCAAGTTCTCTTTACTGACATTTGAGTTGATGTGAAGAAAAATTAAATGTACAGTATGGCCTTCTAGCTTGCTTCTTGATCATTTTTTATCTAAAGAAAAATATGAATTGCCATAGATAACAAATTTTAATATTTTTTCAAAGTTAAAAAATATTTTGAAACAGAAATTTACTTAATAAGGAAATGAAAAAAAAACACATATAAATAAGATATATTGTATTAAATAAATTTCCTGATCGAAAATAAATTTATTTGATGCAAAAAGAATAAAATATGCAACTATGGATTTGCCTTGATAAAGTGCATTGAAAATGTTTTGATCTCGATGAAAATTTTTTGCTCTTTATATTAGAAAAACTGCCTTGCTGGCCACGGGTTGAGGATACCTTATTTGAAAGTATAAAATCTTTGCGTAATTGTTAATGCAGAGACAACAATATTCCTGAAAAGTTAAATAAAAAGAATAGAAAGAAAAAATTGTTTTGCACATTTATGTACTTATTACCCAACGAACACAGAACTTGCGGGCCACTGATGGCTACATTAGCTTTGGCCCAAACTGTCAGATGGAGGGCCGCTATCATTGGCCGTAATGGCAACTTAAAAAAACTGTCACGCCGGCCAACACGAGGCCGCAACAGAATTGGCCAGAAATACAATAAGATCCCCATAATTAGGCCACTAACGGTTAATCATAAATAATAGATAGCCTAAAACTGGCCACAATTATACTTTAAATGGCAATTATTAATGGACACTAGCCATAGCTAGGCCATTAAAAATCATAATGAATAAAAGGTAGCCAGAAACTTGCCGTAGCAACGCCATTTGTGGTTTTCAAGAATTAAATACAGCCCAAAACTGCCCACAAAAATGTCTTTTATGGGTATTATAAATGTAAGCTACTCAAAACCCAGCCACTATCGCCCAATAAAGATTATTTAGGCATAAATCAAAATTTATTCTATAAAAGAAAATATTTTTTAGGAGTTTATTTAAATGATAAAGTGTTTTTGAGTGAAATAAAGTGCTAATAATCATTTATGTACACTTTTCAAGAAAATTATAAATTCAATTACCTTCATTTTTTTTCAAAAATTTGAGAAACACAATGTTTGACATAGTGAATTAATTTGTTTATTTTTTCAATTATATATATTTAAAATTTATATCCAATGCCATTTTTAAATAATCATATTTCATATAAATTTTAAAAGTATATAATTAAAAAAAAACTAATTAATTCACTATGTCAAGTATTTGTATTTTGGAAAAAAAAAAAAAAAAAAAAAAAAAAAAAGGTAATAATTGGAACTTATAGTTTTCTTGAAAAGTGTACCTAAATGATTATTAATTAGCACTTATTTTCACGCAAAAACACTTTATAATTCAAATAAATTTCTAAAAAACATTTTTTTAACAGAATAAAATTTGAATTGGTGCTTAAATAATCTTTTATGTGTATGTATGTCTAATGTTAGTTTTTTTCTTTCTTTTGTTTCACAATGGTTTTAAAATAAATTATTGTTAAGTATGTTACCAGTATAAGATGTCTATTCATTAAATCATTATTGATAATCAAAAACATTTTTGCATCATTTTAATTTTATGAATACTAATTTTAACCCAAGTAATAAAATAAGTAAATAAAAGAAAATTGCAATACATTTTTATTTTATATAGTCCATGAATGACCAGTTTTTTATGATTATTTATCTTTTAAAGTTTAATAGCCAAATATTAAAATAGTAATAATAATAATATTCTAACCTTTTCACATGAAAATTCAGTAATTTGAAATTGTAATGGAATTTTGAATGCTTTTTTCTTATTTTAGTTTTCTAAATTGTATTAAAATTTACAATTTTCTTTGAAAACAATTATCTTCCACACTCAGAAAAAGAGAGGAAAAAACTTCTTTAAAAATTATTATAATGCTAAAATAATTATTTTAAATAAATTACAGTTTATTATATATTGTAGTTTATTATTATAGTTTATTTTTATAGATTATTTTTATAGTTTATTATTATAGATTATTTTTAAATCATATGTATTATCAGAAAATATTATTTCATAGATTTAAAAAGCGTTAAAGGACAGAAAATTAAATCTCAATATTTTCTATTTTAAGGTGGTTCTCAAATTGCCTGCTCAACAACACGGAACTTTCTGACGCATCTTAAAACGTAAAGGAATAAAATTGGTATATGCCTGACTGTTGAAGTGATTCGAAATCGATATGAGTTTTCCATTTTCTGATAAATAAAATGCTTATCGAATTATAAGGATTCTTGACGACAATTTTATTCCCTTTCTCAAGCAGCCGCTTTGGGAATTCGGTTCAAAATGCCGACTTTGACAGTATTTTACGAAATATCGTCTGCCTTTAACAAAAAATGAAAAACGTCTTTCAATTACATAGTTTCTGAATGACAGCACCTGCACGTTTTATGTGTTTCTAAACAAAAATTAATTGAGAAATGGGTCAGGATTTGAGAACGTCCTTAAACAATAAAGTACAGTATCAGTGAATCTCATGAAATAAGCAATTGTAAAATAAACATCATTCTACATTTTGAAAAGAAAAGCACGTTAAAAATTTCGTGCGGTTTTATAAAAAATAATTCTATCGTGAATCAAATGATGCAAAAAAGATTATCACAACATATATATTTAATGAATAGACAAACCGATAAAACCTTACCAATGTTTAAGAAATTACTGGTTCGCTGCTCTCATACCAGATATAAACAGGCAACATCTCTACCGCGCTCTCTCTAACTAAATGAGAATGACATGACTAGTCAGAACTCTGAAAGCCAGATTTGAGCCTCAGGCGTGTGTCTTCCGAGAATTCTCAATCTTCCCGTATCTTGCCCTTGATCCCCCGTGTTCCTTCCATAGTGTCCTTCAACCGAAACTCTAATTTACGAATATATGGAAGCCTTTTTCAAGAGGTATGTGTGTGGAGGGGGGACAAAATGTTTTAATGTATTTTATAAAGCGATGCAATATAAAATAAATCACTTTGTCTTTTTGTCTTGCTTTCAATTATGTACATAATTTTCTTTAAAATATTATTTAATATTAATCATCTGAAAAAAAATACTTTTTTAAACAAATTTCATACGATATTAAAAATTAGTTACAACACCGAATTGTAAATGTGAATTATATATTAGTAGTATATTGTTTAGGTCTGAATTTGTTTAAAATTTTAAGGATATTCATTTTTATTCCAGTGTGTTCATAAGAAAATTCGATGTATTAAGGCTGTTCTCAAATCGAAATCAGCTAGTTTCTGACACATTTCTGAATTCAGTTTTGTTCGAAAATGCCTGAAATTGGCAGACGTTCTTATTCAGAAACTATGTAATCGAACAGAGTTTTCGATTTTTTAGTAATGACGAAAGATCTTTCAGAAAACATTGTCAAATGTGACGTTTTGAACCAAATTTCCGGCGCGACAGTGTGGGAAAAGAAAAAAATCTGTTGTCACGTTACAAAAATCGCTTATAACGCAATAAATTATTTATCAAAAATGAAAAACGCGATTTGATTCCAAATCACTTCAACAGTGACCCCTGTCAATTTTATGACTTTACGTTTAAAAATGAATCAGAAGAGTGTGAGGAAGTTTCGCGTTTGTTGAGTAGGGAATTTGAGAACCGCCTGAGAAATACTTTGCAAACAAGTTAATTTTATTTGTAACTAATTAATTTTGCTTGATTACAAACAAAGAAGTAAAATAAAAAACACAAATAACTGAAGGGTAAAACTGAGTAAAATGAGATGTTAAGCTATTTTATTAAGAACATACTAATATACAAACTACATGTCAATGACAATAAAATAATACAAAAACTGGTTTAAAACAAAATATAAGGGGTAAAACTTCTAAATACATCATAAAAATGGAATAAACAAGAGTAAATAAAATCCAAAATATGGGTAAGTAAAACAGTATTTTTTGTGTATATGTTTAAAAAAAAATTCCCTACAAATTACATGAAAATTCATATTAAAGGCAACATTTATAATTAGGAAATATGGTGTCTTATAGAAGAGTATGTAATCAAAACTGATATTTGTTTTCTTGATAGTTTTATGCATTTATGCAATCATTACGCATATAAAAACAGTCAAACTGCTAAAAGAAAAACAATTTTGTCACCCTTTCCCTAAAAAATGAAGATTTGTTTTGACTTTTCCATAAATATCTGTTTTCAAGACTTCAGAAATAAATGTATAATATACAGGATTAAAAATGCATTAAACTCTCTTATCCAGGAGATAACTATACGAATAAAATACACTTTGGCCTTGCAGTTTTCTTTCCAAAATTTTTTCTCATTATATAAGAGAAAGTTCAATTCGCAAGGACTGCTTATATGAACAACATGAGACGATAGAGTGCTAAGAATATATACGCATGACAGAGATCGTTTGGCCTTAAACAATGCCGAAAAATGCTTAAATAAAAAAGGTTTTTTATAATGCAAAATATGAAATATACTAAGTTACCAATCCATGAGTAAAAGGTAACTAACTCTCAGAAGTTTAAAGAATTGTCAGCTTTCTGAATACTGATATTTGAACTCTTTGTAATAAGTTTCAGAACTTATGTTTACATCTTTTAGAAAATTGTACCTTTACTTTCCGATTGTAAAACAAATTGGAAATTGTGCGTTCATACTATTATTATTGCAGTGAAATGATTTATATTATCTGTTATTAAGATATAACTAATTACCTTAAAAAATAGGTACATTTCAAGTTGTTTTATAAACAAAAGGCCTTCTTTTGCCAATTTTAAAGTACATCAATGAATAACTGGTCTATCAATCTGCCTACATTATGATTGATAGTTATTCCTTAAAATAAATACCTAGTTATGTTTTTAAAGAAAATATTACAGTAGAGACTTCAGAACTTAAAAATTTATTTTAATCAGAGAATACATGTTTAAAATCAAATTGGAAGTAAAACTATTTAATCACACTATAAGGCTTTATTTAGATATAAAAAGAATTTTTATGTGAAATATTTTAAGGAAGTGTCACACTTTGGAATGGATACGATGATGCCTATTTAAAACAGATTTATCAGAAAACCTTTTGCTACACACCTCACAAGAGAAAGGTTTCTCTGTAGTGTGAACACGCTGGTGGATATTTAAATTAGATTTGTGAGCAAAACCTTTGTTACACACTTCACAAGAGAAAGGTTTTACTTTAGTATGAACACGCATGTGGTCATTCAAACGATATTTTCAAGAAAACCCTTTATTACACACCCCACAAGAGAAAGGCTTCTCGTTAGTATGAATACGCAGGTGAACATTTAAAATAGATTTTTGAGAAAATTCTTTGCCACACACCTCACAAGAGAAAGGTTTCTCGTTAGTATGCACACGCCGGTGCACATTTAAATGAGATTTGTGAGAAAAGCTTTTGTTGCACACCTCACAAGAGAAAAGTTTCGCTTTAGTATGAACACGCAGGTGGATAATTAAATCAAATTTTCGAGAAAACCCTTTTTTACACACGTCACAAGAGAAAGGTTTCTGTTTAGTATGAACATGCAGGTGGACGGTTAAATCAGATTTGCAATAAAACCTTGTGTTGCACACATCACAAGCAATTGGTTTCTCTTCGGTGTGGATTCGCAGCTCATCATTTAAATTAATTTCTTGAGAAAATGTTTCACTACTCATCTCACAAGTGAAAGGTTTCACATTAGTATAGATACAGTGAAGTCTACATAAATTATAATTTTAATATCTTTTGTTAAACACCTCACAAGAAAACGGCTTCTCTTTAGTATAACACAAATATCACATGTAAATAACTTCTTTTAGAAACCTTTTGTGTTACAATCGTCACAAAAATATGATGAAAGAAGACTAATGCAAATTTGCATGAAAGTTTCATATTGTAGATCTCCCAGGTGGAGTGTTTTTCCTTACCATCAGTATGATGGTGCATATAAAACAAAATTTCTGATGCTTTATTACAAAACTGTCCAATTAAGTTTTGGTTCAAAGTTAAATTAGATTTTAACAATAACCTTTATTTTATATCTCATATGTTGACAAGTTTTTAATTAATATAAATATGAGTTGCTTTCTTTTTCCTATGAAATGGAGAAGCCTTTGTTAAAGTGATGTAATAGAATGTTCTCTGAAGTCTAAATGCAGAAATGTAGAGTAATTGTAGATTTTTTAAAATATACCAAAATGTGTACATATACATTTAAATTACTTTTCTTTTTAGGATAAAGATAACCATGTTCAATGGAATAAGCTATTTACTTTAATGGATATACAGGGTGATTCATAAAAGATGGGCAGAACTTTAAGGGGTTATAGTACACTTAAAGACAAATAATATTAAATAGGAGACTAAGGGTCCCAGACGTATTCCCAAGGAGATAGGGGGCATTAAAGTTTAGGGTCCGAAATTTCAAATGATTATAAAACATGGAAAAATTGGTCGATTCGTTTGCGGTTTTTGCAAAAAATTTTCTTTATGCCAGTATTTTCTTGAAATAAAATTTTAAAGTTCAATTTCAAAAAATGCCGATAGGGGGCGCTTTAGTTGCGGACGTCTCGTACGTAATGGGCTGGCGCTCCATCGTGCTGGAACCACATGACCCGCCGGATGCGTGGAGGAACAACGTTTAACAGGTCTGGCAGCACATGTTGCAGAATTGTGAGGTATGTTTTACCGTTGAGGCGTTCAGGAAGAAGGTACGGTCCGATTAGGTGGTCTCCGAGGATTCCTGCCCAAACATTGATGGAAAAGCGTCTCTGATGAGCATGTGGATACGTAGCATGTGGATTGACATCCGCCCATACATGTGCATTGTGTGTGTTAAATGTACCTTCACGTGTGAAGGTACATTCATCGGTGAAAAGCACAGTTCGTCCAAAATGTGGATTTAGCGCGTTCTGCTGCAGAAACCAGCGGGCGAATTCAATACGATTTGGATAATCCCCTGGAGACAGTTTCTGGACTCGTTGCACATGAAACGGGAGCAAATGTTCATCCTTCAGTACCCTCCAAGTCGTGGACTGTGAGGTATCCACCTGGCTAGCCACTGTTCGTGTACTTGAACTTGGCTGCGCCGCTACTACATCCAGAATGGCTTCTGCAACAACTACTGATTCGTCCTTTTTTGCACGACCTGCATTCGACCGGGAAGCGAGAAATGATATCGTCTCACACAACTGTCTGTGCAAGCGCTCGAAAGTTTTGCGGTTAGGCAACCGCCTGTTAGGAAATCGCTCTCCGTACATTCGTTGTGCCTCTGCACCATTTCCATCTGCCACTCCGTAAATTAAATGCATCTCAGCCTTTTCCTTATTCGTGAAGGGCACCATCTTCCGATTCATTACTACAGCGACTTACACTTGACTCACCGTTCAGTGGTTTTTATGCCTGAATCGTGTCGAAATTTTGCATACGTGTTCTTCTTCTTCCCCATTTGACATTTGCATACTTTCTGTTTCCTTCTTCACCCGGTGACTAGCGTCAGGAATGGAGCTTTAACGTTTGCATGAGCGACGTTTCCAACTGTGCCAGTGCCTTTATGAGTGAATTCCGACTATGCAGTCCTTGACGAAAGTTGTATTTTTGCCTCGTATCACAGCACAGAATCGTTGGGCATGGTTAAGTAGTGCAAACTGAACTATGTTCAGAAGTTGAAATTTGAACCCCCTCCCCTCGCTACTGAACCACGCTCAGCGATTCAGATTTTGAGCTGAAAATTTAAGTTTAAGTCTAAGCTTTAGAAAGCATTTAATGAGACACAAAAAATAACGGTATAAAATAGTTGTTCGTTACTCCAAAGTCTAAAGCGCCCTCTATCGGAATTTTTTGAAAATTTTCTTTAAAATTTATTTTCAAGAAAATACTGACATAAAGAATAATTTCAGCAAAACGCGGCAGTAGTTAGAGCCTAATCTACGACACAAAGATCGGGAATAACTGATTTTTGTTCTGGGGGGAGAAGGGTTTCAAATTTCAAATTTCAGTTTACGCTACTTAACTACTCGTTAGGACTCAGATTTTTGGATCAAAATTTAAGTTTAAGTCTAAGCTTTCGAAATCATTTAAAGAAATACAAAAAATAACGTTAAAAAATAGCTGTTTGTTACTCCAAAGTCTAAAGCGCCCCCTATCGGCATTTTTTGAAATTGAACTTTAAAATTTTATTTCAAGAAAATACTGGCATAAAGAAAATTTTTTGCAAAAACCGCAAACGAATCGACCAATTTTTCCATGTTTTATAATCATTTGAAATTTCGGACCCTAAACTTTAATGCCCCCTATCTCCTTGGGAATACGTCTGGGACCCTTAGTCTCCTATTTAATATTATTTGTCTTTAAGTGTACTATAACCCCTTAAAGTTCTGCCCATCTTTTATGAATCACCCTGTATATTAGACATTCTAGTAAAGATTTGCCAACAGAACCTCTTCTATATAAATATAGCCCACTGAAGCTGTAAAATAAACTAGAAATATCAACAAATGTAGTATGATGAAAGTCTTTTAATTCTTCATCGAACCTTTAAAAAAGACCCTTTCACTTACAAAATATGCTGAAAATATATGTCATACATTAAATTTTCCCAGTTGAATTTTTTTAATTTCAACAGCTTGATATCTTTTAATAAATATTTGCTTAAATTCCAGCATGTAATTTGATTGTGAAAATGAAGAAAATCATGCTATTCTGCACAAGCTCAGAAATTTTAAAAGATCCTTACTGAAAAAGTTTTTTTTTTTTTTTTGTGGGAGAATTTATTGAACAGAAAAAATATAGTCTTTTGGCATGATTTCTTTTCATAAGTTCTTTCACTGTATGTTCAGAATAGACTTCACAAACAACTTCATCTGAAATATAAATTGAAATGTATACATACCTTATAAGTGTTTATGAATTTTCAAAAGTTTATTGAAAAAATTATATTACAATGGTCATTAATAAAATAAGTAAAATTATTATACCCATAAAATTTTTTTGTTACATTTTACTTTAATTTCTACAATCTCATTCAAAGTACTTTTACGAAGATTTTAGAGGCATGCCAAAGTATATTCAGATCTTTATTTCTTACAATTCTTTTACCATTTTTGATAAAAATAAATTAGAAATAGTTAATGTACATGTGTTATTTCACAAGTGTTAATAACCAAGTCTATTGGACTTTTCAAAGGTAAAATATTGGAACAATATGGATATTAGATTAACTAGATTCATAGTCATTTTTATTTATTAAAAATTGTAACTATTGTAATGCAAGAATTTTGAATGGTTTTTAATACATTTTATTTATTAAAAATTAGAACTATTGTAATTTAAGATATTTTGAATGGTTTTTAATACATAAAAGAATAAGTGCAAATTACAATTTTTTGCCGAAAGTTAGATTGGTTGAGATTTAAATCTCTATTCAAGGTTCACCAATTTCGTAAATAGCATTTTGAAAGTTTGAAATTGTGGTAATTTTAAATTCTATTTATAACTAGAGCTTTAAAGATTTGTTTGTTTTTTTTTGCTAAGGGGTGGCAAATGACGCGAGCATACATTTTGAGTGTAAAGAGATAATTGAAATGGCTGATTATTTATTTATTTTTACTAGAGAGCAACAAATAAGAGCATATATATTTTTAATAAAGATATTTAAAAATTTTAAACTTTGAATGCTGAGAGGAGCGGGAGGGAAGGAGAAGTGTAAATTTCGGAGAGATGGTGTAATTTAGATGATTTGCTTATACTTACCAGAGAGCCATAAATAGGACACAATATTTTAAAATAGTATTTTAAAGATGTAATTTTTTTTGCTGGGGTTAAAAAGATGGGAAGTAGCCATTTTGGGTTATAAGGATAATTTAAATGGCTGATTACTTATTTATTGTTACCAAAGAACAATAACTAAAGCATAATTTTTTAACAGTTATAAGATTTTAAACTATGTATGCTGAGGGGAGAACATAAATTTTGGATAGATTGGGGGAGGTTGTAGTTTAGATGATTTATTCTTTACCTACGATTTGTTTTTTACTAGCGAGCAACAAACAGGACAACAGAATTTAAGACTCTCAAGATTTTTAACTTTTTGTGCTTGGGGAAGTGGCAGAGAAGGGAAATATACATTTCATGTGTGTGTGTGTGTGTGGGGGGGTTATTGCGATTATATAAAACCATAAGATAAAATCTGCAAAATATCAAAAGCTGGAAAATTCTCTCTCTTGGATTTTTTTCACAAAGACTTTTTTTTCGGAGGAGGGGGTCAAGGGGGCTTATATTTGGGAATTGAAAAGAAAATCAAAATTACTCAAAAGTGAGTAGTGGAATTACTTTCAAAGAGGGGCTTAAAATTGGGATTATGGTATATATATATATATATATTTATATATATAATTTTTGCATATTTATGAACTGATATGGATGTGACTGAATATGCATAAAAGACGTACCAAGATCTCGACACAGTTTGTTGGCCAACTTCATTTACCATCGAATTTTAAAATGTGATTTGAAAGATTTAAAGAATTTGTGAATGTGATTTGAAAGATTGAAATGAAAGATTTAAAATTCAAAAATTTTTTACAAAAAGTTAGAAATTCAACAGTTTTTCTTGTAAATGTTCAGCTATGATAGAAGGATTTTAAAGCTTTTTTATTTGCCTCTATCCTAAAAATGCATGAGAGACAGCAGTTTGCAATTCTAAGATGGCTGACATTTTGAATCAGTCTGATTTTTGTCATTCGACAGCACTAGTAGTTATCAATCGATTTAGATGACTGAGCATGTGTACTGGACTTACCAAGGTTTCAAGTAGGTTCGGTTGCCAGTCTCATTCGCCATAGTGTTTCAAAATGGTGGCAGTTTAAAGATTAGAAATTCAAAAAGCTACAAAAAATTAGAAATTCAAAAAGCTTTTTTTTGCCATACGAATTTGGCCTTGATACAAGGATTCCAGAACATTTTGTGTTTTGCCTCTATCTAGAAAAATGGCTGAGAGACAGCAGTTTGAAATTTCTGTAGTCAGGTTTCTTTTATGAGATTTAGAAAATGGAGTTTTTTGCAAATTACTGTGTTGTAACCATTGTTTCTTCTGTCATACACTTAAAACTATATAATCATATCTGCCAGTATCCAAATCTCGAAGCTTGACAAAATGTCACCAACTTTAGCAACCAAAAATAAATCACCATAAATGAAACAAATTTGGATACAGCTATCTTGATGAAATTCACATTCAAATTCAGTGTTGACGAAAACTGGGATTGATTCTTTCAGAATGGGGTTCCAAAAATTTCAGCTTCATGTGTTTAGAGTAAAATTGGCAAGGAATAGGAAAGTTAGCCTTTCTTTCAGGTACAGCTGTTAGTCATTTAACTTTAAAATTACATAGAATTGGTTTAATTTCACTTCAAACTGTCTAAAAAACAAGCTGGAGTCGGAGTCGGCCTGTTTTTTAATGACTCCGACTCCGACTCTTTTGTCCAAAAATAGGCCTGACTCCGACTCCACAGCCCTGGTCTAAACTACTGTCTTTAAAAAATACTTCCCCCCCCCCCCAAGAAAGTTCTGAAATGGCGCCCTTGACAGGAACATGCTAACTACAATACCATA